>CM068305.1:74054351-75329351 GCA_034768735.1 Schistosoma mekongi | reverse complement strand
TTCTCTTTACTTTCGCCTTTCTTTCAAGTATAACTCATTTTTACTTTGTTAATCTATCGATTATGCAGTAGACGTTACGTAGCTTTTAACCTCGGTTTTAATTATCTATAACCCTGTTGCTATATATGTTCAATTATTCTAAAATTTTTACATTATTCAACGTACAGATTTTCAGCTGTTTTTAACACTTTCATCATTCTTTATTTCCTTAAATACGTTTTTAGCAGCTCTTCGTTGACATAAAATCTGTTTGGTGTTTTTAATTAATCACTATTCTTTCTTGATTATAAAATAACTGGGGATAAATCATAAAATGAATTAACCCATCTTATTTTGTTATGTACTTTGTTCATTACTAAATGCAAAGTAATTAGCCCAGAAAGTGTAAATTTAGTTATTTTTAAAATGAAAACTGAGTAATAGAGAAAAACAATGAAGTTTAAATAGAAAAACTGATGGCACTTTTCGTCAACTCATTCAACCAGGAGCTATTTCATTTGACTTAGCTAACATATAACTGATAAGATTTGAAACGTTGATTAGTCTAGTCTCCTTTTATTTCAGATATTGAATTTATGTATATCACTGTTTTGTTTTTTTAATTAGCCATTTAAATTAAAACAGTGATCATGGCCTTGAATATCAATACTTTTTAAATTAGTATCTAGTAATATTTTGATGACTTGTCAAGTTTTCGCTTTTTAGTGACTACAAAGAAGTGATTACATAGTTAAGATTAATTGAAATTTGTTTATCAAACGTCATTACATTTAACATATAGAAAACATTTTAATGCTTAATTATGTGTAATTATTATTAAGTCATACAACTAAGTATTGTCCCCATAAGTTGCTGAGAGATTGAAAATGTAGTTTGCTTGTTAAATTTCTTGGCGTCGTTATCAAATGTATAATGTTTAAATAAAGATATTGCGGTGGAAATACTATCTTTTTCGTGATATTGTTTGCACAAGCTAGATGTTTAGCAATAGCACAATTGTTTAATCTGAGCTTACCTCCTGATATCTAAGATGACTAATGCTAAAATATATCAAAGGAAAGAATACACGTTTTACGGTTTACTTAATATCACGAAGACAAGCAAAATGGTGCATACACACCGAGTTAGCCCAAGCTAGCAACTCTTCTATGATGCATTATTGGGTCTACCATCTACCAGAGATTGAATTCTTCAAACTACTAAAATTGAAGACCTTTCTCAAAGATTGCATCAATTGTCTCTTCACAACCACGACATTTGTCACCAACTTGAATACGATGTTCATCAACGAAACATTCAGGAATGTTGATGCCCTGGATGGAAAGTCATTTTTCATGTGAATCTTCTAAATATCATTCAGTTCCCCATCGATCTTATCTTTTGTACAGGCCCTTCAACTTCTTACTAACAGTGCTTATACAGTGTTTCTGCTTCTGTTCAGTGAAACGTAACTTTGGAAGTTAGTATGCTGTCTATCCAAAATTTGTTTTTTATATGTTAGACTTTATAGAAAACCCTTAGGTTTTTTCTTCAGCACGACATCCGATAAATAAGATTCTTCATTCATCTGTAACCCCAGTGTAAATGCAATCGAATGGTAGCGACTATTGAAATAATGTTTATTTTTAAGTTTTATTAACTTTATCAATGGAAAAACGACCTATAGTTTTTCTCTCAATTGCTATCACTTTGGTCCGTAACTCTTAATATATTGATAATCAATACTTCAAAGCTATAACTACATGATTCTTTATTGGTTTTCAGGATTTCGATGCAATGGTTACTTTGATAGAGGAGATAAAAGCTTTAGAATTAAATCAAGATATTTTAAATGTGTGTATGATTCAATATTTATATGCCTTTGCTTTGCATCGACGTAATAAAAGTGGTGACCGGGATGCTGCTCTGGCTGTAACTAAAGAAGTAAGTAATGTTTTTTCGTAGATATGATTATTTTACTCCATAACATTAAACCGAGATCACTTCAAAGAAAATTACATGAATGCTTTTGAATTATGCATGCGGCTGTGTATTGAAAAATGGCAATGATATAAATGTTTTATCTTATATATATATATTATCTTATATTATATATATATATATATATATATATATTTGTATATATATATATATATATATATATATATATATATATATATATATATAGAACATTGACGAAAACAAATCTAATGTATGTAATATTTCAATTAAAAAAAATAAATAACTATTTAGTACTTTCTTAAAGGATAGATTTAACTTTGAAAAAATAACTAAATATATGTATTTACTAATCGATCATGGTCCGTTGTTGTCAATATCACCTTATCAGTGTTTCTGTTTAGTGTAAAATTTATATACAGACAATGTAGAATACTTTTAACAATAGCATTTTCACCAACTGTCTTCATCACGTGATCACAATCTATAAACATAATTATCACACACATACACTAGTGCCCATTTCTATATAAACAATATACTGAAATTAATCTATAACTTGTTCAGACATCTTTTTATGTAGTCATTGTAGAAAGTAGTTACTGCATCGTTGTAACATAACTTTGCAAATGTCAACGTCTACTCTAAACGGCAATTAAGATACTAAATTAATAAAGATTTGTAACTCAGGTGGATCGATTTTAACCCTGCAATACTCTTTGAGCTCAGTAGTTTCACTGTGATTTCGTTAGCATTCTGGACAACATCATCAGTTTTACTACTTTGCAACTAAACCACTAAACATAATTAATAGTGATAAAGGTTACTTATTTAGTGTTTTCGAATGTTTACATATATATTTATTATGAATAATCGTAAACTATGAGCCACTATCATACAAGTGGCAGTTAAACTTACTGCTTGAATCTTTCAAAGTAACCTAAAAATAAAATATTTCCACTTTGGCTTTATTTAGTGAATAAAATTTTGTCAATATAAACACAATTGCAACTAGATTATGTAGTACCTTCACTGAAACTAATTTACGAAGATTGAATGTGTTCTAGAATGAAAAATATGAATAGGTAAGGGACCATTTAAAAAGTAACCTGCACATTGAAATAAAAACTGTTTTGTCTACCACTCTAGTGAGAACCTTACCAGGAGGAATACAACAACCAAAAATTAAGGACAATCATGGGGAATCACTGATCATCTGGAGGGACTGGACAGCTGCTGCGTCTTAGTATGGGATTCTTCGGTAGTGCTCATTCATGATCCCATCGGGGATCCAACCTAGGACACTCTGGATACGCGATGAACGCTCTGCTATTAGTTTCACTGAGTCAGATCCCAGCGATCGCGCAGACGTATCACAAATTGACTGAACTGAAAATATCAGCCGTTGACAGTCAACTCAACAGAACGTTCGCCGTGCATCCAGAGGGTCCTAGGTTGGATCATCGATGGGATCGTGGATGAACACTACTGAAGAGTCTCATACCAAGACGAAGTAACTGTCCAGTGCCTCCTGGTGATCAAAGATTGTCTAATTCAGACCAATTTATGATGTCGAAAGAGTTACCTTTTATTTGATTTTACATATTTTTACTCGTAAAATCTATAATCAAGAAGTAAAGCTCAAGTCTGTTTCCTTAATTACTGTTTTAGCATCAACCTCATAAAGTAATGAGCAGATGTTTTACATTATTAATCGTAATTTTTAGATTTTAAAAACATGCAACAAACCATCGGCTGATATGTATGGTCTTTTTGGTCGCATTCAGAAAGATCGTTTTATGGATTCCTGTGGTGAAGATAAGGAAGCTTTGGACTTGGCTATTCAAGGTTATCGGGACGGATTAAAAATTGATGCAAATGAATACCTTCTAGTAAATGTTGCAACACTGTTAGTAATTAAAGGGATGGATTTGGAAACAAGTGCAGAAATGCGTAAAATTTGTAAGCTGGAGAAAAGAAATTTTTTAAAAGTACAAATGATGAATATTTGAAGTGTATAGCTGGTACGTTCTTGACTAGAACATGTAATGATAATGATCTCGGCTATCTAACGACACACTTATTTAAAGACAACTTAGTAATGAATCAGTAAATGGACGGTCTGGACACCTCTTTTGCCATCTTGACACTTTTGGACCCGACTGAAGACAAGAAAAAAGAGGAATCAGTTTGAACCTGTAGTCGAGATTCAGAAGTACTTCTTACTTTGTGCAACCTTTAATATATGGCTAAGTGCCTAGACAACACCCCAGCGCAGTAAAACTAATGACACCGTTACGAAAAAAGTGTATTAGTGGAATAAAAGTGGTAGAATTGAAATAATTTGTCTTAGTTCCTTAATCGAAAATATGTTAACATTCAACGACCCGAATAAAATTATTTGTTGAGGGATATATGAAAATAACAGAAACAAATACTCGAGAAACATATTGTTTTAGGAAAGATAGTTCTGAAAGTTAAATCATTATTCTTTGCCCGTAGTTTAAGACAATAAATTATCAGATGGTATTTAGTATAATGAAATCAGGAGCCTCTTATATATGTAGCAGGCAAGCACTTATTTTATTTTCAGAATCAATGCCTCATAACCATTTATCTAGCACAAAAGTAAGCTACATAAGGTCTAACAGATTAACTGAGTGACCGTAATTACAGTATTACATGAGTCTACATTTCGTATGTGTAGCATTGTGAATCTCACAAACGAATGAAATCTAAACATGATCGTAATAATAACATCCACACAAACATTTTGCACACCTAAATGTGTCGCTACATACCAAGGTTTTATCAATAAATGCCTATAAGTAACGTTTCAATAGGTATGTGTATACAGAACTACAAATCTGGTATAATTAATTGGTTCACCTCTTGATGTTGTTCTAACCTTGAAATTTAACTAAATTCTAAGTATTGACTAGTATTTGGCTAAGAATATTATTTTGATGTCACTTATGAAGTCAAAATAAAGCTTTAAAATAACACTTCAGTTTTGTTAAACAAATTAATCGGGATAGTTAATAAATGGAAGCCACAGTAAAATATAACCTGAGAATTATATTTACCAATCATTTTGTGTCAATTATTTAAAAAAGTTATGAGTCAGTGTGTTATCCTGGATCTAATTTTTCCAAAATTGTAAACCACTAGGAATTCCCCTAGGGTTACTGTCAATCCGAAGCTCGGATAAAGGAGGAGGGTTGGGCATGAAGTTAGAAACTCCATTCCGTAAAAAAACGACCTTACTAAAAGTAACGCCAACCAGAAAAAACGTTTTAAACCATTTAAACCCTGCCCTAAGAGTTGGAAAGTCTGTTTTGACGCCTCATGGTGAAAGCTGAGTTTCTTCGAAAGCCACGAGGCTGATGTCCCTTCTAACAACCAGAGCAACAATTGATATATAGGTACATGGAAAGTTCGCACGATGTGTGAGACAGGGAGAAGCATGCCAGTAATTGAAGAAATGAAAAGATACAACCTGAAGATACTTGGAATAAGTGAAACGCATTGGTTAGATGCTGGACAGCAAAGATTATCCTCAGGAAATATGCTTCAGTTCTCCGACCACGAGGAAGAAAATGCCCCCCACACACAAAGAGTACTACGCATGTTGTCGCAAGAATCATGGAAGGCTGTTGTAGGATGGGCACCTCATGGACCTAGGATCATCAAGGCATCCTTTAAGACGAAGGAAGGGTTCACAATGAATGTCATCCAGTGTTACGCACTCACCGACGACAGCCATGAAGACGAAAAAGACCAGTTCTTTGCAAGGCCGCAGTCAACTACTGACAAATGCTGAGCCAAGGACGTAACCATTCTGATAGGAAACTTTAACATTAAGGTCTGATTAGACAACACCGGATATGAAGACATCATGGGACGACATGGACTACGAGAAAGGGACGATAACGGTGAATGATTTGCAAACCTATGTGCCCTCAACAAAATGATTATAGGTGGCACCATATTCTCCCACAAACGTATACACAAAACTACATGGGTTTCACCGGGCCACATTACAGGGAACCAAATCGCCCACATCTGCATCAATAAGAAATCTGGAAGGACCACAGAAGATGTTAGAACAAGGAGAGGAGCTGACATATTTTTAGATCACCACCTGGTGGGGGGCTAAAATAAAAACTGAAGCTGAAGGATCACAGGACAACTGGAACGGCAGTATTGTAAAGGTTTATTACAGCCCTTTTCCAGGATACTAACAAACGCAACAAATTCAAATTAACTCTCAATAATAAGTTACGGGCATTTCACGATCTACTAGAAAATGATGGAACTAATATGGAAGACAACTGGAAAGAGATTAAAGAAACGATGACTTCAATATGTCAGGAGGTTTTGGGTTACAAGTAGCATCACCATAATGAATGGGTTTCTGTTGGTACTCTGGACAACATCTAAACAGAAGGAACAGAAAGACAGAGATTAATAACAACCGGACAAGAACAGAGAACGCCATAGCACAGGCCGAATATACCGAAGTCAACGAGCAAGTAAAGAGAAGTATCAAGTCGGATAAACGGAAATATGTTGTGAACGTAACAACGACGGTGGTAAAAGCTGCAAGAGAACTAAACATGAGGCTCCTATACAATTCAACGAGGAAGCTAGCTAGGAAATTTAGTAAGCCAGAACCCCCAATCAAGAGTAAGGCTGGCAAACCAATCACTGAAGTACATGAACAATGGAACAGGTGGGCAGAACACTTCGAAGAACTCTTGAAGGGACCAGCCCCACTAAACCCACCAGTCATGGAAGCAGCTTCCACGGATCTCCTTATAAACACCGACCCATCAGTCGAAGAAATCAAAAAAGGCCATCCGACAGGTCAAGAGTGGTAAGTCAGCAGGACCAGACAACATGCCAGCAGAGCGAAGCACTGAAGTCAGATATGGAAGCAACTGCAAAGATACTCCACATTCTCTTTAGGAAGATGTGAGAAGAAGAACAATTGTCAGCAGACTGGAAACAAAAGGGAACCTCATCAAGATACCAAAGAAAGGGGAACTACAGAGGCATCACTCTTCTTTCAAAACGAGGAACAGTCTTCAACAGAGTGTTATTGAACAGAATAAAGGACCTAGTCGATGCCCAACTCCGAGATCAACAAGCCGGATTCCGTTTATAACTGATCGTGTGCCGACTAAATCACGGCTCTATGGTTCATTGTTGAGCAATCAATTGAATGGAATTCACCACTTTACATCAACTTTTGGACTACGAGTAAAGCATTCGACAGAGTGGATAGAAAAATATAATCGGGCCTTCTACGCCATTATGGCGTACCCGAAAAGATAGTTTACATCATACGAAATTCTCACGACGCACTTCATTGTAAAATGTGCATGGAGGTCAACTTACAGATTCATTCGAAGTGAAGACCGGTGTCAGAAAAGGCTGCTTACTCTCGCCCTTTCTCCTTTATACTGGTGGTTGACTTGATTATGAAGATCTGATTATGCAACATCTCAAGGCAATGTCGGAATACAGTGGACAACATGGATGCAACTAGATTACTTGGACTTTGCAGATGACCAAGCTCTTCTATCCCACACACAGCATCAAATGCAGATGAAGACGGGCAATATAGCAGCAGCCTCGGCAGCCAGCAGTAGGCCTCAACATACACAAAGGGAAAAGCAAGATCCCTCATTACAAAACGACAAACACTAACCCAATTACGCTTGACGGAAAAATTGTGGAAGATGCACAAATATTGAAATACTTGTGCAGAACCTGATGAAGATGTGAAGGTGCGGATCAGTAAGGCAATGGCAGCATTTCTACAACTGAGAAACATCTGGAAATCAAAACAACTGTCAGTCAACATTAAAGTCAAAATGTTCAATAAAAGTGTGAAGATAGTTCTGTTGTATGGAGCTGAAACTTGGAGAACCACAAAAAGCACTCTTTAGAAGATTTAAGTATTCATAGACAACCATCTGCGTAAGATACTTCGGATACGTTTGCCAGATATCATCAACAACAATCTTCTGTGGTAGAGAACTAATCAACTTCCAGCCGTGGAAGAAATTAAGAAGAGATGCTGGAGGTGGATAGGACACATATTGAGGAAATCACCAAACTGTATTACAAGACATGCACTAACTTGGAATCCTAAAGGCATTGATTTATTGGTTGATTGATTTAAAATTAACTGTGGTAAAAATAAATTTCAAATCAGAAATTTCTCATGTTTTAATATAAATTTTGAAACTTTGAAAATTTATGTGATGTTTATCCATCATACCAGTATGAGGAGCTTTACTTTCAAGAATAAGAGACAACTGAATCATCGAAATATAAATAATATGAAATGGTCCACTATAGATGTCTAATGTCGAAATCCTAACTAACATGAAATTTTGGTGTGCCTCATATTGTAGGATGATGATTTTTAACACAAATTTACATCTGTAGCTGAAAAGGCCAAATGTTCCTGATTCTTTTGTTGTTTTTCTTATTTCTTAGTTTTAATGAATATTGTCGTACTTAACTTTAACGGACCAAATAAATTTCAGCTTTATTGTGTTACTTACTCTGATGCTTTACATTTATTGCAGACTTGAATGAATAAAAGTGGTTCTTGCAATCCTTACACCAAACTCTTAAACATTAATTGAATTGAAGTGGTTTTTAGAGACAGACACTAAGTTTAGTCGACTGTATTCATTACAGATTGATGTTGTTAGGGTACAAATGAAAACTAGGAAGCACTGAACAGTTGTTTTGTCCAAGTATAGAACTCTTCAGCAGTACGCACTCTTCGGTTCGACAGAGAGTTTAATTTAGGGCTTTTAGATGTCACAGCGAATGCCTAAGTACTTGCACCACTAAGCCGGCTTTCAGAGGTCACGTCTGTCACGTCTGTTAATATGTGGTATAGCACGACAACTGATCAATACTATTGGTAATAACTATCTTACTCCCAACAAATCTGAATATTACATTAATGAATTCTTTTTTCTGTAATAATAGATTTATTTAACACGATAAATTTTGTCATAATAAGAAACTTAACTTCAGGTGAGCAGTGTTGGGAAACGTTCCTTTCAACACACACCTAAAATGTGATTAATATAAAGTATTCAGTAAATGTTTTTAGCAGTCTTTATTTGCAACCTGTTTTTGATTGCCATGCATTATTCATCAGTTAACAGATTCAACTATTTTTTGCACTGTTCAAGCATGTTTTCCCAAATGTTTATCTCGAACATCTATAGGCAGAAAATAAAGAGAGAATACGCTAATAGCTTCAAAGCATTTACTTAAATTCACCACTATTCAGCATAATGATAAGTTATAAGCATTTTATAGTGGACACGTTAGTATATGTAGGTTGCTTTTATTAATACTGTCTTCAAACAACCTAAAACAGTCCGGTTAGTTGCAGAATATGCAGAAATGGAAAGGAATTGGCGCAAACGTTTGGAAACGCCGCGTTCGTTACAATTTCGCTCACTCGCCTCCTTGGTTCCAGAAAATACTTAAATATAGAGATTTGTCAATATCGTAACCTTACTAAATACTGGAAAATGTCTGTCTTTTAGATGAATACAATTTGGGAAGTTAGAGTAGTTGAATTCAACACTGTTTTAGACAATTTGTAATTTATATTTTTTGCTCGGAAGGTAGTTTCCAAATAACGGTAATAATTCCATTGTCACTGTCTAGGTAATACGCTAAATCTACGTGTGGGCCAAAAGGGAAACATCGCCACAATTAATAATTACTGGGATGTGGCTACATTATTTGAAGTACGTGTAATAAGCGAAGACTATGCTGGTGCTGTCCAAGCTGTGGAACGAATGTATCTTTTAGATCCACCAGACTGGTACGTTTTGTCTGACCAGATATTTCATATATATGAACGTATTCGTTATTGTATCCTCTGGCGTTATTTAACCAAATAGCTTAACGAACTAATGAATAAATTACTGACTAGATAAACACTGAATTCGTCTGAATAAATAAAAGGTTCCGGTTGACGCATACTGTCATTCTAAATAAAATTAAAATTAAAATTGACGAAAAAACTTCAGACGTTCAGGACTGTAAGTCCTGTGGGAGTGGAAAAGAGCAGGCAGTGGATAGATTTACTTGAATTTCATGATCATTGTGATCTATATCCCAAAGCCTCCAAGTGATGAAAACCATTGGTTATATATGCATACATTTAACATATAATCTGTTTACACAATGAAGTCATGGACTATATTTAATATCAGTGATACAGGCATAGTTATATCATTATTATTAGATTGCTATATGTTTTAGATGTAAGTAGTTGGTATTTATATTTCATAAAGTCACCGAGATCATATGATAGCATTGATGTATTTATTTCTAATTCTTTAATAATAGTCGTTTTATCCAATACTGTAAATTTTGTACAGTATGCCATTTTTTCTACATGCATATACATATATGTATCCAAAAGTTAATTGATTCAAATAATACGCACTTCCGATTTAAAAAAAAACATATTTTACTATCTAATATAAATTGTACCATGAACATAATACACCAGTTACACATTTTATTTACAATAATATGAAGGAAGTAGGAATGCAATATAGATTTTAGTGAATACATTATAATCCTTATTGGATATTGTTAACCAATCCCTAATTATCTGAAAAGAGCATTGATTTTTGAAAGCATGTGTACTATTCATTCTGTTTAGAGAAGGATGCATTAAAATATCATGTATCTATATATTAAGTCTTTACATGTATACAATTGTGTAGTGCTACTCTAAACAATATTTCTAAAAAAATCATCAGAAGTGCTTTCGATTTAATAACATGATAGATAGTTTTGTGTGAGAACTCAGTACACACCTATTTAAATACTTTAGTGTACCAACGACGAGATTAATATAAATTTAACTTTCTGACTACATGTTTTTTTAAACTTCTTTGCAAAATCGTAAATCAAATCACATTTCTAGCTAATTTACCGATACTTCTCTAACGTCCTTACACATACTAATAGTCTGTGACGCATGAAATCCAAGCATACAAAGGAACTTATAGCCAAGGTTTATACACCTACTTTACAAATGTGATGCCTAAAATTTGATTCTCCATGTTCACAATATACAAATATTGTATTAATTCACTCATTTGTTTCATATAAGAGAAAATAGGGGATATATTTAGTCTGAATCAGTGAATTATAAATAACTTTATCATAATTTCTACCAACTGTTTACAATGTATGCATGAACTAATAGTCAGTACTAATTTTCTCCTTCATAGTATCACACAATGCTCAATGAAATACATCGTTTTCAGCATTATGCGAAAGAAATTTCCCCTAATATCGAAATATTTAAAATGAATTATTTGCATCTATTAGTTAAACACGTATCATAAGCACTTGCTTCAGCATAATAAACAATTCACTGGTTAAATATTCACTTGACTTTTTAAACTATGAAAGTGTAGCTAGAAATTTGAGTAATGGTAGTATCATGCTACTAGTTAGTAGTTTGTAAATCAATTAGTAAATCAGACATGTGTCCCCTACCGCAGACATGGTGCAGCAAAATAATATATAACCGGTAATCGATGTCCAATGATTGAATTATGTTAGCTTATGGGTGTTTTATTTTAGTAAACAAACCACGCGGTTAGGTGAAATCCCCTACTTGTTAAATAATAAATAGCGATAAAAATTATAATAGCCGACTTACTATCTAATAAATTGTATCAGTAACGGGTAAAAGTTGTCGTTTCGTCTACACATGGTGTGCCTTGCTAATTTCACGGAAGATCAAAGAAGAATACACTATATTGTTGCCAAACATATTCAAGTAGGTGATACATCGTTTCCATATCTCCATATTACAAAATAGACTTATCTTTACAGATTTGTTTCACACAACATAATGTGGATTTTTTCAAGATATAATAGATACAATTACAAATGTCGTTATCTTAAGCAAATCTAGAGCAAACAGTCACTTCCTGCAAGCTAAGTTGCGAAAATACTATAAGGATTACTCCTTAAAAGTCTAAAATGTTTAGAATATGTTTGCGGAATATCTAAATATGATTTTATTTAAAAGTAAATGTCTTCTTAATGAAATAATTTCATATATAGTATTATAAAAATGGTTGTCAGAAACACCTCCAATATACTTCATATGTATTTAACGTTAGCAGTATAGATTCCGGAGTGAAATTCAACTAAATGTTAGTTCGATTCTATCATAAAGTGTTCATAAATTGTCCGTAATGCTGTTGTATTTACTGTGTAGTGTAATTATTAGATATTACGTCAGTGGGTTCTTCTGCTTAAAAATAGCAGGTGTGTAATGATTAAAGGGTTTGTATTTAATTCACTTTCATCGCAAATATACAGTGACGTAACTTGCCTCGAGCTTCTATAATAATATAACATCAACAAACACTTGAAAGTTCATAATAATTATTAAATCCATAACTAAATATAATCATTTGACTATCATCATTGTTAATATTTAACTCAGTTATTAAAATCAATCATCAAACCCAATGTATGATTAAAAAACAGAAATAAACATTTCAATGAAGGCAAGCATGTAAATGAGGAATCCAAATAACTAACTAAAACTAACTTGGTCTCGATTAGTCATCTTAAAAATGGACTGAGGTTTAATAATGTTGTTATTTTATGGAATATCTATTATTCTGAATACTATGCTGTCACAAATACGGATGATATACCTACAATATTATATAAATTTTGCTTTATTTGTTATATCATAGAAGTAAGTCCAGAATTTTTCTGTCTTATTTTCTAAATTTTGATTTTCGACATTCACCAAAATCAATAACTTTTTATCAACTTTTTTATCACCTCATGGTTTTAGCTTTTTCTGTTTCTAACCTTCTTCCTATCTGACAAGTGTACACTTGATTTTGTAATTTGTTTTACAACTCTTCTTTCTTCACACCTTAACACTTTAAGATGTAATTTTCAATAGGCCGACAAACCTATTAAACTGCCATAATTACAAATGTACACATTCCGTAAATGAATTCGGTGAAAAGAAAATTCTCCTCGCTGACATATCTCATATCGTTCATATCGTTTATTCACTTGGACCATAGGAATTTTGTGGAATAGGTAGATTATTAGTTATTAATCTATCCTACCAGTGGAAAATTATGAATATCATACAATAATATTTAATTTTTCATATGTATTCAAGTCATTTAAATATCATTTTCAACATTGTTCCTAATATTTTTTTTCTTTGTATGTTTTAACAACATATATGTTTCGTACATAAAATACTAGTTATCTCATTCTGAAAAAAAATTTATAAGATTCGATCGAACTTTGTAATGTTTATCATATTACGTCACTACATAAAATAAAATTTGCTTTATTGTCATTTTATTCTCTGATTATTTTCTTTTGACTCTGTGATTACTTCACTTGTAGGGAATTGGAATCTACTTTGGGCAATATTAAAATGATATACAAATTTCGTAAACCACCAGTGGAAAACAAAGCTGTAAAATCACATAAAGTAAAGAATTTTATGCTTTTTTACAAAAAGTAAATATTTTGATGTGAATAAATAAAATTCCTGATTACACGGATGATCCATTAATACAGATTATTGCAATTTAAGTAATAAGACTATTTCACAATATGCAAAAATCTTTGTCATTTAGTGATTTTCATTAGCCTGTTATTTTTTTGTAAAATCGTAGTATTTACGGAGTAAAACAAATGATTAATAAAAGGAGTACTAAACAATTGTTAAGCGTTTAATTTTAACAAACTATAAATTTAAAAAAATTAGTGATTCCATCTAATTTTGTATATATAGGGTTTAAACTATCACTGTAAAATTCTCGTAATTTGTAACAAATGTTTAATTATTTTGGGGGGGGGAGAGAGAGAACACTCACTTTGACGTTAGAGGTCTATGCCAGTACATGTGCTGAACATTTTCATACAGTGTAAATAGCACAGTTGACCCACATTATGATTTTAAATTTTTTTGAAATGGATAATTTCAAATGATAACTGTAGGTACTGACATTTTATTAGGAACGGCCTACAAATTATTATAACACCAAATACAGAAAAACCCGAGTAAAAGCGCTGTAGTTGTTGTCATTTTATTTTTCATGTCTATCAATTGAAAAACAACAAATAAATACAGTGGAATTCATTCGTATTAAATATGTTGAATGTATGATAGGGTTATAACAACGAAACCGACAAAAACGCTTATAGAAGAAGATTGATGGTAAATACTGACTGATAAAACCTTTACAAAATGTTTTTAAATAATCATATTCCTAATTAATGCTAACTGGAAGTTTGTGGCAATATCGCTTAACTAGAATTGTAAACCACGCCCCCCACTCCTTAAGTATAACAAAGCTTACAGCACTGAATGATACCGTTATCATTCTGTTAGCTGTTTATTTATCACTCTAAGTATCAAATTAGGCAAATAATTGTATCACCCATATCTCATTTATTGGTATCCATATTAGACTGATGTAAAAATAAAATCCCAGGATAATATAGGGTTCAGTGTCCAAACGACAGAGACAAAAATAGCATACAATAGGTTTGAAACAGTCTCTCATTCTTACCAATCATTCGGTTTTGCATAATTAACATTTGCCTAAGTAGCGAAATTCACTGTAACTCCTGCTTCCATTCTGTTTCGTACATAGGTACTCTATGATACTAAATAAACAAAATGTCGACCTCCAGAACATTCTGTATTCACGAGCACGCTAGCACAATATTACTGAAACTGATTCAGAGCATTCGGTGAAATAAGTATTAGTATATTTTTTCAAGCTAATAATGTAAACAATTTACCTGAGGTCAATAACCTTAATGAAATGAAGCATTTTGCATTTCAACTGAAGTATACCATTCTGTATTTGTCTAATATACCTGTGGAATTAAATGACACTTAATATTAGTTCCTCTATCTAATTGTTTTGCAGGTCTCCGAGTGGTTCATTAACCTGCACCTGTTAACTGATAGGAAAAAATGCATTATTACACTTAAGAAGTCGTAGGGTTCAGAAAATCAAAAAACCAATCTGAAAACAATTTGAAGTTGCTAGCACTTACGCTGTAATCAGACCCTGCATGAAAGATAATTAGTTTCGAGAGCATAGAAGTCTCTGTAATTTTCTCTCAAGACAGAAATAATGAAAGTTATTCAAATACATAAAATGTTAAATCCCATTAGTCAAAGTCGTTAGGTGTTTTTAAGTTGGAATAACCGTCTTATCACTACATACTAATTTAAAAATTAAATAAAAGCGTTAGCTGTTTAACATTACTCCTAAATTCTTACGCCACCTTTAACATACATGACAAATAATTTCATAGAATCATGAATTGCTAAAACTCATCATTCACTGATGTGCTACTATGTGTAGAGCATATAAAATTTCTAAAAAGAGGAGATTTCCATACAACAGTATTTTACAAAAAAATATCAATAGTTTAAAGAATAAACAGGACAGGTAAACTGAACTGAATTTACCCATATTCACTCTAATAATAAACAATTACCCCAAGAACTTTGTTAAAAAGATAATTACGAAGTGTAACTAAAAAGAAGAATCAAGGGTTCAACCGAAGGAATGAGTTGGCACTGTGGCTGCACCATGCCAAAACGAAGTTTTGAAAGGGATTATGAACAATTTAAAAAAAGCACTGTGTACGAGTCTTTTTCTAAAAAAAAGTACAACTAGCTCTAATATCGAGGATAGAGTACCAAAAGTAGAGCAACTGAACGGTGTCTACGAAATTGAATGTAATTAATGTGATGGTATGTTTCTAGGAGAAACATCACAACAGTTGGATGTAAGGGTGAAGGAACATACTTTGTTTACAGCATATTCCAAAATCTTCCGATGATCTAAGAAAACCTGGAAATAAGTCATCAGTAGTATTGCATTCAACAGAAACAAGACAATATAAATTTCTATGAAACAAAACTCCTTCAAAAAGATTTTGGCTCTTTTGATGAAAGAATAACAGTCGAACCCCTACATTTATTCGCAAATCTTAATAATATAGACAGACAAGATGAAGTACTGCCAACTGTACCATGGCAGCTAATGATTAATAAATGAATTCAGGGATAATCCACTACTCCACCAGCCTGATACTATTAAATACTATGAACTACATAGGATACAACCATTATTTATTTAACACTTATGATTAAATTCGCCTCTGTAAGCCGGCTATGTCAACATTTAATTGTTCCGTTTAGAATTATTGGTGTAATTATGCGGTCTAATTTAGCTACTTTTAACAAATTATGCATCCAACCTTTGGCCCAAAATCATTCTCATATTTACATGATTTGACAAGTCGATCTTCACATCAACTATTCCATGATCATATCCAGCGTAATGAATGTACACAAATGTGAACAACATACATATATAGACATTTTCGTCCATCTATGACATACTGAATAATGGTTTACTTATGATGACACATAATATTATAATACTTTGAATACGATTGGGCAAACATTGGGACAGTATAACCTCTTATTTACATTAATATCTGATAAATTTGATTTTTCATTATTTACCTGAAGAAACTGCGACCAGTTTGCCAAGTATAACGTTGGAAATCTCATTAATTTCATTCGCTGAGATTAATTACAAATAGATTTTGTTCAAATGTCGTATACAGATTTCGGTTAGAATAGAGCTAAATACCATAGGGCAGTGTTTCATTCTGTCATGATAAACATTATCAGTGAGCATTTATTCTCACAAAAAAAAGCTCATATTTTTAATTCTTTCCTTACCTTAATCGTAATTGTTGATATTTTGATTGTGTTTTTACATTTCATTGACCTTAAGTCTACTTCTCATTTTCATAAGGTTTATGTTTAAAATATGTGGATTATTTAAAAAGACAAAATTTACTCAAGTTACCCAATAAATGTACTGGAATGTCTCACCATAATTTGGGAGTTACACAATTTCCATACATTTTTCATTCTACTCATGAAACCTTTTTATTATGTATGAGTAGTTTATTATCAGTGTATTTTTTTTCAATTATTGCTTAAATGCCAAAAAAATGTCGGAATCAACAGAAATAAATTTTAAACAGCCTTTAGGTTAGACAGAAAGTTAAACAAGACAATATGTTTGGATAGGTTTTGTAGTTTAGTGGCTAAATGTAGAAAAACGCTACACTCATATTGATTGATCACTGAGAAGTGACTAATCCCATGTTCTTTAAGTTCAAAGTGTTGGCCGAATTGTATCTTTTATGGTTTTCTTAGAACTATCTTCATGATATTTCATGTATCATTATAACTAATTAGCATATTTACGACACCACTTTGATTATGTCTGTCTATCTAAAGCAATAAATGAATGTCGTGATAGTAAAAGAGTAAAGCTATTTCTCTATCTATTTGTCCGATCATTTGGCACGTATAGCATACTTTTCTTGTAAATGTTGCACAAATGATATGGTTGTAATATAACAAAAAAGTATTCTATTGTAACGAGGTACGGTGCGTTGCCAAATAGAGTGCAGCGACCTGGACGAACAAATAACTTCAATGAAACTAATGTAATTTCATTAAAAACAATTTATTTCTGTATACATCTTCTTTTCTTGAAATAATCAGTCAATACAGTCTCGTTTTTACTTACAGTAATTTATAAGACACAAACAACTGATAAGGTTCTATATTTTCAACCGGTAGTCATCGATATTTTTTACTGCAAATAAAAAGGAAAAAATAACACTGTAAAATATGTTCCGAAATTAATACTATTTGCCTTTCATAACGGTTATTGAAAGATTACTCAGTTTTGAATATATGGATTAAAATGTGATGTAGAATTTTAAATTATCATTTTATTAATTTGTAAGGAAACTCTACATGACACAAGATTGTAATCTGATTTACTAGAAATGACAGTCTGTCTTATTATGTAACTTATAAATATGAAAGTCCTAATTAATGACGTACTTAGAAATGTTCTGAGGCAATTAACTTCTTTATGTTTAATGTTTTAGAAGTCAAGACTACTCTACGTTGTGTATGCTGGAAATATTTGAGATAACTAAATAACATTAATAAATACTGAATAGCCTATTGACTTAAGCTTATATCTTTGCATAAAAGGCACTTACCTATCTACTTTCCTGACTGCTTGCTAAGTCATCACTTAGCAAAGATAAAGCTAAGTGGTTTTTGATGTGTTCTAAAATTTAACACTAAAATGATTGCTTATCAGGTGATTTAACACATTTATAAAGGACATTTTATAACCTAGATCAGCTCATAATATCAAATTCATATTCAACAATCAACGAACATTCACTTGTAATCAAATGAACTTATAAAAAATAAGTATCATATTTGCATAATTAACCTTTATACGATAGTAAGTTAATTGATGCTTAAAAATGAATGACCATTTGATTATCATACCTGTTTAACTATACCTCACGGTTTCTTTCTAGTTATCCTTTCACAGTCATTTTATTTTATAGTTATTTGACTTTTGGATGGAATTTCTTTCTACTGTATGTGATACCGATGAGACTGATTCTCTATCGATATTATCAGGTGAGCTATATTTGACACCTTTCATAAATATCAACATCATCATTTCACCAGTTTATTTCACAAGAATTTCAATTTAAAATTGCTACATTTTAGCTGCATCTACAATGTAATGAATCGTAGAACTATATTCTGTCAACCTTTAAACTGATAGAGTCAGTCTAGACTTAAATTAAGTATGGATATATTGCAACACATTGACAGTGATAACAGATTGGTCTCGTCACAACTGCTTACAAGTATAATTCATTGTTTTATTCATAATATATCATAACGAAAATATAGTATGCATGCTAAAGACATTGTTTAATCTATGTTACATTTGAAATAATTAAAATAATAAATAACGGAAGATCAAGTTATAAGAACTATTTTTTGAAGTTATTCTTGTTTTCCATATTAGAAGTATTTTGTTACAGGGTTTTCGACTTCCAATCAAATTCTAATCAAAATTACTTCATGCTACTTGATCTTTCTAGAAATATAGGGATTTTCCATCATGGCAATGTGAAAGGAAAAACATTTCCTTCATAAAGTTTATAAAAATTGCAGGAAAGCTCCTGACTAGCATATTAATCAATCAAAGTTCTATTACACTTACAATTCATTTACGAAATTGAAGCACTTGTTATCACATTAAAGGACAGTTGAAAAATTTAGTGCTCCAGTCATTTTCTAAATGCGACTATTTCACTAACTAATGATTACTTAATTTTCTAGAAAGTACATTCAAATGTATAGTGTTTAAGAACATAATACAAATATTCATCGCGTAAAATATTTACATATTTTATTACAATAACTAGTTGTGTAAGTTATTTATAAATAAACTAAAAGTCTTGGTGAGGTAATTGGGCTATGTTAGTCAAATGGTTTAATCTCTTTTGTCGTTTCATGGGAGCTACAAATACTTCGGTCAAACAAATATGGTTGGACACTTCGTAGCACTTATTTTGAAGGTCAGTTTCGCACATTGTTCAGAATGCAAACCTATCATGCATATTGTATTATCTTTTATTTTCCTATATTTTACTTAGATGATACAGAATATGACACCGTCTTTAGACCATATGAAGGTCATACTAAACGAATAGTGTACCCAGTGTTGGTAACTGAACAAAACTGTACTGTTATGAAACCAGCTAATATTCAAGTAAATATTAATGCTGTACCAAGAAATCTTCGCGTTATCTTTTATGACTTAGATTACACAATATCTACAACCATACAGTCAGTTGACTTGCAGAATTGCGGAACTATGCGCCAGCATTTTCCACGTTTCGATGAACATAACCAAGAAGAAGATTTAATTTTTAATACAGACGATATAATCGGAATCAAGTGAGTGGGTAATCAGTATTTCGAAGTGGTGTAGAAGATTTGTAAATCAGAAACATTATTTTATTGAGATAATTTTCTTTTGGCTATCTAGTTGTATCCTGGAGGTTCTGTTGTTTGACCAGGTAACATCAGCGTAAATTTAAGATAATGATGAGCTTCCAGAACATTTTTACTCTGTCTTTCACTCCTGTCGGCAGTTCTCTGTGATAACAATGTTGTACTGAAAGAAGGTAAATATTTGACAACTAAACCACTTAGCCCAGCGAACACAATTTAAAAAAATTAGGCTTTTCAATAAACTACTAAATGCATGCTAAGGTATTTTGAGAACTGATTTAATGAATGCTTCTTCTGTATGTTAATGCTCTTTTTCTAAAAGCAATTGGCATTAACTAATTTAGATAACATATATTATTAATAACTACTTATAGTTTGGTGGACAGAACTATATAATCTGAGACAGTAATTTGGAGCATGTATAAATTAAGTATTGAAACAGTAATGGATGTAGATGCGCTGTAGAAAAATATCCAATTTGTTGATGATGGATAGCGTTTTAAAATTCTAAATACCATTTACAAAGTATCTGATCATAACGGTTTAGATTTATTAAATTATAAATTGCTGAATTCAAATTTGATTCAATTTTAGCCAAATCTTAATTCAGATGTAATGTGGTTAACTGTAAAACAGAATAAAGCATTTCATTTGTAAAGATAATCATCAGGTTTCATCTCTGAAAATTCTGTGGATACAAATTAATGCGTATATATATATATATATAAATATATATATATATTATAACTTTGCCAGCATACATTTCCAAATCAACTGTAAACTATTTCACTATATTTTTATTATTGTTTTCTTAACCGTAAATTTAAAAATTTTTTTCCTTTAGTATGACAGAAAATAATAGTCGCAGTGTTTATTTATACACGACATGTTCATTGCCTAATTATCGCATATCATTTTCGTGTGAAAAGGTTAAACTGCAGTAAGTATCAATTAACTAAACTAAAATTGAAATCTGTGTTTTAAGTAGCTAATTTCTAACTTTTACCACAGTGTAGTCAGTATGTTTTGCACAAACGTTGACATATATATAGGTTGATTTTATCAAAACCTGTGCGTTGATGAATTTAGTTTAAAATGGAATTGCCAATCTAAACGTCTGTCTTAAATATACACATTCAAGTCGCATAGTGACTTTCAGTTGATACATCGTTGCAGTTCTGATCTTTACCTCCATACCAAAATCGTAATAGCTGCCAGTGTTGTTGCAGATCAAAAAAATTGTCATAACAAAAAAACTCAAAAATTAGCTTACGTATTAAGAACTTTTTGAAGAACATAATTAAGAACGTGCCTAAACGAAATAGCCTTATAATCAAATATGCTGTTACTGGCATTGTGTTAACGTTCCGTTTACGTTCATTAGAAGGACTACTAAGAATCTTAGAACAACTCACATTTAAAGAGTTATACAACATTAACCCCTAAATGTTGAGTTAAGATAGTATAAAAAAAACCCATTTACAGCAATATTATTACATATACAGTTTAAGTCGTCTCATTTATGACATTTTCTGTGTTGGTATGTCTTCGTGGGGATTTTTGTTTCATGCACAAAAGGATGACTTAACAAATTTGCTAGGATTTAACAACTTCTAAAGCCAATCATCACTATCAGTATTACAATTTTTAGCAACTATGGAACCGGTTTTCAAATTATCGAAAGTAATCGAAAAGGAATTCTCTAATTATAATGGTGGACCGGTAGCAGAAGCACCTCGTGTACTCCCTAAGCCAACTACACTTATTAGAAAGAAGAGATTAATTATCGAACTAAACTTGACAATCCTTTTGGGCGGTCACGGAAACAACTTCAACATATCGACACAAAATTAAATTAATCTAGCAACCCGCATTAAATTTATTACTCTTCTAACACGCTAACACATATTAGAATGTTCAACATTTAATGCATAGAATTAATTTGAGTCTCAATGTCATGTGATTGACATAGTTTTGTTTACACGTACTAGATATTTGATCCGAGTTATCTCTTTTAAATTGTTTAAACTTTTGTTAGTTGTAAAAAAAGTTATTTTATTTTTGAAGACAAGAACTTAAGTCACAGACGTCAGGAATCCATTTTACTTTTCGATGCCACATTAGCAACGTATTACTCTCATTCTTCTTAACTATCTGTCAATTCATTATAAATTAATGATCTAAATCTACGATAGTGAAACATATAAACTTCAGATATAATTTTGTCAATAGCATTATCAACATTATCAAATAATATAATTCAATATTTTTGAATTTTATTCCCCAGCCACTAATCAAGTCAGGTCTAATGTTTCATATTGTTTAATTATCTCTTTTCAAAGGTTCTACAATGTTTTACGAGAGTGTTTATTTTCAGAGGAAGAAAATTCTGGCTTATTGCTAGACGACCTTTCAAATGAACCACTTAAGGTATATTTTAATTTAGAATTCATTTGTTCCGTGGTATGTTATTCAATCAGCTCTATTAAATGATCTACATTTTCTACATAAATTCCGTTTTTCAAATTAGCAGTTAGAAAATACCAAGTTTTGTGACTATAAATGTAGTGTTGTTTATGTATTTAGTGAAAAATAGTTAAATACCAACTATAAGTCGTTAAAGCTAACTGTAACATTTAAAAAATGTGTACTGAACATACAAAATAATTTTCAAGGCAATTATATAAGCTAAAAACGGTTATTACAGACTGTTAATAGAATGAATTTCTTACTTTGCAAAAAAGAAAAAGCCTCGCATAAAGACACTCAAATAGTGGCATGTCGGTTCGATAAATTTTATAATCACACTTTGCAATTAATGAAATTTTATCATTATCTTCAATTAGAGATAGCAATTACTCCATTAAAAACATCTAAAATCGTTAAAATGACTTGAGGTTGTCATTTCAAAACTTGTTTAATAATCCGCTGTTATGAATGCAAGTATCTGATGACATTAGGTTGTACTGTATTTAGGTTTAGACTCACTGCTATGTTTTCCAAGTTACATATATAATAAAATACCAAAGTACTTAAAAAAATAATTAGTATTCTGTTGGTAGTAAAAGCTATGGTCCATACGCAAGATAAGTGGAGGATTTACTTTATCGAAAAGTTTTGAAAAGTATACAGGACTGTTTTGCACTAACGCCAATAAACATTGATAAATTTCGACGTGATATCCTTTACGAAAAGCGCACACTAAAATATCCCATATTTAAAAAATTATTATTTGGCCTTTTTTTTGATACTCCTGAGATTCGACGCAAATTAGGATGCAATAGAACAAAATCAATGGTTTCTGTTTTCTGTTCGTTTATATACAGGATTATAATAGATTAACCTCCAGTGGTATATGCACAATATGGGAATAGAACTCGTGTCCTAGATATCATCCCTCACAAAAATTATAATAAACTATATTATTATACTCCTAAAGATGTATGATATTTTTACAACTTTTTATCATAAGTTATTCCATATTATCATAATCACTTCATTACTTTGAACTTGTTGTCACTTTATGGTTTATACTCATAGTGGACATATGACTTGAATGATCGTAATCAACGTGAAGTATTAGGTAGAGGCAGTTTTGGTGTTGTCTACACAGGCTGGGATCTCACAAACCAAATCAAAATTGCTATTAAAGAAATCGATGCAGGAAATATAAGGTATGGTGCATTATTACGCATTTCACTATATTGTACCAAATATTTGGTGCCTTTTGTTCTCTCACTGTCGGCATACGTATTTAGAAATATATTACAAAATCGTTCAAACTTATATGATTTTAATGAGTAAACTGTGTATAAACATATGAAAAATTTATTTAACAATGTATTACTATAACATTTCTTGAGAGCGAACATTAATAAATTCATTTTGTTTGATATTAATTTATATTAGAAAAAAATTTCCTCACAACTTAAAAGTTATGATATGCGAACCTAAAAAACATTCAAAGAAGAAAAAGCTAGTGCAACGGAGGCATCTAATCAGTCGTAGCTAAAGCTGTTAATCGATATATTTAGTGTGTGACAAGGAATAGATGTGTTTCGAGAATACATTTTTAATACTTAAAAACTTATTTGCAAAATGCTACGAATCCATGAACGATACATATTGCACTTTCTAGAAATGAATTTTATTCCTAGTTTTATTGTTCATCTGCTTATTAGTTCTCTCCATCTGTAAACATCTATTTTAGTTCTTTTCGAAAAATATCTAAATGCAGTAACATAATTATTAAAATAACTTATGTGATTCACTCGTACAAGATTGAACTATTGGATATTTTTATTTTGGACATGCAGGAAAATATAATATTGTATGACTTATACAGATTGTAATTGATAATTGGTTTGTCTACAATAATATTTAAAAAGGTAATTGGATTAAAAAGAAAGGAAAAGTTCCATATATAATCGAACTAATACACTTCTTAATTCGTAGAAAAGCAAATGCAGACAAAATATGAGGGATAAACAGCGATTATCTAAACACTTTATTCGTAAGAATATAAGATATATTTTTACGGTTTCTTGTTACAAAACCAGTGCCACTATGGTGCTAAGATAAAAAGGGTAAACTGGTTAATAGAAACTCTTATATTTATTACCCGACTTACCGAAATCAGTTGTGTTACATTTAGCACAGAAATGGGATACATTCGTTGTTGCCAGTTTTTTTATCATACATAGGAGTAAACAGTTGGGTGAAAAAGAAGTTCGTCATTTGCGTATTACGTTGTCATGAGCGAAATTCTCGTTGTTATTTACGACAGGTCACCAAGTTCGCCATGTGGTTAAACGTCTCTTCTATGTATTGTAGAGGTCGAAGTCATTTCCTGTTTATGACTTTTAAACTTCTGGGTTTAATCAACTATTGTTATTACTTGAGTTATCAAAATTCCCAGTATTTAGCAACCATTTATGTTCACTTAGCTTAATTAAAGCCAATATTTTGAAGGATTTAAATTCCTCAACCTAATAGTATGTGTTGTGACTCGATAAGAATATGACAAATCAGTACGCTCACACGTGCGCCCTGTGATTACTAGCTCCAAAAGCCAGAAAGAAGAAGACATGACAACTGAGCCGACCACTAAATGGAATCAGACTATATTTCAAACAATCATTTATACACACATGAAACCTGATCATACCATCAACCAACTAGAAAACTAACATCAATTCAAAATAAAAGTAATGGTGACTGTGAAGTGGAGTAGCATGTACGCAATTGATTAACCATAGTTCATCAATGGAAAACGATATACAAGCATTTAATGTGTTAAGCTGGAGACTAGGGCAAAGGGAACGTAATAATAACAGGAATAAAATTTTCACTTTGTATACAACCAAAATAAGTAAATTCGACTACCAAAACACAGTTCTAGAACATAATCGATCCACTTTAAGTGCTCAACATATCAGAATGATTTGCATAATTAGAGTAATTGATTTTCATTGCTTATCATCCCATCTAGGGAGTTCCAACCACTACATGATGAAATACGTTTACACTCAAAACTAAATCACAAAAATATTGTCCAATACCTTGGATCTGTAGATAGTGAAGGAGTGTTTATGATATTTATGGAGCTGGTTCCTGGTGGTAAGTTTTATTCAGTATAATTGGTGTTAATTTATTCCAAATTTAATAAAATATCTGTATGTCGTAGATCTCAATTTTACCGAATAATTGACAAATAGCTGTAAAGAGTTTCATTATATTTATGATTGAATCTGCATCTATATCTTCAGTGTTATGACGGCTAGTCAACTTGAGTCATATTAAACCTAAATGACTTTATACCGAATAATATACACAATAACTGCCTGAATTTACTCATTTCGTCAAATAGTAGTTTTTTTGCGTATGCCCTCTCTTTAACAATGCACTTTCTACCTACCAGTTGCAAGCGTAATGAAAAATTTTAACTGTAAACATTGTTTCCCCTTTGTTGTTGATTTGAGTCTAACCATGCATGGTTTGATACACAATGGAATTTTGTACTTTAATAATGCTAAATAAATAAAATTTTGTAAACTTTTGGTTTTTTAATGAGAATTCCATGGTTTGAATTGTTATCTTTCTCTTTTTAGCGTCACTGACATCACTTGTTTCAAAATATGGTGCTTTAAAAGAGGAAACAGTGGCAAATTATTCAAAACAAATATTGGAAGGTCTACAGTATTTAGTGAGTACTTTGATTTCTAGTTCGTGATTATGTAAGCACAATAATAAAACCTACGATATTTCTTGCAGTATATTTTTTGAGGATATGCCTTCCAGAATGTATCACTACGTGAAAGTGAATTACATTTTTAAAATATATTATATGACTTTTTTTTGAAAGAACAACTGTTTATACATATGTGTTGAAAATTAACAGTCATTTTAACAGTGTGAAAAATAAAATGTACCAGAACATGATATACAACAAATTATAGAATATTTAAAGGGAGGTACTTCATCCTAGCAACTGATAAATCTCTCATATCTGACGCTTATAAGCTTAGTTAGAATTTAAACTAATCAACTTGCTTTACAAATTATAATTAAGCATCCCTTTACAAACGGTAAGAAGAAGATAGACTTCTGAGGGAAAATTAAAAAGTTTTAAATTGTGATCATTGTTGACTACGTGATAGATTTAACGAAGAATGTAAATTAAACCTTGATAATCAAAAGATTACTGATCATTTATTTCATATTACAGTCTACAAAATTCCGGTCTTTATCTGAAAAACAAGATTTTAACACAAAATGATTATATGGGTTAAAACATTTGATTTCAAACTATGGTTTATTTGTATTGAAAGTATCAAGCTTATGGTATCATTTTTTTCTGTCATATTAGCTAACTAGCATATCTGAGTGCCCTACGTAGTTACGGTGGCTAGTTATCTCGTATTGAGATCTATGACGTTACCCAGAGTTAGTATAGCTTTGACGAATCTCTTAATTGTTAGGTAAACTTCGAGCGAACACTAAAAGTCAGCAACAGTAAGTACAGATTAGACGAAGATGACATGAGCTATTCATCAAATTACTCAGTGGTATTAGACAATGTGTGCTCAATCATTAGTAACAGAATATATGTACCCATATTTTATCTGTCTCAAATCCAGAAACCGTTATTTTTGCAATCGCTTTCTCTTCAATGTTTACTCGTTTTGGTATCCACTTTATCATCGTTAGCCATACCCTTGGTAATATTTCTGAGTATTATTTATCAAAAACTGGTCAATTTGGCTGAAAAAAAATACTGTTCATTGCTCGATAGTCGGAGCATTTTTAAACTCAACTATTGCTTATAACTATATTGTTTCCGATTATTACAGCATGCTAACAGAATAATTCACCGGGATATCAAAGGAGATAATATACTTGTTAATATGTATAAAGGTGAACTAAAAATAACAGATTTTGGAGCGTCAAAACGGTTAGCCGGTCTTATTCCACGAGCCCAAACGTTCAAAGGTAGATAAATATCAGTCTAATAAAATATTTAACAAAATTAATCAAAATGAGCAATTTACTTATAAACTCTTCTAAGAATACATCGTAACAATAATTTGTGATGCAAATTATCTTATGTTTAGCTAACGACGATATATTTAAGGCAAAACAGGGACAAATTTTTCACCTGCCGACTATTTATAGATTAATAAAGTCACTTATTGAGTAATAAATCGGCTATTTCCTTATGACCTACTATGCCAAACAAATTGATCAAAGACAGTAAGACCCAAGACCGTAGAATCTTATGCCACAGGTGTATGCAATTTTTTCCGAAACACATGAGATTCTAACATGGACATCCGCTTAACACATTTAGTAAATATGAAGAGCCAACAAGCCCCTTCCTTCTGCTATACAGTGACATGACAACTTCTCGTGTAGGAAGGCTTAAAAGAAGAGCAAACCCTCCTTGAATGAATCCATGTCGACAACATTTTAAGTGCTGTCAGATTTAATAATACATTAGGAATTCAAATGGATAGGGACACATCTATACCTTTTTCTTTGTTCCTTCCAACACTTCCACTAACTACAGCCAGGATGAACTGAAAAATGAACTTAACAGAAAATTCTCTTGTATTTTTTAAAAGATTGTAAGACACTCAATGAGTCTTCTGGTGTTGTAGGCTAGTGAACTAGTAGTGGAGACGTCAAATAGGATAATACACAAAACCAAATATTTCTACAAATATCGTCTTAGACTAAACGGAGAGACGTTGTTCAATATAACAACCATATAAATTGACACAACATCGGATTCAAGTAGACACTGTCATTAATAGTCATAGTTGGGGTGGCTGTGATAATCCAAAATGCTTGAATTCTAATCACTAATGTTAGACAGCGTTTACCTATAACAAACTGGATACAAAAAATTCCCAGCGGAAATACCCATTAAAGTTAATTAATCTCAGCTGTGAGAAAGCCAGGAGTAAATCCCAGGAACAACTGAAGAGGCATTAAGTCAACTATACTAAAGAGATCGACTTTAACGTAACTCAGCATAAAATAAAAACATCACTGTATCTGTCATAGACTTGAACCAAAATGTTGGGAAAAACCAGCCAATAAATAAACGTCGAACACACCCCACGTGGCTTCTAATGGCATAAAGAACTAAAATAGTTTAGATCTAGACTAAAAAGAAGTCCGTTAAATAGTCATGGGTTGTTGACAACAGAAGCAAAAAGAGAACATACATTAGGCAGCTTTACTAACTTGTAGAAGTAACCAGATCTAAATATCAAGTATGAAACAATATCCGGAAATAAATACAGCAGTTAACTACTCTCATCCCAAAAGTTAAAAAGATTGAATGGAAGGGCATCGAAAATATTAAGAATGTTGGTCAAATTTTATTAAGTAGCTGTCAGTAAGATAGGACAAAATTTATGAATTGTGTAATAAATGTATAAAAATTGAAAGAATAGTCACATGTTTGACAAGTGATAATTGCGTGATGAGTGAAATTATAATTTTGTAGTGGCTGAAGTAATTGAATAAGCAAGGATCTGATAATGTAATAGTAGTAATACGACTAAGGCTAATAATACTTGCAAACATTATAGTAATAAGATAATGGTAGTGATAATTTGATAGTTGCTTTATTCTTGATTCATGCTAAAGTATTTAATGGCTACTGCCTAAACAATGCCTAATATAGCTTCTAATATCTGTTATTTATTCTGACATGTTTAATAGGATCGAGTACGTGGCTATTCACTCTTTGTTTGCACTTGGATGGTTAGTGTGTAGATTTAATTGGTAAAGCTCCAGAATAATTGCTTTTTAAAGAGATGCGTATATTATAATCAACATATTCTACGCCTAATAATATTTTTTTGATTTTAGGTACTATGCGCTACATGGCACCAGAACTTATAAGGGGCTCGTGTGGGTTTCCTGCTGATATATGGAGTTTTGGATGTACTGTTGTAGAAATGCTAACAGGAAAACAACCGTTTAGCGAGGTACTAATAAGTTTAGCCGTTTTGTATTTTGACTGGGATAAAATTTTGTTTAGTTGCTCTTTGAACAGATAAATACCATGTATGAACACAAAGATGATGTGTGCAACATAATAATCACTAGAGTAATTTGCTGCAATGAATAATTATTATTGTTAGCAGATATTACTCATCACTTACATCAACAACATATCAATTATATAAGACCTCATATATAGTTGTAAATTATGCACATGAATATAACCACAACAACTCTTAATATCTCGTTTATTCAAACCCGGCAATAGTTTACTGTGTGTCTTGGAACCGAAGAAATTAAAACTACTAAAATTTGGATTTTGCTCGCATGTTTACGGAAGCAACACAGATATGCTTTGTTAGCTGTTATTAATATATTAAACAAAAAACAATTTTTGAAATCTTTAATACCACTACAGCAACCAGTCCACATGAGGTTCTTCATATTTCTTAGTAAAAAACATAAATATTGATGAATGAAGTGATAAAAAACTGTTTTCATACCTCAAGTGGTGTGATGAGGTTGGTATCAGCACAGATAATATTCATTTTCCATAAATCATATGCACAATATTACCTTTTGTTTATTACCTTCTTCACAAGTGACATCAGTCTAATTTACTCCTGATGAAAAAAACTTTGTGACACTATGTAATTATTCTGTCATATTCTAATTATTCTCCTAGTCGAGTAATATACTGCTTAAACGAATAACTTCAGAATACCTAAACAAGAATAAACATGACAATTGATACTAGTTAACAAAATAACCTCGACAGTAGTCTACAGGCAGAAAGGTACGCATGACCTTCAACAAGCTTTTAACTTGACAAGTTTTGCATGAATTTCCACGAAGCCTGCGCTGTTAATATAAAATTTTATTTTCGTTGACGAAATCTTAAGTCTCACCTGTAGATAGTTTAGTATAAGTGATTCCTGAGCTTAAGATTACATGGATAATTTTCTACATCTTTTTTTGTAATTAATACCTGCATATAGAACAACGACAGGAAAACTGGGTCTGAACGACTCATATCCATATGCTCTATTGGTTTAAATTTATTGAGAACATATGTTTATACTATCATGGATGCACCACTTGTACTAGTTCCTGTGATTGTTATCGCACTGCTGTTCAAACATGTGGGTTATGTTTATTTTCTCATCTATGACTGAATTCACATTAGTCTACACATCGAACAAAGTAAATATGTAGTACAGAATAACGTAACTGTCTGAACAGCACAAGTCAAAACCAGCCAAAAGTATACTAATTAGTAGCCTGCATTTAAAGTTCATTTTTGATTTGATCCCCTTCCTTAGCTACTAGTACAAAAATAAAATATGAATACCACCACAAACCAACTCTGCATCAATGGAAAAGCATAATTGACAACAATAAACTTATTGTTTCAATAAACATTGGTGAATGACCTATCATATGATGATGCCAAGCGTACTTTATTATAGATGCATTAAAGACAATTTATGCATATGTTAAAACAATGGACCAGTAAATATCAACAGCACTTATAACCTTATATCAATCCAACTGTTGGATAACTTAGAAAACACGATTTACAAATTATCATTGATTCATTTCCTTTTTTGTCATCACGTTTGCATAAGTCTAGTGGTTTCGACTTTCACGTGTTTCTTATATTTAGCTCTCATAGTTGATATAAATGTTTTACCATCACTTTTTACTGTTTTATTGAGGTAAGGCAATTAAAGTAGTTGTTCGATTTTCTGAGAGCACATTTAGTTAACTCTTCACCTTGGATAACCTTTTCCATTATGAACTTCGATGTTATCATGTATTATGTTACTTAATTGATTCATCTCAAAAATTTACTAGATCTGACAACTTTTAGTTTCATAATGACTATCGATGATTCACATAACTTCCTTTCGTGTTTTGTTAACACCAGCTCGGGAACGCTATGAGTGCATTGTATCGAGTTGGGATGGATTTACAACATCCTCAAATTCCTGATGGTGTATCATCAGCTTGTAAAAATTTCATATTGAAAACGTTTGTCATCGAACCATGCAATCGTGCAGACGCTAACGAACTGCTGTCCGATTCATTTGTTTTAAGGTATGTTGCTAAGTCTTGAAATTAAACACTATAATTTAATTGATATAAATACTAGTGTGTCTTAATTTATTCGTATATATTGTAGTTCATGTAGCTTTCAGTTAGTGTTACATAAATTCGGAATATGTTTTAGTAAAAGTAGTCATTTATTAAATATAATATTAAATCGGAGATATAATAAATTATATTAATACGTCTATAAGCCATTATTGTGAATAGCAGGTTATTTTAATTCCTCCCCCCTTCTGTAATCCATATAATATGCTTCCAATATGCTTGATAAATGTATTCGTTTATCATTTTTATTGTCCACGTGATTTTATCTCACTGATTCCAGCACAATGGTTACCTTTGAATGTATGCCAATATTTGTTTTATACAAATATTTCATTTCAGACAAAATTCTTTTCGGTTCATATAGCTGATGCATACAATTATTCACTTGAGAACCTTAATTCATGCTCAACAAACACTTACATATCTAAATGTCTGTTGTAGACAGCACCAAATATTTTCTGTGGAATTTTTAGTTGCAACTTAAATATCTAAACGGATTAACCTCATCTACTTATGAGTAGTAAAATTAAATTTACTATTAGAAATCGTGTTTCAGTAGAATAACAAAAGGATAATTCCTTTTCAGTAGAGAAAGGGGGAAAAGTTTTCTATAAATGAACATATGATATTGTGTAGTATTGGTGAATTTCTCAAAATAAAAGCCACAATTAATGCTCCTTGCAATTAAATTACTATCCACCTCAAGAAATGTTTAGGAACAATTTAACGGTAACGTTACACCTAACATTCTTCTTAAAAAAGAAGAAAACTCCTTTAAGACTGATTTCCGCTGATGCTAGAGGTGTAAAAACGTTTATACATTTCAAATGCTTTATCGAGTTTGGACTGATAGAATTTTAATAAGAGTGTAATCAATAACTACCGATATTATGAAACAGTGAAGGATGAATCAAGTTCTCATTTCCATTTAAAACTCGAACATTTGATTATTTTGCGTTCCTTATTCCGAAATACTATTCACGGGTTGTATCATTTTGAGCAGATTGTTAGGGGATTCCAACATCATTATTACAATTGGTAACATTTATTTTTTGATGAGTTTCCCCTGCTGCGCTGACGAAAATGTGGTAGACATTTGCCAGCTTGCGAGTTATTGTTAATGGTCAGTCTATTATATCACTTCCATGTGGGTAGCAGCTATAGGTTATTTGTTTAAATTATTTATTGAGTGGGTGAAAAATAAATGTTAGCTTTTACCTAAATAAAACTCCAAATACATGCATATTAACCTTCAAGCTGAATAAACATTGATAAGTGAATTATTAATATGTACTTTAAGCTATCTAAATACAAAGTACTTTCACTTAGTTTTCATTTTACTTAATTACGTCCAGAGTGCTAAATTAGTTTCTTACTGCAATTGTTTTGTTGTTTTTGTCTTCAGCTTTACAAAATTAAGGCGCCGTAAACCGGTAAGGCCAGCACAATCACCAGGCAAGTCGTCCATGTGCTGTTAGCATATACTAAAGCAATAATTGTATGGGTATATGTTCCTGACTTTTTAACCGATTAATGTTTTATTCTAACCGTAGTGTAATTATTTCAGTAAACACTTTGTAAAGATTACTGTTTACAACATTAGATTTCTAAAGTTACAGTTAATCCGATTGACCGAGATTAGTCAGAAAACTATTGTAAATTATGGTGCAATAGAGAGGTGTCTCATTCTAGCATGAGATTTCTCTGCAACACCCCCATGAAGGATAAAACTAAAAGCCTTCAGGTCTGGGGGCCTAGCGTCTAACTTTCATCTAACAGATTTGGGATTCAACGGTCTGTACTTTTAATTCACCAGTTTGTTATATTATGCAACTGTCAGCTAATACCGTTGGTGGAAAAATGTAAACACAGTATGTTGTCACCGTTGGTTAAAAATACTTTTAACGTTCTGCTGATAATGTGCAACGTGTCGAAAAAGGTATTTGTAATGATTATGAACTAGATAATAGGATGAAACATGCCAAAGGCTAAACTTAACCTCACTAGTTGGCGTCCGGTGGCAACACATGTCTGAAATTACGAGAACTGATACAGATGGATATTATCAAAGATTTATTCGAATCATGGCTACTTCCTATAGGAGTGAAATATTTTTACCAACTGATACTAGGATGGTAATTTACACCGAATTACTTGGTTCAGCTGCCATATGAAAACTTGATTTACATAATTTCTTCAGGGCTGTTGACTGAAATAGTAATATGCTTGTCATCACTTGATTATAAATCAGTAAAGCCAATTATTTGACTTAAACAAGCGTTGAATAAAGAAATTTAACAAGGTAGAACTTAATCCAGCTCAGTGATATCAATGTAAATTCCAATATAGTACATTCCCTTTAAAAGGTGAGTAGTTTATAACTGTACAGAGTGTCAGCATATACGCTAATACAAACATTATATAAGTTAGATTCTATAGGAATTAATTGAAAGGCTTATTTTTTTTAATTTAGAGTAAAAATCATGTAACATTATTTGTTTAAATGACTGTATGATTACACAATATTTGTTTAATAATATTTTAGATAGATATCGGCCATTATTTGGCATTTGTCAACGTGAATGTAAATCACCTGAACCAGTTATTAGGTAAGTATTTGCAAATACAGACATTATTTAGTGAAGTCAAACAAATCAATTTTCATTAAATGTATGCCAAATAGATCATTATATATACGATTAAAATTTGATGCATTAAAGAATTATAAAGATTTCATATAAGGTGTAATTCAACAATTTCCAAAGTATTAGATAAGTACCCACTCATCTTTCAAAGTAATTAAAAATCCTTAAATGTCTAAAGATTCTAGTACACGATGTTATATACCTTTGGTGTTCGTTTTAATAACCAGTTATTTGTTCAACAGTTACTAATTACTGTGCGGCTAGATTTTATCTCGGATCCTGGCTATTTAAAAATTTACAACCAACTGAATAGATGATAATATCAAAACTATTACATTATAGAGGATTTTCTTCGAATAAATCAACGGTATAGAATTCTTCAATCAGTAATGTATAAAATACTTTTCGAGGTGTTAAAGCAACTATATTATTAATGTAGTCGCATATATTTTAAACAGATACTGGTCTCACTTGCATAATGCATAGTTTCATGTTCGTTTATAAGATAATGGAATGATTGATTACAAATTAAATATAACTAGCATAATGTCTTAATCACAAAGTATGTTCTAAATTCTTCACGACACCTAATAATAACAATTGTTTTGTGCCTACCAGTAAATCGCTCGAAGAAGTACTTCATGAACTTCTAGTCAAAGAATGTGACACATGGAGTTCATCTGTGTTGACAGGCAAACGGCTACCGACAAATAGCATCATTCTTAAGGTAGCGTACTAAAATGAATTATCTAGGTACAGGTGTAAATAACTGAACGACAAACTTTTTTTCGAAGGGTATTCGTTCATCATAGGATCTGAAGGGATTTTGATTGATCCCTAATACGACTGTAGCTAAACATAAGTAAGAAGCCTCATACCTAAACGAGACTAATATTTAACATTTTCTGGCTTTCACTGGTTGTATAATTAGGGTCAGATTGTGGAAGGAAAATGTGATTTCAACATTCACAACCATATTCAATAGCATGATCCAAATAATTAACAAATCTTTTTCGATCAATAGTTCACACTATGTACTCATACCTAGAACTAGATAACAATTAACATGGTATATAAGGACACTATATCTCTTACTCAGTTTCATCTTTATATCCATGTTATTGTAATATTAAAATGAAAAATGAAAAAAAATTGATTTTTTTCTCTATTTCGAAGTATTATGTCTTGACACATAAAACTGTTTTAGCCTAAAAGATTAGTCAGACACATGGATCTACAATTTCAAATATAATTTATTCTGATTTCAGATCTTTATCAAGCATATCAAATAAACCATCTTCACCTGTAATTACATCAGGTTATGGTAAGTTATGTAAAATAATAGATAAATGCTCATTGTAAATATGGCACTAATTTGCCAATAAAACAAACAGCACGTTTACTTTTGTTTTTGACATAAATAAGAGAATAAAATTATACGTTACATCTGTTTATAACACTCAAGATTATTTAATAAGATCATTAAATCGATATTGATAATGCGAGAGAGATCAGTGTGACGGTGCTAGTCGAAATTGCTCTGATATTACGCCGATAAAAGGATCACAAACTTTCACCGAATTACCAGAATATTTATTAATAAGCACAGAAAATGACTGACTGAAGCTCTCTGAGTGAGCCAAAACACAACATTATAAAAATCCACTTAGTGAGTTTGAAAAATGATATTTATAAATCACACATTAGACTAGTTCTTAGGGAAAAATACAAAACATTTGAGTCCTATATTAGAAATAAACGGCTGTCTAGTGTTCTACGGTCCTCACAGCTACTTAATCGAGATCAGACTTTGGAGAATGCAAACAACAAACTTCAATAAATAGACGATCATGAACTTTATTATTAAGATGTATTTGGAGTTTTCTGTTGATCTGTCATGGACTGAAATTAAACAGCCTCATCGGGAAGATGTAAATATATTCTAATTATATATACACACCCGTTGTACAAGTGTGGCGGTCTGGACTCAACAGCCTAGTGGTGAACGCGGTGGCATTTAACACAAAACGAACTAAATTCGAGTCCCGGAGTGAACATTAATACTGGAATGCAGATACATCCATCTGAAAAGCTCCAAATGGGACGAAACACACGTCTTGAATTTCGCTTGCTAGTCTTGATCCAACTCAAACAATCATGGATTTTGTTTACAAGAAAAAGTTAATAGGCTTAGGGCAAGATTTTAATAACTGGGGAAAGAAAAAAGTCACGATGATCGTTAACGTATCCTTATTGAGAGTAATACAAATACTATTCTTTCTAAATATTCAACAAATTCACCATAACAACAGAAGTCTTGGTAACATAAAATGTAGATTCTTAAGACGACAATTATCGATAATTTGACTAACTGTAACAGTAACTTTTTATTACAAACTATAATTATATAAAAATAACTGAAAATAAGAATCATTAGATAACTGAGCATAGCCCCTATTAAGTATTATTTAGCACCATTTATTCATTATATATTATCTAATAATTTATTAAGCCTTTAGGTTTCATTATTATGACTTCCCTCATATTGCGACCCTGTAGTCAATAATTTCCACAATAGAGACCTTCCTTAGTTGGACAACCATAGAGAACTAACATTCAGTAAACACTCATCTAGTTCAAGTATGAGGGTTCGTATAAATAAATACTAACGACCTCACCATGGGTTGGAACTAGGAATTTAACCTGACCAGTGCTTCCTTGTTTACTCTTGTTATCTAATTGAGGTCATTCCATGATGCGAAACTACAAAAATTAAGTGGTCTCCATAACCTTCGACACTGACAACACTTTCAACTGTACTTCGTTTCTCACAATTATTTCACTATCTACAGTTGTCAAAAGTAATTATTACTTAAGAAGATCAATTTGAAATAACCCCATTTGTTAACTTTCAATTCGAAATTAAGTGACGAAAAAACCTTTTGAGAATTCACGCTGTGATATTCACAAATGTCAGCATTCATTCATGGTAACATTAAACTAGTGTACGTGAGTCAATATATGCATACATAAAGATTTGCAGATATAGTTTTCAGATACCAGCATCCTTACAATGATGTCATTTCAGACTATCGCTTTGTTTAATCTCCTATTTATTAAAAGACTATTTTAACTCCGTTACAATGTCAAGTTTTGCTACGCATTACTAGCAACCGTTTGACGCCGAAATTTCGAACCATCATTCTGTTTAATGAAAATAACCAGTAGTTATGATAACACAAGTAAACCAATTAAACATTTATAACCATGCTTTCATTTAGATCAAAACACATTCACATATTCTTAAAGTTTAGTGCACAAATCAATGGAAGAATAATAATGTGACAATTATTTGGTGAAAGAACAATAAATAACATAGAAACTAGATTAGGATAAACATTCATGAAAATGACTTGCATTAACACTGTGATAAATTGGTATAAAATATGAGGTAAACACAGAAGCAGACAACGTATATAACAGTATAACATGTACTTTGTTGAGCATAGCACAAAGTTAAAAATGTACAATCATAAATAATTATACTGACAGATAAACTATTAAGTAATTAATTAAACCATTTAACCTACTGAATGTAATCTAGTGGGTAAAAATCAATAGTTCTCTTGAAGTTGAGTTTATGTAATATTTATTGTTGATATTAAATATTTGCTTCATATGAGAAAAGAAAGATTTAATAAACTTTACTCTTTCTTATACCCACCAGGTCAGAAAGGCTTAATGATAGTAATAGCTTCAAATTTAAATAAATATAGCGTTTACTAATGTCAAGTACTCTTCAAAACTGTAATCACATTCTGATAATTTTATGCAGATTATACCTGAGAAAATTTTCACATTTCAGGCTATAATATATAAACGATGTGATAATGATAATTATAGTAATACCACAATTTCAGACCTAATTCGTTCATTCACGTCTGTCGCTATTTGATATATGTTTAAGGTTCGAGGTTGAAGAGTTCAAGAGAATTAGGAGAAGTTACAAATTAACTTTATGCATTCTAATACAACACTTTTTGGAAACATTGAAATGCACCATGTTTCCGGCATCACCAACTAACTAACTGTTACTTATTTACGAAACCAGATCCTGTTCGCAATATACACCCCTTTCTCATGAACTTAAAACAAATCAAGCTTACAAAACTTCCCTGCTAGATACTCTTGAAGCGATCGGTATATGCACTTCTCGATATTTACTAGAATTTGTCGTTATTACTAAAATAGCAGGGAGGTTAAATAAGGCTAGGGGAGCCAAAAGTAAGATAAAAATTGTCTTTGAAATTATTAACCGTTAAACTCGATTGGGTCGAAAAATGCAAACTCTTTAGTTCAAGTGGAAAAAATAATACTAATCAGTGGCTACGAATGAGGTCTTATGTAAATCAAAGTTTATTTCAGTTCAAGAGGTGTATTCATTCTGAAGCTTCACCTGTACTCTTATTTTTATTTTTATCACTCCTCTATTTCATTCGCTCCTTCTGACATGTAACTCACCATCTAACTTCCTCATTATTACTGATACTGCTATTACTACTACTCTTTGTTTTCATTGATATCTTCTCCTGCTCTGCTGATGCGATTTATGAAAACGTGGATGAATACATATTTGTGATAGGTCTAATATTGTTCCTTACTTACTGAGTTATTACGGAACAAGGCCTTTCAAATGTTAATAAATCACTTTTGTTTCTGAATGCAAAATAATTCAGACTTTTCATAATGAATTAATGAAAGATTTTTCGCTTTTGTAAATATATCATGGAACGTTGGCAAAATAATGGACCTCTAGGTTACTAATACTTCTAATTTTATTTGTTTAGGCAACATACCGTCCTCTGAAATTTTATATATACTAATTACTAAACCTAAGAAATTCTGGATATAAACTACAGGACATTACAGGCCAATACTAATTCTTGAGAATGAGCGGTTATCTGAACCCAGTAGCTAAAACGAGATGGAAGATACCAGGTTAGAGTTTCAGAGTAAGCCCTAACACTTGAGTTCCAATACACCTATCTGAAGAATCCTAAATAGAACGAAATGTACGTCCAGGATTTCATTGCTAGCAGCATACAAAGTGCAAATGGAAATATTAAATCAATTTATCAGTATTTTTTTGGTGCATCGAATTTTTCAGTTAGACCAAAAATTATACTTTGTACTTATTACTTAACTTTTATTCGTTTTCTTTAAGCTTCATGGGGAAGTAAAAGTAATCGGTTATTAAATGTAATGAACAACAGTAATGCAATTATATCAGAAGGGGAGAGGTCAGATAATGACGTTGCTTTCATATATTCAAATCAATCTTTTGCTGAACCAAGCACACCAAGTAAATTGATATTTATTTGAAGTACTTTTACGAAATTAATTTATAGATAAAACCGAGAATAGGAAAACTGCTGAAGAGCAACACTGCAGAGAGTTAGTAAATGGCATTTCAGTTTTACCCACCAAAGTAGAAAGAATGAAAATACCAAGTGTGAGCGTAACAAATAGTGATAAATCTTCTGTAAATAGCCCTTGTTCTGGAAATTCAGAAGATCCTTTCAATTTTATTAAACAGGTAAAACCGAAACACATTTGCTTTTAAAGTATTTTATTAATACGAAAGTGTTCAACATTTTCAAGTTGTTCAACATAAACTACACAGTGAGAATTTCTTCAGCTGTTGCGTAATAACACTCAGAAACAGCATAAAGCTTTAATTTTAGGAATATTTAATTAATAGGTCGTTCAGTTAACAAAATTTTAAAGTACCAATATTTGGGCTGGTCGAGATATGTAAAGCTTAACCTGATATAATGTGTAGTCTCAGTTTGACCGGATTGTTCAAACTCTCACAAAACAGGTGTATGTGTCAGTTTCAAACTCCAAAAATAGCTGCCTGTAATTTTGAGGAAATTATACCCACGGGCAGATCCAATCCTAGGTCAAACACTTTCAGAGTTTACGACTGCAGGTACTTAGTTATGCAGCCATTACTCTACCTAATAGAATATAAAATAACTTTAGATTCCATGATTCGCTGACGTATGCCAATTAGCAAAATAATTAGATCCAGCGTTTTATAATGGTTACGTTTAACCAGCTAACTACTTTATTTAGATATAGTTCAAAATCAAAATGCCTGTTTATTACATATAGAAAATTTGAACAATATTTCACCTCATAGTAATAAAATGGTCTAATAAGAAAGTCTAGAGAAAATATAAATAGACCTTTAAAAAGTTGGGAAAAAATATCAAACATAAAGCATGGTTACCGACTGTGTGAAATAAAGCATCTCAAAATTGGCATAAGTATTACTTAACAGTATCACTTCTCTCTGAATCGTCGAGGTCAATAGCACTTTGACTTCATGGGTTCAATGTTTCCAACCATAATAATTAAATACTTTTAACGTTTATGATAGGCAGTTTTAATGAACTTCGGATTTTCTACCCATAAATCAACTTTATACTTTGTCGATGGGCAGACGTTTAAAAAATTGATGCAAATATGTTGTTTTCCATCTAAGACCTACCTATCTAACATAATTCCATAATATATGAGAATGATGAAATCATCCAGTAGTATGGCCCTAAAATAAAAATGAATTTTGGTAATACAATAATTCTTTATAGGAATGTATACCACAAAGTCGGGTTCTATAAGTAGTTGATCAAATCGATCACAATATATCTTCAACAATAACATTTTGCGAAGAATTGGAGGCAATTTTTTTCTAGTACTCAACATGAATTTTTATAAATGATGATAATCGGGATAATCTGCATTACAATATCTTTTCTGTTTTGATACTAGGACTCGGAAGCCAAACGACTTTTATCAAATGCGTTAATTTCAGAGAAATTATCAATAGTTGATGCATGGATAGACATAGTTTGTCGATGTGCACAATCAAATATTTCAAATAAAATCAAAGATGAAATTATCTCAGATCTCGGTAAAAAAGCAAATAACTCTGAAACGAATGATGAATCTAATAACGGGGTTGAAAAAAAAGCTAATGGAGGTGAGCATTTATCAGATAAATTTATTACTTTCTGGCATTATAGTGCATCACTTTGACTAAACACACAGTAATTGATCTTCTTTGCTGATATGGAGTTCTCTGAGCTCAATGAACCATTTGCCAAGCTCTCGTTGTTTTTCAGTAAAACTTCATAAACACTTACTCCAAGTGGAATTTTAACTATTTAACAAAAATAAAATGGGTCCATTATGGTGAATTACTTTTGAACTGACTGTCCTCAAAGGTCTGATTACATTCATGTATCTGGCTGAAGTTAAAAATGTAGACCATTAAATTCAGACTCAACTGTCAAAGGGTTGGGTATTGATCACAAGGCCTGTAGGTAGTGGATTTGGTCTCTGGTGTGGTGTCCCATTATTAGATAAGACAGGTATCACATATATTATAATCTTCAGTGGTTGTTCAATGGATGTCGATCCTTGAAACGAGACATTAAAATCAACAATGTCTACAACGACATGTAACAATGACTTGACTCGCCTTATAATCAGGTAGACAAGAATTCTAAAAATATAGTAAATAATATGATGAGCAGAGGTGGTTTATGTGAATTGTTATATTTAGTCGGTTGGATACGTCACAGATTGGTGTTAGCAGGGCACTGTTGAAAACCAGGGAGCACTGGACAGCTGTTTCGTCCTAGTATGGGATTCCTAAGCTATGTGCACCCTAGATTTCGCCCCAGCAGCTTCAGGTTGGCAAACACCTAACCCTCTTAACCACTGGGTCGGTATCCAATGGCAGAATTCCCACTTTCATCAATTTTTGATAAAGAACGACAATCATTCATTGTCATTGGTGATAACTGTTTCACTCCCGACAAGTCTGAAGTCCATCAGTCACGATTTCTCACAAGAGCTTCAGGAACTTCACTTATTTACTTTTCTTGTTTCATGAGAGTTTGGTTTAGTTAGCAATTCAGCAGTTGTGATCTCAAATAGTCCATAGTTTAGTACTAAGACTGTTCACGATTCACAACATTATGTACACTTTTAAAATCCAGTATAATTGTTACCTTGACATATAACTTAAACATAAACCTACTTCGTTAATATTATCATATCAGGTTAAATAAAACAGCCTTGAACAGCAGGTATGTTTATCACCCTAATAACAAAACAGGCAGGCAGATAGATAGACTTTAGTCTATATGTCTATATTTATGTCAAACGAAAATAGATACAGTAAAGCACAGAAAATCAATTGCACATAACATTTGTAGAAATGGATAGATCAGATAATTTTGAGACAAAATATCACTCCTACAAACAAATTCAGAGACTAGGTTTGTAAGTACCGAATAGCAATCTGAAAATCTGTCTAGAAGGTATCAATAGAATGGAAATAAAACAAAGTTGGCTAGTTCGACGTAGAGGTCATTTTTAGATAATTTCAATCGTAAAGCTATGCAACTGAAAATATGTAGCATTTTTAAAGGGATAATAGCAGTAACAAAAAAGTAGATTAGATTGTTGTCATGATACAAAATCTGATCGTTGTTCGGTTTGATAAGTTAATCAAGAAACTAAACTTGTGAGCAATAACCATGAAAGTAGTGAGATGACAAACAAGGTATATTGGTTCGAAGTAAGCGTTTGAGAAAAAGAGACAATGAATGTAAGTAAATAAAATTGCGGTCCCTTTCGATATTTCAATTTTCACTTTTTTTCAATTAAAAAGTAATTGCAATATTATACACAAAAGCATAGATTACATTTATTTAATCTTTTTTCAGATAGATTGAAATTGAATTTTAAATATTTTTTAAAAATGTATCCTTCTACACTTCGTGTACAACTGTATATATTTAGTTGTTTGTATTTGTCACAGGTCGTCGTCGGTTGGGTACCGCTAAAAATCAGGCATCGCTGGTCAGCTGTTCTGTTGTAGTATGTGACTAATCAACAAGACAAAAGATTGATTCAATTCTCTCTAATTTTCAGTGGCACCCAAACGATATCAATATGTGAAGAGTACAAGCAACTAAATTAAATATTTATATCACAACCTGATGATATATATCCTCAGTGTATGTTAGTATTCCATAACTACTCTGTGCTTTAGAACATTTTAGAGAACAAAAGTATGAAGTATACTAACCAGTTTTAACAAAATGCATAGCATCACATTTTAAGAGAAACGGTTTCTTTTTAATCTAATTATTTGTTAGTTGAAAACTTATTAAAAATAGAAATCGTGATTCCCCTAAACGAAATATATAGACACAAAGCAACTTCATATTTAAAGACCACATTCTATCATATACAACTGCATAATTACACTATAATGCTGAACTTCAAACAAAGTTCCACACTCATGCATACAAATACACTTTCCTTATGAAGGCTATTTCGTCTTTAGATATGGTACCACACATTCAACTCTCTTTTCTATATCAAACCAATAACGATTGGAAACTTACTACCAGTGTAGAGCTGGTAAAAGTCTACAGAGTTCTCTGACTAATAATCACTCAAAATAAATCTGCTTTAAACTGGTTATTATTAGAATAACCATGATAAACTGATGACATCAAAATATGATGCAAAACAGAGAACATTTCCTAGTTAGTCATTGAACCGAGTGAGGGATTTTTTAAAAGAAATCCACAGGGAATATAATACTCAATCGTATAAAGAACTGTTTTCATGATTAAATACACCTATATATTTCCGTAAGCAGTATCTTTTGTAAAACCATACACTGGAAAAGTACAAAAGTGGAACTTAAGTGTTAAAGTTTAAAATCTATTTGTCACTTCCTAAACAAAGTTTAACAGTAACATACGAATATAAGAGTCAAAGTAATGCTAACACAGAGATAGGTAGTGGACAATTATTTTTTAAAGAAAAATTTGCCTGTTCCTAATAAAAGTGTAGCTTTAACAGAAAACCGATATTTTAGACATACTTAGTTCAATGTATAGTAAAACTATCCTGTATATAACATAATCTTCCTTGACTGGTTGTAACACTGGCATGTTTCTTTACACTCAGATAGTGTTTTGTCAACGATATGTAATGTTTGTGCTATGAATGATCACTTTCTAATCTAACTTATATATTGGTTAATATATACTTGTAAGTAATGTATCACACCTTTCATGATAAAACTTTCACTGTTCATTAGGCATCCATTCAACCACGAAAGTTTATCAATAAATATTGAAGAAACAAATCGTTATTCATACCTCTGTCTTACGTCTATTATGTAGCATACAAACCTTGTATTTTACTTAACACAACCGAATGCTTATTTCGTTTACACAGTTTAACGTTCGATTATAAAATTAATGGATATAAATTCTGTTAACAGTGTGATCGATTGGCTAACGAACAGCAGTATATTTAGCAATAATCACTGTATAAAAATAAATGTAAAACATGTAATATCTAGCACACTTGTAATTGTTTAATGTGTTGACTACTGTATGACCACTGTTTAATCAAATGTGAAAAAAAAGAAATAAAAAATACTATAGTTTGCAGAACTAACTGAGATAAATGGCAAGGTTTAATTGACTATGATTGAATAAATAAGATGAGGTGACTAAAAGAAGCTGTCTCTTACTTCACTGTAATGATTCACTTCAGAAAAATAACAATATTTAAGTTGGATTATGATTTGCAAGTGGAATCCATGACGCGCGTTTCGTCCTATTTGGGACTCATCGGATAGATGTACAAGCTTATCCTAATTGCAATGATTTATTTCTTCGGAAATTTGAATAATATAAGACCAGGTTATACACTTTTTAAATGGTCAAGTATTAAAGGTTGAATTTCTATCATCACATCGAAAACTTCATCTGAAAGTTTTCGATGGTCAAATATTGTTGAATATGTATACACTTACTTGCATAGTAGTAGTCAATAAAGATTGAATTTTATTTAAAACATTGCGAAGTAACTGAATTAAATTCACTCAAGACTGCTGTCCAATAAAACTTAATCACTGACTTGATGTCATTAATTGGTCTGAATTAGATAACTACTGGCCACCAGGAAGGACTGGATAGGTATTTCGTCTTAGTATGGGACATTCCAGCAGTGCGCATCTACGACCCCTCCAAGGGTCGAACCAAGGACCCTCTAGCTCTTCGTAGAACGCTTGCCACTAGACCACTGAGTCGCCCTTCCAAACGGTTGATACTTCAAATTCAGTCAATACACGATATATTTGTGCGATCTCACTCATTACAATCAGTGGGTAACTGCCTCACACTCAAAATGGTTGAACTCCACTGGTCACGACTTCTCACTAGAACTCTAGGAATTACTTTGAGAAGTTAGTTACTAGTGAGTTGAGATTGATTGTAATTTGGTGTTATGAAGATTGTTAATCATCTGTGAACAGAAGTATAAAATACCGGTAAATCTTCATTAGGTTTATTATACACCATATGAGTAGTTTATGGAGCTCAGTCGCTGTCTATTATATATATATATATACTTCTTGAGCTACGACTTTAATTTTAGGATCAATGCTGATGTCATGAAACAGATTTAAATGATGAATAATTACATCGACACCAAATATCCTATACCATGTTTAAATTCATTTTTGAATGTTGTGTTCATTTGGGAAGATTTAAAGTCTAACCAGTTTCCTCATTTTTCAGTGTCTTTTAGATATGATAATTGATAGTTTGCATGGTGGAAATTGTTGGTCACAACTTGCGAATTACCTTAAAATCCCAGCAAATAAATGCACAAACGAAGGTTTGGCTGAATCAACCAATGGCACATCCCAAATACTACCAGGCTTGAAGCGTTATTCAGTGGTTGGAGAAGATTTGGGTGGGCGTTTCCTAAAACTACTTCATTGTTCAAAAATATCTGAACAGAACAATGCATGTCTTCCAGTGGGAACACCATTAGTTTGTAATTATCTTCGAGTAGCTTTAGCAGCACTTCCAAGCGTTATAGCTGCGCCTTTAAGGCGTCAAGTAAATCGTCCACATGAAGTATTAGCTTGGGATAAATTGATTAAGGATGCTATCACTTCAGCAACTAATCAAATTAGTAGTAAGTGTGTTTGAAGGATGTAATAATGAATTAAATTTCTTTCATTAACTAAAAGATCACTGAAGTTAAAACGATACTACTAAATGTGCATACTTTAACTGTGTGAATTCCCGTTTACTTGTGGTTAATCTTCATCATCTTCCGCCCGTTACGCCTCACAGAGTAGCATAGGTCGCTCACCAGGACTCTCCATTCAACTCTGTCCTCAGCAATCCTCTTCAACTGTTTCCAGTTGCTGTTTATCATTTTAATGTCTGCTTTCAGTTCTCGATACAGTGTGTTCTTTGACCTTCCTCCTTTCCGTTTCCCAACAGGATTCCATGTTAATGCTTGTCTCGTGATGCAGTCTGATGGTTTGCGTAATGCATGTCCTATCCATTTCCATCGTCTTTTCCTAATTTCCTCTTCGGCTGGAAGTTGGTTTGTCCTCTCCCATAGTAAGCTGTTGCCGATGGTTTCCGGCCAACGGACATTCAGTATCTTTCGTAGGTAGATGTTTATAAATACTTGTATCCGTCTGATGATGTTTGCAGTGATTCTCCAAGTTTCAGCTCCATACAGCAGGACTGTCTTCACGTTCGAATTGAAGAGTCTGATTCTGAGGTTAGTTGACAGTTGTTTTGAGTCCCACTGTGTTCCATCGTAAGAGTTCCGGATGATATTGATGAGTTCCTCTAGTACGCCACAGTGTCGAAGAAGTTTCCATAGTGTTCTCCTATCTACACTATCAAACGCCTTCTCATAGTCAATAAAGTTGATGTACAGTGACGAGTTCCACTCAATTGATTGTTCAACGATGATCCGTAGTGTTGTGATATAGTCTGTGCACGACAGATCCTTACGGAAACCAGATTGTTGATCTCGAAGTTAAGCATCCACTGAATCTTTCATTCTGTTCAACAATACTCTGTTGAAGACTTTCCCTGGTATCGACAGTAGCGTGATCCCTCTGTAGTTGTCACATTTGCTCAAATCTTCTTTCTTTGGTATCTTGATAAGATATCCTTCTTTCCAGTCTGCCGGCACTTGTTCTTCTTCCCAGATCTTTTTGAATAAAACGTGGAGTATCCTTGCTGTTAGGTCGATATCTGACTTGAGTGCTTCAGCTGGTATATTGTCAGGTCCTGCTGCTTTCTCACTTTTGATTTGTCTGATGGCCATCTTGATTTCTTCCATCGTTGGTGGAGTGACATCTATCAGGAGATCTGTAGGTGCTGCTTCGATGTCCGGTGGGTTCAGTGGAGCTGGCCTATTTAGAAGTTCTTCAAAGTGTTCTACACACCTATTGTTTTGTTCTTGAATCTCAGTGAGTGTCTTGCCTTCTTCGTTCTTGACCGGTCGCTCTGGTTTACCATGTTTATCTGCCAGTTTCTTCGTTGTGTCGTATAGCTGTTTCATATTTCCTTCTCTTGTAGCCTTCTCCGCTGTCGTTGCAAGGCCTTCGATGTATTTCCGTTTGTCAGCTCTAATGCTCTTCTTTACTTGCTTATTTGCTTCTGAGTATTCAGCTTGAGCCTTGATTTTCTCTGCTCTTGTTCGGCTGTTGTTGATTTCTATCTTCTTGTTCCTCCTTTGCTGAATTTTGCTCAATGTCTCAGTGGAGATCCATCCCTTATAATGGTGCTTCTTGAGGCCTAGAACCTTCTGACACGTTGACGTTAGTGCTTCTTTGATTTCTTTCCAGTTATCCTCCATAGTGGTTTCTTCTTCCTTCGGCAGATCTTGTAAGGCTTGGAACCTGTTGTTGAGAGATATTTTGAATTCGTTGAGTTTGTCAGTGTCTCGGAGAAAGCCTGTATTGAACCGTTGTACTGCTGCCACTCCAGTTGTCCACTGCTTCTTTAGCTTCAGTTTCATTTTAGAAACCACCAGGTGGTGGTCTGAAGCTATGTCAGCTCCTCTCCTGGTTCTTACATCTTCCATCGATCTTCTAAATTTTTTATTGATACATATATGATCGATTTGATTCTCAGTAGTATGATCCGGTGAGACCCATGTAGCCTTGTGTATGCGTTTATGGGAGAATATTGTACCACCTATAACCAATTTGTTGAAGGCACATAGGTTTGTAAATCTTTCACCATTGTCATTTCTGTCTCCCAGTCCTTGTCGTCCCATGATGTCTTCATATCCAGTGTTGTCCATTCCGACTTTGGCGTTTAGGTCTCCCATCAGTATTGTCAGATCCTTTCCTCGACACTTTGCTATAATTGATTGCAGTCTATCGTAAAACTGATCTTTGTCTTCGTCGTTGCCGTCGTTGGTTGGTGCATAGCATTGGATAATATTCATTGTAATTCCTTTCTTCATTAATTTGAAAGATGCTTTGATGATCCTGGGTCCATGTGGTTCCCATCCCACAAGTGCATTACGTGCTTTCTGGACAGCATCAGAGCAAGTCCTTGGGTGTGAGGAGCATTTTCCTCTTCGTGGCCGGAGTGTAGCAGCATCTCTCCCGAAGCCAATGTTTTCTGTCCAGCTTGAGTCCAATTGGTTTCGCTGATTCCAAGCACTGTCAATTTGTATCTCTTCATTTCTGCAGCTATTTGATTTGTCTTCCCGCTCTCCCATATTGTCCGAATATTCCATGTAGAAAGAGGAGCATCGGCCTCATGACTTCTGAAGAATTTCGGCTTTCATCATGAGGCGTCATTAACATTCCTCCCAGGGCAGAGTTTAAATTGTTTAGATTATTTAATTTGGTTAGCGTCTTTTTAGCAAGCTTGGGTTTTACGGGATGGGAATACTAGCCCCACTCCCAACCCTACTCCTTTACCTGGGGATGGGACCGGGAGCAACTTTAGGAGAGCTAAAGACGGAGTTGTGGTTCTGCCCACCGGAAATATATGAGTTTGCAGCACTCTCTAGTTCCCTCTATTTATGTCAATAACTTTAATTAATAATAAAAAAGATGTTTACGTAACAAATTTTTTAAATACGAAGGGTGGGGGGGGGTAAACATGAGTTTCTCCACATAAATATGGTAAAATACAGATTTATTCGTATGAATCTAATGTAGTTTGTTTAGAACTATGTGTTGATCGAGTTCTGTCAACTAAACGACTTAAAATCAAGGCTTAAATATGTTAGTGGACGTAAACGTACAACATTCGATAAAGTAAAATTGTCATTATTTGTGGATATATAATCTTTATTTAATAACTAATTTTGAATAAAATGTTGGTTAATTGAAGGATCTTTACGGTAATTAGGATCTTATGTGGCAACCCAGACGTCTATATTCGCATTCAATTGGGGAGAAAGTAGGTAGATGAAGTCATTTTTACCACTAAAAAACGGGTCACAAGACTGTTCTAAATATACTAATTTTTATGTAATCGTTTTTAAACATACTTTTAGTAGTTCTTGTCTTGCGCAATTGACTGAAAGTTACAATAATAATAAAGATAATTTATTCACTATGACTTTCAGAAATCCGAAACTTTCGGTTGATTGAGTTTGAACAGTATACACGGAGATATCATTCGATTTAGCCCGTTGTCTACAAAAAACCGAACAAATAAATGGATCTGTATCCAATATCTAGTAAAACGTGACAGTCGGCTAGTTAGAAACGTAAAATACTAAATTAAAAACTTTTGTTGTGAGTAAAGTCAAAATTTAGGTTTTTAGAAAAAAGTATACGAGAATTATAAACAAAAAGAAAGAATAACAAGAAACCACTTGTCGTTATAAAGGAGAAGCTTGAAAAAGTAATGGATGAATTACTTGTAAATGTTAAGAAAAAGCCGAAATTACATGCCGCTTTATTTATATAAGAAATGTTCGGTAAGTAACAGTGCATACAAAATTTTCATAATTATGTATTCACATTATTCTTCTACAATATCAGTAAAATCGATGTATTGAAGACGTGGTATTTTCCTAAACATGCATCGTATTTCATAGTTTTCAGCTTCTTCTGAGTAATTCCTTGCACATAAAACGGATTTAATTTTTAACTATAATAAATAAAATACATAGTAACGGTGAATGAACGTTTTCAATGTTTATATAGATGTAACTCCAATAAGTACGGTTCACTTACGTCGTCACCAAACATTCTCAGCACAGCAAAATCGTAGACTAGTCAAACAGGTTACTACAGATGCTGAGCTTGACTCACCAACGTTTATTCGCCAAACTACTCCTTCAAATAGACCATTTACCATGGTTTCCATATCACCTAATATGTATTACGCACCAAATGATTTAAACGTGGATGAAACAAAGAAGATTACAAATAGTTTATCATTATCACAGAAATCACTAACCTTTTCAAACGAGGCAATTCCTGAAGAGCCGACAGAAATTATCCAGTGTGCTAGAAAATTCGCTGGTGTTCAACCGAATGCTCCACTGTGTCATGCCAAATCAAGAACTAGTAGAACGTTAGATGAGGCGATCAATCATGAGAATCCTGTTGGAAGTCTAGCCGATAAGTGAGTTAAATTCATTTTTTCGTTCATAGTTACATATTTTTAGAATCCCTTAGGCAGACACAGTAAAAGGCAAGATAAAGTAGGGAAACATTTCCGATCAATTAAGGTGACTTATAATAAATACAGAATAACACGCTGTTATTAGATCTAACTGATATTTATATCGACGGATTATTCAGTCGCTTCCTGGTAAATTTTAAAAAATGTAGCCTCACAAGTCGAATCATTCCAATGACTAGAACATAATACAATTATTCACAGGTGTTTTTTGGCAAACAGTCTTTTAGAAGCTACGAAGTTTTTCTGTTTTTACCCGATAAGTTACAAAGCGTTCTGCTTTCAGTATACGGGAGATACTTCATCGATTTCGAAAATTATAGCACAAAATAATAATAATAATCGGATATGTGTGTTCGGCAGTCAGTCTGAAGCTTGTGTAGGATATGACTGGTGGGTAATCGGTCAATAAAATCAGTAAGCGACGTCGAAGACAAAGGCGAACAGTTTATTAAATAAGCCTAAAACCCAGCAAGATTATATAGTACCACTCATATGGGAAACTCAAACCGAGTTCAGTAAGTTCCGCGATAGTTATACCTAAAGGCGGATAATCTATAACAACGTATTTAAAATAACTTGTTGCAAAATCTGAGATGCATTAGATAAAAGGAATGAAAACAATAAATGTATCACCTAGATGACATGAACTGGAATTTACTGTTGTTAAGTAAACCGGAAGTACTTCTATGTATGGAAACAAAACCAGAATATAAATTATACATGATATATCAGTAGTCTAACTAGATTTATTGCATCAATACAGTTCAGTGTTATATGTTTACTTTTAACCTATAAACTTATAGATAGTTATTTACTGCATACAGGAGACTAATAAATTGTTTTGCAATTTCATTGAATTTGAAGCATATAATTAATGTTATTTTTGTGTACAAAAACATAAAAGTACTTTAATCTTTCGAATAATCATACACGTTATCTACAAATCATAATTAAGGAGTTAAGCGTTACAAAATACAAAATAAAATACACTAATGGTTATAGAACACCAAACTACAGCAGACAAATATATCGATCAATAGATAAACTACACTAATAGACTAATTTTTTTTCAGAAATTTGTAAATCATTTTGTATTGGGATTTTGATTTTGTCTTGTATGTAGCTCAAACTATTTTCTAGTATTAAATAAACTGATAACAAATGTTTAACATGATCGCTTATTTATGCAATATAAAAGTTATTCACAAAATCCAAGTATGACTATTTAACCTATAATAATCTAATCAAAGTCATTGTCAAAAATAGAAAAAAAAAATAAAGTGAATGACTTGTGTAGCTAATAAAGATGAAATTCGTGTAATAGGACAAATATAAATACAAAATATCCTTTGGGGAAACTCTCATGCAACCATAATTATGTGGTCGGATTACGGGAAAAAATATTCATCTTTACATTCAGATTATACAACTATTTCATACTGAAGAAAAAAGTTAATAAAGCATTTCACTATGAGCTACTGATTAATAGTTGTAACTTGGATGAGTAAATTAAACGTGATACTGAAAACATCTACCAGTTTACAATAGGATTATAAAAGTTTATGCGACACACCTTTTTGTGAAGTATGAAATAATAAAAGATTTCATTAAATAATAAATATTCAGGTAGATATATGCACTCGCTTCTATGGTACATAAACATGTATATTGATGTCATAGTATATGGAATTGTCTTTGTTGAATTTCCTATTGACGTATAATCTAATTCACTGATGTGATTTTTTTTATTTTCAGCCTTCAAATGTACAATATCCTAGGTCGAAAATGTACGTTCCGAATAATACTAATAATAATACAGTTTTATCTATACATCTTTATGCAACTTTCTAAACCAAACGACTATTTTAAAATATCATAGATATAATATGACTTGAATAGTATAGTAAAAGGAAATTTTCTGTTGTAGATTGTTATTAGTGTCATACATTGTAAAAATTTAAAACTACAGTATCATTGCTACCCAATAGCGTAAATTGGTTTTTGAATGATAAATTACGGATTCCATTTCTATTACCTGATAGAAATGCATATACTTTTAATACTTAATTAAGCACATACAAACTAGATAAATTGTTCACAACGATTCAACAACAAAATATCCCAGCATTATTTAAGATGTAAACAAATGGAACCATACGAATAAATTAATTAAATCGCCATTTGTAAAATATTTATGATAGTAATAGCTGCCACTGTAACATTGTTTCCTAAATAACTGAATCCCAATGATTTTTACTTTATACGGTAGGGGCATATATAAAATACAATCCCTTTAAAAAACATTGAATAATGTAGACCGAACTGATATTCATATGAATTTCAAGACCATATCAAGTGACTCACGAGTATAAATGAGCGCAATAAGAGATTATCATCATCAGAGTATGAAGTGGCTAAATATAAATCGATTCGCGATAGAAAGCTGCATTCAGATGCATAAATTTAAACTACATGTTCGAGCCAGGTAACTATACTTGTGTTCAATATAATTTTTAAGACTTATGCTGGTAACACGAATTATGTAAGGTTTTATTTTATAAATTCAGTAATTGATTAATTCCAATCACCTCTGCAAAACTGAATCAATCAACTATATAATTTAAATCCATTGTATATAATACAACACGCAATGGGAAAAAATTAAAATAAATCAGTATGCCTCGGATACAAATTGTTCTTAGATTCCACTTACTAGAAAAACTCATTTTTGAAGCAATGTAATAACATTTATGATACATGATACATCTTTGATTACCCGAGTACAGACGAATCTAGAGTCTACCTGTTAATGAGACCTTACTCACCAACCGAATGGTTCACGGAAGAGCATCTCAGGACTGGTTATATTCGTTGAACAGTGAGGATAGGACAGTAATTATTTTATAACAGCCGTCATTTCTGAAATCTTACACTACATTAACCATTAGTTGGTGGAATATACACCGAATTTTTTTTATTACTTTTAACACTAATCACAGATTTAAGGACCGGATTTAACTCAATGGACGATTGGTTTAAAGACCTCCGGATACCTGATGAAGACCGTGCTAAAGTTAGTAACTTACTGAAACATAATTGATCCTGGTATAATTCATATTCTACTTAAAAGAAATTAAGCTAACTTATCAATAACAGCGTCGATTCCCATGGATATTTTCCCATTTTGACGTTTCACCTGAAAACAGAAAGCATCGAAAATTCGTGGCATGACTAACGTCTAGTCTTTATTCCAGTCCAGTTTTATTTAGGATATATCATGTTGGTGTCTCAGAGACTACACTGATCATATCGAACTAATCAACTAACCAAACTCTTTTAGTTAATGTTGAGTGAAATATATCAGAATCTTCCCTAGGGAGATGTAAGGAATGACTGAAGTGCATTTTGCACCTGTAAAATATAAGATGCAGTAATTTTCGTTAGCTTTGGAATGGGGAGTGCAGTTGCTGGATGCATTAACTTATTCACTGAGTTGATGAACTACATTATGCTGATGAGTTGATCGCCGATGATGTTTCAACACGTATACATAAACCTAGTTTAGTATTTCTTAACTCATATTTCTAGTAACAACAGACTGATAAATAAAATCTACAATAGAACGAGTCTTATCAATTGACAGTATAAAAAGCTCAATATACATTCTCAAAAGGCTAATAGTGGAAGAACACCGTCACAAAGAAAATACAAAAATGTTGTTTCCTGTTAACATGCATAGTAAATTATATAAGGGCTACCCATTAAAAAAACTGGATAGTTTAGTCGTCTTATTATATGAAATCATCAGTACAAACGTATGTGGCACACTATTTAGGATCATGCTAAATACTTAAAACATTTAATCACTTTCATTAACATACTAGAAGTTGCTGCATAAGTATGAAGTTAGGTCATAAAACAAAGTAGTTCAAAATTGTGAAGACATAAAAGACAGTTGTTGAGTTAATAATCATACTTACGTTGTAGTGGCTAATAAATTCTATTACTTGAGCACATAACAGAGGCAAAGTGATTTCGATGAATAACGAAGACATTTGAATAATGCAAGAACGACATTTGCAGAATACTTTGAATTCAATGTATTTCGTTACATTCTCATCAGCAACATACATGCTAATGATTTTAGATAACGAAGACATTGACAACACTAATTTTTTATGAATAAATAAAACAATTAATCTGCCGTGACATTTTGTTTTCCAGCTTCGTCGAAATTACATTGCTGACGAAGAAGACTTCTTAGATGCTGTTACAAAAGAGGACTTGTGGAAGATGGGTTTAAGGTAAATGTGGTCATAAATGAAGTATGATTATAAAGTAGCAGGTTGATTTTAAAATTTGTAACCATTTCGTGATATAACCATTCAAACATTTCACGGATTAAATTTTATAACAATGAGTCCTTTTCGTAATTTTGGAAGTGTACTGATAGAAAAACTGGGCTGACCTGAAGAATGATGTATATCCACAATGAATTTCAAACGATATAACACGCCTACTTGTCAAGGCATTTCAACATGAAAACTGAGGTCAGCTAAATACACACGGGAAATATAAAGCGTACAGAAAGTAGCTTTATCATATAACTACGGTCACTGCGGTTAAGCATTCGCTGTGAGACCTGAAAACCCTAAATCCCATTCCCCGATTGGGTAAAGGGGACTTCTGAGAAGTCCCATTGTATGACGAGACGGATGTCTGATGCCTCCCCGCCCAGTTTTCAACGGTACCCAACCAATCTCAATGTGTAACAAAAACAAAGTATTAGTTCACTGAAAATATTTTAATCGACGACAATGTGTCGCAGATAAAAAGATGACAAGGGTTTGTCAAAAGCCTTATTGATGGGTCCGTTTCCTAATTTCATAATGAAAAGCTGGCCTTAAGGCTTAGATAGAACAAAAATATAGGCTTTAACTCTAGTTCTTAAATTCTGTGACGATGAAGACAAGACTAGCCAACCAGACACTGACGTACAGTTTGAAAGGCTATTTTTACAAACTACTGACTTAGTCGCAACTGCCTATGAGGAAATAGCGATAGACCATAGTTCCCAACGGTACAAAAATAGTAAATATGCCATAATTGCAGTATAAATATTAACGCACATTAGAGTGAATCCTCATAAGGATATCGTTGAAATCAAGTGTTCGTTTATATATGATGATATAATATATTTATATATATGCTTGAAAGATGAAGAATAATGAGGATTATACAATATAAACTGAACTAATTAAACCCTGACAATGAACTTTTCCAATACTTTCTTAAACTATTGTCAATCATTTCAGTGGTGGAACAGTGCTTCGGCTGTGGCGTAATATACAGAAAATCCGTTCGATGGAATAATATTTTTATAACTCATAAATTATTATACGAATTCTTTCTCAGAATCCTTATTTTTACAGAGACATTTCCCCCTCATCTTAAAATAAAATGTGCCTTTATTTTTCTAACTGTATACTTAAGCCAAGCTTGCTAAATATCAATAAAGTGATATTGTATTCAGTTTAAATCACTTTTGATTTATATTGTATAGTATTTTATAGGTAACTGTTAAAATGTAATTAATAAGTAGTCTTCCGCTTGAAAATGTTTATTTTAGCAGTGAACATGAATAATGTTTTATACACTGATATATTTTTAATATGAACACATTCATAAAAATTAGATTCATCAGTCAATAATGAATTGTAAATTAAATGTAAATATTACTAGAAAGATAACTGCGAATAAATCGTAAAGGTACGCATAGTACGAAGTACTGGAGGAGAAACACTGAACCACTGTTTATATGATGGCGAAATCAAGCAAAAACAATCCGAAAACTAATAGAATTCCACAATAGTATAGAATATAACTCGTAGGTATTAAACAGTACACGTTAGCTAAACAGGGTTACGTAATGCTTGTACTTCCTCCACATAATCCAAACCTAAACTCTGCTCCGAATCAACAGTTTGGTCGACTGTATCATCTGCCACCTGAAAATAAACATGGGAAGATAACACACATTAAAAGGTAATGTATTACAGTGCTACCGAATAACTTAAAAAAGCTGTGTTGAAACTAATGATAACGATCAAACAACAGCAAGCTTGAGGCATGAGTAAACCGATTAGTCCGACACAATTAAAATAAACACTAGTGATCGCTTGCTACTGAAAAGTTAAGGCCAATCTAATCTTGACTAAGTACATATTAGTCTGTTAAAGCCGAAAAGTTTTATAATCAACATTCGAACGTGGTTTTTCTTAACATTATATTAGCACTCGACTCAGAAAACCGAGAAGTTCTGTGACAGTGTCTACCACTAAAAGATGAGATTCAGAAGTAAATAAACCTTGTGGAGATTCTTTATTCGAACATCGCTGGTTGAGTTAGAGCTTATGGTGAACTGTCATCCGAACTTGCAACTTCAAGTGGTGTCCATCAAGACTATTTACCATTCCCGTCTTTGTTTGATCTCATTATAGATATACTGCTAGAAATAACGCTTTTGTCATTTGAATTTTCAAGAATCGACCTTCGAACCGAAGGTTCATTTACTGACTTAATCAAGCGCCATATTTCTGGTTAATGAAAACATTGATAGGAGCCAGTATTTCGGTAGCACTGGGTAACAACACAAAGATGCTCATTAAAATGTGAAGTGTTGCTTCAAAACTAGTATGCGTCAACATCTGAACTAGAAACAGAAAGTAGTAGAGTCTAGAGGGTCGATCACTTCACTTATCTTGGAAATCCCACCAGATATGATGGGTTGGTGTCTGACGAAGTCTCAGCATGGATTCAGAAAGTCAGATTTGCATTCGCTAAATTACGTCACCTATAGGGTAGGCGAGCTATCCGTCCATCAAATAAACGATGAGTGCACCGCGTTGCATTCCATCCTGTTTTATTGTACGGATATGAAACATAGCCACCATGAGTAACTGACATTCGTATTGGTATCTGATTATAGATATTTTCGAAACATGGCTAGCATGTATCATAAGTAATAATGAGGCTAGACGCAGAGTAATAAGAAAAGGTAGTGAAGTAATTGGTGTGGTTTTGAATCTTCATTGGTTTAGGTGGTTGAGACATGTATTACACATGAGCGAACAACGACTACATCAACGCGTAATGCTGACAGATGTTAGAGAAGAATAAAAGCAAGCTAGAGTATGCCACATCAAAACGTGGTATCAGTTCAAAAAGTCACTGACTGTCGATCTGACTCGTTTTGGTAGATGGAAAATACGTAGTTGGGGTCCACATGATTATCGTAACCAATAATTGGAGACACTGAGTGAAAAGGGTTAGAATCTATTACAGTGGTGTAGATAAATTTACCCTTAAATCGTGAGCTTAAGACTGTTTTATACCTTTCTTTCCACGAATTAGCTCCTCCTGCGTGTATCACATTTTATATGAAACATTTTATATTAAAACGACTGATGTGACTACTACTTCACTAATTTGGTGTTTATCTTGCTATGTTCATGAGGTGCGGCAACTTGGAGAGATGTACAAGTGCGCTAGGTTCTACATTGTACATACTGCCTGACTTATCTTAAATAAATAATCCTGTTCGCTACACATACTGAAACAGAAATCGTATCAACCATGTGCATGAGGCACACTTAGGCTGTACTAAGTTTCCGTACACAGGTATGATACAATCAAATACTGGCATCACCTTTGGCTTGAAGCATAAATTTGACTTTATCATGATGCTTATGCTTTACTTTTGAGGGAAACGTACAGCAAATTCAAATTGATAATTCAGGATCGCTTTGCTTCAACATTACATTCATCCCAAACAGCTAAAAAGCTGAAACATGACATTCATGAGATCATGTCTCAAGAGAAGAGCGACATGTGGACAAACGCCCCGGCATAAATGATATTGTAGAAATAAATTTCACCAATTGGAGTGAGCTTGGGCTGTATACCATCGCTACATAGTGATATCGAAGTATGACAACGTTACAGTAATACATTCATGTTGTAGTAATAGAAATAAGTTATTAATACTGATCTGGATCAATTATGATAAATCATTTGCCAGTCGATAAATGTAAATAGGAAGAACAATTGAGCATTTATACCAAAAATGCAATCTAAAACAACGTTGATTCTCGGTTAATAGTTTGAGTTCAAGAAACATTTAATAATGTTATTATCTGGTTATTACAAATGGTGGGTATAGGTATATTTACTATATATACTTTTTTTATATTCTAGAATTACTGTATAGTAACCATTCTTTTATGCTGTTAATCTGTGAAGTCCTCTTAACTTTGATACGCTTAAGTTGAAGTATAGTAAAATGAAGTATGATGCACACGAAAGTATCTGGTATCTGTCCAACTTACATTTTTTACTTCACAATATGATTTTCCTAATTATGTGGTCCTCATTTGTATCAAATTTGTTGTTTAAATAAATAATAAATAAATAGTGACTAGCTAAAATCAAGTAAACGATTATGTTGAGATCCTGTGAGTATGCCTAAGAGAAATAATATTAATCGATATTCTGAGATTTTAGGGTTTTAGATAGGTAGGGCTGTTGAGCAATTTGACACAGGATATGCACACTGAAGGTTTCAACATGATGTTTGGTGCAAACGATCTCATCATTTAAAGAATTGTTTCACAAAAATTAGTGCACTGGTACCGCTACTTTTCGCTTTTTACGGATAAAAATCTTTTTTTCTGACACAAAGAAGTCACAGGAAATAAGTGCCACTAAAATGTGCCATAACTTAGCATTTTCGAGCCAAATTATGTGTGGACTAGAGACATAACTTGACATGAACAAAGCAGTAACGCCATCGCTGCAAGTATAGTACTTAAACGTAACGGTAATGGTTCTAAAATTTTAAATACACAGAATAACTTTGAACTTGCATCATATTTACCGTAAACCAATTCAAATCAAGTGAAAACCCTAGTGAGAATAGACGATACACAAAATAAAATCAACTCAAAATGAGTGAAATGTAAACAATCACAATAAAATAAAACCACTCACCGATTCTTCAACTTTTAGCACGTCTTCAATATCATCGTCCTCATCAACATCTGATTTGTCGTCATTTAATGATAACTGCTTTTTCACTGGTGCATAAACCCTGACTATGGATGGCGAACTGGCTCCAGAACTTGCCCTTCCGGGGGATTCGGCTTTCCCAATATTACTTGAAGGTGGAGAAGTCGGTGTTGACGGTCTCGGAGAATTTGAGGATCCAATTACAGTTGTACGCATTTGCAATCTGCTACCGTAATTAGTAACTGTTTCTTGAGGAGTTTCTTGGAAAGTGTTCAAAACTTCCTTCATTTTCGAAGAACTATTACCAATACGACTTGGAGAGTTAAGTGTTTCATCTGATACTTGCGATCGAGAACTAGTTAAATTAAATAGAAAAAAATTGACTTGAATATCAACCTAAGAAAGGTTCACACACCAATACAACTAAAACGTTACGATAATTTGCAGAAACTACCTGTATGATACATAATCTAGTACAGTAGTAAACAACTTCATATACATTTTTAAGTAACTTATTCACAAAAGAATCTTGTTTAAAGTGATTATGTAGCAAGTTTTCACTATTTCTTGAAACAAATACCACTTTTACAAATAGTCTATCTCTCTAAGACCTTTTCGATTGATACATCACTGAGACTGAAAAACGTCATTCCCTAATACGCTGTAGTGCAAAGCAAGAAATAAGGAACGTTACTATTTAAGTTTATGAGTTGCAAATTAAGGACATGAAGATGAATAAAATAACAGACTGAACGAACTATAATATGTGATGGCTTATTCAGAAAACAGTTCCACACTTCAAACTATAGGAAATTAAGTGTCCTTCCACCCACCCTTCCTCCTAAAATTGCCCAGCTAACGTCCTACGTTGGATTCAGACTCCGAAAACCCTTACAAATCTAGCATTCAGATAACGCCACACATATGTCTAAAATATACTTATACTACTAATTGTTATGACATATGTCCCCTTAAATAAAACCCTATTGTTTAAACTAAGCCAAATGCCGCAGTTACTCCGGATTCAACAAATTTCTGTCTCACTAAGATAAACGACTAAACAGTAAGAGCTCCGAATAATCCAAACAAACACATTGTAAGCAAAGCACAAAAACTACAAAATATCATGCAGCCATGAAGACATAAAATAATAGAGAATGTATAAAGTAGCAAGAAATGAAAAAATGTTTGATTGCAGCACGTACATGCACGGACAAATTGAGAATGGGATATGAGTTGATCAAGTCTAGCAAACACAACGGTCAAACATATTCACTCCATTGACAACGAACAATAAAGATTGCGGTGCCTTACATAAATCAGAACTTGACTAATTCAACCTAAAAATATAGTGACTTAGCACGATTTTAGGTAAAAATAGCATGTCACCAGGAAATACTTTGTAGAAAGTACTGTCAAATCCACAAATCATAAATATGCGGAAATACATGAAGATTCTATACGACTGTAAATATTTTCTACCACAGGAATACTTGCAAAACTAATCAAACAGGATATTTAAGCCTGTGACTTTTTGGAAGAATTTCACGTGCAACCGATAACATATTAGTAAAACAAATTAAGAAATGTGAAGCCAACAAAAATAGGCAGAAATATGGTTTTTAAAATGCTACAATGAAACGCATCTCCGCACAGAAACGAAATAAGCACTAGTTCATGACAATAATACCTCGTTTTACGACTCTGTAAGACAGGTATTCTGCTCGATCTAAAATAAGAAACAAACGAAACTTATACCAACAAAAGGAGAAAATTGATGATGATAGAAGCCATTGTTAACAGTTTCCTAAGAACTTACTTGTTGCGTGAATTATTTGACACTGACGGAGATGAATCTAAAAGTGAGTATAAATTCAGTTAAAGTGAAACAAAAACCGAAAATTGCAACTACAGTGGAATACTAACTTAAAAGTAACCAGTTAATAACTAGTACACATGGCAGAAAGTGTGAAATGTTATTTAACGTAGAAATCCCAGTTGGTAAGAAAAATTCTTTTTTTTGTTAATTGAAAATATCACACCTTGCCCAAGAGATTTCTCTCCTCAGCAGCAAGGTCATGTAGGCATGGAGCTAACATCCAGAAAACCATTCACAAAAGGAATGCGTGACCGTTATGAGAGTTTCGGTCACTTCCTATGGTCAACAAAACCATTCCTAACCTAGTTTTCATTTAAGATCCCTCAAAAATAAGTAGTCTTCAATAACGAAGCAACCTGAAAGAGACAATCGTCATCATACTTCTAAACAACACTTGTGATTATACCATAGTGGATAGAAATCAACAAAGAAAGGTCATTTGGATAGAATTATGGTACTGTTATTGATAGCGAAACAAATAAGAGTGACGAAACAAAACACAATCCATGGAACGATAATATATCTAACATTTAGGCAATGTACCTCAAATATGCAACTCGTAACTAACAGTATATCACCGTAGGTGCTAAAATGACAACGTAGTAGCGTTTGCCTATCGTCACGACCATTATGGAATACATCAAATTGGATATACACACAGCGTAAAACATAAATATAGAACGGACAATCACGAGTACATTTTCATACCTGCATCATCCATCTTCAGGTTCCGTAAATGTTTCAGTGTTTCAATCAAGTTCAGTAGCACTGGAGAGTTGCTTGAAGTGCGTTCAGGAGTTAGAAGAGCTGTTAACTTATCACTATCGTAAAGATCTAAATGTTTCTACAAACTAAAAGTTATGAAGAACAGCTAACCATTTGGGCTTCGTGCATCAAAACACTTAACGTATTTTCGAGTTTCATTACACTCAAAAAATCCACTAATAGGGACGCAATGATCAAGCCTTGCTAAAAATGAGTGAGATATGGAGTGGGTATACTATACCATCTTCCGTGGACCATAAAGACCGGATGGATTGATTTGAAGGCGATATTCCTTCGGCATAGTTGTGCTTCTCTAGAGCTAAGTATACAGCTGCCTTCAGCTGGGCCTAGTGATGAGGTGTTATAGAAACCATACAAATACTTCAAGTCTCGGTAGAATACCCTCTTCGTTCAAAGACCTGATAAGGGCATCCTTTAAATTGACTTCTTCATCTGCCATTCTATCAAGAGTATACATAAAACTGGGTAATATCTTAAATGATGTGGTATAAAGTTCACAACTAATACACTCGAAAATGGATAGTCTACAAAACAAAATACAAGAGACATTATTAATCAAGGATCAACAGTCTACTGTGATGATTAGATTTAACATACGAAAATGTCACTTACGGAACTGTTCTGTATACGTTACTGCATGAAGGAAATTACCTTCAATGCAAATATATTGAAGGTACCTACAGACGAGACGATTCGTAAAGAAACTACCCCTAATGTGACGACAAGGAGTCTAAAATAAAGATGCCTGTATTGTAAAGTAAGATCATCACTACCACTATTTTCAAAGAATGAAAATTTTAGAGTGTAACACGTAATGACACTAGTAGGCTAGGACTCGAGGTCGATTTGAACGGATATCTAAAACAAAATCTATCCTTAAACTACTGATGAAACACCATTACTACATGTTATAGAAAAAGATGTGTGATAGTAAGCTACAACTTAAAAATAGCTGCATGCAACAACAAATACGATTTTGGTAGTCTCAAGTGCTACTGTGGTTGTTGTAGTCATAGTCACGAAGTAGATATAAATATAATATTAACGGATAATATGGCTACATTAAGCAAACCCATAATTTCAGGAAAAATAGAATAAGATCGCACAGATTTTAAATGACTTAACAAGGCTGTTTTAGATTTTATACCCGAAATAAGTGAGATCACATCTCGAATATTGTGTCCAAGTAGCGTGTACTTGTATCACTCTCCTAAGCCCCTAATGTGAAAACATTGATGCTTTATAAAACAACTGTCCCCTGCTAAAACAGCAAATATCCTGCTAACAACCTGTGTTTCAGTCAAAAGTTGCAAGACCAAGTAGGATGAAATTAATATGTGGAATAACAGTACTTAGTTTAACACGCTAATTTGTTGATGAATCTAGGTGGCACAGTGAGGCGAGTGACATTTTTAAAACTCCTGAGAAATTTACTCTGTGTTGGCATTCTTTAAAAAACAAGTTTTGGCCGGAGATTATTACGATGTCGGAAAATGTATAGAATAACCTCACGATGTTACCCCATACTTTACAACTACTTGCTAACGACTGGAATACCTTACTTGAGAAGTCGCTATCATCTCCATCGGCAAATGTTTTCGTGAAGAAACTGCGTCAAGTTTGCAAATTATACTACAAGGATGAGAACAGGAAACATGGCTAACTATCCTTCTTACTAAAGACAGAAGAAATCGTAAGGACCAGAAAAAAATGTCTATTACAACAGTTAAGAAACTTGCAATGAGCTAGACACAGGTCACCGTTATTTGGAGATACTTACATTCAAATGTATCTCCGTGAAGACAATGCAACCTTAGTATGAAATACCGCTCTTAATGTTTATTCGTTGTCAAGGTCAACAACTACAAAATACATATATTAAATATTATTTATTAGAATTAACAGACAACCACACATTAGATTATCATATTTATGGCAGCACGGCGTTCTTGATGGTGAAGAGTGTATGACCTAATATTCTCCTGTTAAACTAGGAACAAATATTGTAGTCTGCCGACTGATTTAAAGACTGTATATTTTGTTAAAGTTTATCGGTGTTACATATTCAACAAGTTTTTGTGTTGATACCCCACTAATGCATACTATGTCAACTTCGTTCAAATGTATCACTGATATGATTGCACACAGACTTTGCCCTTGGTGCCTGGAACCTTCTCCTGTCTGAAGTGTAAATATATATTCTTCATTATGAATTGGGTCTCGACCACCCATTACTTGGATTGATAATTCATCCCTTTTATATAATCAAAGATGGATACTCAATTTCCCTGTTGTTCCTCCTGGCTGAACTCACTAGAACGAACTTACACTGGACATTTGGATTTATGCATGCATGTGGTGGTCACTTGGAAAACCCATCACTCGCCTCAAACATTGCCGTTAATTTAAGTAAACTAAATCCAGATAGAGGTTGCACTTATTAAATGTACTGTAAATGTAGTATTTGTTCCAGTGTGTGACTGTTTATAAGGCGTTATTAAATCGATAGTGTTCCGCTGGCACTATATAGTACCTGGAAAGAATAAGTAGGCATCCAGCTAACTCTTGAAAGACTTGAAAAAGGTGACAACACTATCCCCTACGATAGAGTTCTAGAGTCTGCTCATTCCTATCACAAATACGTTGCCAATAGGTAAATGTTGTTCATATTAAATGATATATATTTGTAAAATTCCAATGAGTAGAAATTAAAATTTATGACGTTTCGCGGCTTAGTGCAAGTCGCTTCTACAGAGAAATGAATAGCCGAATTTAATTAACACAAGAATAAATAATACAATGGAACAAATCAAAAACAAAATAAACCCGTACAATCAAAATGCGAGTTTGATCGTGTTATGATGTCAAGTCATATAGGTCAAGGTGGTTTGAGATGAGACATGTATGTACATGTTAGTGTGATGTGTGAGGAAAATATGTGAAAATAAATTGTATGCATGTTCATGTGTATGAAATTCGATGTACTTTAATTGTGGCTAGTTGGATAGAAAGTCCATGTTGGGTGAATAGAAAGGCCTTCCTTTTTGTTAAGTGCAGTTGGATTTAACAAAATATGAAGCGCCTCAGCTATTCGTCAATCTTTATAATTGGAAAAACCTTTTTGAATGATTCGGATATTTTTAATATCGATCTTATGGTTGTGATAGATAGCATGTACTGCTATTGCTGATTTAATTTGTAATTTTTCAAGTTCAACAGGATTATTAGGAGGTCGTTTAGTGTAGCTTTCATGTTCTTTGGCACGAGTTTTGATTTCTCGTGAAGATTCTCCAATATAGAAGGCATCACAATCAACACAACCTAGCCTGTAGACACAATTCTGTGTTGAGGTGAAAGGGGTCTTGTCCTTTATTTTATCCAATGCACTTCGAATAGTGTTGGTAGTTTTGTAGAAAGTTTGAATTCCGTGTTGTTTTAGAATTCTTTGTAATTTTCCAATGAATATTATTAACAATTTGCAAAAACAAAACGACTTATTACTAAATAATAGTAAATTAGTCAAAACATCTTGGATTGGTACAGCCGTTCTACCTTACCGTCAAGACACAACTGATGAATTACAAAGAATTCTAAAACAACACGGAATTCAAACTTTCTACAAAACTACCAACACTATTCGAAGTGCATTGGTTAAAATAAAGGACAAGACCCCTTTCACCTCAACACAGAATTGTGTCTACAGGCTAGGTTGTGTTGATTGTGATGCCTTCTATATTGGAGAATCTTCACGAGAAATCAAAACTCGTGCCAAAGAACATGAAAGCTACACTAAACGACCTCCTAATAATCCTGTTGAACTTGAAAAATTACAAATTAAATCAGCAATAGCAGTACATGCTATCTATCACAACCATAAGATCGATATTAAAAATATCCGAATCATTCAAAAAGGTTTTTCCAATTATAAAGATTGACGAATAGCTGAGGCGCTTCATATTTTGTTAAATCCAACTGCACTTAACAAAAAGGAAGGCCTTTCTATTCACCCAACATGGACTTTCTATCCAACTAGCCACAATTAAAGTACATCGAATTTCATACACATGAACATGCATACAATTTATTTTCACATATTTTCCTCACACATCACACTAACATGTACATACATGTCTCATCTCAAACCACCTTGACCTATATGACTTGACATCATAACACGATCAAACTCGCATTTTGATTGTACGGGTTTATTTTGTTTTTGATTTGTTCCATTGTATTATTTATTCTTGTGTTAATTAAATTCGGCTATTCATTTCTCTGTAGAAGCGACTTGCACTAAGCCGCGAAACGTCATAAATTTTAATTTCTACTCATTGGAATTTTACAAATATATATCACTTGTTATAAACAATCTATCCAATGCTCAATTTATCTGAAATTATCAAAATTAACCTTGGTAATGATATGTAGATGTTGTTTGCCTAGGTTTTATGTGGAATTGGATCTTACTCGTAAGACGATTCAATAATATCAACCCTCCCCCCGTCTCTCAACAATCCCATTTATCTTAGAATGCAAGTTTCATTAAGGTGTATCGTGTTCAGTGCGCTTTACTTTTAGTTCGACTACATTCTTGGTCGACGCTACGTAAACATACTGTAAATAAGCAGCATCTATCATAAAATATATGTATGCTATTGCAAAAGTACAGTTCAAGGTATGCAGTAAAACTACTGTTAAAAATTTCAAAAGTCACGCATTCTGATTTTGGGGGGGGTTGAGGGTGTGAATTTATCTTCACGGAATATCTAAAAATGGCTGAGATGCAGTTCAACTCTGGTGACTCTTGTCTTAGTTCAATTTCCAAGGAAACGTACTAAACTAGGTCATTAATTGTACAGCGGCCCTTTTGTTCACTTCATTTTTATTTGCATCATAATTACGTTAGTTCATAAATAAATGAAATATGAGTGGTTTTCATCTTCAGGGAAATGTATTATTGAGGTTTCTATAATAAGAATTACTTAATACCGGGAATGAGACTGTTAGGTATGCTTCCCGCCCCTATCCCTAAGATTCACCGTTTTGTCAGAATGACCATCTGATTTTCTAGTATAAAAAATTCCGACTGGATCTTTGCTATTACGTTTTTCAGTGACCATGTAGCAACATAGCTTGACTAGTTAAAAGTTCACTTCAAAACTTAAGCATACGCCAAAACAATTAGGCTCCAGTATTCATTTACTTCCTTATTTTGCATAGGGATTATATTTCCTATTAGCTTATATTGAACGTTGAGAATTATGTGTGTTTGAATAACTAGAACCGCGCTTCACTGTCTCCTGCCCACGCTATTGAATAAAGGCCCACTCCCATAATACTCTGGATTCTTGTGTCACTAAATCGGGATATACCTAGGCGTTAAACTGGTGAGCCCTGTGTTGAATAATTTATTTCATTTCTGTTGTTCATATCACTTTCTTTTTATATTCAGTCATAAAAATAAGCCTTCTGATTTACAATAGCTAAGATTACGTATATATATATTTTTTATATACATAGTATTTTATTTTTTATCACCCATTATTTTTCTGCCCTCATTACGTTATCATATTGTTCATATAACATGGCAGACTTAGTCCAAACGAAAAGCCTAGAGGATAAGTCATCGGTAGACATAGACACCCTTATGACTACGAATATCCTGCTCCCAGAATTCGATCTTAGTGACCCCGAGTTGTGGTTTGCTCAACTAGAGCATTATTTCACGAGACACAATATTAAATCTGAAGGAGTTCGCTATCAAGACTTATGTTCAGTCCTACCCTCTTCAGTAGCCAAAGAAGTTCGCGACTTGATTTCAAGTCCGCCGACACCACAACCATACACCATCCTAAGACGAGAAATAATGAATCGTCTATCATTATCAGATGGGCAAAGAATCCAAAGACTCTTCCAAGGGGAAACATTAGGTGATAGGTCACCGTCACAATTTTTGCGTCATCTCCAAATCTTAGCAGGCGACAACACAGTGGGTGAAGCAGTCCTAAAACAAGGATGGATGCAAGCTCTCCCATGCTACGTCCAACACTGTTTGGATGCACAAGATCCCGACACCTCTTCATCTCACTTATCACGTATTGCAGATAGAATAATGGAAAGGGTTCCCCCAACTGCATCAAGCATGATCCACTATACTAAAAAAGAAGAATCGGCAAATGACCCAGTCATAGCACAACTCATTGCGAGTGTTAAAAGTCTCACAGAGGCAGTCAGCGAATTGTAGATGGGTCATAGAGACAGGAGCAGGTCACCACAACGACCGGGATTCGTGTCACGGAACAGACTACAAGGATCCAGACAATCTGGACAGTTTTGCTGGTATCACTGGAAATTTGGTGCTCAATCGACCAAATGCAGTCAACCATGCGCCTGGCCCAAACAGACCCAAAAGAATATGGGAAACGAATAACCCCTCCCCAGGTCGCGACGACTGAGGAGGGGTGCCTAAACAGTAGCTTAGTTTACGTTAGAGATAAGAATTCAGGCTTGAACTTCTTGGTGGATACTGGTGCTGCACTTAGTATCATTCCTAAGAACAACACCGAGCAGGGTGGAGAAACTTCCTCAGTCACACTTCAAGCTGCTAATAAAACTAAAATTGCGACGTTTGGGCAGAAAACAATGACACTCGATTTGGGGTTTAGAAGAAAATTCCCCTGGATTTTCACTGTAGCCGATTTAGATCTGGCAATACTAGGAATGGATTTCTTAGAGAGATATGAATTTCTAGTTGACACCAATAAACGACGTTGGACATTAAAGGAAACTTCGAAAAATACAAAAGGTACAGAAAGTCGTATCACTTCTCTAAATTTAATCCAAACTCCGCCAGTAACAACGGAAAAGTTCCAGGATATACTCGCAGAATTTCCTGAGTTAACGAAACCAAACCTTCAACCTTCCAAAAGTAAGTTAAAAGTATGTCATGCAATCAAAACGGAAGGGGCACCTGCTTTCGCTAAACCCAGGAGACTAGCACCCGATGAACTTAAAATAACTAGAGCTGAATTCGATTACATGCTTCAGCTGGGCTTAATACGTCCATCTGATAGTCAATGAGCATCTTTTTTGCATATGGTCCCAAAGAAAAATAAAGGCGATTGGAGACCGTGCGGGGATTGCAGAGCCCTCAATTGTCAAACAGTACCAGACAGGTACTCGATACCACATATCCAAGATTTCACAAATGGCTTACAGGGTATGAAGATATTTACTAAAATCGACTTAGTGGGCCTTTAACGCGTTCAAATGGCTTTACGTACCTGTTTACATGTATAGATAGGTTTACGAGGTCCCCTATAGCCGTACCGATCGCGGACATCACAGCCAAAACAGTAGCCAAAGTCTTCATACAAAACTGGGTGACCATTTTTGGTACACCCGTTACATTAACGACAGACAGAGGGGCTCAATTCGAATCTAAACTATTCAGTAACCTGGCTAAACTCCTAGGCTCAAACAGAATTCGCTGTACGGCGTATCATCCTCAAGCAAACGGGATGGTAGAACGGTTCCATCGTCAACTAAAGGCCGCTCTTATATGTCACTCAAACGCCAGTCAGTGGACAGAATTCCTACCATTAGTTAAGTTGGGAATACGAACAGCTGTCAAAACTGACTCACAATGTTCTGCGGCAGAACTAGTTTTTGGGACCACTCTGAGACTCCCAGGTGAGTTCATTACCCCTCACACCGACAGTAAAACGCTCGACTTAGGAACTTACGTAGATCAACTGCGGGACCAAATGTCTTAACTTAAACCGATTAATACTCGTGAACAATCACGAGCGACATTTTTACCTAAGGATCTAAGCAGTTGCTCGCACGTCTGGATAAGATGTGACAAAGTAAAAGCACTCCTTAGCCCTCCTTTTGAAGGTCCATTTAAAGTTATTTCAAGAAAACCTAAGTACTTTGTAGTACAAAAACAAGGAAACATCGACTCAGTAAGTATTGATAGGCGAAAACCGGCCTACCTAGATAATGAACCACCATACGTGTTATTAGACTGTTTATCTAATCAAATAAACACGGAATCAGCAAATAAGAACATAAAGGCTACAAAGGTAACTAAAAGCGTTAGTTGGGTTAATCCGATTATTCAGGCGAGGATGTCCACAGCTATAGTTTCGGCCTAAAAAAAATAATAATAATAATCACGTAACTCCTGAAATTTTCGAGTTAGGAAATATTGAAAATAAATAAATAAAAAGTAAACATAAAATAAAACGAAAACAAAAAAGCAATATATTTCTTTTTGTCCTAAGTCGACAAACGTTAACGGAATATAAGCACTATTTTACCCACTTCTCCCCGGACCTTATCTTTTGATGTAGGAACGGTAGTCATTTTGTTTTTTTTATTAAATACTGAATACTTAAACTAATTCTTAAACAACTTGGCGAGCAATATAAGTCGTAAACCTGTCAACTGAGGTGAGTGTGGTGAGCATGTTTTGCCTGCAGAACTAATCATTTTTCTAGATTTCTCAATTATCAGTTTACGAAGCCATAAATCACACAATAAACTTCGAGAGTCAGGATAAATTTCCAAAAAAAAATCCAGGCGAGTTTCAACTTTTTACCACTTAATTTACTATACACACCTCTAGTACTTGGCATGTATATCTTTTGCTTAGACTAGTCATGTATAATTAATGTAAACCACGACTAGAAACGATTTCTGCTTTGGATACAACTTTATACAGCAACATACCATTCGAAAAAGTGTGTTGTTTTCAAGCGAAACATATTAAGTTCCATATTTGTTCGACTTTTCTTAGTTCTAATTATTTTGGCCACAATTTATAAATATAACTAAGCTAATTAGAGTAACTTACTACATTTCTATAGTATCTCTAGCATCATTCATACTGTAGTGATGTCATATCTAAGATTTTAAATTCTGTTGTCAGATTTTCCAATCTTTTAGATCCTAAATAATAAATAAAAAAAACTTTTTTTCACTAGCTTATAGCAAACTAACACTACAACTAATTACTCATAATAGTTTCAGGATAGCATTATAAAGAATTGTCTAGCCTTGGCAATCACGTAATATGATTGATATAATTAATGAAACTATTAACAAACCTGGTCGATAAACTTATATAAAATTACCATTAATTGATGTGGTTCCTCCATAGCATCATACAAACAATTATTATAAATCCATACATGATCATAGACATAGGTTAGGAATAATACTTCCCCCGGTTAAACTCTATGCTCTCTCAGATAACCACATAGTTTTCATCCATTTTATCGACATTCGAACTCTTAATCAACCGGAGATATCATCCGGTACCGTAACAATATGCTTTCTACATTAGCTATATGCTTCTCATTGACTTACAGCTTCATCTGGCCCTAATAAGGTTAAGCACTCTCATATTCTTGGTAATCCATTTTTTTTATTTTTCATAAACGTTTGCTATAATTTTCAACCTGATGGGTACTGTTGGTACCCACTGTTACGAACCAGTCATAAAAGGCGGCCGTCACATGTTCAAGGGTGCCAAGTTGACCTGACTTCTGGCAAATGCACGCACTTATATATATATATTCTTGTTTTCTTCGAAAAAAAATTTTTTAATACGTTTGCGTACACAAGATTCTACACCATGTTTATTTTCTTTCAGATGGCCAAGCCGTCCCGGGAACCAAACACTTACATAGAAACGAGCACTTATCAATTGTAACTATATATATATATATTGTACTTTAAATTTTTATGCAGACAGTGGAGCAATTCTTTAGGTGTGGTTGATTTTCATCGTTTTTGTTTTGTTCTAAAGTAGATTCTTCTTTAATTTTTACTTGAGGGCGACTGAAGAGGCAGGTGAGTAAACACCTGATTGCCGGACAGAGCATGGAAACATCGTACCTCACCAACATGGTTTTGGGTAGCCCGCTCGCGGTATTTCCTCAGATATTCCTACTTTATTTTCTTGCCCTCTTACTTTTCAAGCTCCAGTCACTGTTAGAAGGTCAAGTTCACCAAGTAATTCTGAACTAAGCTACAGCTACAAAACTGAGATGATTTTGTTTGGTATGTTGATCAAACCAACGTTCCTACGGAAGTCGCTTCTAGGAGGGAGCTAATGTAGCAACATAGCTTGACTAGTTAAAAGTTCACTTCAAAACTTAAGCATACGCCAAAACAATTAGGCTCCAGTATTCATTTACTTCCTTATTTTGCATAGGGATTATATTTCCTATTAGCTTATATTGAACGTTGAGAATTATGTGTGTTTGAATAACTAGAACCGCGCTCCACTGTCTCCTGCTCACGCTATTGAATAAAGACCTATTCCCATAATACTCTGGATTCTTGTGTCACTAAATCGGGATATACCTAGGCGTTAAAACCATTTGCGCAATGGCAGAGGAACCCCGTGTAAACGCTTTGTCACTGTTCTTATAATAATAATAATAATAGATTTATTCTCAAGTAGCTTTTTGTACATACGTACATACCAGTTTACAGGCATGATCAGAATGACATAGTTTCATTAGCTTACAAGGATTATGATAGTCATTGATAGGGGGTTCGCACTATATGAAGGCATTAATTAATTGCAAGTCCAACGACATCAAAGTTCACAGTACTAAGGTGTCAGATTTACTCTTTGTAGTATAGTGCATTTTCGACAAACAAGCGTGCTCTTTTTGTCTCTGGCACTGCAGTTCCAAAAGCCGGCTGGGAGTAAAAAGAATGGACCAACAGCATATCCAGAGACGGAGTAAGGCTAAAAATATTTGGAACTTAGATAAGGACTCCGATCAAACTCAAATATACGGTGTATTCTTCCGTAGCGGTGGAATCTGAGCGGATTAATTTGGACAATGAGTTATGGATGTAGTAACTATATTGTTAACCAGCGTTAGGAGTAAGTTGCTGTAATGGAGACTAATTCCTTATTCAAATAGTCTATAAGCTCGGAGAGATGATATAGAGGAACATACAAAATGGAAGAAATAAAAATAAATGAAGTTTCGCAGAGTTTTGCTCGGTGTTTACGTGGGAGAAATGATGACTTATTCCTAGACGGCGTGCATATTGTTTTAGGGGCTATGGTATCTAATCATGATAGAATTGTTGTGTTAAAATTGTTAAAGAGTCTTAAAGTGAGTCAGTAGTAAAGAAGCCGTTCCAGGCAAAGCATTTTACGGATCTCACCAAAAACTTCCAGTCTGTATTCCTAAAGCACCGAGTGTCTGTGTCACATCGGTACTGTTTGTGTGCTGTTTTCAGTGAAGGAATTGGCAAAGAACGAAAAACCGCTCTCTGGTTGCTAGTAGACCATTCTTCACCGACTTGCGTCGTGATGGGCATGATACTGTGGCAAATTATCAGATCTAGGATGTTGTTACTTCGTGTAGGTTGTGTGACATGCTGCTTCCATCCATACAAATCAATAGTGGTAATCATGTCATCGTGCCTTTGTGGGCCACTGCTTGTCTTCCAGTTTATGTGTGGCGGATTAAAATCTCCCGCAATCTCTCTATAATCAGTATCTAAGGTTGAGGCCAGTGCAAATAGGCTGCACAGTGCTGCGTCTGTTTCTGGACGTGAGCAGGGTGCTCTGTACACAGCATACTAATATCTTATAATTAGTGCCACGTATCACAAGGCAAAATGAGTCAGAGATTGTCCTGAGTGTTAGTTCTTCTACTTTTGTCACAAGAGCGCGACTAGGAATGTATATTATACATCCTCCCCCCTCCTTTGGTAATCTCGGCTAGTGCGATGCAAGGAATATCCATCTATGTTTATGTCAGCATCCAGCACTAAAGACGAACATCACGTTTTTGTTACTAATATGACTGATGGCTTGGTAATAAGAACTGTTGTTCTGAGGTCTGACATTTTTTCAAGTACTGAACGGGCATTGATGAGCATAGTCGTAAGAAGGTCTGTGTTCATGTACGTTAAGATGTCTTTGTTCAAGGGGCTGAGATTATAATTATGGAAATAACTTGGACTGGATGCTAGTGAATGTATACTCAGTGTTTGTTCTATGAGATCAGTGTTCTGAACGTCACTGCTATCTTTGTGATAGTCACTTAAGACGCTTATGTTAACGGGATGAGATGGTAGCTACGTTTTTCCTTAGCGGTGATAGGAGTTGGAAGCACTCAGGATCGACACGAGTTGTTGATTCATAGGGGGGGTGGTAGTGGACAAGAGTGAAGAGAGTTGTGAGGTGTCAAATGAGGATACGCAAGAAAAGGATATAAGTGAGCATACGTAACATTTGGTTGACAGTAGTTGGACAATATGTTATTCGATCTAGGCATATAGTCATGGGCAAAAACGTTTGCTATGGAAAATTGTCTCGGCAGTAGATTTTCATGTCTTGATGGCCACTCATAGTGGTGGTACGGATAGTCTCCATGGTTGTAGTGAGTCATGCTACCTTTCATTTGGAGCAGAGGTGGTATAAGTGGTAATGGATGACTTCTTTCTGCAGTATTATCCTTTGTCAATAGCATTTGGTCCTCTGGCACAGTAAAGTGTGTCACCCCGTTGTTTTCAGATTATTTATGTGGATTAACATAAGAATTGGAGGATAGAAATCGTTAGTTACCACACTAAGTACTAACTTTTAGTCTAGATAGCGGAGATTTACTTTGCCTAGCATTTTGAGGTTTGTCCTTACTTTTATTATCTAACCTACTAAGGTTCCGACTGCTCTAGGTCTTGTTGCTGCTGTTGGTTCGAGGTTCGTCGCCTGATCCTAATGGTGAGAATCTATTCCTTGTGCGCAGGAACTTACAATTATCGTTAGACCAATATTTGAGTTTTTTTCGCCTTAGCAGTTCAGAGATGCTTTGAAGTGCATCAATCTTAAGAAGCAGCTCCGGTTACATGTCAAACGTTACTTGGTTACATACTGAGTGCACCTCAAACACACATCACCTTTATTTTATTGTTGTTGATTTCGTTCATATATATATTTATATACTGATATGTATTTGCATAAATGAAACCTTTTTAAATGTACACATAGGATAAGGCAACTTGTACAGACACTGTTTACCTGAAGATTAATATTTTACTTGACATAATATTCCGTATTGATATTATTATTATTATTGCCATTGCTTGTCTTAATAACAGATAAAAACAACAGCAACCACAAATACTTAGTTTACATAGCAATAAGTATTTATAAGTCTCCAGATGAGATGACATAACACGCGGCAGTAGTATGACGAGGTGAGAAAGGACAGTTCGTTATTATTACAATTAAACCAATCTTGCCTGAAAGCAATTAATAATATATGCTATTAGTTAACCTCTGGTGGAAATCAGCTGTTATTTAAACTAGTGCTTGCACACCATTGTTCTTCATTTATCCAAAAGAGATAAATCTCTAAAAAGTAATTGCGTTCAAAAAATTGACAAAATCTATTTTAAAATTGTTTTAGATTATAGGTAAATATTGGATGCAGTTAAATATGTAAAGAAAACATGCCGCGGAAAACAATTTTAAAAATGTGAATCGGAAAAAATTTTCTTTGTAGTGGCAAGTAATTCCTAAGAACAAATACTTGTTCAGGCTTTCGTCAATGATACTGACCACGTTTGTTTCAGTGGACACGACCAATTGAATCTACTCAGTAAAGCATCACCATCTGGTCATGACACGACGCTTCACATGAGGCAACTCCTACTTTAGTCGGCCAGTACAGACGTTGCATTCACATTTACAGTCTACTTACGATCAGATACATCTACTTTAGCAAGCACTATTACTTTCTGGTTACCTCCGATTCGTATATGTGTGCTTAATTGTTTGAAGCTACTCTGGTTACACAACAAGTGTAACTTGGTCATACACAAGATGCATTTCATATCAAGTTCTATTTTAAACAAGCGACCCACACTAACGGGTATTTTTCGAACTGTTATGTGACATTAAAAGCGTCACATGTATACTTTAAATAATTTCCCATCAATCTAGTCACTAGTGGTAATAGATTTAGGTATTATAGTCACCTAAAGCTTCAGTTAGACGGCTTACTTCAGCAAAAATGCCTTTATAACCAGCATTACACTTTTAGTCTTTGAAACGCATCTTTGGCCAGTAATATGGAAAAATTTCCCACATAATTTTCAATAGTTATTTTAGCCTTAATGAAAGTATGAAAACAGTGTTTCTTCCCAGTCATTACGAGAAGGAAATATTCTTAAACTCCCTACTGGCTTTAATAGTGCGTGTGACTTAAACCTTCGAAAAGAAACTTGATTTATTTTCAAGGACTTAAGCTAAACTCTCTTGTTAGCCTGCTAACACTTCTTCGATGTATTCACATTTATATACTTAGGTCGTTAACTGGTAGAATCTGTGATCCACTGCTACTAGACGCAAAAGTCCATGAAACTAAAGTGTATTTTATTCCTTCCGCAATTATTCATAGCTGTCAGGACAATCTGAGATTGGCAATGTAACATGATGAGCAATCAACAACACATAAAATGCTTAAATCTCTAAGGCCACAACTCCCAAATGCACTGACAGAATGCATTAAATAATTACAAATCTGGGACTTTTTCAACCGTAAAATAGACAAACCCTAACGTTTTTTGAAGAAACACCATCACTCCAAATAAAAAAATATTGGATACTGGAAACAAAATGGGGTAAATTTAGTTTGTGCAATCTGATATCACTCTTGAATGTCGTCTTATTTTAATTTACTTTCTACAATTTACTCACCGCTCATTTTAGCAACTGGCAACTATTATTGCTATTAGAATAAAGTTTAGTTTCATCGCAAATTGATTTCACAGTTAATTTTCTCAGCTGTTCTTCTATGTTGTTACAGACAGAGTATCCAAAAACTTAGCTAAATAATTGTAAATTTAACACGTTAACTTAAAATAAACTAGAGTGTATTGAATGCTGTAATATTGATTATGAAAGAGGTGGGTTTAAGATATGTTTGTTATATTTAATTGTAAAAGTTCAGTAACACATCGAACAAAACAGGAGGATGGCATCTCCAGGTTTCTGGTCATTCTTGTTCTCTTTATTAAATAGTAAGAATATTTAATTCTGATATTATTTTTAGCTGTATCTATTCAGAATGACAGGACTATTGTACGACCTGATACTTCCACTGTTACACCTTCTTCGACGACTACTACTATTCGCCATAATGCATCAAGTATTCTAGATTTTTACAACACATCCGAAATTCTTCTACTAACGGAGTGTGTTGCCATCCAATCTATTATATCGTTTGAAGTGAATGATCCGGTTTGTATTCTGTTTAGAAGTTTAGTAAAGAGAATTATATATGTTTCCCATTAAACATGAGCATGGGAATATATTTCCCATGTTTAGTTTTGTCTCTACTGGGGTGCTTAGCGATACAAAAACTTAAATTGAACAGTATCGTTCAGGGTTTACTTACTTATTATCTCCTAGCTACAGCGTAGTACCTGATGTTGTAGGTATATAGAAACGTAATAAGAATATTATTTATATTTGATCTATTAAATTATGTTAAAATAAGAATGTTGATGTTTTCTCAAAAACATGTAAATGAAGGATTGGGAGATCAAAGTCATTTTAGTGACCACTAATTTTAGACGAAATAGTGATAGAATTATCTGTTTATTTTAAGGACATTTACTCCTATGTCATTTGTCTTTGTAGTTGATTCATTTATTTATCTGGCGTACACGTTGCTGTGATAGCAGAAATTTACCGCATACTAGCTATACCTAGAGTTGCAGTTGTATAAAGTTTTATAATTTGCACATTTCTAATGGCTACCACAAATCGACAAATAAGTAAACACTAGTCATTCATATTGGGGCAGCCAATGCAGGAAACCGTTAAGAATGCAATTCATCTTCTTGATATCTTGTGCTAGGTGTCTTTTACTCGATTAATTAATATTTGATACAAACGCCAATTAACACTATATGAAGTTTAAAAGCCATTTCAACTGCTTCATGTCACTGTATGGTAATTACTGGTTCGATCTTTGAAATACACAAATGGTGAGATATTAAAGTAAATTTTATGGGCCACTTAAGCTGGATCATAAAACGTTCATAAATAATTTCAAAAAATGGTGTTTTGATCCTAGAGAACATTCAGAAGTGACGTTCCTTCATATCGTTACATTTGCTAATAATTTCTTGAAAGCTATTATCCTATTACTTAACAAAATAGTAAGTCTTATGAAATTCTGAAGTTGAAAATCAAAATGTCATTACAAACACATTTTATGCAAGACAATATAGTTTGAATATGTTTTATCTAGTTTTTTTTAAGGTTAAACAACTCACCTATTAGCTTTTCTAAAGAAAACACTAGTCATGTATACGTAGTTTGCTTTTAACTTAGAAAACAAGAAACCCTGTCATACAATAAAGTGATATCAGACATAGATAATATGCTTCGCTAAGGCAATAGGAGAAAATAAAGTTTACTTGTCATATTTCCTTTACTTGAAAGACTGTAGTGTCCGTCAGTAAGGTCCGGTTTTTATTCAAACTAGCATATCCACCGGAAATCTATATGCAGTTGAACAAAATAAAATTGGCAAACTTTGGCTAGCAAGCGTGACGAACACTGGAAAATGTCAGTAATAAAGTTAGATTTTTAGACGTAATTTCACCTTGTTTAGTTCATATATTCTATTATTCATAGTGACACAACCACTGGAAAAAATCTAATATTCGTGTATAAGATACTCTATTATAATTTAAAAAAAACCCCCTTAAGTACTGAAAGCAGACAGTTTGCACTTGTCAGGTGGTTGGTGTTCAGTTATTAATACCTCGTTTTCCTTAGGATTTCTAGCCACTGTTAGTCAAACAGTGACTAAGCAGTTACATTGAAACTAATCTCAAGTAACACTGTTTAGTAATGCAATGTAATAAGGTAAGCTGTAATAACAAAAACTGTCTGCAACACTGATGTTTACTCACATGGTCAAATTTTGCATTAATGTAGAGAATTTTGGTGCATTCAATGTCTTTGATAAATCTTATTAGCTTGGTAGCATTCTTAAATATTTAGGATTAATTTAATCCTTAACTAATCATTAGTTCTGATTGTACTAGCAAAGAAGTTTTGTTTAGTACAACGAAAGCGAAATATATTCTATAATTTAATATCCACCAAATAATTTGTAGCTACATAATATGTTTACAGAATGACTCGTAATTGTCCCTTTTGCCCTATTTTTCATTGACTCCAAAATATTGAGCATGATCAAATATTTGCTTCACACTGCAATTAACAAATCACACCTTAGGCATTTTCGCTAATAGATGAATAGTGTTTGCATTTTAGTTTACCTTACCAAAAACGATCTAAAAGAAAATTACAAAATGGAAACTGCACATCTATTATGAACAACTATAGACATAAATCAGTTTCTTCATTTCTACGTTAATTGTATTTTTCCTATATCTAGATTAAATGGTCCACAGTTAAAGGCAATCTTGATTTTAAATTTTGCTTCGAAAAGTTTAAACTCAGTCCATTACAACATCATTCGTTTTTTGAATTTTAATCTGTCTTTGTTCATTTATGATTTGTTTTGATATTCTCAACCTAATATCAATTATATGGTCATAAGACTGTCTTATGATAACTTATTGCTCACATAAAGCAAGTCTGATGGAATATATGTAGGAATATTTAGAACAGCAAATACTCGTTGCCCAAAACAAACAATTTAAATCTTTTAAAATTTATTTCTCATATTATTATACGTACTTTAAGAGGTTAGTTGGTAAACAGTAACACTAATTTAAAAGAACTTTATGCCTATTAATTAAGTCACTAAAGTGATTATCATACTTCCCAGTTTTAGACAGGATTAAATGTGAAGCACAACCGTGTTTCATTATATTGTGTTGGCGAAAGTTAAATCAATGTGTGAGGTTTGAGCAGCCATTCAGTCCATCCACCTTTAAAACCATTTAACTGCAAAATAAAATTACTAGAGATTTTATTATGGTTAGTTTCATTACTTCAAATAAATGATAACTATATTTGACACCGACTGTTTTCTCAATCATTTCTATGTGGTAAATATCTCCTTTGATCTTTTTATTTTTTTCCCTGTCACTATAAAAATTACAACTTGTTTTTATGGCCTATACAGCACTTGACAGTTCTTTAAAGAACAATTGGGATTAATTCTCTATTAAAAAATATTGTGGTTTTATGTGTTGCATTTAAATCAGAAAACCAAAATTTCTAGAAGCAAATCTGCTAATTATAATCTACAACACACATAAAATACAAATTAGATAAATAGCATGTTAGTATGCATCAAAGCAATTAGATTAAAACTATAAAAACTTAATATTTTGTTATTACCGTATGAAGGTTTTTATTGTGTAGTTTATAAGAAAACGAAAAAATGTTAAAGATTCTCGTTTGAAAATTTACAGTAAATTTGTTTACACAGATATTTGTTTTCAGATGTAATTTTTGTAGGACATTAAGTTTCAAACAACACTATCTTAATAAGTCTATTCTTAATCAAAAAAGAATGCCACTACAAAATTGTGCTTACAAAAATGCGCTTTTTGGGTTGAATTAAGATATTATTTTTTTACCGAGATTATTGAAGCTACTGAGGATTTATTTTTTAGTATACTAAGCACCTCAACTTGTAAACAGTTAGTCACAAATTCAGACTCAGTTAACCTGTCTTCTCATGTAATATAGTTATTTGTTACAAAAACGTTTATCATTAGTAAGCCAAAACTGTAAAGTATTTATATTTAAATTTTAAGCAAGATCTAAATGTTTATTACTTCACGCTATCTTACATGAAGCTTTTAAAACGATTGTAAATTGTCGGCGAGTCACTAGAAATAATGACATCTCTGTGCAAAAGCATAAAAACATAATATCGGGTAAAATTATCATCCATTTGATCTGTAATAAACTATTTTCACTAGAAAGACATTTTAAAAACTGCTGTGGAGTTTCATTTACTTGAATGTGTTATTTTATATTTTATTTCATTAAGAAAAACGATTTAAGTTTTAATACATATCTTGAAAAGACGCTCCAAAATAATGTTACTGTTAATGGCACTTGTGAAGAGAAGAAACAGAGTTTAACAGTTATATGGGTCTCACCATCCGATTCATTTGATATGAGTCTTACCTTTGATTTTGTAGAAGACTCTCAAAGATATGATCTGGAACGTATTAAAGTTACTTATACGACAAAAACAGGTAATTAACAATATTAAGAACTTTTGTATAATTTTTCCATTTTCATAAAGACAGAGTCAACAGAATATAGTGTTATTTTAAATTCCAAATAAAATTAAAGAGTGTTACAAGTTTGTAATGCTAGTGATAATATGAATGCTACAACTATTAACCAAACATGTGTTTTATTTGAGTGAAAATTTATATTCAGGTGAAAAGAGAGTATAGGTATTTGTTTTTAAAAATTAGGTTACTATGTTTACTAATGACGAATGTATATATATAGGTAATGTGATAGATTCAGATTAAATTATAAGAAGCTTTACTATTAATTGCTTGATTCTAATTTTTTCATGAATACTGTTTACTTCTTTACGTTTTGTTAATTTATCATACTATTTCCTCATATGAATTTAATTATTCTAAATACAATTTTACTGCACAGGAACTGAAATCGAAGCAAACACAGATAGAGGTTTGTTTACCATTCCTGTAGGTGGATACTATGTATGCGCCATCCAACTGCATAGAGAACTATTCGTGGATGACAACGAAAATGTTAAGATGGATATTTATTTACTAAATTCAACGATGGAAGCATTCAGACTTGAACAGCGTTCACAATTTATGGGTCATGGTAAGTGTATAGGTATAACGTTCAGTAATGTTTCGAATATCATTAGCAAACAAATAAATAATTTGAACGAATTTTCTGTTATCCTCAGGTAAACATGACTATAAAGTTGACATTGATATTTTTGGGAAATAAATGATTGCTTTACAAACATTAAAATTTTAAGCGTTAAATTTCAATTTTTCCTAAAATCTTATTTAGTGCTTAAAAAGCTTACTTACCTATAAAAGGGACTCTTTATCTGAATAAACACGAACCATGAACAGTTATAAAACAACCTCAGTAGATCACAGATGTGATTATCTTATATGCCCCTACATACGTTTGATCCAGTGCTTACTCATGGATGAATAATTGAATGAACCGTGCTGAATAAAAGCCCGAAGTATGTAGTAAAATCAATTGATCTCTTGCCAAGGCTTTATTTATGAGTGACAAAATAAATGTGACATCAGAAACCTTAGGTAATGTGCTTCAAACCAATCCCACGGTAAAAATTTCACCTATCTTTCACATATGATTTTATTACAATTCTGAGTTTCAAACCCCATTCCATCCTTTTTCGTTTCAAGTTCTTAGACACATATGATTTCCTTTGGTTTTATTGACTTCATTTACTTCGTGAATGCCAGTAATAATTGTTATATTAAAATTCATATGTTTTACCAAGTCCAACTTCTAAGAATAAATTCCGTATCCAGAAATTCGGTTACACAAAGCTGACTATATCATATTATAAATACCATATCTTGTACATATTTGAGAGTTATTCATTCATCTTGCAGTAGTGACAAAGATTTCAGTAATGCTTGATTGCTTTTTTCCTGATTATACCAGCCTCACACTGGATAATACATTATAAGGTTTTCTGTTTTGTTTGCAAACCATTTTTTTGTACGTTTACTATGATATATTATAAATCTACTACTCTATTTAAACAAGCAGATAATAATGTACATTTGAATTTGGATTTATTATAATCAGCCTGCATCGTTAGTGGTAAGGATTTTGAATTGTTTGTATACCTATTTATAAATTCGATAAACAGTACTGATTAGATATCCGGCTAGAGGAGTTCCAAACAATATACTGGCTGCACTATAATAAGATCAATTAATGAACTATAACTTAAGTTACTGCATATGAAAATTACTTACTAAGTTACGAAAACGATTCTGTAGACTGAGTAGTTTAAATTTGGAGTTTTATTGTCTACCTTAACAGTAGCTCGAAACATTCATTTAGCTTTGAATCAGGCACCGATAATCTCTAAAATTCCAATGAGATCTGAATAACCTCTACAATCAAAGCTCACAGAATGAAACTGTATTAAAGTAATAATTCATGTATCATATCAAAATGTTTCTTTTTGTCTACACGTTTTTAGCTATAGATTGCCCATCGAGTATTCAATGGTATAAAAAAGTTCCAACAGTTGTTTGTTTTACCCTACTTCTTATAATCGTTGCTATTCTATTAACGCGAATATTAATGAATTTCGATAAACGATCAAATTATCAACCAATTAAATAATTACATCTATATGATCATATTTCATTACAATACTTTCACGCTAAACTCAAATCATTCTATTTTTTTTTGTTTCACTCTTTATTCTCAAAATATTTTTTTATGTATGATCAGCTGTAATGAATTTTCTTTACTTCATTATTATTATTATTATTATTATTATTATTATTATAAGTAGTAGTAGTAGTATTGAATGAACAAACAATACATTCATTCATGGCAAAATGATTTGTTTTTACAAAGAAATAATAAACTGTGTAATACTGATTGTTGAAGAAATTAATTAAAGGAACTTACTTGTTTTATTCAATAATGACATTGATTGTTTCGAAAATATAATTCTACTCTTAACAGTAAGTTATTGTATTAATTCTGATTAATGTTATCATTATCATAACTATTAAATCTTTTTAGTTGTTATGTTTTTTTATCAAGTGTTAAAGTATAAAAATGACATGTTCTGTGGAATGTAGTAGAATACTTCAATTATTAAGTAATGCTAAAGTAAATGTTTGGTAATAAGAACTGATACCTATTTATCCATCTCGTTTATACTCAAATGTATATCAAGTATGTCAAGCTTTCTACGAGTGAATACACTTTTAAATGGACATTCTGTGTAACATTGTCTTGTAAAATAATATATTTAGTAGTATTAGTAGAAAACATAAAGAATAATTTAGTGATACTGTTTGACTGTCGTTACTATTACATTTTTCATTATAGAGTGAATATACATACTGCATATGAAGTCAGCATAGAATCGATATTTCTACAGTCACAATTTCATTCTAACTCTTTTCAATAAAGGAACTGAGTGTAACCGCAGCTTCACTTATATCAGTTCGTATGATGTTGGTTTCTATTTCTGTTGTAAATAATTAAGGCAACAACGTACCATTTGATACTTTGACCTGCTACGTATCCATAAACATACTTAACTATATTTCAACTACTCCGATTTGCTACTAGTGCTACTGAACTTTTGTTATCTAAAATGGTAAAAACAGTTCAAAAAATTGCTTTTTAACATATATACTATGTTGTATGGTGTTTTATATGAGTAAGTACAAGATTTTACTTAATAATTATCCAACAAAACGTATAAAAACACATGGTCCTATTATTAATAAAAGGCTATACAATGTGACGGCTATAGAACAGCCACTTCAGATGAGCTGCTTGATGTTTTGTATGACGCGAGAAATTTTACTTTATTTTAAGGCGTAAGTAATAATAGATTTTAGCTTTTATTTTTTCATGGCAAAAGTATGACGACACAAAGAAATAGAAATTAGATCTGTGAATGGAAAAGTCACTCTATACGTTCTTAGCTAGTCAAGAGTGTATCGTTAATACTATTTAGCTCAAGAAGTATTGATAATAATCGTTAAATGACCACATTTGTAAAGTTTCATTCATCGAATTTAGAGACATTAATTTTTATTATATAAATAAAATCCTTTTCTCTAACTATAACCAAAGCGTTTGATATTCACTTCCAAGAAATGTAATGACTAATCTTAAGGTGAACGTATCTACTACACATATGTTTAGAGACTAAACCAGGATTTATTTTTTGCACTGGCATATAAACTTATCTATATATACAAAAAACAAGCATGATGTTTGCCAAATAAATTTAATGGATGATTGTAACTAACTGTCGAAGTTCAGTTAAATAAATATCAAGTTAAAGATATCGTTTAATGATGACGATTCTTATTTTGAATTTCCATAGATCTGTGCATTAATCAGTACTTAAGAACTAAGTTTATTTAATTAATATTTTCATGATTAAGGCAGAAGTATTGCTCTCTTGACAAATGGAACAACAGTTATCAAAATGTAGCTTAATTACTTTGAGCTCTACTAGTTATTTCTCAAAAGCAACTTAAAAAAACTCGACGTTTGTCCATTATAACATGCCTTTACTTACTGAATATTACTGAAGGATTAAAACTCAATTAAAATGGTAATATATTTTTGAATTTTGACTTTATCGTCCCTTTTGATATATGACTAGGTGATATATTCAGTTTAATCGGTTTATCAACGTTTTCTAAGGTCTCTAAATTGCTTTACCAATTGAAAATCAATGATATGACTAGTAATTTGAATGTCACTCTATATAAAGAGCCTGAAAGTTACAGGATACTAATCAACACAACTGTTTCTTGGACTTTTTTTGTTTTCATATCCTCTACTTCTAAAATCTGGTGGCCTTGATCTCAATCCTGCTACAATAAATTTAAATGTAACATTATGAATCTGTTAGCTAAGAAAGAGCACGTTTTTAAGTGTTAATAATTGTTTTTAATGCTCTTTTTACCAAACTGATTATGAAGTTCATTGAATTCACTTTCACTTAGTTTAAATAATAACTTCACACTTGCATACTCGAATCGAGGCTAAAGACGATCACTGCTATTACGGTTTTTGCATCACTCGATTCACTAATAGAATCAAATGCTATAATTATTGGAAGTTCTCAAAAAATTACTCAATTAATAGGAAAACGTCATAATACTGCCATTAAAAATCACATTATATTTACGGTTTTTTTAAAAATTCGATCAATAAACGAATTAAGACAATGAGGAATTTATGTGTTTAATATTAACCATTCGATTAAAACAAAAAAAATGATAAATGTAAAACTATTGCATAATACTTTTTAGATCATATGATTTCTGAAACTAACATATTTCATGTTCATTACTAATTGTTTTTTATATGTTCCTAAAATGCTACAATATTAAAAGGTATTTGTAACTCAATAAACAAAAAACTACCCAGTAAGAGTGGTGTAAGAAACTTTTGTCAATATCCACTTTATTGATCCTATACTTTTTGTTTTCTATGAATAGAATGCTAAATTTGGACCAGCAAATGACTGAATCATTTTTAATGTTTATAACCGACTGTAATTTTCTGTTGTTGATATTCAGGACAGTAGCTTCTTTTCCCATATCCGTATCCTAGACGTATACAGTTGTGGCTATTAGTTGGATCCAGAACGCTCTTCCAGTTGAAATGCCTGAGGAGTTATCTACAGTGCTAACTAATCCACAGAGCTGCTAACTAATTCAGTCTAATCAAATCATTGTTGATGGTTTATAACTCCCTGTCGACAATTTCCAGGCTTACAATTAATCAATCTCTGTTCCTAAATGTGCTTCTTAAGCAAACAGCCTCGATAGAGCACAATGTTACTACTTACAGTATGCTTGAATTGTGATTATCACTGGTATCTGGAATGCCAGTTGGAGGTTTGAAGCAAAAGGTATCGCGATGAGGTATTAATACAACCATTAACACCGTCAAGTAGGTTTATGCGTACGGTGAATACCAAGTAAGACGAAACGCCTAACACAAGGATTCATACATGACAATGAATGAAAGTCATCGTCCTTTAACATTAATTAACTAAAGCAGATGTGAGTCACAATCCTCATGTTCACTCTGTGTTGTATCATTTTCTAACTGAATACTGTATATTTAGTGAAGGAAGAGTTCTGATAAGAAGTATATTTCAATCATTCAATGATTTTTCATCTGGTATCCATCTAAAATAAAAATCACACTGAATTGAAAGGAAAGTCTCACTGAAACCACTGTACTTAAAAGTAAAGCATCTTTTACTCCTATCTATCTTTATCTAAGAGGTGAAGTCGCAGCTCACGTAACCATCAAACAGATTGATTAATGTGTGGAAGAATTATGCTACACACAAAGTGGTAATATACTCATTCAACTTACTTATCCAACAATTCCGTAAATTATTATCGTGTTTTTAAATAACTTTTAATACAGAATCATTTATTCATTTATGTTGGCTAATTTACTGGCTTTAACAAAGCTGACTTGATAGATAGTATTATAATTCACACATTATGTAGAAAAAGTATATTTTAGTTATTGATGAAGTGAGGTAACTCTGTTGCGAGTGGTTTTGCATCCTTTGTTATTAATGATCACAGACTGATCTCACTTTGATACTTTTGAGAACTAGGGAGTACTTGTCTGCTGTTTTTTTCTAGTATGAAACTCCACACGTGTGCACCCACACCCTCATCATGTACTAAATTCATAAGAATCAATAAAACTGGGTTGACGTCCGAGTTGGGTTTCTTCTTCAACCAGTTTGTAATATTGAGTCCCAATCATTCAATGCTGTTGACGATTACTATCTTACTTACTATATATCTTGACTTCGCCAGTCGTAATTTCTCACTGGAACTTCAGAAACGTACCCATTAGTGAACTGTTTACTATAGTTCAGTCAACGTTGTTTTACGGTGATTAGTTTTAATTTGTTATTTGTACTATCAAAAACTGATATCACTTGGGTTGCAACATATCACAAATTTACTGGGGATAAAATCCTAATATAAGACATCGACTCAGTGTTGTTAATGGTTAGGTGTTCATCGAGAGACCACGAGGTTTAGAAGTAGTCTCTGACAGAGTTGCGGATGCACTCAAATGATTAGTCTCCCATCTAGTGTTTCCTGATTTTCAGCGGTACCCGCTTGAGATCAATCTGATACAAGCAATATACTTAAATTATCATTACCGTCACTAATTATATAGTGGAGTAGTAATTTGCCATGATTTGAATTTATCGTGTATTTGGATTAATTATACTTACATCTGTTACCAATTTGGAAGACTGCTTATATAAACAGAATATAGTCTTATATCAAGCAATAAAAATAATGCTGTGATTTCCTTCCGTTTTCACTTCATCAATTATGAACTGGACTAAAAATAAAGGAATGAAAATCCTAAACAATTGTTTATTAAACATCTTAATTAAGAAAATATGCTATTATTCCTTCCAGCATTGTCCCATCTTTTGAGCTATCTTCACACCCCCTATTGAGTAACTGAACCTCTTGAATAGATACTTTTGATACATTACTTTCATAGACACTCCTCAAGACTCCTTGAACTTTCAGGTTTATATAACGTTTTCTTAACAATCTTAATCAGTTCGAGTATTTAAGGGAAAACATTATTTATAATTTTAGGTACAAGCAACGAAAAATTCATTTATTTCATCTCATAACGAGATATTAGTGTTAATATCTATTTTTTAACATACAGCAAGTGAAATGAAGTATATTTTGTTTGTGCCTATCCATATGTTTTGATATTATTCAATAAAACATTAATATTAGGACAAACAAATATGGTGTATACATTACAGACATAAATCTAGTCTACTACTCATTTAACGAATGATTTTGAGCTTAGTTATGAAATGGGTCAATCTTACTAAACATGAAAATGTTCGAGTACTGGTTTAGTAAGAGAATAATCTCACCAATCCTTTTATAACTTTGAGTTACTTCCAGGCACGTTATGGTACGATGTTCCTGATAGATAAACTGACCTACTTTAAGCTTTTGTATCCAAAATGCTGCGTACAGCTGAGTATAGGATGTATTTTTTGTTCTTCTTTAAATGCCTTCATATGTTCATATGATTATAGCCTCTTTCAAAAAAGCCTTAATCACCTTCTTCACTCGATTTGTTGACTACAAAAGTAATCAAACGATCAGCGGATTGTTTGGCGCTCAAACCGGGTTGGTGAATACAGGAGGTTAACCTAGAAGAGTAGGAAAACCTTGATGCAAAACCAATGGTTCACAGATTCCAGGAATAAATGGCTTACTCATATACTTTGGTTACTGGCCACCGTAAATGACGTTTAACTGCTTGGTGGTCCAGAACAACAAATTAAACACTCGAGAAGTGGCCTCCTAGGATAACCATTTACTGTGATTTAGAAGACAGATCAATATTACAGCCCGTTCGCAAATGTAGTGATTTATATTTATGTAGAATACGATATTTTTTAATTGTGATTCATACAATTTCAGCACCCAGTTTTAGTAAATTTTGTGCTTACAGACAAATAAATAAACATTAAACCATCAGGAATCTGTCACTTTCATTATGCTTTTAGAGAAGGTTATTGTTTACCCCCCCCCCCTAATAACAGTCATTAAGAGTAACTACTACCATAATACTTAACTCGCTCACATACAACTTAACGTAAAATGATCAAAGTCACTAAACACTTCCATGACAAATCAAGCAATTTCAGACTACTTTGTTAACTTAAGAAAAATAATTATACTCTAACTAAATATTTGATTAATTATGTCAGTTATTTCTTGATAAAACTAGCGTTTTTGGCATAATGAAAAGCTTAGATATAATGAAGTATAATAAACAGAACATTTAAATGCTAGAGCATGAGTGGTCTTAACGAGATCATAACTAAGAAACACAAACTATTTTAAAATCATAGTTATTTTTGGTAATATATCAGATACATAAGGTGTTTTATATCTTATGAAAAATATACGTATTTTTCTATGAGTTAGTCGGTGACCACCTACTTATACTACAACCGATCATTTATGAATGTTTCATTCAATCGAATAACTGAATAGTAGTTCATATAGTCATGAGAACTAACGGATTAATGATGGCATTGCTTTACTGCATTTACACTAAAATGTTTCAAATAAGGAAGTGGTACCACTAAGTGTAAACTCACAATTTACGAACGTACAGCTAACGCAGATCGCGTGTATCATTTTGCAACTACGTAAGTATAAATGTAATAGATATTAAAACTCCGATATATTTACAGTTACGTTCTATTTACTAGAAGAAACGATAGATCTTTACAGAAAAGTCTAAGTGAAATCCACAGTTGACCAACTTTCACAGCTGGACTCCAATAATGAGAAAGCGTAATTTAATCCACTACATCATAAAACTATTCAGCAGACCGCATAAATAAATAAAATGGGTGCCCTACTTGCTTTATCCAAAAGAACATCTCACAGATGAAACATCCTGTCCCCAACGACATTTTGTATATATGAATTTCGAATACAAGGGCAATATTGCAAGCTACATAGTTAATCGTCGATTAGAGAAGTTTATTCGAAAAACGTTTCCTGTAGCAAATCCTTGCATAACGTTCAAGAACCGCTCATTTATATCCACTTGGCTAACGAATAAGCTGCAATGACTGATAAATTCCATGAATATCTACCACTTTAATTGTTTATGTGGAGGTAAGTACATTGGTCGGTAATCAAGGCAATCTCCCTATATCCGAATGAACTTTCAGCATGGCTGAGAAAAGAACAGTGAAAATCATTCACGCCATCTATTTTGTCAAATATAGTAGATTTGGTGTATTCAACTTTAGATTCTTTATTTGACAAAACCAATAAAATGCAGTCAGATATATCAAAAAATCTATGTTTAGATCTACTTAATATTATAGAATCTTTAGCAATCTACAATTTAAAGCTTGAGTTGCGCATATAAAAGTTGTGTTCACCATTAAAAAATTTATTATTATAACAATTATCAATATTAATACAATTATTATTATCATGTTAGTATTACAAAAGCTGTCTCTATTCCAATGTTCCCGATTTTGCATTCATGTATCTTCACTATAATCTAGCTATCATCATAACTACTATGTCTCCACCCTAGAGATAACATAATTTTCAAGTTTCATAAGTTCCCTCATTCAATCACTAGATAATTATTCAAAACACTAGTTAGTCAAAGATTTCATATGATAACTAATTAAATTCTGCATAATTTATCTCATGTATATGTACGATTGTACATATTGATAATGAAGTAGTTTAAAAGAGATCCCTTCTCCGAATAAATTTGTTTAATGATTTAGTGGGCATATTTAGATTAAAATGATCGTACCAAGGATACGTTATCTAAGATAAATAGTCCAATCGCAACAAAGTTTCCATACCCTCCAGAAGTTCTCCGTCAAGTCAAGTGAGATCTGGTTGGTGCTCGCTGTGTTGTATCTAAGGACGTCGAGTCCTACTTCTGCTACACTGTCCATGTTTACTGGTTGCTGTGTGTGGAAAAAAAGAGCTAGGTCATCTGCAAAATCCACGTTATCCACTATATTCCGCGCTTCCCATTAAAAGTTGAGGCGTTTATATTCCCTTTAACTATCAAAAGAAAGAAAAAGAAAAAGGCTAGAGTAAGCAGCCATATTTCACACCGGACTTCACTTGAAATAAATAGTCCGTCGTACAAATTCCTACTGATGTTGACTATCTTCTCAGGTACACCACAGTGTCGAAGTATTCTCCATAATGCCTGCATGTCCACATCATCAAATGTTTTCTCATAATCAAGGAAGTTGATGCAAAGTGGTGAACTTCATTCAGTTGATTTTTAAACAATAATTCATAGTGTTGCGATTTAGTCGGCATACAGTCGATCCTTACGAAGTTTGGCCTGTTGATCTGGAAATCAGACATCGACTGAATTTCCCATTCGGTTCAACATCACTCGATTGAAGACTTTTCCTAGTACAAAAAGTAAAGTGATGCTTATATGGTTCTCATGGTTACTAAGATCTTCTTCCTTTGATATCTTGATAAGTTACCCTTCTTTCCAGTCTGTTGGTACTTATCCAATCCCTCAAGTCTTTCCGAAGAGATCATGGAGCATCTTGCAGTAACTCCTAGGTCTAATTTTAGTGCCTTGATTAGTATGTTGTCGGGTAGTGCTGCTTTGCCACACTTGATTTGTTGAATGGCCATGTTGATCTCTACAACTGTTAGTGGAGCAACATTTATAGGAAGGTCTGTAGGTGCTGCTAACCACTAAGAGTAGTACTTAATTACTAATTATTAATTAATAAAATGTATGAATTACATGTGTATACACTAAACAATTATCTTCTACAAAAACATTGTCACAATTAAGTTTTTACTTAGAAATATTTATGGTATTTGATGTGTAATAATTAATGTGTCTAGTATCTATATTTAACTTTATAATTCAGAAAATATATCACTCAATCCTAAAAGAGTGGAATAACAAAGTATGCAAATCATATCATTGTTTAAACCAACACAACCATAGACTATCATTTCCACTTGTGTTAATAGTAATAAATTCATTCTGCTCTAATTAATAAAATGAAAACAACATTAATAATTAAATAGAGAAAATATCAGTTTATGATAATGAAAGCAATTAAATACTCATGAATGGTATGCAATAGAAGAAATGAACTAAAACTGTTCAGATTAACACATTGTAATTCTATAATTGAACTATTTGAAAACAAAACAATAAATCATTGATTCTGTCAAAATCACTACTTCATACCTTGAAAATATTTGATGCTTTGACTGTTATTAAGGATAGTGATCATCTTAAAGTGATAAAGAATGACTCAAGATTATCTGTATCATAATTTTTGAATTTAATGTCATTGTTTATAATAAGTCGTATAAAAACAACTTTTTTCAATTGTTTAGGATGATTTTATGCAGAAGTAACAGTGGTTGAAATTATCTACAATGTTCAATAAGTTTAGTCAAACCAGCCAATTTAACTGATTTTTCTGTTCTATTAAAGCATAGTAATCAATAAAGATTTCATTTCAAGCATCTCCAGTTATCTATAATTTACTACTGTGAATGTAATAGGGTGGTATACGCCGATATGTCGGATAAAAAGGATAAATCTAGTGAAGGACAATATTTGAGATGAAATTTTTAACTAAATTTACATTGTAGTAACGATAATATCTTTTAATGCTTGATATAACACGACTAGAGACTACTGAAGACGTTTCTGACAACCTGTGCATAAAATGTTATGAATTACATGTGTATACACTAAACAATTATCTTCTACAAAAACATTGTCACAATTAAGTTTTTACTTAGAAATATTTATGGTATTTGATGTGTAATAATTAATGTGTCTAGTATCTATATTTAACTTTATAATTCAGAAAATATATCACTCAATCCTAAAAGAGTGGAATAACAAAGTATGCAAATCATATCATTGTTTAAACCAACACAACCATAGACTATCATTTCCACTTGTGTTAATAGTAATAAATTCATTCTGCTCTAATTAATAAAATGAAAACAACATTAATAATTAAATAGAGAAAATATCAGTTTATGATAATGAAAGCAATTAAATACTCATGAATGGTATGCAATAGAAGAAATGAACTAAAACTGTTCAGATTAACACATTGTAATTCTATAATTGAACTATTTGAAAACAAAACAATAAATCATTGATTCTGTCAAAATCACTACTTCATACCTTGAAAATATTTGATGCTTTGACTGTTATTAAGGATAGTGATCATCTTAAAGTGATAAAGAATGACTCAAGATTATCTGTATCATAATTTTTGAATTTAATGTCATTGTTTATAATAAGTCGTATAAAAACAACTTTTTTTCAATTGTTTAGGATGATTTTATGCAGAAGTAACAGTGGTTGAAATTATCTACAATGTTCAATAAGTTTAGTCAAACCAGCCAATTTAACTGATTTTTCTGTTCTATTAAAGCATAGTAATCAATAAAGATTTCATTTCAAGCATCTCCAGTTATCTATAATTTACTACTGTGAATGTAATAGGGTGGTATACGCCGATATGTCGGATAAAAAGGATAAATCTAGTGAAGGACAATATTTGAGATGAAATTTTTAACTAAATTTACATTGTAGTAACGATAATATCTTTTAATGCTTGATATAACACGACTAGAGACTACTGAAGACGTTTCTGACAACCTGTGCATAAAATGCTTATGATTGTATTTAACTGAGTGTGGACATCAAGTATTGTATTTTTTATGTCCACTATTCGCTAACCGTTTAGATTACTATGAGTTGAAAAAAAGTGAAGAAGATAACGTTTTCCAGTGACTCCACTTCACTACAATCTTCAGATGTGTTGATCTGCTTATATACTCAGTATCGTGGTGTTATTAGTATGCAATTGGTAAGACTAGTTCAAGTAGATTGATTGGTCTACACCATTAATTATGAGAGTAGCAGACGTATTAATAATATCAACGGTTGGGCATAAAGAATACGATGTGAAAAGAAAGTCTACAGAATAAAATGTAGAAATTACGACTCAATGAATAAATGCATTTACGCCACATGTACCATATTGTTATCACCTACCTACATATCTCAGACTAATAGTTAATCGAAAACTCCATAAACTGACATCACATTTTAGTCAGACCACTACAACCATTCTTCCAATCTACTCTTACTCCAAGTCAGTATTTTTTTCAAAGTAATACATGATTGTTGGTCATGTGTAGTAAAAGTTCCAACCACTCCAGCCCATGAAAATCCACAAAATATCGACTTACTTATCAGCCTTAATTAGTACCCCATGTCGAACTCTATTATTGCCCCCACCTTCACCCAAACATAAATGAACAATGATGAAAGATAACTGTGATAAAATACTACTAATCTACTGATATTATTTACTTTTAGAGGTCACATTTCACAAACATACTGTAAAACTGTGATTAGCGTTGAGCAGTATAATCACCAGTTAGTCAACATACAGTTATGTCGTTTACATCATACAATTATTGTTGTCAAAAGCCAGACAATTAACTGTTTTAGAATTAGTTACTTCGCAACAGCACAATATAATGAATTCATGATAACGCTAAAATAACTATTCAATCTGTTATTGTTCATAATTAATCTATATAAAAAGTTAAATAATTGTGTACTAATAAAAAATAATACAAATGTAGACAATACAAAAAGGTTTCACCAAAATACTTTGACAAGATAATAATAATAGTAATACTACTGGTTAGTATTCAAACTGAAACTCAGAATTAAAGGAAAACATTGATTCTCAAAAAATATTAATAACAAGATAATAAGCAAAAAAGGGAAATAACCCTAAGAAAAACAATTATTTCATAGAAAATCACCAATATAAAATAATTGATATGTATTTAGCGGATGTAACGATCTCATTGATCAATTAACTTCGTTTTCAATAAGTTAATCGTAAAATATTAAAGTAAAAATTATAAGAAAAAATGCTAGATGTAAAAGTAAAACAATCATGCAATTAATGATTTAATCCAAATCTAACCAATATCTTGGTACCCAGGTCGGTTCACGTTCAAGCCTGATAACTAAACGAATTAATTCAGTGACAGTTGAATCTAACGTTTCCGGGATAATTACTCTGTCAAACCAATGACCAAAACGTAATTCCATTTTACGACTTGTTTCAATGCATGCTTTTAATTCTTCATTCTATGATAGCATGAAAATGAGAAAATATAAAATAGGTTATGATAATGTAAAATAACAGAAATAATTGCACAACTGTTCCATAAAACAACACATTAGCTTCGGAAGTACAGGTATACGACCTAAACTAGTCTAATAATGCTAGTCTCCTGTAGTTGTTGCTGTTGAATAAAATCTACTCACCTAAGTCATCTGTGGCTTCTTAGATGGGTAATGTAACGGTGATGTAAGTTAGATGTTTGAATAAAAGCTAGAAGTTCGGGCTTAAAACTCGTGTTCATTGCATCCAATTAGTAGGACTCATGACATGTCTGGACGGAGACATGTGATTGTCTAATATCGTGTGTCTGACATACGACATTGGTCAGGCTTTATGTATATATATCTTGTGTATTATTGGTTTAATATATTCGTGTGAGTAACAAGTGGGCTTCTTGATAATCGGTCGGATGTTGTGTCTGTGAAATAGACTAAGGCAAGGCTGGGTGTTAGCAATAAGCAATAGGTCGGCAGATAAGAGAATCGATAATAATCGGCCGCCCCGGTGCGTTCAGATATAACAACCCACCTCTTCTAATATTCAAATCAATAACGTCTAGTATCACAGTACATGTTCACCAAGGGACTTCGACTATTGGAAAGTAATAGGTCATCAGACCCAAACAACTTTCCCACTGCAGTTCTTTATAAAGATGGTGAAGAACCCTTAGTCAGAGAACTGAGAGCTTTTCTGGAAACGTTTGATTGTTCATTCAGCTTGGAGTGTAGTATTCGTCGTAACCAATGTGATAACTATAGAGGAGTAAGTCTACTATCGATTATTAATAGACTATTGGCTTTCGTCATACATCACAGACTGCACAAAACGCCTGGAAGACTGACTCCGAAAGAGTAAGCTGGTTTTAAATCAGTTGTGGATGCATTTGTCACACCTTCACTAACTGTCAAAGACCGGAACATTGTCTCAAGTATTGAAGACCAATAGTAGTTATTTCTTGACATCAAGGAGGCTTATGAAAAAACTTCTCTATGGAAATATCCGTTACAGAAGGGTGGGTTTGAGAATTTTATTAATTTCTTAAAGGTTCTGAACAAATACATCTCAAGCAAAGTAAAGATATACAACACCTTTTCCCACCGCTCCAATCCACCAGTAAAGTTAAGTAAAGTTGCCTAATTTCATCATTCTTCTTCAACTTTGCCCTACTACAAGATCTTGGAAACAGCTCTGAAGACAAAGCATGCTGGTGGCGTATAAATGGTTGGCTGAAATAACCTTAATACTCCAAAAACGATATCTCTTTGAGTACCGCTTCGCAAATAGTTTATTTTAATAATTATTTAATAGTAAGCCTCTAGAAAAAAGCAACTACACGACGAAATGAAAAATGTTGACTACCATTCGACATTCTTGTGTCTAAGGAATGAAATTATATCAGTGCTAGTGAAGATCAATAGGGAAGGTAGATCTATCCTAAGTACATAGGCATTTTCAGTCATCCAGTATCTGTAAAATAGTGTAGGTACAGTAGGACAGATGCGTAGTATTTAATCGATTACATCAAATATGTCCTAAATTGTCATTCAAACATGACTTTTATCTCTTGTATCTGAACGACAATCATTCTCGCCAACATAACTACTCTTTCAGTTGCTCGATCGTTCAAATCCTATGTTAATACTAATAATCACACTAGTGTTCCAAAGTGCGTTGAACACTTAACACGTACGATACACTAATATAATTATTAGCAGTAGTACCATCATGATATATATATATATATATATATATATATATATATATATAGAGAGAGAGAGAGAGAGAGATTAACCTGAGATAACAGACAGCATTTATTAAATAACTGAGTTATTTAGAATTTTAGTTTGCCAATCAAACTTTCGGGTACTATTAATTAGAATTACGGTTTAAGTCCTACGTATTTCAATACTTACATCAGAAAAATTTAGGTGCACAATTATTTTTTAAAGCTCATTTGATAACAATTATTATTAATGACTTGTATGTTATGAAAATGTAAAATATATTTCGCCAACAAACATGATAGTCAAGTCACTTGAACTAGTTAGTGACTATATTCAGACGTAATCGAGCGAAGTCGATCAACAGTAAAGGTACGACAAATATTGGATTGATCAATTACTCAGTGATCAACTAATGTTAATATCTGTCTTATAGGATATCAAAAGCCGATCAAAAATGTCAATCGTAATCGCTCAGATCGAAGAAGTAAATTATGTTTGTTAGAATTCCACAGAGAGCATCACCTCCCTCAAGACTGCAGATAGGCTTTGATGATGAGTGCCACCTGGCACAACACCTGTCTACGGATTTGTGTCAGTTACCATCGAGTAGGAAATATCAAAATTAGTACTGTGAGTTTTTTAATACGCATGCATTCGTTAAGAATGCTGATCCAAAAACAATTTTCTCCTTAACTACATTTGTTTGCTATTTGTAGTGACTAAACTAAACGATGTACTTAAAGTCTACAAATTTTTATTTAAAAAATGCATATATTTATAATGGTTTATTCTTTACAACAACTATTTTTAGATAAGTAAAATTCCTAGTAACAAACACCACATTATATAGACGATGTATTCACTGTAAACAGTAACAATAAATGAGTCATTAAGAAAACCAAATTGTTTCTAGTCTAGAGTTATTGAATATTTAGTTATATTACATTTTCATTCTGAATGAATACTTGTTACCTTAGTAACTAGTTTGTATTTATTTAGAAGAAAATATCTGAACTATGAACTATCATTCAGCATAATAATTCATTACACCTGATAATTGCATCAGTTAGCTTGAAATTATCAAGCACGTAATGAAAAATTCACAGTTCTTTACTCCTAAATTATTTCGATGTCATGCAATCCATGGTATCATAAATATTAAATGGATCATTTGAATAAATTGTGTAAACAATCGCTTTCAGTTGTACAATTATAAGTTCAAAATTAGTGATCACCACATGAAAAACTGTTTCACACTAATCAATCATTTAAAAATACTCCAGATGGATTTCGAATTGTTTCTACAATAAGATTATTGATTAGGAAACAATAATTATGTAACCTTAACATTTTGAAGCTTGTATATCAATTGAGATTATAAGATAAACGATCAGAATATACATACATGCAGGTGACATAGGGTAAAGAAAATAACAATTCGACTGAGTTTTATCAAAGATTTCGAAATGTGAGAACTGATATGAAGTAAGTGCTTGCTGGTTTCCAGTGGTTGTCTCACCTACGGATCTGGGATTATAAATAGTAGTAAAAATATATTCACTAGTGACTGACTTCAAGAAGTAATTTCGCTGATATAATGGAAAAACAAGACCAATGGTGTATGACCAAATATAATGTGAAGCAGTTACCATTAATGGCGTTGGTTAAAATCGAGGAATATAACGCAAAGACACTAAAGTCAGAAATGTAGAGCATTGAATACCAGATTAAGCACTTGTTGTGGCGCCTAGATATTCTAGATTATATCCAGCAGGGAAATAGATGTTTACTGCTGAGAATAAAACAGCTGTCAACAGCTGTTTCCTTGTTTTCAATAGTTTACTAACTTATATCCACCTGTGATGTGAGACTATAAATTCATTATATGTTTGTTAAAACTAGTTGAAAATAAGTAAGGACTCATAAAATGAAGTGGATGATATTCAAATTCATTACATTTTTTTTAAAAAATAGTAATAAAATAATCGTAACCATATAAATTGCTTAGTCCAAATTACGGAATTTATGAAATGAAATGAATTAGCTAAGACTTTAATACATAGGGCAGGTGATCGTCAAATACTTTGCAACTTCGCATGACTAATAGTGTAGAAACGTAACAGTAAATGATAACAACAGTGACCATAACATTTGGATAAGAAAAGATTATGTTTACAATAGTCAAACTAGATCATTTCTTAATTTAGATGAATCCTGACTTCGCAAGTCTGAGGCATAGAAGGATGAAGAAAAGGTTGAATATCCCTTATAATATGTATAGCTATTGTCTACGTTAAATAAAAGACCCTAGGCCTAACTGGTCTTAATAGATGATTATTAACACGGTAGATTATTGCATTTGACATTTGTCGTTTGACCCATTTGAATTAAATAGGTTAGAAAAGCATTTAAAAATGCCCTGATGATGCCTATGTTTAGATAGGCTATTAGGTGCTTACAAGTATAGAAAAGTAAATTTCTAAAGTATCTGACAACCTAACTTGTTTAATAAAATCAGTTTAATTGATAAGTACAATATAAAGTATTAAACCGTACATCATTTATCATTGAATTTTAATGTGACAAATATAATTGAAAGAAAAACATTTTAACAATTCACGTGAACTATAATACAAAATAATTTATTATTATTATTATTATTATTATTATTATTACTAATAAAAATCAATATTCTATACACTTACAGAACAATCTCCAGTTAAATCTAACATTTTACGTAAACGTTGTAAATCATCAACTCGTTCTGGTGGTGAAATAAATATAATGTATGGCGCAAGTCCACTTGAACGTATTTTACGTAAAGACTAATAAAGATAAAGATAATGTTAATAATAATTAAAAGAAAGTTTTATTAGAAAAATAGAATTTGAAATTTGTTAAATAATTATTAAATTACATTTTAACAAAAGATTATAACAATTAATTCAAATGAATAGTAAATATGCATTAAAATGAATTAAAATTAATGCCAAACTACAACTTTCTAATTTTCTTTAATATCTGCTTTTGTAACCAAGATAAAATTAACCTTATTTATGAATAGGATTGATTTTGTAAATCAAACAGGTTATTATCGATATAAATTTTTTTACTAATGAATGTTATCAATTTGAATTGTGTACAGCCGACTGAACTTAGTTAGACTACAGTTGAGAAGTTGTTTCGTTTTAGTTATTAATGCGCTTCTACAACTATAGGATGCTAGCTCAATGATCCGCTCAAAGATTCGCTATAAGACCAGAAAGTTCTATAATTCATCATGGATGAATACTATTGAGGGGTTTCACACTGAGATAAAATTGTTGTCCAACCGTCATCGTCTGACCAAAATCAATTCATGAAACGGTTCTTATTTCAGCGGCTATATAATTTGGATAGGGATTCAAAAGTGATAAAATTACAATAAATAGTCAAAGACTAAATACACCTCTAAAAAGTACATTTCCGTCGCTAACCTGATCCAACCGTACATATCACAATGTTCAATAACGCGAACTAAAAAAATGGACTTAGGTCGTTATGTGGAGATAGGTAGTAAGTTAGAACTCTACCATTCGACACTGACCTAGTGGTGTAGATGCTTGAATGTTCGCATAAGTCAGATTCACTGGTCGCATCAGCAGTGCACACTGTTGAGGAGTCCCATACTAAGACGAATTAACTATTCAGTATCCCCCCCTTGGTTTTTACTGGTACTGAAACGACAATTTATGACGAATACAAACAACTAAAGATAGAAAAATATTGGCCACATATCACCTCTAACCATATATACCAGCTTACATATATGTGCAAAGGCATAAACATCCATGAAACAAAAGACTGTCATTCTCAAGTTTTGGTGAGTATATTACAAAACCATACCTCAAAGGACAGAATACTCAGCATTTGGATAGCAAGGAACTTGATGGATACAACACAGCACAAAGTGGATATAATGTACAAATTCAGAGCAATTAGTAGACAATTCAACTCTAATTTATCACAATTCGTAAAAGTCATGATAATTACAGTATTTAAGACTGACATCTTTATTGAGAAGAGTGAGAAACCAGCTTTTCCCTTCTTTGATAACAGAAGTGAATAAGATATTAGGACATCTTTTTCAAATCTTTTCACTTTTACCCTTCAGTTAATTATATGTATTTTTCGAATGCCTATTAAATTTTTGATACACTGCGTCGTGGAATTACATTAAATGCCCTAGTATTATCACTTCGACACTATTTACATTCTAATTCCTAACTTCAGTAACTTCCCAAACAACTTAATCTTCAGTAAGAAGGCAAAAAGATTTTAGGAAGATTGATTTAATCGAATCATTTGTATTTGTCACAAATTGATCTCAGTTGGGTAGCATCTGGAAATAAAAGAGTAATGATCATATCTTTCATCTTACTATGGGACTCCTCACAAGTGCATACTCACAATTGCATAAAGGATCAAAATGAGGACCATTAGGTCCTGAGGCGATCGATTAAGTATTAGAACTGCTGGATATATGTCAAACAGTAGGATTTTCACTTCAACGAATTTCTAATATAGTTTAATTACCACTAAACATGATTGACGATAATTAACTCACAACTTGTATGAACCCTAATTGGACTTCAATGGCATCGAACGGGGACCAGTCTGTGTTGAATACAAATCACAAGTCAAAACTCATTTCAGCAAAAGTACTTCAATTCAGCTATAGTAATCAGTTTACTAGCAACCTACTTCAAGATTTCCTCGAATTCTTTGTGAGTAATTGTGACTGATAAGGCTCAAACAAGCTGCGAATGAAACAGTAAACGTTATTATCACTCCATGAACGACACGTTACTTTTATGTATGTACGAGATAGAAAAATTGTTTTCTTGTTGACTATACACGATACGACAGCTTATAGCCGATCCCATCCAGGCCTTAATCTTTAATCAGATACAAATCTGACTGGTTGGTCAAGAATTAGGTAGAAAATATATATTACAGTAATACAAAGTAGTAAACCACTCATACAAATCAAAAAATTACATGTATTAGCTACAATTATTTATTCACTTGATTATGATTTGCTACCTATCCTTTTACAAATGACGTAGGGCAGATATATCAGTTAAACCACAAATTGATTGAAATGAGAATCCTATCACTCAAACGCCACTCCAATGATGCTGATGGTTAAGTGTTAACTATGAAACTTGAAAATCATGGGTTCGATTCCTTATGGAGTCGTATGTGTATATTATTGAAGTCCCTTAACAGAGCTAAATAAGCGTCCAATGCTCTCTCTCTCAATTGTGCCTAACTGAGGTCGATCTGCGTTGAATATGAATAAATAAAAAAGTAGATTTTTATTGATGAGCAATCAATTTATTCAGATTCGACGTTATATCAACATCTTGAAATAATTAAACTGATTTGCTTGCATGTAACTGACGACAGGCCGACGTGATACTACATATTCATTGTATTCTGTAAAATATAAGTTGTTTTAAACCGATATATACGAAATATTTGCTACATAATATATATGATTAAACTCCGTTTAAAATTTTACAGTAATTGTTTTCGATAGGTTTTGTAAGTCTTTCAATAGTCTAATCATGTGGATAAATTAGCAGATTCAAAGCTAAAACAGTTTTACATCATTTATGAATTGACATCCTAAATGAAACACAACTGTGTTGATGCATTAATGTAACAAATTCATTACTTTTTGCACTCATTTGTATTCTTACTTATTTTGTCATATGGCCAAATAATTAAACAATTTGGCTTCAAAGTGAGAATTTGTATTATATATCATATGAAATACATTTAATAAAATAGCTACTGTCACAAAACACTATATATGTATATGTCACTTAAAAACCGTGAAGATTATTACACTTATGCTTCACTTAATAATAGATGCTACGTACTGATGACAAAAACTGAATTAAAGAAACCAATCATGTTATTTACCACATGCAATACCATACTCTCATAACAATAATATCCAAGTGTTTAATCAATATAACTTACATCAGGCCTCAAAGATATACAACATATTTTGCCTTCATTCACTAACTGCTGGATAGTTAGTTTACTTGTTCCATAATAAGCTCGATTAAATAATCCCCATTCAATAAATTCACCTTGTTTACGTTTTAATTGAAAATCTTCTTCAGAGATATAAATATAAGAAAATTTTGTGTCTGTTTTCAAACTTGAGTTTGTGGTAACTGAAAAAATTTAGCGTAAAGAGGAAAAGTGTTATTGTGTTGTTAGAATTATGGCAAATTATGGGGTTATTCACATAGTTATGAATGCTCACTAGATAATCAGTAGCCAATACTTTCAGTAGTCCTCTCGTTCTTTCAGTGTATGGATACTGAATACTAATGTGTAATGTCTATTAAACTTAAACATTAACTTATAACGTACTTTTAGCCCGGTGTATTTTGCTGAACTACAGTGGAAACGTTCACAGACGACAGTTGCGGATAACTTCAGCTACTTGAAATAAATTCTTTATCAAAAATTTCATTCTAACATCCATAACTTACGCGCTAAATGAACACTAAAACAACCCAAAGTATGGAGCACAATACACTTGGTTATACATTACCAGGCCTCATTTATATGAAGAAAGTCTAAATGTTACACAGCGAACGACTTATCAGATTCTGCAGTGATCTACTTTGTTTGTTTATAATGTAAGTTTGACACAAATAGTATACTAAATGTCACACAAAAAGATTCTTTGGTGATAAAGCTGGGCTAACAAGAAAAATACGCATAGAAAAATGAACTTAATAGATCTTTAGATATACTATTCATATTTTAGCATATCTAAACGGTGGTAACCGAAGGAACATAGACAAAACGTTTTGTCTTATTTCTGACTTGTCAGTTGGGTAAACTTTCAATTCACTCGCGCTCCCGATTCAGATAAGCTAGAACACATAACTGGCAGGTAGTATAGAGGTCTTCGTTTATAATGTATATGTACTAACAGGGACTTACCAAATGCAAACCTGAATACCAATATCATTTAGTCTCTCAGTGGTTTATTTTCAATATAAAGCAACCGATATTTTGTGAAAATCTGAAGATAATTAAGTAAAATGTACTATCTCCTTCACAAATTTTGAAGGATTTTTCAAGTCGATAAAAACAAATGACAGCTAGCAACCAATAATACAACTTTGTTTTCAACGTTTAGCTGAAAAGTGATGCAACTAAGATCAAGCATTTATGATATTGGGATGCTGGAGGGACTCATAAGACATACATTTTGAAGTAAAAGATTATTAATTCATTAGTAACAACGTCATTACTGAAACTCTGAGCCAAAATAATATTAAGCATACGTTAAAGATCTAGGCATAGGTTCTCTATAATAAATCTAAAATAATAAATAGGTAGTGTAATATTTTAAACATATTTCACTACAAAAGGGTAAAGGCCTTCTGAAGATTTACTATAATAGGTAGTTTACATATTGACTAATTTTAACTAGAAAAAAGATTCTTAATGATTGTCTACTGTAAGTCATTTCGTGATTTCGACTGTGCAGCAATAAAGTATACGTGAGTTAGGAAGTCATTTGGTGGACGGCATCAATCTCGTTGTCGTTACATCACAAAGTTAGGTCATTACGAGCTATTTCATTGCTTTTATCGTTACTACTTATAAAATTAAGATCAGTAGTACAAGTCAGGATATTAAAACTAAAAACATACTTCGACCGAACGTGTATTTATGGATAACAGAGATCTTTCACAAATACTCATTTACCAAATGTGCATTAAAGTTCACTCTCTACAATTTCTAAGTAATCTAATCAGTTGTTTTACAGAAAATATCTTGACCTTTCTCAAAAATATTATTGAATCAGAAAGCTGAAATGATAAAAGATAACATATACATTTGAAAAGTGATTTCTGTAGACATTTTTTGACCACTTACACTATGGATATACGGGAAACGCCGGAATATTTAGTTCAAAAAATAACTTACAAATAGCAGCCTGGTAGAACCGATCAGGTTCACGTTGAACAAGGCGCTGCAGAATCTGATGTCGACCAACATGTGCTGGTCCAACGAATACAAGTGGACGTCTACGAAGTGGTTGTGGAATATACTGAGCAACGGGCTCATAAGTCCAAAGACTAGAATGAATCATATAACCACGGGCAACTTCTTTGTCTAACCAAGCTACAGGATCGTCACCTGACTGTAATTCACTGTTTGGAACTGAAATTACGAAAAATAAGGAGCTATGCATACAAATAAACAGTATGAGATATTAGCGATAAGTAAAACAAAAGGTTACGGTTTTCTATCATTTATTCGGATCGACCAAGCAACGATAAACAATAAAACTTAGATAAAATGAAGGCTTGTATTTACTCTAATTCTATCCACATTCTAAATAGAATTGATGGTAGCTATAGTTGGTAAACATGCAACAATTCGTCAAGTCTCCTATATCGCACTGAAGAACAACATTACTACTGTTATTACTACTACTTCTTTCAGTAATAATTTTTAGCTAAAAACATAATACTAAAGCGCTCAATTTACTCAGTAAAAACAAGAGAAAATTAATAACTGGTAAAAATACAAACACTAAACAAAATGATCCCCTCATGTCCCACGATTATGAATCCAAAATTAATCTTCATATCATAAACGACTAAGTCTTAGGATAATAAGTAGTTTAAAATTGATTCTTATGATTTCAGAACTGTCTGTAAAATAAGATAGCTGATGTTGAAGTAAAAATTATGTAATATTGACTTTTGTAAGTTTGCACGGCAATTGATATTATAAAATTAAACATCAGAATATAAATTCAAATGATAAAAATTAGAAGAAATGACAATCACTAGTTGGTCACTATGTAGACATTAATTTAATGTATGTCAAGTCCCTTATCGTGATGATGGAATTCTATCGATCGGGTTGTAATGTGGCCACTTGTCTAAATGATGGGAGGTAGTAACGATAGCAGCCGAATTATGTGTTTTGTTATAAAATGCATAATTTATGAACTGATATGAAATAAATGATTGACTGTGGCTATCTAGCTTAGGTGGTGTAAGTTGCTCAATGAATGATTACTAAAATGTACCATGAATGTGGACTTCATGTTTAATGAGTAAAAATGCAGGCACGTGGGAAGGGTAACAATTGACTCATTATTTGGTTTCAAGTTATTCGATAATTTTTTCTAGCCAAACTTGAAAACGGCTTACTTCAGCAACTTTTAAAAAAATCTATTTTACTGCGAATGTAAGGATGATACCCCGACCTTGCTACTACCTTGACGTGGTGGTCGGGCTTGCCTATCGTGATGACTCAATCGGGCTATACTGGCTAGAACAATCGTTTTCTAAGGTCCTACCATGCCAGCCAGGTCGGTTGAAGAGCGGTGAGACCAAAAGCTAAAAACATAAGGTCCGAGGACGAAGTCGTACCGCCGGCTGTACAGAGGTGTGACGGCAGTAGGGTGTTTTCTTCGGACAACCAGCATAGCAGCGATGCTGCCTCCTCACAAAGGAAGGACGGGGTTAGAAAAGGTCGACCCTAAAAATGCACACCTCACCTTACTCCACGGATTTCCGTCTCCGGCAGTAAGGCCTCAACAAGTACGGAGCTACAACAACGAAAACCTCTCTCAAAAAGGCCGTGTGTGACCAACCTCAAGCAGTTGTTCCTTGGGCACTTCGATCACGCTCCCAGGTCTTTCAGGCCAACCCTAACCCATTTTGCTTTTCAGGTACATCAAGAAGAACCCTTCCACAGCGTGGGCAACTGGGAAGAGATAACCGCCCTCATACTGCTAACAACACTCAAGATCATCGCCATTTTAATCAAACTCCTATTCCTAACATTTGTCCTGCCCCTACCTTCAAGCCTAAATCCCTATCCTCAACTTCCTCCTATGTCATTAGTGCTAACAATTCCGGCCCACGAAATAACGTCCCGAGCATACTGAGACCATGCTCCAAACTTCACATGGATGCATTCAATGTACGAACCCTGTGTCAAATAGGGCAACAAGCCTCCCCAGCAAAGACATTAAAATCCCGCGCCAACGATGAAAGTTGCCTCCAAAACACGCATACAGGATCCTAGTGTGGTCATTCACTTGGCCACATCTAATCAGAGTGAACAACCTTCGCGATACACTCTTCGTTTATCTGGCGATTCAACAGCAACTTCTCGTAGGCTAAGCGATGTAGGTATTACGTTAAGTATAAAAGCAGAACAGGCTCTCCTTGATTGGATTCCTGTCGACAGTCGCCTATGTGCCGTCCGACTAAATGATTCAGTAAGAATTTGGAAATATAGGGACACACGCTGTTGTCTTTTCGTCGTTTCTGCCTACGCTCCCATCGACTGCAGCCTGGATAAATTGAAAGACGAACTTTACAGAAAACTTTCTGAACTACTTCATAGGGCCAAACACTCAGATTTGGTCATCTTGGCTGGTGATTTTAACGCCCAAATAAGTAGCTTGAACCAATCTGAAAGACACTTAGGTGGATGCTTCAGTGTTCCAGTTCAGAGAACGGAAAACGGAGACCATCTGCTACAGATTTGCTCAGATAATCGGTTATTTCTAGCCAACACGAACTTTAAGCACAAGGAGCGACATCGTTTAACATGGCGACCTCCTGGCCATACTCAACGGTGGACTCAAATAGACCATATCGCCATTAGTTACCGTTGGAGAGGTTTGACAGAAGATTGCCGATCTTTCTGGAGTACATGTTTGGATTCCGACCACGCTCTAGTGCGAGCACGCATTTGCTTGCGTCTTACCGGGCGAAGAGAAACTACCACAGGAAAACCTTTAAGAATTTAGTTCAGCAATTAAACAGCCAAGATTAAATTCCAGGAACAACTGAAGAATCACTTAGGCAATTATAAAGATGCGTCCCGACTACATACTGCTTGGCAAGATATCGAAACAGCTGTGGCATCTACAATGATATCTGTCAAGGACTTAAATCAACATGTCAAGAAATATCAATGGATCTCAATCGCTTCTCTTGATTTAATAGACTCCCGAAAACTTATTTCATCAGGCTCCAAAGATGATAATGAGCGGCGTGTAATCAGGCATAAACTGACGAAAAGTCTGCGAAACGACCGTGAGCAGTAGTGGGTAACGAAAGCAAAGGAAATGGAAAAGGCAGCGGCGTTAAGTAACACTAGACAACTTTTCAAATTAATAAAAGAAACTGGAGTTAAAAAATCCAGCGTTAGTGAGACGATCTCCGAAAAAGATGGAATGCTTATTAGCTCTCAGTCTAGACGTTTAAAACGATGGGCTGAACACTTCAAAGAGCAGTTTAGTTGGCCTTCAGCTACTCTAGAACTTCCCACTATTTCATGACATCCGGGATGGAAAGTCGATTAAGGTCCCCCGACTCTTGTCGAAGTCGAAAAAGCTATAGCCAATCTAAGGCGAGGCAAAGCAGCGGGTCCAGATAGATTATCCGCAGAGGTCTTTAAGGACGGTGGTCCCACTTTGACAACCAGGCTGACTGATATTTTGACTAAGGTTTGGGAACTTGACATAATTCCGTCTGACTGGTGTCGATCGTTAATCGTCCCAGTATATAAAAAAGGGTCAAAATCGTCATGAAATAACCATAGACGAATTAGTATGACTAATATAGTGTCTAAAATACTAGCTTCTATAATTATCAGACGCTTAACTGCAACTCGTGATCTACGAATACGAGACAATCAGGCTGGTTTCAGACATAGTCGCGGTTGTATAGACCAGATATTCACCGTTCGTCAGATCTTAGAACACAGACATACTTTTCGGCGCCCGACAATATTGGTTTTCCTTGACTTGAAGGCAGCATTTGACTCTGTAGACCGTGAAGTTCTATGGCAGTGTCTTTCATTGAAAGGCGTGCCCCAAAAGTACATAAAACTTGTTTAGGCTCTTTACTCAAACACTATTAGTCGTGTCAGAGCTTGTGGCAAACTGTCATCTGAACTTGCAACCTCAAGTGGTGTCCGTCAAGGCTGCCCACTTTCCCCATTTTCGTTTAATTTCATAGTCGAAATACTGTTGGTAATTACACTTTCATCGTCTGACTTTTCAGGAATTGATCTACTACCAGGAGATCCACTTATTCACTTAGAATATGCTGACAATATAGTCCTGTTTGGCGAAGACGCGGATAAGATGCAGAAACTTTTAACATCAATAAGCTCAAATGCAAGCATGTTCGGAATGCGTTTCTCCCCCTCTAAATGCAAATTATTGCTCCAGGACTGGTTTTCGTCAACACCTGAACTAAAGATAGGGAGTGAAGTAGCTGGGCACGTCGACCACTTCACTTATCTTGGAAGCCTGATTAGCCCTAATGGGTTAGTCTCTGACGAAATCTCAGTACGAATTCAAAAAGCTCGTTTGGCTTTTGCCAACTTACGTCACCTATGGCGTAGACGAGATATTCGTCTCTCAACGAAAGGAAGAGTGTACTGCGCAATAGTTCGCTCTGTCTTACTGTATGGGTGTGAGACGTGGCCATTAAGGGTAGATGACACTCGAAGGTTATTAGTTTTTGACCATCGATGTCTACGAAACATCGCTCGCGTTAGCTGGGATCACCGAGTAAGTAATAACGAGGTTCGACTACGGGTGTTAGGCAAATGTGGTAAATCAGTCGATGAGGTTGTGAATCTTCATTGACTGAGGTGGTTTGGACATGTATTGTGTGTATGCTCAACCCTATCTACCTCGACGCGCAATGTTGGCTGATATAGGAATAGGATGGAAGAGAGTTAGAGGCGGCCAAACTAAAACATGGCATCAGTCCATGAAGTCACTGACTGTCGGTTTGATTAGTGTCGGTAGCTGCAGACTACCTGGATGGAGTCCTCGCGATTACCATAACCAGTGGCTAGAAACACTGAGTGACATGGCCCAGAATCGGTCACAATGGCGCAGATGTATTTACTCATTGTCCTCCCTTGAATCATGAGCTTTAACTTTTTTTCTACGCTTCCTGAACCAATTTTTATATATTCACACTCCTTGTTACCATTTTTATTTTATTTTACTGAAGTAACTTCTACTAATGGTGGTGGCGTTAATCTTGTGGTGCCATAGAGGTATGGGAACTTGAACCGATGCACACATGTACCAGGTTATATGTTGATTATGCATACATACATACATACATACATACAAGGATGATATATTTATTCACTGTAAATGCCAACCTGATTACTTGGAAATTTGCAAGCGATTTAATGAAGTTCATCCGGCTGTGAAGTAGTATGTCTAAGTAAATAATGTTTATATTTAGTAATTTTCAGACTATTCTTTTTCTACTGAATAGTATGACCATATGGATCGAAAATCTATTGTCTACGGTTTGAGTTCACGTAGACAGTTTTATTATTTTGTACATAAAGAGTGATTTATTGACGTATACTATTATTCATGTAACCAGCGTTTATAAACTTGAGTATACATATTAATACTACGACTAAATAGATTATTCCATAGATATTTCTGCGTATTATAAATTTTCACGAAAACTGACGTCAGACGGAGAATCACTATTAAAAATTCAAGAAGCATTACAACATTGCGTATTAATAGCATGGAACTTTTCAACACAGTGTATATACAACTTCGTGTGACACCGTGATTATGATCATAAGATCTCAAGTTGAACATACTGAGGTTTCGGACAAATTAATTCAAATGCAGTTGGCATACATTACAGAACATCATTATCTCTCCCAAAAAGCATTGAGACATGAAAACGATAACTTCAACTTGAAGAAGGGCTTGTTAGTATTTTTTTATACAACCAACTAACTAATACTATTTACAATAGCAAATGATACTAGAAATACTACGTGAATTATTCAAGCAGTACCACCATTGATTTTGTGAATGATACGAGTGGTCGATATTTCACAGGTTTCAGTCTTATTATTAATTCATGAAAAAAGGTTAATCAAAAATGTTTCTTATCAAATAGTTTTTCATCAAGGCTCTGAGGTAATGTATATATAATGTATGGCAATAATAAAATCGATACTTATCAAGTGGGGGCTTGTGCTCCACGAGGGGTAACAAGCAAATATAATGTAAGAAAACTAACAAGTGTATTGACTAGGAAACGAATATAAATACCAGATACGTAATGGTAGAGAGTATGGTTACAAATCTACATACACAAAGACAAAAAGGCTTCAGGAAAACAAAATATTAAACTATTCGGCAAAGGAGAGTTTATGATAAATCATATGTAAATTGATAATACGATTGACGAAGCAACTAAAGTAGGTGTTGACCTTTCCCCTCCAACCTTACTCGTTTACAGTACAAATTCTGCATAATAACGAAATTCTACACTGAAAAACAGGTAATCAGTATAGCAGAAACACAAACAAACATATAAGACCAATTTCAATAAGGAATGTCAAATACAATCTTACAAGTCAGCTTAGACACACACACACACACACACACACCAAAGAAGGACACAAATCACCATATCATAATTTGCATATATACACTTATCGATCGATGCATAAGTAGATAAGATTGGTATCGTTTTTTAGATATTACTTAAAATACCAATCAATATAGTGCACATATATGATTTAAGCAGTTTGCTTTCTAATAAATCACAGTAGAGTATACATAAGTCACAATAAAAGATTATGATTGGAAGAATTTTAAAAATTGTATAAAAAAGGAAATGATGTTAATGCGATTTTTAACATGAATTGTCAAATGCTAAGAAATCAGGGAGTGCTGAGTGGTTGATTCATTTTGGTTTTCAACATCCAAGCTCTGTAAAACATGTGGTATAACAACAACATCGATGACGCATTAATTAAATTGACCAAGGACTGTATTAGACCATAATTGAATTGAATAGTATCTAATGTCATGTCACCTAATATATAGTACTGCTCTAATACTACTATCGATCCAATATGCCATGTAGAAACTAATCTAAATGATTCGACACCATGTGCACCACATTTTACAGTTAGGTAGTTTCAAATAATCAGTATAAAATGCTGATTGAATTGGGTTTTGTGCTAGTTGGAAGCTAGATGTGGCTGCCAGCTCGAGGTAATGGATGCTCTATTTGGGACTGAAACTATTATCAATCCTACGGTTCGCAAGTTAAGATGACATCTCGATACCTGCTAACGAACGAATGACAAGCGACACAATTACAGGTGAACTGAGCTATTCAAAGACTAGCTAACTACAGAAAGAAGTCCAGTGGCAGCAAGAGGCGCTGATTCCTACAGGCAACCGGTCAGAAAAATAACACTCAACTCATGCATATATATATACAATAAAGAGAGCGTCCTTGAAAGTGTCACAAATAACGTACAAACAACGAACCAATAAAATTTAGCGTCTTATCAAGTAGGAAACAGAAACTGAAGGTGAAAGGGGAACATTTTATCGCAAAAACGAGAAATTCAGATTTTTACAAATAAACCACAAAAATAATAGCTTTGCCAACAGAATTCTGGGGATTTAACATCGCCAACAATCATCGAACCTCATAAACTGAAAAGTTGTCACTGAACCATTCAGGATGCGAGTGATCTTCAGTATGACCGAGGTATCTACACTGACCGATTATTAAGTAATGGCTAATTTCAAATACTTCTAGTCTTTTATTGCTGTTTAAACTGTTACGTTTGAGTTTTTAGACCTTCTATCAATGTGCAATACAGTGACACCGAATGGAAACATAGATGATATTGGTCGAATAAGGATTGTGGTGTGTCCGACTAAATTTGTAAAAGTTAGATCATTTAATTCTGACTTGATAATACTATACATGCTATGATAATAAAGTATATGCCAGAGAATTCGAGAGTTCCAAGCCTGATTTTATATAACATACTTGGGGTACCACTCGCCAAATTAAACTAAACTGATACGATGGGGGATAAATACTGATATTTGAAAGAAATTATGCTGCGATCATGTCATTTTATGAATGAATTATTTACCCAATATGAAGTGCTGCACTTAAAGAATCTATTTTCTTTAGTATCAAATGATTAACCATAAGCATCATAAATTTAAGTAGCAAAAATTCAACCAACGACTTAATCTCGGATATACTTGGACGAACAAACGAACATACCAGGAACAAGTGATGGGTAATACTCTTCATAGGCTTTATGCTTTTTTAATGACTTCAAACCTTGAAGGCATGGAGATGACTTATTTGTTGAAGACAGTTTCAGTTTGCTATGTTTGCGACGTGCACGCAATCTTCGAAGATCATAACCGTGCTGACCCCATACTGGACCAGCGGCTAATAAAAAAATGAGAACGAAGAAAATGTTATGACCAACAAATAAACTTGAATAACACATTTAATGAAGTTATAAATATTAATTAATATATTGAAAGGAACATATACATTGATAACTGAGTAGTGACCAATATAATGTTCTTCTAGTCCTTAATGCTAATCGAATTCTATCGACAGTATTGCAACGTGGCCACTAATCTAAGTGAATCAATACTGCATTTATTGTGTTTTGATATAGGGTGGTTGAAGGTAATTGGAACTAAGCACTAAAGCACTCTCCCCACCCCCTCAGAATACCTCAGTGTTAACTTATCTGACTATAAAGTTGGGTGATGCCTATTCTAACTCCGCAGAAAGCACCACTTCTCTCAAGAATGCCAGTACACCTTAATGATGACCGCAATCTACCATAACACTGTGACCCAAGGTTTCCTTCCGACTACCTCTAAAAACTTTATGTTAGAGAAAAAATATGAGTAAAAGTGTCAGGGTAATAAAAATACATAATTTTCTCTATACAGTTATACTTATTAATATTATCTAGTCACAAGTGATCACTAAATATGAATCCGCCGTCATTTGTTTGGCGTCCCATATATATTCTACTCAGTTTCGCTCTAAAGAAATGTGAATTTAACAAACAGCACGTTTCTAATTTTCTATATGGTAAAATACTAGTAGTAGTTTAAATGTTAATATCTCACGTGCACGTTATACACTTGCACATAAAACCAATCAACATATTATCTATACTTACAATCTTTAAACTATTGTCATATATTACATCACACCTCTTCACTGCACTATTTCCAGGCAGCTACCTACAAAAATCAGTGGTATTATTACAGACATAAAGAGAGTCCTAACTCTCACGAAATTTCAAATACTAGTAAACATAAGGGATTGATATAAGGCAACATAATAACTATCTCTAAATACCTAAAGTTAAATACTAGTCATAAAAGATTATAAAATTTTGACTGTGTTGTATTTATTGAGTTATGTTTTAGTTAAAATGTATCCTAGTAACGTCTATAGAAAGCATCTTACGTAAAACTATCCACATTAGGAAACACAATATTAAGAAAAGTTTCTACAATAAGTTGAAACGATAAATGACAAACCTGACCATTCATTGATTGCATGTGCTGAGGAAGAATCAGTAGGTTTTGCCAAACCAGACATACGATCAGCATAAGCTGAACTTAACACCGTACTATTCATTACACAACGCGAATCATCTTCTGGTGTAGGTAAAGATGCATCCGTTAAGTCACTCTGACTTGTATTCACAGATGTGAGATCACTTTTCGAAATAGCTTGGTTGGAATCCCGAACTGATGACAGTGTAGATCTACTGCCAGAGTGTGCATTTCTAAGTGTTGGAAATTTAATTCCCAGGAATTTCTTCTCTTTTGCTTTGTTTGTAGACTTTTCTGTTTTGACCAAAGTTGGTCCAGTTGAATCAGAGTCTGTCGAATCCTGCTCTTCTAGTTCAATGTCTTCCGTTCCACTACTTAACCAATATTTTAAGCGTAATATAGCACGATTACGTTGATAAATTGGACTAGGTATGAGACCAGCTAATGTTCCTATTGCACCAGATAGGCCACGGTCTTCATCACTTCTTAAATAGGATAAATAAAATACAAAAAAGCTGAGAGTATTTTTTTCAGTTACAAACGTACACTAACTGAAAAGCTATTGAAATATGTAAAACAGTAAACTGTACTTTCACTTGAAACATTTAAATAAGTACATACTTCATCCAATCTGTTAGTTGTTAAGATAAATTAACTGTTAAATATTCGTCTTTTGAAAAATTATTTCTCAACACATTTAAAATTATAAGAAAACATTAAATTAGTTGAACTCCAAACAGATGATAGATAGTTACCAGCAAACAGTAATAGTGTCTGTGACTTATTGTAGGTTTGACAAACATTCTTGAATTACTCATTATTAATGTGAAATGTTATGCAAAGTAGCTAAGTAGATCCAATTATTATCAGTACATATAAGGGCATCAAAAGTGAATTACTAATCATCGGCACCCTTTGCCAAGATGACTAAATAAATAATAAACAGCATGTTTTTCTGCGCGCAATAGCAAAAGTCCAAACGCAGACTTAATAACATCTGTAAGTTGCAAATAGATATAAATAATTAACCATTCCAGAACACAGTACATAATATCAAAACCATGAGCATAACATAAAAAAATAATAACGGTAACGTTACTAACTAACCGATACGCCTGCCACCAGTTTGGGTCTTTTCTACTAGTGACATGTATGATGTCTCCTTTGGTAAACCCTAAGCCCAATTCTTTACATGCTAGATAACGATCGTCAGCTGGTTCATAAGTGAATAATGCACGAAGATGTATCTATCAGGTAAATAAGAAGAATGTAAGAATAAGAAAAATGCACTTAATATAAATGCCTTTCTAGTACTTTTAAACAAAGGACGATCATAAAACTGTAAATCAGCTAAGAAAATGCATAGGCTAGTCAGTGTTACTCACTAGTAGGAATATTTAGAATAGCTTTGATTCCTAGAGCATCTAATTACACCAGGATAATAAATGAAGTTCCAGTAGCTGAAATCAAATCAATGATGCTAAAGTAATTAACCCTTTGGTCTGCAACATTCTAAAATTCTCGTTAAAACACTAGCAATAACTTTTTCTTCATGAAATTAAGCCTCAAGATTGTATACTTGAATATCATTTGACAATCTGATAAAAAAATCATCTAAAAAGAGGTTTTTCATCAAATTCCGAGCTTTAATTTTCAAGATTTACATATCCATCGACAAAAAAGGAACATTAGTTTTAGTATCACAATTTCTTGTCAACACTGGTTACAATTTCTGCAACATAGTTATGATCAAATAACAGTTTGGATTGTAACTGTCAAGTGGGATCTAGGATGCGCGTTTTGTCCTATTTGAGACTCATCGGCTGGATGTACTCGTATCCCAATATTGATGTTCAAACATAAAAGTTCATCCTAAGTAATAATTTAGTTTGAGATATTATGTTACTGTAAAACTAACCGTTTAAACACAATATTGGATGAGACAATGTAGATTACATTAGAAATATAACGAAGCAATACATACCGAATCTCATCGTAGTATGATACTCAATAGCTTAACTAAGGTACAATAAGAGTTAAGTAGAAGATTCTGGTGACACTCATTTAGACGTCTGTTTCTTAAACGAGTTTTTCTGACGTCATGGATCTGATTTACCATTTTTTGTTACCTTAAGTTAGAGGGAAAGTTTTGTTCAAATATTTACTAGAGTTGATGTTTTGAAATCCTTGGATATGCTTATAATGTATGAAATCCAACAATATTCCAAACACATTTAAGAAATGTGTTGATGTTTTATGTCAACCACCAGCTAGTATCTTCAGTGATTCGCTTTCAATGATTACTATACTAAAATTGTGGAAGTAAAAATAATGCCACCGTCATAAAGCTTCGCTATTAGTGAGAATATTTGGTTTAAACCCAAAGCTCTAAGTTTTCCTTTACTCAAAACAATGAATAGAATATTACTAAGTAATATGCAAACTGGACTGAAGGGGTATTGTGACACATAGAAGTTTGCATACAGATGAAACAGATACATACCATTCATTTCAAGAAGATTTGAAGAGGAAGAAAGAAGTAATAAGTATACTTACCGTAGTTATTTTAAATGGATATATATATATATATAAACTGCACAGCACGATAATGAATTTGTTAAAGAGATTCATTTGTTTTAAAATAACTTCGTTAAGTATGCTTATTGCTTATTTCTTCTCCTTCAAATATTTTTGAAATGAATGGGTTCTTAACGAATGTTGGAAGACGCATCATAGTACATAGTCTTACACATAATCCTTCTTAATTTTGAACTGCTTATTTTACTCCGGAACATAGAAAGACCTCACCACACACGTAAAACTGCACATCGTTTGTACCATTTGAGATTATTTAATCAAAATTATGATGAATATCAGTTATCTTGGTGTAAATTTTACTTCTGATCCATCTTTGTCTTAACAGGTTTTATTAATATAAAAGAATTTTTTTCATCTACTAGACATATATATCATTACCAAGGTTAAATGTGATAATTTCAAATAAATTGAACATTAGATAGGTTGTTTATAAAAATGAGTGGTATATATTTGTAAAATCCCAAGGAGTAGAAATTAAAACTACCAACACTATTCGAGGCGCATTAGTTAAAATAATGAACAAGATCCCTTTCACCTCTACACAAAATTGTGCCTACAGGCTAGGTTGTATCGACTGGGATGCTCTCTATATTGGAGAGTCTTCTCGAGAAATCAAAACTCGTGTCAAAGAACATGAAAGCTACACTAAACGACCTCTTAATAATCCTGTTGAACTTGAAAAATTACAAATTAAATCAGCAATAGCAGTACATGCTATCTCTACCACAACCATAAAATCGCTGTTAAAAATATCCAAATTATTCAAAAACGTTTTTCGAATTATAAGGAAAGACGAATGGCTTAAGCGCTTCACATTTTATTAAATCCAACTGCACTTAACAAAAGGGAAGGCCTTTCTATTCACACAAAATGAACTTTCTATCCAACCGACCGCAAGTAAAGTACATCACATTTCATTCACGAGAACATACAATTTCTATTCTCATTTCACATATTTTCCCTTCACATCACACTAACATATGTATACAAATCACCTTGACCCAAATGACTTGACGTGACATGATCAAACTCGCAATTTGGTTGCACGAATCTATTTTGATTTTGATGTGTTCCATTGTGTTGTTTAATATTGTATTGATTCAATTCGGTCATTCATTTCTCTGAAGATGCGACTTTCACTAAGCCGTGAAACGTCAGAAATTATAATTTCTACTCATTGGAATTTTACCAGATATTTATTGTTACAGTTGATCAATTACCTCCCCCTCCTATTCTATACTGTCCCCCCCCAATACTTTTCCCAGAACTCTTAGAAAAAGACTACTTAGTGTTGCGAAGAATACTGTAGGCTACTAGTCGAACACATGGTGCAACATTATAAATGTAGTTGTAGACAGTTCTATGAAATTCCATAAACAGCTGACAAATATTATTAGTCAAATGTAAACCACTCAATTTATTCAAATTTTTCTCTGTATATGTCTTCTGCTAGAACAAGACTTAACTGTATTGGAATCCGTGCGTTCAAAAAATGTAGGAAAGCTCTACAGTTCTTCACGTAGTATACACATTATTCGATGAGAAAGCAGAAAAGTTTGACTTGACCAGAAACTCATGTTCTTGAAAATACAGGTTATTAGCTATCATGAAGGTTCTTATCTGTTTCAAATAAAACTTTTATCTGAGTTCACGTTCCCCTCCACTTTTTCATATATGTTTTCTTTTTTGTGGCGCATATGAAAAAAGTAACCTGTTGAAAGACATTATGCAGAAAATTCTACATCGTAATAAAAACCCAGTGTTAAATAAAGCACTTATTATTATTACCACTATCACAAACTAACTTCAAATGAAGAACAAATGATAACTAAAGAATGTTTGACAAGAAATGTCAGAATGATTAGTATATAACTGATGGTGCGCACGTAAAGATAAGCGATAGATCGCACAGAAACTGCAATACATTTTAGTCACTGAAAACAAATTCAATGTAAAACTTTGTCTAGAATCAGTTAATTTACTCTACAGGGAGATCATCATTACCAATAGATAGATAAATTTATCACCTGGATGTTACTAGTTGAAAAATTTATAATCTGTCTGTACAAATCTAGTAACCAACTGTTTCAAAATGAATACAATTCTAAATTATAATTGAAACTATGACTGTTGAATAATTTTAATCCAGAACTGTCAAATTCTCTCATCCTGTCATACTGCTTTGTTTCAGTCATGACTATATACACACGACAAATACTAACAAGTACAAAACAAGTACAAATGTACTTTAGTAGATGAAATTCAAGAAAAAAAGTAATGTTCCTACTTACAATTCCTTTGGTCGATACTGTTGAATAAGGATCAAGTGCAGGTGCAACTAAAAGAACAATTTTCCCGTGTAATGAAGCCTGTTAAAAGAAATTTGATGATATATATATATATATATATACGTCATTCTGGGAACCAAGTTATAAAGTTATAAATATTTCATAAACAAATAACTAGTAAATTTATTTATAGGTTGAACAATGATTGCAGTAGAACCGAACATAGGCATATTACAAAAAAGTTCAAATCAACAAACGCAACAAAACACTAATGTCAGAAAACTCGAAGTACTGGGCAGAAAACTCTGTTTGCGCTAGATTTCGTGGTAGTTAACACTCGATATAATGGTGTACTTTTAATCTTGAAGTAACTTATGCTCTAATCGCAAGTTATGTAGTTGCACAGTATGTGTGACAACACAAAAACACTACATTAGCTACTGTCTAGTAATCAAATAGTCTAAACATTTTAATTCCACAGGAGATTAGTAGCTGACCAAAATGATTACTTGTGACCTCTTAGACTTCAAAACTTCAAGATTCAAGTCAAATTTTCAAAAACTAAGGTACTACTCATAAGTTCATATCAGTATCTTCCTTCTTATTGTTACACCAACTCAGTATTTATGTGTTCAAATACAAAAACTTAGTGTACACCATTTTGCTGAGTTATTTCTAATCCTTTTCGAAACAAATAACTAGTAAATTTATTTATAGGTTGAACAATGATTGCAGTAGAACCGAACATAGGCATATTACAAAAAAGTTCAAATCAACAAACGCAACAAAACACTACATTAGCTACTGTCTAGTAATCAAATAGTCTAAACATTTTAATTCCACAGGAGATTAGTAGCTGACCAAAATGATTACTTGTGACCTCTTAGACTTCAAAACTTCAAGATTCAAGTCAAATTTTCAAAAACTAAGGTACTACTCATAAGTTCATATCAGTATCTTCCTTCTTATTGTTACACCAACTCAGTATTTATGTGTTCAAATACAAAAACTTAGTGTACACCATTTTGCTGAGTTATTTTCTAATCCTTTTCGATTTAAAAATAACGGCTTTATATATATATATATATAATATATATATATAATATATATATATAATGTGTAATTTAGTAGTCGAAGGCATGACAACGTACTGTTTGGAGAGACAAAAGTCCGACTCGCATCTCAGTACGAACATTATTACTTATGAACACATGAGAAAATTATGTCGACACGTTATAAATACCGACATTCCGCTGTTAACGATTTACAAATATTATTTATTAATCACAGAAAACTATGAAATTTCAATAAGGTAGTTTAAATACACAGATGAATCATTACAAATTATTCCAAATTATAGTAGCATTGTATAATCACTAGCTGCGATCACTCTGTTATCATTCCACTCTCAATTAAATATGAACTCCATTACTGGGATGATTTTAAATTTTTAACTAATCAATTGACTAAATAATAAATAATGGGTAGATTGACTAACCATTATATCACATACAGTATTCAAATCTTTGCCCATAAGTTCAATTCCGTTGACAGACAACAGTTCATCACCTTCGTGCAAAAGATCTAGTTTATAAAACATTTTGACACAATCAATGAGTGAAAATTCCAAATATTTATGTTACAAATTTGTTTCAAAGCAGTTATGTTATCTGAAATGAGATGTCAAGAATGACAGACGAAGTTCAGAACAAATCGTAAATGTCAAAACAGCGTAGCTTTAATGACAAAGATGGTTCTCATCAATAATCAGTTTCAGCCTTACAGACAGTAAATCCTTCCTCCTTATTAGACATTTTTCGAAATTCAACGAGTATAAACATTCCTTAAAAGCATGCAGAAATACCCCAGAATTTCATAATAAGGTTAGTTTTAATCGGACTATTGGCATCTGAGATACTAACGTAAATATTTAACAGTGAACCATTTCATACTTTTTGAAAACCGATAACTATAAATATCTCAATTTTGATAATCCAGCACGATATCAAACCGAAGGCAGTTGTTGGCATTGACAAAAACCAAACGAATGCAAATTCGGTTGTAAAGTGTGAAAGTTCAGTTTATAACAAACAGAATCATTTCATGAAGTAAAACAATCCTTGACAGAAATGGATTATGCTTCAAAAAAGTCAACACAATTAATTCTGATAAAATAAAGTCACCTAGGAAATACATATATTTACACATAGATCAATCCTTAAAAACCATGAAACTAAGCTCAATAGCGTCGCTTAAAATCATTTGATTGTCTCATACGTCCGAAAGCAATAGTTTTTAAACATATCAATAAAAAATTTATCAAGTTTAATGAAGATATGAGCACGACAAGTAGTTCGAATATCTAATAATTGTTTTTAGTCAATAAACTCGATTGTATAAATTAGGCGGTAAAATAAGCAACAGAAAATTAATGTCGATATTACTAATCATAGGTACTCTTGTCAAAATTTAATCGCAAGTAAAATTCATTTCAAGCTCCAATCATCATTTTCCGTCTAAACATAAAAACAAACAAATAAATCCCATTCTATGTAATTCACATGCTGACCAATATTTGCTTCCATATGAAGCTATTGACAGTTAACCTAGGATATCTCTGGATTTCACAACTTTCTAATTGAGATCTGCATGATAAACATTGTTTGCAACTACATACATCAAGTGATATTGTTCAGAATCGGTAAAGGGTATTATTTCCATTTCTTAAAATCTTCAGATTCCAATTTATTTAATATCTATTACTCTTCCATGCCATTTATTGATCTCGAAATTCGCACGCTTTGTTTGGTTTGTTACTATGATTTACACTAAGATTTTTTCGACTCCTCTTATTCGAACAAAACTTGCACTGAATTGAACCGCTTTACATAAGTGCCAGGTACTCCGTTGAATATGACTAACTATTATTTACAGTCACTTTCGACTAGGTAAACATGACCTGCATAGGTAAATAAGCAGTATGAAATTCAAATGTCTTACACATCATTAGCAAGCTAGTTAAAGTTTTATCTGTAAAGTATGAAACTAAAGTCAACAATCTAATAATTTAGGTTAGCACTTACTTTACGAATAACGAATGACATACATATAAGTAGAATTATCATGTAATCAAAATGTAAAATAGTAATATTGTTAATTATTCTTAGCTACAATGTAATAAACTTTACTTTCAGCTTTCTAATTGTTATAACAGCATAGAGATTGATGTAACTAATGATGTATAAATGCGAACTTTTGTAAACCAAGTAAACTATAAATAGACGCGTGGCATAACCAGTGATGTTTCTGGGGTGTTTTTTAAAATGCTTGTTCAGTTCAGACGATACATAAACCTCGAGCGATTATGGAATTTAGAATGTATTATTAACGGTTGGATAACTTACAAATCAAGTGACCTGATAGTCTTTTATGTAACAATCAGTTTTGATCGTAATCTTCTGCTGAAGTTCCTATCTACAAAAAATGAATCTCATTCAATTTAAACTTAGAAATCAATCAATATTACTGTTAACACAGACAATATTGAGCGGTCATCGGTTACTCTGTAAGCTTTATTGTTGTAATGGGGTAATCATTCGATAAGTAACCCATAATGCCAAGGTTGTTCGGAGTTTCTTTCATGCTCACTGGGCACACAAAAATTTCAGTTTCATTTTTGTTTATTCAGTGAGTGGGCTCTGGATGTTAAAGTGCAATTTTCAATAGACGTTTGATTTGATGGGGCTGAAGTTATTTACAATTGACTTCTATAAATACATTGGCGAAGCAGAGTCTTACATGCTGGATAACGAACACGAATGTAACATAGGTAAATAATTAAAATGAAACATTTAATTAAAACTCTGCCAACCCATTGAATAAAAGAAAAGGAATACGTATGGCCCATTGAAAACACTACACATAAACTCATAACATATAAACTGGATATTTTGCAAATATATAATAATTAACATTTCCCAATACAATTGTTAACAAACTCAGCTAAATAAATAACGATACTACATTTTAGAAAACATTCCACTAGTGATTCATGGATTGGTCTTACCAGCAAAACTATCATTTGTCACCGCAGTGATATGCATAAGTAACTAGAATTATTTGAAATGTAATAAAATGCATTGCAAACTTATCTACTTCTGTTACTTACTGGTCTTACAGGCTAATCCTCCATTAACGATCCGAGCAATTAAAATGGAATTTCTTTCTAGACGAACAGTAGCCCCCTGATAAATATCAAATAAGAACAAATTTTCTTATTTCATAAAACAGGTTTGGCAATTAATCAATCTAGAAAAGCTTTAAAAAAGTACGGATTTATACCGGCTTATTATTCATATTGTAAGCTATTGATCTAATAAAAGCGACTAAATATTATTGTCATTGAAGAACTAGTATAACATTCAATTTGACAAAACATCAACCCGGGATTAATCACCAAGTGCGACCAATGATCGATTGTCCGTTACATCACTAAGTTAACGTACGGATTTCCAACCTCAGTCTCTAGCATGGTCATCAGTGGTACTTCGAGGAAGCCGCATACTAAACAAAACAGTAATCCAAAGCTTCTTAGATTTTTAGTACTACCCTACATTAAATCACTGCGTGACAAATATCACCCATAAATAACTAACGAACTAATATAAAAGTAATTTTCTTTAAATACGGATAAGTAATAAACAAACACGAATGAAACAAGTACAAAATCGTCTTTTCAAAACCCTTATCTTTATTTGTCCAATAACCAAAGCATACGATAGGTCATCATATAAATAAAATAGTCTATGTCCGACTATTCTCACTACTGAACCACACATCAAATTGGCTAGTTTTAGCATAATAATATAAAACGAGTTTGCAGACAAATTCAAATAATGCATCTAACATAGTGCAAAAAAGATATCTTAACAAAGTAGACTAGCTTCTCGGTCTTTGAGGAATGTTAATAAGGACACTTTTGTCGTAATTTCCTATATTTTAAACAACTCGAATACAAAAGTTCGTTTATCGACAATGCCATAGACACATAAATACTTATTCAACTTTATGTATTTTGATGAAAAGTAACTGTATGTTGGCGAGGACAACACAATTAATATTTTTAACATTTCAAGTGATAGGAACAAAATAAAGTTGTTTAATCAACAAGAAATAAGGTCAGAAATATAGCGTTAGTTTATATTTTGTAATGATAATTTCAGCAATTTAGTCTTGTTTATCACTATCACAGGAAACTTAAAAACATCACAAAATGATATTAGTCCAAGAGTTATTGAAAAGGTAATCAATGTGTTTTTATTTAGCACTTCTCAGTAACAAATATCAGCAAACATTCAACTTCCGTAATGTGAACGATACTAATCAGTCATTAAGTGTAAATCTAATCATGATTATTCTTAAACTTAGACAAATTTACAGTATAAAGCCAGCATTATCCAATGCTTGTATACACACATATTATTTGAACTTACCAAGAATTCATTACCACTTTTTTGAAGGATCACATACTTTAACCTAACTCCCTGTTCTGAGTAGGAATCGCGACCATGGTCATCGTACGCAAGTGTAGCATAACAACCCGGGACGGAAGACTTTTGTATGTATGAACTAGAAACCAGACTCGCATCAGCACCCTCTGATAACATTGAACTGTCTGATTTAATAAAATCTTCATCAGCATCAAAAAGCCATGTATTCGCAAGTCCATCCATAGCAATTAGTAAATTCTACATGAAAAAATGTAATCAACGAAATCAAAAAACGTGGCGTTTGTAATGTAGTACATATTTCAAAATTATTGTTAGTCGATAGTAACACGTCGTAATTATTGTGAATAGACAAATGATGTCAAACATATGTGTTGAAGTCAGGTAAAGAATTATTTTAATAAGTTCCACTGTCAGACGCAATCGTATTACCTGTTTCTCAACAAACAATGTTACGCTTTACCACTTGGAATGCATAGAACTGTAATTCGTAGAAGAAACACTCTTGGCTTATAGTACAGATCAAAAAGAGCTGTAGCTTTAGTTGATTAATATATCTCTTCTCCTACGTTATACTCGTAACTTTAGTAATACTTGCATAGAAAATCAAAATGCGCTTAGCTAATTTTAGTAACCTGAGAAAAATACTAAATAAGAGATGAAACATAGATGTCAATGAAACATAGTAATGACGCTTACCTGAAATAAAAAGGATGAGCATAAATTAAGAAATGCAGAAATGCAATTTAAAGTGAAAGAATCGAGCTGTTGTGAATTCTGTAATGTTGTTACTAGCTGTTCCTTAACAGCTTCCATAGTGTCATATGCCAGTCCAGCTAAGACAGGCCAACGGTATCTTGGTTTAGGATACATAACACTTTTGCAATTTTCATATGCTTTCGCTACTTTATTATGCATAAGAAATGCTGCGGATAAGTTTGGATCGGACAAAACGTTCAAAAGCCACTCCCACTGTCCGGTCTCTGAATTCAAAGCAGTGTCACTTGGTGCGGGTGTAGTGTCCGATGGCTGAAATTTGTTCTCTTTCTCTTCCTTTAGAATTGGCATTTTAGTTCGAAGATAGCACAAAAGCTCTGTGAGTTCTAAAGAATAGCAAAAAGAGAATACATGTTATTTTAAGAGCCATAACAATTAATATTGCAAGCCGAATTGAAACCAACTCATTTTATATGCCCTGAAATTTCTTTAAACATATAAAACAGAGTTTTTGCAATGCATATAATAGACGTCACTTTACTGGCTGATAAAAATCAAAACTAACTACATAAATCGAGACAGACTAATTTTTAGGCAGACCGATACAGATTTTCCAGTCACATGTTTCATTTGGTCTAACATCTCTGCAATGCCGTTCAAACAGTATTTTGATAACGTTATCGTTACCTACTAATCCTACTGTTATGTCATTGTAATTCCTTGGCAATTTAGTTGATTAACGTTATAAGACGCTGACTATAAACCGTCTGTTTAAATACAATAACTTCATTGTAGGATTCTTGTTACGGTCCACCCATTTATATTATCCAGCTGTACGAAACATTTATATACCTACGAAAAAATGATCTAAACAATTTTGTTTAATTTAATTTGATGTTTATGTTAAAATTAAAAACTGTAATACCTAAATATGACCAACATAAACACAGTGTATCTGACAAATAGAAAACAATACATAATACTCGCGTTCTAAAGAATTTAACCATAGAAACCATATAATTCATAAATTAATAACAAACCTGTGTTATCTTCATTTGCCGAGTCAGCTTGGAACGCATAATTCACCTCAGATTTCTTAGCTCCCTCTTGTTTAACTGTTTTCCTGTATTTCTCAATAGCTTGCAAACGAGTGGAGGCACGTAAAGATGTACGTAAGAACTGTTGCTCTTCCTTCTTCTCCTTTTCCAAGTCTTGTCTTTTTCTCACTTCATCCGCATAGAACTCTAAGTTACGATCTTATTCTTAGTTTTAATATGATATAGATCTTACCTGTCTGATTTGCCATGGTAAGTGCTAAACCCTATAACGTCACTAACGTCACCTAACCGTAACGTACTATTTCGGAATTTCGCTGCGATTACTCCAAAGTATAACAACTTTAATTTTGTACACTTTTATGTTGACATGTATGTTTAATGCGTGATTAAAATTAATTGCAAATTTTGTGGTTTACTCATTTTCTAATCACTTCTAAATGCAACCAATCCAAATCGTCGTCACTGACTTCTCATTCTTCATGAGGCGTCAATTGCATGCGTGCATAGTTTCGTGGTGATTAGTTTTTATTTGGATGTTTTGTTTATTCGTTACTGTTAGGCGTCGCTGAAAAACAGGTAGGGTTCAGATATTTCAGATGTAAGTTCCTAATGTGTGTTACGATTTTTGTGAGCGTGCGTGTACTACGATGAGAGAATCATTTACGTCAGCATAATGGTGGTTACTGTTCCTGATAGCTGTATCCTAAGTCGTTATTTAAAGGCTTGTTTTGATATCGCATTCCAACTAAAGTTACCAAAATTACAAATTTTGGTATAATAAACATTTAACAATCTCCAAAATTCTCCTTTATTCATTAGCAAATTTCGAGGTCGGCTCGCAGTTTTGTTAAATAATAAGTTACAGTAATATTCAGTCCTTGTAATTAAGAGCTATAGTTCAATTTTGGACCGGCCAAGTGAACTTTGGGGAAGTTGTAGTCAATTTTATGACTGAAGGAGCTTTTTTTTCAGGAGACGTGGGCAGAATACTGTTAGCATGGAGAATGACTGTTAATTACATTGGTGGAGAGTCTGATACCTTGTTCGGCAACTGTAGTATGGAAGGTTCATTTAACATGGCTTAAGTCTCTGGACTGTTGCCTCAAATATTCTTTGTAAATCCAAAAAATTATAGGGGTTTTTAATCGGAAGTTTGTTATGATTCTGAACAATGATGCATTCATCGAGGAAATTAAGTTAATGCACTTGTTAAATCAATGAACTCAAGCTGTAGACATTATGATTCAGTGTTGCAAATTGCTACTTGAATGAGTTGTTATGTCTTGAATAATCGGGCAGTCAAATATATGGAAAGCGACGACCTCAGTAGCACCTATCATTGCACATACACATCTGCCGCGTGACTGTTAGTCCTGAAAGCTGAATGAGAAACAGAAAACAACTAGAATAACCACCAGACAGTCAAGTTATATTTTGCCTATCAATTTATATACTCACATTACCTAACCACTCTTCGCACCAATAAGACGAATAAAATTTATACGAAACGGGAACAATAATGACTAGGACTTAGAGGGTATAGATACATAATTAGTCGACTATAGTGACAACAGTTTGCGAGTTCGATGGCAGGTTAAGGCAACGAAAACATGACGTTAAAAAGAATAAAACAATCTGCACACATATAATAAAAATAAATGAAAATGTCTTATGAAAAACAGTTCGAAAAGTTAATTGCCCTTTTTGACTTGACTGACGTAACATAAGTATACAGCAAGATTGCTGTTTCATAGACTGCGAACTAGTAAAATGCGCCGTCATCATGTCAAGACGTCATTGCACCAAGATTATCCTATGTTTGAAGTTGGTCGAAGTAGCGTTGATTAGTCTAGAAGAGAGTTTACGAGAGTATTGCGTAGTACATTCAAATAAAGAAGACTAACGGGTTGACGAAAGACATGCGATTGTGGTCAAAAGTTTCGACGTTAGGAAAACGTACTGAGCATCTTGTAATAAACGACACTCGTTGGAGAGCAGTGAGAACTTCCATAACTTGATCTAAGCGATCGAATTGCAGTCGAGGTGAGAGACGCACTTATGTGCCACATGTCTGAAGAATAGACATATTAGCAAGAACTGAAAGTTGAGTGAAAGGATAAGTAGATATCACATAGTTTTTAAAAATGTAACCAGTAAAGACCAAGGCAGAATATCTATTAGAATGACACAGTATTTGAATGTCATGCTTATTAGAGTATGTTTTTCATCAACATACAAAGATACTTACACCATACTCAACAAAACAGCTGCTACAACACTGACTGACAAAAATTTATCCTATCTCTAAAAATCTAAAAAAAAGGACGAGTTGGAAGTTGGTACAGTGAGCGCGCCAGTTACGCATGGGTGTAAAGAAACCTCTTTTGATGTAAAATCGCTATTCGATTAAGAGAAAATTACGTTTTCTGCATGCGACTTGCACTTGAAACGGAGATGAGCTGCCGGATGACAGTTTCATCAACGATACACCACGCTCAATTGATTAGGGCTTGACCTAGTTTTCAAGTTTCTGGTTTCATGGTACGTTCCAGTGGCAGGCAGAGTTATAGACCAGAAGCTAGGGTGAACAACTGGTCTACATGAGAGACGAACGCCTCTTAACTAGATGCCAAACAGCTCTGGTTATGAATTAATGGGTAAGCTGTTGCCGAAGCTGATAGAAATGTTAGTGCTAGTGAAGCTTGACGGATTCAGTCAACATTTACTGCTGGTGGTCATTATCTGAATTGCAACTATGAATCGAAGTCGCGGAAAAGCGCAGTTCATATTATTATTGCTCCTTATAGTTTAAAATTTCAAATTGCACAACATTTAATAACTATAACCAAATGTATATAAGCCTTTCCATTTATGGCCATTATCCCCACAACTGAATATCTCACTAAGCTACTATATACTTTAATGTTGGATATTATTTATGTAGTAAAATTCATTTGTGTAACCATTCAACCGCGCTATTGTTTGATATGCCTTTGTTGATCTTGCCTGTAAAAATGGCTCGCTTCTGATACCAGGAAATAAATTATTATTACCATCATTTTATTTACTTTATTTTATTTTAATCGCATACAACTTATCTACAGTAAACGTTATGAAGAAACCGTTTTCGGTTTTATTAGGAGAATATAACAATAGAATAATTAAAATTAGGGAATTATATTCAGAATAAAACGCTAATGTAATGTAGAACATATAAATAAATACATATGTGACACCAAAGGAAGAGATTATGAATGAAATTCTAAGGAGTTCAATACATATTAATAGCTTGAGTTTGGTGCGAATAGGTTTATTAGATAATTATTAAACCGAAAATCAGTAAAAGGTCAAATTGTCATCGAAATTGTGTGTGTATAGTGTAAATTCAGTGTGACTAGGTTTATCATGTTTATGCACTGTATATGATTATTGATATTTATGAAATTAACGGTTACATTGTATTATTCTAATTGAGTTGAAAGCCACTTAAGATTACTAAAAACGCCTTACAGTATTCATAATCAATAAGTATGAAATTAAACAGAGAGTGTGTTAAAAAGTTGAAGAGGAATCACAAGATGTATGTTACATATAAGAAAGTGGATCATAGTGCAGTATTAAGTGTAACCAATGATTACATGTATGATTTATTTAATACCTTTGTTTACTAAATATCAGCGTCAAAACTTATAGCTTTATTGTAGTTTTCCTTGCTGTAAGATACCCTGGTAGAAAAAAATGGTAGTTAGATGCCATTCAGACAAGTCAGTTTAAAGTTATCCATCCTTTTCCACGCTAACATATTTGATGGCTATAATTCAAGGTAAAATGCCCGCTGTTTGGTGGGGTCATCATATGGGAAAATAGTTAGTTATAGCGTATGTACGACTAATATTAGCCAGAGTTGGTGAAATATTCTTGTACGTAAAATTAAAAAGGCGGAAGTGTGACTTCGCAAACACCTTTACATGCAGTCATTTGGGAAAACTAAAGCGAAAGGAAACACTGTAAACTACAAGCATTAATCAGACCAGGTAATTAATAATAATAATAATTTATTTCCTGAATATCAGGATCAAGCCATTTTTACAGGCAAAATCAACAATAACATATCATATAGTTGAAATGGTTTAACTGTTATGCAGACTTATTACACAATGATGTGCAGAGATATTGGAATGATAAAATTTGTTTTAAACTGGCATTTATCTAGCGTCCATTATAAACATGGTATCGGGACGAACTTGTGTTTATAGCATGAATAATATACGCGTATTTACTTGCCTATCTGTTTCGTCCTAGAGTGTGTACAGTAAACCGTAAAGCGGAAAAGAATTTTTCAATGCTAAACCCAGATTTATCTCTCTTTTTATTTAATTTTGTCATAAATACCTCCTAAGAAATTTCACTTTCATTTAACACCTTAGAAATTAATCTCCTTCCACGAAGCCCAGTCATCGACTTACTATACATAGAATACGTAATCCTTCGTAAGCCACGAGGCCGATGACCCTTCTGACAACTGGACCAACAATTAACATAGGCGACCGACTTTAAACAGTTGTCTCCTGCGCACTGCGGTCACACTCTCGGGTCATCAGGACCTCTCCTAATCCACGTTCTTTTTCAAGTTCCTCTAGAAGAACCCTTCCACAGTGTAGGCAACCGGGAAGTGATAACCGCCCTCATACCTCTAATAGCACTCAAGATCAATTTGTTCACGATCAAACACGTTCTCCTCTTGATCTTACTACCACATCTTCTACGCGCGCCACTTGTACTGGTTGCTCGAGTTCCCGAAATGTTATACCAGATCTCCTGAAACTGCACTCTAAACTTCATGTTGGCGCTTTTCAATGCTAACACCAATTTTATGTAATGGAGCTATGCAACACTGCAGTTTTGTATCTGACATTGTATTATTAACATATATCCTATGGTTTTACGTTCTAGAGTTTCAATAGACCGTTGGTCTATTCAATACCTTCCATTTGCAAAGAAGATAAGGGCGCCTACCTTCGGAAGTTTTTCCTTAAATTTATTTCCAATTGTGGAAAATTTTCGCAAATTCTACAATTTGATTAAAGGAGCGCGCCAAAAGTTGTACTATCTTGGTGAATAAATCATTACAATTTGCCGAATTCAAACTGTATTTACTGGTATTAAGTGGCAGTAATTTACTGGATACCCACAGATTCACCCTAGTAAAGTCTGCCTATGCGTAGGAAGGACCCTTAGTGTTGTCACGAAAGTTTAGATCATTAGCGCATAGTAGGGTTTGACCACACAATTTAAAACTTGGATGGAACTATCATCCAAAGTTATAACGTTGTGACAATTTGCTAGTTGTTGTAAACGAATCAGAAAGATGAAAGTATGCTCTGACTAACAATAATCCACGTCCTAGTTAATTAAAAATTTTGACAAACACTTGTTAATGCCTACTGATTACGATTACCGGCAAAACTTTTAATGATAAACTGTGGATGTTCTGGAAGAATCTACGAGAATTTCACCTACCAAACAAGCTATACAGTTTCAAATTTGGAGTGCATAAAATGTAGTGCCTCCCAAAAATTTCAAACAATTACAATTGTGGCAGGGAATGATAATCCTTGGCATAGTATTTTGCATAATGTACTTCAGTGCGTATGCTCAGAGTGTGACTAAACTTAACTTGAGTGGGGAGGGCTGATAACTTCTGCCGTTTCTCTTGATTCGTGGCTTGTCAGTTTAACGTCCCGTCCAAACATAATTCTTACAAATTTAATGTTACTGACTTTTAAAATATCCTCTTGTCCTGTTGTTTGTGGATATATGTTAATCAATGTGATTTGAGATTTACGAAAAATTTGGAATTGTACCGTTACTGAACTAAGTGCTATCGCAATCCATTTTAAAAATGCAGCAGAATTTATATTTCCAAGGTAAAATCGATCATTCATCTTATGTAAAATGGATGTAATTTACCTATAGTCTTAACATAAACTGCGATCGGCCGTCCTAAACAGTCCTCAGTTGTAAATAAAGGCCGGTAACCTGTGCATTTTAAGCCGATTGTTTCCAAATTAAAATTCAGGTCCATCTTAAAGACCTTCAAGAATGGAGCTTAATAGACTTGTTTTCATAAAACGCTGGTCACTCGATAGACCAAATGAAACCCTAGTATAAGTTTGTTGGGTCATAAACTTTAAAAATTTTTGTGATTACTTTGGAGGCGACTGGTTCCAGTGTTGGTAAAATGGTCGAAAATGTCACTATTCAAAATAATGAACGTTAAAATACAATCAGCTTACAATTAAACGGATATGAAAATTTGTTATTTCCAATGTAAACAGTTGGACAATCATGTTGGTAACCTTGTCCGTACTGGCAGAAATCCCTCAATAATAACCGTACCTATGAATAAACTTGGATTAGTTACTTCACTACAGTAATCTGGATGAGCACTTACGTAGATTATATGTTCTAATTAGCACTTAGAACTACGAATTGCTGTCACGTAGTAACACAGTGCAAACTCGACCGTAGTAGCAGTCGTAGAATTCCATTGTAATCACTAGGATGGGAATCGTAAGCAGTCGGCAGTCAGCAGTCAGCAATCAGCAATTCAGGGACCAGCAATCAAGCAATCCAACAACGCAGTAATACAGGAATACCGTTGGCAAGGAGTCTGACCAGGAATATATATTAATACATGCAAAAATAACAGCGTCCCACGTGTAGATAGTTACAAAGGGGTAAGAACTAGACAGCCAATGACTAGTAAGAGATGAGAAGTTAGACTATCATATTTCACCAAAAATATATAACAAAAATCGGCAAGTAAATACACACGGGGGAATGGAATACATAAGTTGCAATACATAGTTTGGAATTTATAAACTTATCAGGAATAAAAGTATATGGAGATACATGATTGTGTGGATTTATTTGAACTAGATCACCATATAGATGGTATATGGACTTCGAAAGATCTTCGTCAAAACGTCTGAGGACTCTACAAAGTAATAGTCATACCTGAAAACCTAAATTAGAAGCTCGATTGTTTTGTCCCTGTTATGTTGAAATTATCACAAAATACCACTAGTGGTGTCTACCAGGGTTCATTCATAGGACCATTTTTATTTATTATGCATGTTAATGACATACGCCACTGTTTTCTATAGGGTATAACCTTTATGTTTGCGGACGACCTCAAAGTTGTCTATACATTTTACCCAGATGAAGGTCGAATGTTAACGATATAATACAAGGGGATCTCAATAAACCAAGTGAATGGTGTAATGAATGGTTTCTTCCCCTTAACACGCAAAAGTCAGGGTACCTATGTTTCTGAGAATCTAATCCCGAGATCAGCCTACAAATTGGCGAACACGAACAGTCAACTAAGTAGTATCTGTAATTTAGGAGTAAGTTATTCGGAATGTCTATCCTTTACCGAGCATGCGTTATCACGAGTCTTTAAAGCTAGCGGGCTTAATGGTTTTATTCATCGTTACTATCATCTTAACAAATCCAAAGTTATTCTTTATGAAACCAGTGTTAGACCTCTGATTGGACACTGCCCAAATATATGTAGTTGCATGCGGTCACTAGATCGGCAGAAAATAGTGAAGGTTCAACAGTAACTTACTAGACTATTAACCCTCTAGCCGACTCTATAATGCTAGATGCTGTGCTTGAAAACTAGACCTTTTATGGGTCAGAAGGATTAAACTTAATCTTATGATACTCAATAATATTCTTCACAAGAAAATTATAACAGATTGTATTACTTTGGCAAATGCTCGCAAACGTAAGTATGACTTGCGGAACCGAAATTCTCCGGTAAGAAATCAGAGAGCCACTAGTAAATTAAAATCCTCCTTCTTTGTTGCACGCTGTACCAACCTCTGGAACCGGTTACCAGAAAGCATAAGACAGTGCAGCTATCTGTCACAGTTTAGATTGGCAATAAACCTCTACGTAGACAATGCCGGTATCTGCGACTTACTTGATACAACTTATATAGATTGAGGTTCATTTATCAATGGGCCTCCTAGCATCTAGTTTTTCTTATAACACTACTAAAAATAATTTACATGTAGATCTTAAGAGCTTCTTCACTATTTACTAACAGGCAATAAAACGTTTTCCTTCCTGGCAGACAGTGCTTTGGAATCTCTTAATGCCTATGCATTTCTTAGAGGTGACGCAGTATACCTTTATTTCCCCACACTTTATCATATAGGATAAAGTAGATCTAAAATCTACCATAGTTATCTTTAGTATCAGTCAGCGTTTCCCAAAATAAAAAAAGTCGAATAACAAATGAGCTTCAATTAATACATGTACACTTTATGTTTGACTGGAATCAGATATACCTAATTGATTATTTGTGACCTCTCGTTCTGCTGCTTGTTCCTTTTTTATATTTTCAGTTCCCAACTATTGTGTCATGTTGAAAATATCACCCAGAATCTACTCTGAAAAGAAAATTGCATCTTCGTGATTTATTCATGATACTTTATTGTGATACGTCCGATCTCTATCGTTTACCTACGAGGTGCTGTTCACACAAGGCCATGTTCGTACTTGACGTCACAATCGAATATTTCAAACAACCATCTAGTATCTAAATATTCCTTGTAACGAGTTCATAACACACCTCTTCTTGAATTGATTACATATATTATCTACTGATGCATCGCTGAACACCTAGGATTACGAAGTATCTTCCAGTTGGTAGCTGACAGGTTTCTTGTTCATATTTAATCTTCCTGCATATGTATTTAGTGTCTTGTAAATGTTATTGCTAGTTAGGCACTTATTTCTGTGAAACGTTGTGTTATATTGTGTAAGAGTTAACTTTTCTACATCATGATAAACATGCCTGTAAACCGGCGTGAATTCTGTACTAAATTTCTGAATAATAATAATGATAGAACATATATTAAACTCGAGAAACGTTACTAATTGCTATTCTTAAGTTATTACACATGATATTGACTTGGTGTTTAGTATCGCGTCCAGTCGACCAGTACTTCTTTATAACAAAGAGTTCGTCTAAATATAAATAATCGGTTTCATATCCGTACCCTCGTAGCATTAATAAATTTTTAGACCACGCGTTCTGAAAAGCTTATTTTGAATAATTCATTTTAACATGATCATGACAACGTTGGTTGAAGTGACAGATCTGTAGTTAGACACTACCTACTTCCACCCTAGAAAGTAAGGCCAACTACAGCATTCATTCAATTTCTTTAAAGATGTACTCAACAAATAATTATAATGGGTAACTCAATGTACTGGCTAGTAGTGATGATACCAGTCGACGATACAGCCCACCAGAGTCTGGAGACATTTTTCAGGGAACAAAAACAGTTTTCTAGGTCTCATACGATTAGAACACAGTTATAATTTCAATATTACGGTTATGCGAAGTTTCAGACTAAATCTTCTCAAATGCACTAGTACCTATATAAATTCGGCTTTGAATTAGTCTCACTAAACAAGAATATCGAGATAAACGTGAAAACGTAAAGCTATGATCTCATGACTTTGTTGTTTTTTTTTCTTTCGTGAAACCAAAGAATTAAATATACTTATGAAAAATTTCAGCGTCTTCAATTGTTTCGTTTATTTATAATAGTTTCTCAAGGTTACCACACAGCACGGACTTGAAATTGATGGCGGGTGGAGTATTTTATGGTGAACTAGCAATTCTAGGGTAAGATATGTGCTACTATATAGTGAAATCTAAATTTCGACATTTCGTATAGATTCCATAAAAGCTTACATACGTTTATTTCAGGTATATCACTATAATGCTAATCATGCAATCATTATTTGCTGCAACGAATTTCATACTTATGTATATTGCTGTCTTAGTTGTGATTTTATCTTTGGGTATAAAGTTTGCATATGAAGAGACAGTCTGTTTGTCACTATTCTTCTAATATGTTTATTAACATAGCATCTATAGGTCGTTATTTAGAGGTTCATTTCCTATTTATACGCAGCATTCGTATAAAGCGATCTTTCACCATCTTCACTGACCATATTAGTTATTGGCAGCTGCTATCATGTAGATGTATTGATTTAAGGAAAGAAACTTCATGTCTACTGACAGAATCTCTAGACACTAGTTTTGACTAGTACTCCCAAATCTAACTACTTTCTCACGTGTCCAGTCAGTCAATCAGTAACAACTTAGAACTTGATACGTACGTACTTTGGTTCAAGTTACCGTGTTTCAATTAGCAGATAGATATTAAATTGTTGTAACAAATCCCAGAGTAGTTGGGGTAGTAACTGAGTCAGTTATAATGGTAAGGATTAGAGGTCGAGGATAAGACTATAAGGGATAAGAGTATAATTTAGTAAAATCTCGAGTGTTATGAATATCGAAATCGCTTCGATGCCAATCCACTGGATGAATATACAAAGTAAGCTGGCAGAGTGCACACTAATTACCACAAGAAATCGCCAAAATACAGTTAAATATTATTCAAAGCGATTGCCATGATTGAATTAATCAGGACTCTCACTTTGGACTGATTTTTTATCATCTACTTATTTTACCGCTTATAAGTTTCATTTACTGTTTTTCGTGAGAATTACTTGATTGTAATGCTGCATGCTTGAACAGTTGATTTGGCCTTTATAGTAATACTTCTGTGAAAGTTCATATAAGGGAAACTGCTAATATAACTTTAGACGACTTTACACATTCTGTCCTAACTACTACAAGCGTTAAATTGTAGTCTGTAACGGTGATTGATACTACGCTTACACTCTGAATACAAGAGCTTCCCTTCTTTTTAACTCTGGCGACTCCAAGAAACATCTAAGGTAGACTTTATTACGCAGATCAATAAAATCACTTTATTATTCAAGTGCATTCTTTTGTTTATCAACCTAATTACAACGAGTTAATTATTCTATCAAAACCGACTTATGTACAACTAATATAAATGATTATTTTTCAGAACAAGAGGAAAATCATATTGGATTAACTGATACAAATTTATATTCCAATAAGTCTTAAGTCGGGTAACCATAACTTACATTGAATTATTTTAATACCATACTCGTATAAAGTCAATAAATTTCAAGGCTTACTTCTTCTTTTGAAAAATTATGTTCTTCAGACTTGGCACACCTAACACTATTTTTACATCATTAAGCTGGGCCTATGTAGATTAACCCTCCTAGTCCATTTTACCATCGCTTCCTACTGATTTAGATTTTAGATAACAATTAGTGCTAGTTGAAGTAATTGCTGACATTTTCTATACTTACGTTTTACATTTTTTCCACTGACACGTTTTACATGACCATATGTAACTTTTTACTGAGTGCATACACTTAAAATAACATGAAATATGTGGGCTTACTCATAATTAACTTTAAATATGGTTGTCGACATTACCACTGATAGCACATCAGATCAAAGGCTTAAAAACTGAGTCGATTGAACTTTAATAAATTTCAACTATTTCATGCTCCTTTTTCATGGAGTAGTCAATCTATATAGGCTGTGTGGTTCCGTCTATTTTCCATCATTAGATTGCTATGGGGCTGCAATACTTAGTTTATATTCCTGTGCTATTTGAAATCACATAAGGCGCATATGTGTACTTTTCTGTTTTAAAGCTAAAATACCACTTAACTGGACACATAATATTGACTTATAAAGCAAACTTTTTGTCAGAGATCAAAGATTGTTATTTATTCAGGTATATTTGTTTATATATCATTTTAAATACTCTGACCGTTACTTATTAAGATTTATTAAACCACACAAGCTTCACAAAATAGTTAATACGAACCAATATTCAATAAGTAGAAAAACCCTGGGTGGTTTTATCCCGACCGTTGCTGCTACCTTGACGTGGTGGTCGGACTTGTATATCTCAATGGACCGGTTGAGCTAAATTGGTTAGAACAATCGTTCCTTTAGGTTCTGCTGTGCCAAGCAAGTGGGTTGAGGAGCATAAGATTAAAAGCAATAGTCGTGCTGTTGATTGTATAGAGACGTGATAGCAGTATGATGATTCCCCAGCAAAACCAGCATGATAGTAATGCTGCCTTCCCATAAAGGGAAGGGTGGGGTTAGTAAAAGTCAACCCTAAGAATGTATACCTTATCTTACTTCACGGATTTCCATTTTTGGAGGTAGAGCCTTTCCAAGTACAAAGCTAACTCATTGAAAATCACATGTGGAAAGGTCGTATGTAACTGGCTTCAAGCAGTTGTCCCATGAGCACTGAGGTCACACTCTAGGGTCGTTATGACCTCCGATTCACTTTCCTTTTCAGGTATATCAAAAAGAACTTTTCCTCAGTATAAGCAACGGGAAAGTGATAACTACCCTTATTCCTTTAACAACACTCAAGGTCACCTTGTCCACAATCAAACCAGTTTTCTTCCTTATGCTTCTAGTACTTTCATTTCTCACCTCTTACTAGTACTGGTTATTCGAATTCTCTTAATGCTATCCTAGGTTTCCTAAACTCGCACTCTAGACAACATGTTATATCTTTTAGTATGCGAACATTGTGTCAAATCGGTCGACAAGTCTAGTTAGCTAAAACCCTAGGATTTCTTGCGATTGATGTATACTGTGTCTCCGAAAGTTCCATGTAGGACCCCAGAGTGATCATTCATTTAACTACACCTGAGTCTGAAAGCGAAACAGGTACTTCTCGAGTGATTCCCTGTAATCAATCGTTTGTGTGCTGTTAATCTGATACTGTACGAACTCAGAAAGAAAAGGATACACGCCTGTCTTTTTGTTTCTGCCTAAGCTCTCCCATTAACTGCAGCACAGATAGATTAACAGGCGAGTTCTACGTGTTTTCTAGCCTATTTTAGAAATTTTCATACTCAAACAGTAATAGCTCGGTAATCTGTATCAAGCTGAAAAACACTTAGGTAGCCCATTTAGCATCCCACGCGACTGTCCGATTCATACATTTTTAGACTGCCGCTTATCTTTAGCTAGCATAAACTTTAAACATAAGAAACATTGCCTAACCTGGCGACTGACACCAACACGGCGATGGGCACAAATAGACTAAGTCGACATCAACTTTTATTGAAGAGGCTCCGCAGAGGACTGCTCCTTATTCTGGGAAACTTGTTTAAACTCTGACCACCCTCTAATGAAAGCGAGTGCTTCCATACGTATAAAGGACGCAGAAAGGTTACAATAGGGAAACCCTTTAATGTCAATTCGAGACTGTATAGGCCAAGAATGCATTCAGAGAAGGCTTATATAAGAGCTTAGCTGTTCATAGATAGTAGATTCACCTCAAGAAAAGCGTAGAACGAGTTTAAAACAGCTGTGAATGAAGCAGCAAAATTTGAGTCCAACTTAAATCCAAAGGTTATATAAAGACCAGTATTTCTCTGATACTTCTAGTGAATTGATAGAGGCTCCAAAACTCATTCTAGCAGGCTCTAAGGACGACGACGAGGTAGGTTAACCAACATACTAGCCAAAGTCTGGGGACTGAACTTCATCCTATCTGTTTAGTCTCAATCGCTAATCTGTTCCATTTTACAAAAAGCGAGCAATATCCTTGTGATAACCACATAAGGATGAGTTTGATTAACACTGCATCTAAACTATTAGCCTCTCTAATTATCTGACGTTTATCTCACGCTTGGGAAGTATAAACTACAAAAAGCCAGGCTGGTTTCAGACATGATTAAGGATACATAGATCAAATATTGATTGTGCGACAGATCCTAATACAGGCATACTTACCCAAGTCCGACAATAGTGATATTTCTTGACTCAAAGACAGCTTTCAACTTCGTAGATTGAGAAGTTCGGTGAGTGTTTGTCATTATTAGGCGTACATCAAAATACATAAACCTCATAAAGGCTTTCTGCTTGAATACGATTGCCAAGCTGTCACAAGAATCGTCAGCCTCAAGTAGCATTAATCATGGTTACCCCTTATCTCTCTTTTTATTTAATTTTGTCATAAATACCTCCTAAGAAATTTCACTTTCATTTAACACCTTAGAAATTAATCTCCTTCCACGAAGCCCAGTCATCGACTTACTATACATAGAATACGTAATCCTTCGTAAGCCACGAGGCCGATGACCCTTCTGACAACTGGACCAACAATTAACATAGGCGACCGACTTTAAACAGTTGTCTCCTGCGCACTGCGGTCACACTCTCGGGTCATCAGGACCTCTCCTAATCCACGTTCTTTTTCAAGTTCCTCTAGAAGAACCCTTCCACAGTGTAGGCAACCGGGAAGTGATAACCGCCCTCATACCTCTAATAGCACTCAAGATCAATTTGTTCACGATCAAACACGTTCTCCTCTTGATCTTACTACCACATCTTCTACGCGCGCCACTTGTACTGGTTGCTCGAGTTCCCGAAATGTTATACCAGATCTCCTGAAACTGCACCTTAAACTTCATATTGGCCCTTTTAATGTACGTACTCTGTGTCAAATCGGTCAACAAGCTGTCCTAACTAAAACACTAGAATCTCCTGCAATTGGATTATACGGTTTCTCCGAAACATGTATACAGGACCCCAGCATGGTCATCCGTTTGACCTCACCTAATCAATGCAGCGGAACAGCACAATTCACTCTTCGTTTATCTGGAGACCCTACAGTAGGTTCACGTGGTCTTGTTGGTGTAGGCGTAGCACTAAGCTTGTATGCAGAACAGGCACTTCTCGAGTGGATTCCTGTAGACAATCGTTTATATGCTGTCCATCTAAATGGCACAGTACGAACTCGGAAAGATAGGGACACACGCAGATGCCTTTTTGTCGAGGGAAAACAGGTGGACTTGATAGATTGTTTACCGATATCTTCAAGGATAGTGGTCCATTCTTAGCTGGCAAATTGACAGATATATTAGCCAAAGTCTGGGAACTGAAAATCATTTCATCCGACTAGTCTCGTTCGCCGATCGTTCCAATTTACAAAAAGTGACAGAAATCCTCTTGTGATAACCACAGGGGAATCAGTTTAACTAAAATATTAGCCTCTATAACCACTCAGTGTTTATCCAACAATAGAGAACAGCAAACTGGGTAAAATCAGGCTGGATTCAGACCTGGACGTGGTTGCATTGATCACATATTCACTCTGTGCCAGATTTTTGAACGTAGACATATGTACTAACGTCCCACTATAGTCGTATTTCTTGACTTAAAAGTAGCTTCCGACTCTGTAGACCGTGAAGTCTTGTGGCTATGTTTGTCATTAAAAGGCGTATCTCAAAATTTCATAAACCTTATAAAGGCTCTCTACTCGGTCACCACCGGTCGAGTCAGAGCATATGGCGAACTGTCAGTATACGAAATCATTAAAAAGTATCTAAAGGAATATGGTTGAACTGTTTTAATAGTTTTCCGTTTTAAAAATCCATTATAAGTTTTTTTATTTTAATTTTTCGAAATTATTTGACGATTCTACTCAGAGATTTTTATAGACTAATTATATTTTGTACTCTTTAATTTGCTATACCCCGCCTTCTTTTTTAGCCTCAATGGTACTTTGCCTGAGCCTGAAACACGACGCAAATCTAAAATATCTCTATTCAAGCGTCCTGAGGCAAACGGAGTTCGACCCGGACCCGTGAACAAAGTTCCCAAAGCTAGAAACTCAGTCGTAAGTTGATAAAAACAGCAAAATCGTGGATATATGTGTTTGATTATACTTTTGATTGGTGACCTTAGCCTTCAAAATAAAGTGAATTTCTCCTCTGTGTTCCACAACCAGAAATCGGTGTAAATTGAAAACTTGCTCAAAACTAAAGCTTTTGTCTTTTTTTTATCTTAAAAGCTTTCGTTTAATGATCTAATAATACACACAAGTAGTAGTTTCACTTGTGCATATGGAGTGTGAACAACTTTCGTATGAAAAACAGTGTTTGTCGTCATAAAACTTATATTATCTTAAATATAGATTACAGGAAATGTATAACCGTGCTGTTGAAGTAACAACAAATGTATTATATTTTTATTCCTGATAGAATTCACTTACTAAGTACAGGCTTTAAGTCACAATATGTGTACCGACTATTAATACTGTCCGGCAGTCTAATAATAAAAAGGTGGAGAGAGGCTCAAACCTGCGACCCAGTGGTTGATTTGATAAAAGTATCAATACTTTTATAGTAGAGGTTAGTAAGGTTACATATCAGATTATAAAACATCCTCGTCGAAAGTACAATTCTCCATTTGTTGTTGCATCTACATGGTAAAATCACACATATCAACTACTGACTTTCGAAGAACTCAATTAAACAAGATCTTTTAAGCATCAATCACATCCTTTACATTAAGACCATAATTTAATTTTAAAATGAACTAACATCGTTAGAAAAATAATCAATGACTTTCTAATTCAAATGTTAGAATTGTAAAATGTTTTCGGCTCTCATGACATCTTTGAAATGATTATTGTATGTATTGAATATGTTCTGTCTACCTTCGCACTTTTTTTAAGTATTTCACACTTTTCTTAGTTGGATTTTCTTTATTTTGTTTATCTTTGCTTGATATTACATTTCGGTACTTTCTGACCCTTTATTTCTTGTTATATTTAGTTTCTTGATTAGTTATTGGCTTATTATCAAATGACCTAGACATAGTGAAACTTACCCAGACTTTTTAGCATTTACATTCATCTTTTCTGTTTTAATTGTTAATTTCGGCTGCAAATCAGTCGCTGTACTCTGTGAATTCATTTGGATCTTTTGTGTTTCACTTATTTACTATAATACCACATTTGTTTTAAAAACCCATTTCTGCATTTGAACTAATTATACCTATCCTGAGAATTTTGTCTCTTCGTTTGGGTTTTCAATATTTGAGTCATTTTTAATCAATTTTGTAGTTGTTGAATATATCTAACAGTGTGGTTGTAAGTACCTAAGGTAATTCCACATGAAGTCGGTCAACAATTATATATTCGGCTCACTGCTATTTATACGTAATCTGTATTCTCATACTGTTCTACCTAAAACAAGAAATTGATTATTGTTGGCATAGAGACTAAAGTACCAGAAAATCAAACATCAGATTGCAGTTTATAGGCTCATTCCACCTACACCATTTTGGTCAGCTAGGAAGTATCACTGACCTTCACACATTGAAAAGTACGACCCAGAATGGAGTAGACAAGTCTATTTTATTACTGAGTTGCAGCTAGCACTAAGTTGATATGGTATTAAGTTTAACAAAAATAGGAAAATCCTCTTCATATAAAGAAGTTTTTTAAGGTTTTAATTGAAAATTAAATTTTTCCGAAGTTTAGCAATTTGACTTCTAAATTTATCAAGTCTAATCAAAAGTGAGTTAGAAAGATTTTTTTTAAAAAAGCTATTGGTTTCAATTTATGCAAATTAATCTAGTTTGTTACTTAATTGTATATATCCACTGGATGAATATGTAGATAAAATCTAGCGGAATTCACACACCTATTTATACAATTAGTTTATTTGAAAAAGAAAAATGTAGTAAAATAAAAACGAAATTTCGATTTTTGTGCATAAACGAAATCAGAAAAACTCACCACTTTGGAATTATAACAATGCTAATTTTCAATCATGCTTAGCCTAAAATATGAAACAGCTGCTTACTTGTCCAACTATTTGACTCAACCATTAGGCAGTGGGTTCGAATCCTGCCACAGTTTCTTTTGTGTTAACAATTTAATTAGTCTTACTAGCCGTAATATAGAATGTGGCTTAAAGTCAGTTACATACATCTATATCTGTTGAATGAGTTACATTTAATTCCAACTCATTTTCTAGATTTTTGACAGTGAGCAGTATTGATTCTTTTTACTGTGTTATCATTTTGATAATTTAACATGTATGGCCCTAAATTGAAGTCCCATCATTCCATTAAATTCGTTTGCGAATTATTGTAATTTAAAAGTACGATCAGCGTGTGAAGTTCGCTGCACGTTTGTACAACCTAACCTCTTCCAGTTGAGGGTTTTCGCTGGCTTTCTATGTTTGATCATCATTATCGTCAGAGAATTGTTGGCACCCAGTAATAACATATTATTATTACCTATGTTTCACAACATGCGTCCGAACGCAGCGATAACAATTCAGTTAGTGTTATCATCCTTAAATATAAGCTTCGATAACTTACTCAAGCTTCCACATCACACATTATTTTCCGATACTGGGATCGGGCGGAAAATACTAAGAAGGGGTCATTTTATGACCTATATATACATATACTGCGTGTATAAAGTGATTGGATTGATTAATTTTATGTTCCGTGAGTGATATGATGTTGTCTACTGACGAGGAGTAGTTTTTTTCCTTATGCTCTTTGAGAGAAGAACAAAGGATTTAAAATTACTTCTACTTTATTACATTGATCCCAACACTTATCGGACAGCCCTAGGTGTTTATTCGATAAAATCTAGTTTTCTTAACTTGATTACATCTTTCATTGCTAACGGAATTTCCTGTCAGTCTTTCTATTTTATTAATATTTCGCCTATTTTCTTATAAGTAGGTTACTATGTTAGCATGTGGGACTATCACCTTTGTATCTTTGTATTTGTTTATTATTATTATTGTGGATGTAACAGATGATCTACTACAGGTTCAACGTTATACAGGTCATAAATTTTATTTTCCACTCAGATGTTCGATACACATGGAGAATTGTGTTGCACATATTCTTTTTGTTAGACGACTTACTAATAATATTATTACCAATAAATGTTGGTATTGATTCTTAAACAGAATGGATAATGCACTCATGTTATTTTTTCCAGAAAGGTCAAATATATACTCAAAATTTACACAACAGTTGTAGACTTTAATTAAACATCTTCATTAGGTCCCTTTCACAAAGTACAAATTAATAGTACTTGTCGACAAGTAGTTTATTATAGATTTCTGTCAAATATTAACTTAGCACTAAACCGCATCTTTCTTTTATTTAATGACAGAATAAAGAGTGGATCTTTTACTCAACGAATAAAATCCCTGTAATCTAAGTGTTAGGTTATGATTTCGAGTCCCGTTCCGTAGCTCAAACTGGATAGCGCATCACTATCGCTATTACTTGACATATTACTTTCAGTGTAGTATATGAATTCATAGTGCGTTGATAAATTATTGTTTCAATGGATTAAAATGCAAGTATCAAGTATCCAGGCAGCTTTATCACAGAAATTAATCATTTCAATATTAATAGACTCTACAATCAGAACTCTTTGTTTTATTCAAGTAACTATAATTTTCTAGATACTCCGTAGTGTTTTAATTGCATAATACACTTTTTTTCAGTTCATTTTGCCTTCTACCTAATTCCAGTTTACTGATTTGAAGTTCTCTAACTGTAATGATACCTAGTAGTTATCACTTCGAAAATCATTATTCTACAACTCATCTCATCAATCAATTATATGTGTGTGCATTCGGCTTTAAGCCACACTATTTGTATGGGGGGAGGAGTGAGGAGTAGTGGTACTATGCAACTGTTAAAACCAAATTCGCCATCTAGTTGAAAGCCGATTGCTTTAATCGCTTAGCCACTGATCCAAATGATCCTTCGGAAATTCCTAGTCGTAACCTTAGTGCGGTATATAATCACATAGTTTATATAATACAAAACTGTGGTAAGAATTTCCAAGAAAATTTAGAGACTTATTTAAAGTGTAATAAATTCAGTTGACGGTTTTTAAGTTCTTATCAGAAAAGTACTCACAATAGAGATAATTGTCACTCGTAAGGGTTTGTACTTTCATGTCATAGATACTGAAGACTGAGTTATGATCAGTCTCGTAACTAAGGCCAGCACTGTAGCATCCACTAAAAGTCTTGATTCTGATAGTTGGTGGGGTTGTGGTTAGGATACACATTTTCGAGAAGTCCCATACCAGAACAAATGATTTATTCACTATTTCCTGAGTTCATTCGCTTTCTAGTCAAAGCCAGTTCATGGGGCGAGACCTCAAATCAAATAGTTGTGTTTGAGGAATATGATAGTAGAGTAAAGTAATAATATCAGTGTAACCATTCCTTGTTACAATAAATCCTTTTTGAATAAAAGTATTTCTGTCTATTGATTAATAACTGAATGTTACTCAGCAGGTATGTACATGGTTCTATATCTAAATACAATATTCCTAATACCAATCAACATCTTAAGATTTAAAAATGGTTAGGTAGTTCAATTGATTTGATTTTGTGGAGATCGGTTTTACTTAGTTGCTTGTATTCGTCACAGATTATTCCTAACCGGGTACGATTGTAAACGAGGGATAACTGAACAACTATATCGTCCTATTATGCTATTCCTCGGCAGCTCTCCTTCAATATCATCACGTTTCACGGCGAACGCCTAATCATCATCAGAACTGGGTGAGTGTCTACAAAGTCACTTTAATTAAAGTAGTCAGTTAATAAGTAACTTCAAGATCTTCCCGAAATTCTTGTTAGAAGTAACTGATTGAGTTCAGATATGTCCAGAATGTGATAGTTATCACCAATGATATTGGATAATTGCCTCACTATATGACAAATTAATTGAAGTGGAAATCATTTCACTTGACATCGGCTCAGTGGTCCTGATGGTTAATCGTTCTCCGCGAAACCTGTAAATCGGGGGTGTGCACTGCTAGAGACTCCGATACTGGGACGGAATAGATGTCTATTACTCACTGACTTTTGGTCGTACTCGGTGTCGATCAGTCTGTGGCGAGTAAGAAAAAATGTTCAGCTTACATCTTAGGTGTAACTAATTAAATACAACAAAAATTCAAGACATTCGACAACCGATTAAATCTTGACTTCAAAGCTTAATTGAGGTATGTATCGATCTCTTTATTTTCTAATTAGAAGATTTTTAAATTATCTCTTTACTATTTTAAATATTCCACATAAATAAATATAGAAACACTAGTCAGTAAATTTTTGCACGTTTATGAACTGAATTTGCAAACAACCATGGTGCCCGAAAGTTGGTAGTATTAGTGATGGAGCTAAATCTGTCAAATTGTATGCTTAACATGTCCTAATCGATATATTTGCAGATAAAGCAAATTGTGTCGATGAAGGGACATTTGTAAAACGTGATTTCATATCAAGTGAGATCATACGTTTGTTATGTGCATTTATGTCTCCAACCAATTGAAAAGTATCTTGTAAAGAATGTATAGCAATCTATCCTCTTAAAAGTTGTAACAAGTATGTTAGACATTTGGCTATTTGATATTTTGAGGATCCAGATATATCTAAGATCAGACGAATAAGCAATCTTTATTTATGCACTTTTGGTATACTGGATAGTCATAGTATTATTAATCCTTATGGTTTAGTTCTTTTATATATTTCTTCGTTTATCAAAGTCCTGACCGTAGCTGCTACCTTGACATGGTGCTCGAGCTTGCCTATCGTGATGACCCAACCGAGCTATATTGACTGGAACGCTTGTTCCTCTAGGTCCTACCATACTGAGCAGGTCTGTTGGAGAGCGATAAGATTAAAGGCAGCAACCTCAGATCTGAGGGCGAAGTCGTTCTGCTGACTGCAGCGGGGTGAGGTAGCAGTAAGGTGTTTCCTTCGGATAACCATTATCTGCCACGATACTGCCTTCTCACAAAGGAAGGAAGGGGTAAGAAAAGGTCGACCCTAAAAATGTCACACCTTACCTTACTCCACGGGTTTCCGTTTCTGGTGGTAAGGCCTTTTACAAAACGGAGCTAACACTTCGAAAACTTCCCATAACAAGGTCGTGCGTGATCGGCCTCAAGTAGTTGTCCCTTTCGCTTTGCGATCACACTCCCAAGTCACTATGACACACTAACCCAGTTTCTTGTTCAGGTACCTCAAGAAGCAAGTAGTTTCGTCTTCTTATATTTCCCTCCTAATATTTTTTTCTCTACATCAAACTTCCATTTCCCATTCATTTTCAAAATAATTGTCTAAATTTTTCTTTTCTATTTGTAGGCAGTAACCAATCGGAATACACCCGCTATCTCATTCACTTTATCCAGGAATGTTACAGTAGTTGTAGAATATGTACCTGACCCTAAAGTGGATATGTTTCAGGTACTCTCGTTTTTCTCTTAATAGAATATACATATATTTATTATTAGTACTTTCACCTTTAGTGTTAGCAACAACTGTCATTATGTTGATAATAGCAATTTCACGCAAACAGTATTTCAGAATGTATTAATGTATTGTAGAGTTATTTAGTTGGAAAGTGACATGTTTGGAAGAAGACATGTGCTTGGCCAATATTGTGTGACAGACGTGCAACAATGACTAGGTCTTATATGTTTATATTGTCTTGTATATTATTGGTTATAATACATGCGTGTGAGTAGCTAGTTGGCTTCTTGATAATTAGTCGGATCTTTGTACCTGTGCAATAGATTAAGGCAAAGCTGGGTGTTAGCTGTAGACAATAGCGCGACGGATAACAGAATTAATAATGTCGGCCATCTCTGCTTCAGATACAACAGAAAGGCGTTTGATTTTATTCCACAGTTATGGATCTTTGACTTCTTGGTTTAAGCTCTTAACTCTAAAACACAATCACAAGTTTAAAATCTGTCCCACCTACTTAGTTGTGAACATCTGAACAGTAAGTGTAACGCGAAACTTGATATTCTAAATTGATTTAAAGTTTTTCACAAACGATAGATACGATTTACAACTGAACAGTCAGTCATATAGTACCACCTGTTGGACTAGCGTGGTCCTACATTCTAAAATGAGTAGACGTTACTGCCAAGCCTTTCCTCGAAAAATGACGAAATGCATTTGTTAAATTAGCTAAGCTAATTCGTTTTGACTGAGATGATAGTGAAACCTCTAAGCACTAAGTCCTGCTCTATACCGAGAGTGAATCTCGTACCGCAATTGAACGTGATCGTATTATTCCTAATCAGCCAGTTGGAATTAAAGACATGTCGTTACGATACAATCTATAATTTCACAACTGACTACAGGATCATACAAAGTTTAAAGCAGTACAGTAAATTAAATACACAATGGGTAAAGTCATACTTCTAGACGATATCGACTCTTCGCAGCAACAGACTGTCTGCTCAGTCAATTCTAGAACCAATGTCGGCCAATAACGAAATTCATTCTGACTAAACAACGTCTAATAGTACCAACATCTTACCTTCCTTGACCGCATTTTTCGGTTTACTGGTCTTTGTAGTGGTTTATATAGAAAGTTTAAGATACTAAATTTGGCTTTTCAAAGTAATGTACAGGGATATCGCCCGAGTTTTGTCTATTATAAACCTTTGGAAAGTCTTCAGAATCCATGTAAATGTTAAAAACATTCTTACCAATCAAAATCCTCTATAACCTTATAAGGAAATACTATATTTACTGAACATTTATCGATTTTGTTATGGATTTTAGTATGTTTCCCTGAAGCGTCGAGATTCTTAAGGTTACATATATCCCTATAAATACTGTTATTTTCTGTATATGAACTAACACTAGAAGTAAATCTTCCCTCGTACTTTGACAATCAAAAAACACCGGATAGTTGTTTTGATATAATATAGAATTTTGTCGTGCCAGTGCTTCAATCATTGTTTAAGACTCCGGGAATTTTAATGTGATCCCGTGACCGGTGATGTTTAAACAAACCTGGAATGAGACAGTTATCACAAATGACATTTCATGGTCGTCGTGCTATATTACAAACTGATTGAAGTAAGAATCCTTCCATCAAACACTATCACGGTAGTGGTGATGGCTAAGTGTTCTCCATGTGATCCAAGGCTCGTGGTTGTACACCTCGGTATATTCTCTTAGTAAGGCGAAACAGTTGTCAACCGCTGCCTGACTTAAAATGCTTACAGTTGTAACCAATATGCGTTGAGTAAAAATAGCAAATATGTTAATATTTATTATTTATTTATTTATTGAATTTGAAGTACATACTATTACATTACTTTGTCTATTCTTCCATATTAATTATTTCCTTACATTTAACCGCATATTTATTAGAAATTAATATTTTCATTGAATTTCAGATTGGTCGTAGTACGGATGATCATATAGACTTTGTTGTCTCAGAACCAAGGCCTCCAGTTAGTCCAAATGATCAACATATCAACACTGATGACAATAAGCAACAATGTAAAGATAATTTAAAAGATTGTAGTCGCACAAACTATGAAAGTGCAGTTTCACGTTTTGCTTGTCGTATTCATATTGACCGTGATCCGCCTTATACTGCTCGCTTATATGCAGCTGGATTTGATGCATCAAATAATATTTTCTTAGGGGTATGTTCACTGTTTTCCTTTAACTCATGGTTTTTCTGTTAGCAAATAGTTAGATCATTTTGATTGGAAAAGTGTTATTAATGATTTATATGACAATGATGTATACATCGAATTGTGATGGAGATAATCGTAGTTTATCATGAATAAACTACACTCGTTATCCCAATCTCTATGCCTCATTCGAATTTACTTAAGTTCGTTCATCTAGTAAGTACTTTCTGAAACATTGTCGTTTAGCAAGTCTAACATTATGTAATATGTCCTAATGGTTATAATACATTAACCAAATTAAAATTACTAGACTTTGTTATAAGCCATTCCAACTGTCTGCAGATATTAGTACTAATCTTAAACTTTGTCAGGTGACTCAGTAATCACAATTTGAGTGTTAAAACCAATTAAATACTGTTTCATATAAATGAACAAACCATATAAGGTGACGGCTTGCATCTATTTGGCTGAAGGCTGATCATTAATTTTCCGCCTCTCATATATATATATATATATATATATATATATATATATATATCTGTCAGTTGTATGACAAAGATTTCGTGTCTTGTTACGTTAAATGCTGCCATGTTTATAATTTTCTAATTTAATCAATTCTTCCTATCTAGTGTCCCCTAGTTACTAGATAATTTTCGAATTAACATACTCCTTATCTTTCTCTAAGCTCTAAGTTTCTGAACTTATCATAATTTTTTCTTTACCGAATCATATTTTCTAAAATCTTATCTACGGTCTCTATTCCTTTCCATTAATACTAACTCTGTTACTACCTCCACTACTCTGGGATTTGATCTGGCAATTTAATCTCTATCTGCTAATTGAGGCATGGCAACTTGAACCGATGTACGCATGTACCAAGTTCTACGTTGTAACTGACTGACTCCTTAACTAATTTATCGTAAACGACTAATTTATCAAATTGATGACATTAATACTTCGTAGGTCCCTGGATTCGAACTCAGTCTTGACTAGTTGTTCATCTGACACTCGTTGATAATAAGATCTGTCTTTAAAACAAAGGAACTAGGTTTCAAATTGTATAAGATATACCAATGAACCATTTTATCCCATAAAACAATTGCCTACTTGCGTTGCATAATTTTGTGAAATTCCATTTGTTCCTCATAATCAGCTAGATTTTATTAAAAGTCAGTTGTTAATTTATCTACCTAAATATAAGAAAAATGCATGACAGAGGTTTTATTAGCACTAAGGTACATAGCGTAGGCTTAAACCTTTTACAGATAACTTGTGTACATAGATCAGTCTCAATGGTGGGAAGTTGCTAGTTACGTTGCCCCTCTACAGCGTTTCTAGCTTTGACTTATTGGATGATAAAAACATGGATGTCAAGAGGTTTCTGTTTGGTTCAGAATACACAGCAGTGAAAGCATGTGTTCATCACATATCTAAAGCATATGCTTTTTTGAAAACCTATCAATAACGAAGCGATTTTTTCCATTCTGTGATAATCAATTTTATTGGCATACTTGATAATTGTATTCGTCTCAGTTAACATCTGGTTGAGAATAATAATAAGAAATGAAATCAATGTTTTTGACAACTCGTTGAAGCACTTGGCCTTCAATTGGTAAATTATAGGTTTACATTTCGATCTACCTACCTTAGTTTAAACAGCTAATCAGTATCCTTGTCTCTCACATAATTATTGTTGACCTCAATGCTAAATGCATTAATGTGTACTTGATACATAAATAAATCAATATTAACCATAGTTGCTGTATTTGTCCTAGCGGAAACTTGAATATATATCCATTTGAATCAGTCCAATGAATCTTAAATTGGACAGAACATTAAATCTAAATTCCACTGCTAACCCTTATAAAACTAACTCATTCTTTATATGATTCTGTTTATTGGAGCATAGGAATTTGTCCTACTTCCCTGACATAAAGGCTGAAATGCTTCCTATAGTAATATGATTTAAGTTTTAGATAACAGAAGCGATTTTGACTCTGTTTATCTATAATAAGCATGTGTTTATTTTCTGTTGGGTCATTAGTTCTTTTTACTCATCAAAATAAATAAATGAGATAAAAAAGCAGAAACAACTGATTTTTTTTGTTTCACACCGTGATTTGTTCTTTTGTTTTAATAACTTTAAATTTTGGAAAGAGGTTCTTTGCTTAGTACTTATTACTCTAGTTAGAGCAGAATAACTTTTAACCACCAAGTCACAGGTAAAGATTCAGCATCTGACTTTTGCCAAAACGTTTGGTTCAGATCTACGTTTACAGACCTGTGATTAAGCTTCTGATACGCCCAATAACGGTGAACGTTATCGTTCCCTCTTGAAATGCTTGCATGCGACCATGCGTTTTTAGCCTATACTAGTGAGGTCCTAATAACTACCTTTACCCAACGAGGCTCTCTTACGAATGTAAGAGGATGAGAACCCAACGTTGGTGTCTTGCTACTGTTTGTGCATTCCATTGGTCCACTCGAGTGAGTTGGAATGAATTACCGTTCATTGAGTGACTGTATCATCACTGCCACGTAGATTAGACCTCTGTCACTGCATTGAAAAGTAGCTTGCTAAGAAAACCACTTGCTTTGGTTTTGACTCGTAGAGAGTAACCTGACACACAAACATGATTGTCATCATTACTGAATCGCATCACGCTCTATTATTATTTGCCTCATCAAAGTAGGGAAGTTAATTTATCAAGAAAAACTGGATAATCACAAAATCTACGTATATTTCATTATACTTTTTCTTATTTGTAATACTGTACTGAATTTTTTTCATTTTGTTTCTATTAGCATTTTCTTGGCTAGTTTTCATCATTATCTACAACTGGACAATGCACTAGGTTGCACGAATAGATTGTTGGTTTTGCCACTAATTAGATCTTTAAGATACTCACACACCCACTTGAGCCGTTAATCTAAAACCATTGCGATGTGACTTTCTTTAATGTGAAGATGATTAAAGTCCAAAGAACTTCCAATTAAATTTCACTTACTGAGTTATTATCAGAGATACAAAATAGTTCATATTTTGTTCTGAATATGATTAAAATTAAGAGATCAACTCTTTATGACTTGAGTTGGATTGTGATCGGCAAGCGGAATTCAGGATGAGCCTTTCATCCTGTTTGAGACTCGTCACTTGGATGTACCTGCATCCCAGTGTTGCCGTTCGCCCCGGACTCGAACTTAGACTAATTGATTTTAGTCAGTGACGAATCAGTGGAAGATTCAAATGCATTCAAATTAGATCAACTCTATGGTTTAAAATTAGTGTTGAGAGATATCTATCGATCAACATCACTCTCCATTACATTTAACAGCTCCATAGTATAAATGTTGAATCTAAAATATATGCTAGTTATAATTATTTAATCATAAGTCCTATATGAAACACCATTCGAATTTGGTTAGACACCCTATTAGACTATTTTGATTTTGAATATGGAGCACATGGCAAGGTAAACGAGTTAGTTGATAAGTTAGGAGACTATTATCAGCATGTGTAGCATGTGTTGGGCTTTCGCATACTCCAATATGCTGAACTTGGTTTAGTATTCAAACGATAAGAAGGTTCAAGTCTTCAAACTAAAACTCATTACTGACCCATATAGTCTCCATGACTGGTAATCTTCATACTCTAATTAGAAGTAATATTCCTATTGCAGAAATGCTCATTTTAAGTAGTCTCAATCGTAATAGTGTAACCATACTTTTTGTATCACACTTTATCTATAATTCTTTCTAGTTTGTAGATGACCTAAGCAAACATATCGTCAATTAGTCCGAATCCCAGTGCATTAAGCATCTCTTTTCTTGATATCATAAAATGTAACTAAATGTGCTACCTATCAGTGATGTCATTTATCATTTATAAATGTTTAATTTTGTTACTGCTTCTAATTATCTGTTCCATTTGGGACAGGTTAATTTATATTCGACGATCGATAAGTATTTAGCACAGTTTCCCTCCTACTTTTCCTACTAATCTTATCTTTATTTTTTATTTACTATTTATGTTATCTGTTAAATATTTCAGTACACAGAGACCAATTGTTATTTTTCCGGTTTGAAATTTGTAGTACTTGTTATCATCTTTGATTTATTGATTTTTTCATGAGACGGTGGAATTTCAACGCAGAGGCTTTTGTATAAAAGTCACGTCAGAAAGTTTTAGCATCGTTTAGAGCAATTCTCTTGAGCTAACTTCAAAAATAGACCAATCAATATCCCATTTACTCAGAATAGAAAATTCATTAGTGATCAGTCATTCTATCATCTTTCCTAGGTAGTTTTGATGTATGAAGTTATATTTTTTCACGGGTTTTGCACAAATACTTTTTAGAAAACTAAAATCACTTGGTAGTAATCAATAAGTCTGAAATTGTTGTGTAGTCAGATCAACTAAAGTGTGTTTGTTTAGTGAGTCACCATTGTACTAAATAAATTCAATGCTATCTAATGGACCTTAGATTACAGTAGACATACATATAATGGAATTTTTTGGAGATTTGCTAAATCTAAAACCTCCAACCATCCTGTAAAATTTGTTCTTGGTCATTCACACGATTTACTCTCTACCAGATATTCTGTATGTTTGTCATAATCACATGATAACTGGGTTCTTTGGCATTTATTAGTAAACTTAGTTTGTGTTCTATTTTACAGTATACCAAATATAATCTTTAACTATTTTTAAGCAGCCTTGTTTAGCATCTAATAAAACTATTCTCTATATAAGAAAATGATTGAAACAGTTTTAAACTGAATCTTTTTAATCAGTCACTAGTAGCATATCTAAATATGTACTTCATCTTGTAAATGGTTCTCTACATGGCTGTAATAAGTAACATTACAGCAATTCAGTTTACAGTGTATTTTCAACGATTCTTCAACGGACAACTTACTTACTTCGTAACATGACAATACTACTTAATTTCTCCTGACTCATATCTGAATAATTGGAATAATCACTGCTTAGAAATGTATAGATCTTGTAGACACTAACATAAATGCTTCCTATATGATCAAAAGATATAATACACCAATGATACTTTTGTGGTGAATAACAAATGAGTAAAAATCATTACTGTTTTACAGTATCTTTACACAAAAAATGTGATCATAAAATTTTTTTAATGGGAAATCATTTTCCTTTATCTAGACTTCGACGTAATTAAAATATGCTTTACAGTGCATCAGAAATGTCTGACTTTTGAAATCAAAATAAGTGAATATTAAGATCATTATTAACGATACTATTACTTCTATGTAAAAACTATTGATATTTTGGTTAAATTGTTACATTTCATCGTTAATATGTGGACAGTCCGTTGAAGCAGAGAATTTGTGTCCATCTATGCGTCCATAAATTTAAAGTGTGTCCTTGACTAATACATTAGATTTTGTTACCCATCACAGTATGAAAGATAAGAGCGGTTACGCAATAATCCTCAAATATTTGCAAAGTGGTGTCTGATGTTAATACTTATTCCTCTATTTAATTTTTTTATCAATCCAAATTGCTATAATTTGCCTTCGTTACAGCATACATCATGAACTATTTCGTAATTATTCTGTTGTTGTGTAATGTTTCCCTACCATGCGAAAATATTGATTTCTTATGCCATCATATACATTATACGGAAAGCTGTTTTTTACATTAATTCTCTTTTTGTTCTCCAGCAAAAGATACATCGAATTATAATTTCACTTTACTTTGTTTTGTAGTTTTCTTAATCCGGATTTTATCTGGATTTTAGTCACTACTGAAGCTTACTACCCAATGGCTAGTTTGTTAAGAATTTTCCGTATTCATTACTTCAGAACCTGCATGCAATTACTAAATAATATGAAACTTAACTTTTTATCCTTATATATATATATATATATATATATATATATATATATATATGCATCTTTACCTCTTTATCTTTTGTAATAGGAACGTGCTATAAAGTGGAAACGTGATAACTCTATGGATGGTTTGACAACAAATGGTGTCATGATGTTACGAATTTCTCCGACTAATATTATTGAAAATACAAATCAAGGTATTTCGTATATTTATGCTCATATAAGTAGTTAAATGATTTATGCATCAGTTCGAAATTCTATTTTAATCTAATCAAATATTTCATTTGTTCATTTAAAAGTATATTTTATTGTAAATAGCCTTAGTTTGAGAAATATCCGTTTATGAAGCGGTTTTTTAGTGGATAGTGCGTTTGGTTTTTAATCATTACGTCATAGATTTGAATTCCAGTTTTACTTACTTCGATTTGGGCAGCCAGATAGTGGCAGTAGCTCTCACACATGCAGTACGATTCATCCAATTCTACTATATGCTTGGCAACTGATTATACAAATTAATTCAAGTGGTTACTTGCATCATCTATGGGAGCAGAGAAATTAAATTAATAAATTGGCGTATATGGTTATATTGGAGGATTGTAGATGAATTTAACTAAGTATCGTAGAACCATGATCCAATGGTTTCAGCTGTCTTTGGCTTTAACTCAATAAATGCACATAACAAAATTATAATAAATTATTTACTTGCGTTGTTTGTTTGATAAACCGCATGTTTTACTAAATTTACAGTTAAATAGATTGTTATAAATAAGTTTGAAATTTTAGGGCCACATGTTATAGATGTATAGGATACAATATTTTCTATTCCTGGTTTTCACTGTGTCCATTCATTTGTATCAATTATCTCACAGAATCCAATTTTCAAATTCAAATATCGTTGCACACTAGTGACTTATAACCGCATTAACTGCTACTATATTCTGCTATAACCAGTTTTTTTCACTGCTATATTCTCATGCCTAGGCCTGCCCAAGTATGTTGTAATCCTCTCCGTTTAAAGATGTTCATCCGAAGTAGTCTTACTTCCCTATAACCCAATTAATAAAGCTTATTTTCTGTATATTAGTTGCATGGAAACTACGCTTATTCTCTCTAGTACAAGTTTCTGAATACCCTAGCGTGCATCTGTACTTTCAGAAATATTATTATTATCACTATCACTATTATCAGTATTATTACCAAATACCGAATATGTTATTTGAAAGGATTCTTCGGGTTTAGTGTGGAATTAGACTCTGGTTACATAGCACGTTTCTAAGGCATTCAAGTTTATTTAGTCAAGCGTTTTCTTCTTAATACAAGTGAATTTTAATTTTTTTTTAATTTATTTGACAGTATGTCGGACAATCAAAGCTGTGGATCTAATTGAATTGATTAGTATGACATTAGGTCAAATAATCAAATATACATCTACGTAGGACAAATAACCATTAGGTATTACTTTATCTGTTTACAGTTTTATTCTTGTATAAATTGATCATGTTGTTTTTATGTCTCTTCTTTCTATGAATGCCCTTTCCGAACTCTTCTCCACGATCGAACAGATAATCAGTAAGTGAATTATGAATCTTACTTTTTCGACATTTTATTTTGATGTTTACTGAGTTTTTAAGATCTATATATAAACATCCAAACAAGCTGTCGAATTCCTGTACACCGATTTTAGTTTTAGTAATTAGTCGATATCACAAAACTTACATAGTGACAATTGGTTAGGTTTCGTTGTATTATTTATAGTTATAAATAAACTATTATAGTGTACCAGGAAATTATATATTGATTCAAATAAGTGCAGTGTAGCTCGATAGAGTTATATCTACTTTATACATAACCAGAGTAACTGCCTGTGTGTTCAATTAAGTAATTATATTTTAATCACTTCAGTTAGGATTACAATTAGGTTTAAGGTTAGGCTTGAGGTTAGGGCCAGTTGCCTAGACATTACCTTGAACGACGTTTTTTCCGATCAGAAAATAACACTCATTTACAGTGGAATTCACTAAACAAAATTAAAACAGTTAGAATATGAATACTGAATTTTCCATTTAAAGAGATGATTCCCTTTTATAAATGTTGATAGTGAGATTAGATGATGAAATCAGTCTGAAAAGCAAAATGTATTTACACCACACATTACCAACAATCCGGTCGCACATACACTTGTCAAGGCAATTATGTATAAAAATGTAATACTAATGAAGATCAGTCAAATAGACGGTCGAATGAATATAGCGTGATAACTGAAGAATAAAAACAGGAATATAAAGTAGTGAGGATAGAAAATTGTCACACCACCATTAATAATTGAAGATTACGAGGACAGTTTCAAGGTTATAGCAAACGGCTTTTGTGTACAGAAAGAAGGCTTGAATTTTCGAACGACCAAGGCTTGCGCAAACTTCAGAACATGCTTATGGTTACTCCTATGTAAAGTTGTAAAAGCTATTGTGAGGCTAAGCATTACCTTGACAAGTATAGGTGTGACCGGATTGTCGGTAATGTGTAGTGTAAATACATCTAGTTTTTCTGATCAACCCCATCTCCTGAATTTTCCCACGTTAGGAATTGTTTCCCCGTTTGAAAACCCGAAACATTCTGTAAAGAAATTCGAACGTTTCACTTTACCAACTGGTTCGAGTTTTTTCTGGGATTAGTTTCTCTGGTGGGACGTTAGAATTTATTTTTTAGTCGCTACGATTTCAAATGTAACTTACATTTTGTGTACCCCAAACTGATTACATAAACCTTCAAGTAATTGTATTATATTGCTTTTTAATGCTATATATCGAAATAACTAACACTTTTTTTGTAACTGCAACCCATGATTTTCTCAGCATTTGCATACACGTTCAAAATATTTGCTTTGTGGAAAATCTCCATTCCGTTTCTATTTTAGTCTTAATATTCGATCACAATGGCGTGAAGTTAGTGTATGTGGATCTGTATATGAAATGCGAAGCAATCGTTGTATACCAACTAATTTGGTAAGAAACTCTACTTGCTTATTGTATTTCATGCACACTTTTTTGGAATTTTCTGTATTTCCTATAATGTCTTGTTTATTATCGCTGCTTATCATTTTGCCTTATGTTCAATTTCCTTGGTGTTCATTCACGTACCCTAACTTAGCTATTTACATATGTTTATTACAATCGTAATTACTTGTTGCCTTCCTTCGTTCAGTATCTGTTGGCTACTTAATTCAGAAATCACATTCTAAAATCTATATATTTTTAACTGCTTTAAATTTTAAGTAAGTATTCCTTAATTAATCAAGTTCTTATCTCTTTTTGAAAATAGTAATTAATAACAGATATTAGTTTAATGAATTGTAATGTTGTCAGTTATTTTTTTACGGAATGTTATATATTACACTGTTCTATTTTTCACACGATCCTCATAAATTATTCATCTGATTGTATATGCCTTAATAAAACTACAGCCTTATCGTGGTACAAAAGTTCTATAATTGTAGCCAGAGATAAATTAAGCTCGTATACAGAAGAATATTCTTGATATCTAAAATTGTATTGTTATGTAAATGTGTTTTCTCAACTTACGTATGTATAACAGAATGACAACGTTACAAAAGTTACGAATATATTTGCATCAATCAATTAATCAATTCATGTTACCTCTCTTAGAGCATAGGCCACCAACCAGCATTCTCCAACCAACTCTGTTTTCAAATCTTTTTTCCAATTCTTCCCAAGGGCTATTCATTCTCTTTGTGTCTGCCTCCAATTCCTGGTCCAATGTGTGCTTTGGTCTTCCTCTTTTCCCATGACCTTGAGGGTTGCATGTTATTGGTTGTCTTGCGACGCAATATGATTCATTCATTCATTAATAACGTAGAACCGGGCACACGCCCATAGGTTCAAGTTGCCATACCACAATAGCACTACGAGATTAAATTTACAGAAGTAACACAACGACAGAATACAAGAGGGAAGAGTAATGTAAAGGCGTACAGAAAATATTACATTTCAAGATCTAGAGGAAGTTAAAGAGTCAATACACTTGCGCCACTGTGACCGATTCTGAGCCATGTAGCCAAATGTTTCCAGCCATTTATTGTGACTATCACGCTGACCCCAACCAGGTAATCTGCATCTATCAACATGGCTTAGACTAACAATCAAAGACTTCACGGACTGATGCTATATTTTGGTTTGGCCGCCCCTAACCTTCTTCCATCCTACTTCAACCCTAGCTAACATCGCACGATAAGACAGGAGATGGTCGGGCATGCGCAAAACATATCGCAACCATCTCAATCGATGAAGGTTAGTGACCTCTTCGACTGATTTACTATATTTCCCAAGAACCTTTCGTCTAACCTGCATATTACATATTTGACTGTTCCATCGTATACGAGAAATGCTACGAAGATTCCTGTGGTCAAATGCCTGAGGATGACGCATATCTTGGGTTTTCATGGCCCACGTTTTGCAGACATATGTTAAAACGGCGCGAACTGCTGCACAGTACACCCGGCCTTTCGTTGAGAGACGGATATCTCGTCTGCGCCACAAGTAGCGTAAATTGGTAAATGCCAATCGGGCATTCTAAATCCGCGCTGAGATTTCGTCAGACACCGACCCACCAGGGGTGATGAGACTTTCGAGATAAGTGAGACGGTCAATGCAATCAACTACTTCACTCCCTATAACTAATCTAGGTGAAGAATCAGGCCAGTAGTCCTGGTGTAACATTTTGCATTTAGAAGGGGTGGAGCGCATTTCGAATTTGCTTGCATTGTTACTCAAGGTGTTCAGGAGACTCTGCATATTGTCCGCGTCTTCACCGAGTAGGACTACATCGTCTGCGTATTCTAAGTCAACAAGTGGACTTTCTGAAAGGAGATTAATTTCTGAAGAGTTAAAATAAGTGAGTGAGACTTCCAAGAGAACATCTATGACGAAATTAAATAAAAAAGGGGATATGGGGCAACCCTGACTAACCCCACTTGAGGATGATATTACTGGTGACAATTGACCATATGCTCTGACTCAACCGGTGGTGACCGAGTAGAGAGCCTTTATAAGGTTTATGAAATTTTGAGATACGCCTTTTAATAACAAACATAGCCACAAGACTTCACGGTCTACAGAGTCGGAAGCTGCTTTTAAGTCAAGAAATACGACTATAGTGGGACGTTAGTACATATGTCTACGTTCAAAAATCTGGCACAGAGTGAATATGTGATCAATGCAACCACGTCCAGGTCTGAATCCAGCCTGATTTTACCCAGTTTGCTGTTCTCTATTGTTGGATAAACACCGAGTGGTTATAGAGGCTAATATTTTAGTTAAACTGATTCCCCTGTGGTTATCACAAGAGGATTTCTGTCACTTTTTGTAAATTGGAACGATCGGCGAACGAGACTAGTCGGATGAAATGATTTTCAGTTCCCAGACTTTGGCTAATATATCTGTCAATTTGCCAGCTAAGAATGGACCACTATCGTTGAAGATATCGGTAAACAACCTATCAAGTCCTCCTGCTTTCCCTCGACAAAAAGGCATCTGCGTGTGTCCCTATATTTCCGAGTTCGTACTATGCCATTTAGACGGACAGCATATAAACGATTGTCTACAGGAATCCACTCGAGAAGTGCCTGTTCTGCACACAAGCTTAGTGCTATGCCTACACCAACAAGACCACGTGAACCTACTGTAGGGTCTCCAGATAAACGAAGAGTGAATTGTGCTGTTCCGCTGCATTGATTAGGTGAGGTCAAACGGATGACCATGCTGGGGTCCTGTATACATGTTTCGGAGAAACCGTATAATCCAATTGCAAGAGATTCTAGTGTTTTAGTTAAGACAGCTTGTTGACCGATTTGACACAGCGTACGTACATTAAAAGGGCCAACATGAAGTTTAGAGTGCGGTTTCAGGAGATCTGGTATAACATTTCGGGAACTCTAGCAACCAATACAAGTGGCGCGCGTAGAAGATGCAGTAGGAGAAGTGCGGATATTAAGAACAAGAGGAGAACGTGTTTGATCGTGAACAAAGTTATTTCGAGTGATATTAGAGGTATGAGGGCGGTTATTACTTCCCGGTTACCCACACTGTGGAAGGGTTCTTCTAGAGGAACCTGAAAAAGGTGGATTAGGGGAGGTCTTGGTGACCCGAGAGTGTGACCGCAGTGCGCAGGAGACAACTGTTTAGAGTCGGTCGCCTATGTTAATTGTTGGTCCAGTTGTCATAAGGGTCATCTTCCTCTTAACTTCCGAAGAAACTCTGCTCTCATTGTTAGGCGTTATGATTCTTCGAAGTAAAGACCTTCTAACTCTTGGGCTGAATTTAAAGGATTTTAATGGTTTTTTCTTATTTGCGGTTTTTTTAACAGGGTTGTTGTTTTTACGGGTGGGGTTGCTATCTCTGTACCCAACTCTCCCCCTTTATCCGACCTTGGGACCAGCAGTATCCCTGGGAAGGTTCCTTGTGGATTTTCACAAATTGTGTCCAGTTCACTGTCAGCGATTTTCCTAATCTCTACCTAATCTGGGTTTTGGTTGGTTTGTTCTCCTCTAAAGTAGCTTATTGGTGATGGTATCTTGCCAACGAATCCGAAGTATCTTGTACTAATAACTGTTTGTAAATAACTGTATCTTCTAAATGATGCTTTTCGTCAGTCTCCAAGCTTCAGGTGTATTAATGTTTACATTGAAAATCCTAACATCTATGTTTGGTGAAGAACGGTTCCAGTTCCAGATATCTCTCAATCATAGAAATGCTGTCCTTCCTTTGCCGATCCGGCCTTCCAATCATCACCAAATCCTTCTTGTTTGCCGATAATTATGTTGTCCAGGTATGTAAACGTTTCCACATATTCCATAGCTTCTCCGTCTAGTCAAGTGAGATTTGGTTGATTCACGTTGTTTTACACCTGAGGATCCTACTTTTCCCTTTGTGTACATTGAGGTCTACTGCTAACTGTAGAGGCTACTGCTACACTGTCCGTCTTCACCTGCATTTGTTGCTGTGTATGGAATCGAATAGCCAGGTCATCTACAAAGTCCAAGTTGTCTAGTTACATCCTAATCATCCACTGTATTCTATACTTTCTCTTAGATTTTTCAGTCTTCATACCTCAGTCAACCACTAGAAGAAAGAGAAAGAGTGAGCAGCCCTGTCTGACACCGGTCTTCATTTCGAATGAATCTGTGAGTTGCTTTCAATGCACGATTCTGTAGTTTAGTTCCTTATTCTATTGACCATTTTCTCACGTACACCCTAATGTTGACAAAGGCTCTATAATGCTTGCTTGTCCGCATTGTGTATAAAACTTTTGTAATAATGTTGCTCCAGTTGTCCAGTGTTTCCTTAGCTTCAGTTTCATTTTGGCCACTACCAGATGATTCGGTAAAACCCATCTAGCTTTGTGTATGCGTCTGTGGGAGAATATGGTGCAACCTATAATCATTTTGTTGAAGGCGCTTAAGTTTGCAAACCTTACCGCCTTCGTTCCTTTCTCCCAGTCCATGTCATCCCATGATATCTTCATATCCTTTGTTATCAATTTCAATCTTGGTGTGTTGGTCTCCCACGTAAATGGTCAGGTCCTTGGCTGAGCATTTCTCGATGATTGACTGCAGTCCCGCCGAGAACTAGCCTTTATCGTGGCTATCATTAGTGGGTGCATAGTACTGGATGATATTTATTGTCGTCCCCTCAGTCATTGTCTTGAGAGATGTTTTGATGATGACCGTATTTCAACGAGATTTCCATCCTATAAGCATTTTCCGTGTTTCTTAGGACAGCATATGTACCACTTCTTGTTTATGCGTGACATTTTCTTCCCCATGACCGTAGTACAACAGTACATCTTCAGAGGCTAATCTTTACTGTTCAACTTGTAACTGATGAGTTTCACTTATTGCAAGTATCTCAAGGCTGCCTTTTTTTCATTTTCTCAACCATTTTGATGTTGATCTCGGTCTCTTACATTGCTCAAACATTCGTGTACCTGTGTACCTATATTAATTGTTGTTCTAATTGTTAGAAGGGACATCGGCCTCATGACTTTCGAAGAAACTCGGCTTACTATAAATATTTATAATCATTGATCTAATATCGATTGTGCGTTTTCTTTCACCTTGTAATGAGTTGTAATGATTGAACAAACTGGTTTTCTATAAATTTAAGCTATTTAGGAGAAACAACTCACCAACTTTCTGTGAGCTGAAATGTGTCACTTAGAAATTCTAATAGATCTATCTAGAATTATTAAGCATGAATTAGCACGCGTCTCTACCGATGCAACTCAAATAGGTCACTACAATAAACAAGTATGACCACATCATGGTCGAGGATTTGGTTTGAGATCATGAAGTAATTTTCATTGATTTTTTTCCTTATCGAATAGTATGTAAACTAAGCCATAAAAGCGTAAATATAAAACTCGCTGATTTCTAAGTAATAGAATAAAAATTAATTTTTTTAACCAAAAATTCAAACAAATCTGTATCATAAATCAAATATCAAGTTGTATTATTACAAAACTTGCGTTTTTGCGTAATTCTTACCACCATCAGAATGACTTGATTATTTATTTTTTGAACGTTGCCTTCCCACTGTATTATCTCATCAAAAATGTGTTATGCTACACTACGAAATAAAATTACTTTATATTCAAATTTCGAAAGTTTTCTTATTAAAACTTTTATCTTTAAACTACATTAGACTTTATTTCCAATTCCTATTTCATGTTGTTATGTTTTAGCAGCTTCTGGCATGGTATCATCAATTATTATGAATAGAAACAGTTGAATTTACAAACTAGTACATTATTCTGTATTTTGAGAAATATTTTATGATGCCGTTTCATATCTGTCTACCTCACTTGTATATACTACTACTACTACTACCACCTTACTTTATACATTATTTCTAACTAGTGAAAGTAATTCTATTTTCAGTTGGCCGTCGGAGTGAATTATAATGCTAGAGTAAAGTGATTTAAGAACCAATTCTCAAGGTCGCGGAGCGTAGTTGCAATGATGATGTTGATTCTAGTGAACACACTTCGTTATTCGGGTGGAATAGCTATAATAAAGTATTTCTGAGATAAGAAAATGCTTCGTATTTTTAACAATAAAACCTTATCATTTACATGTACCTCTTCCCTATTGGCTGAAGTCGGTTCAAGGTCATTTTTAGAATGGATTAAGTGTAGAATTATAATTTACTTCAACCCAGTTGACTTCTTTAATTTAGCTGTTTGTGTGAAAAGCTGTTGCAATATTCGTATCCTTATAGTTCTGTATTGTGAAGTTGATATGGTTTTTTGAAAATTGTCTTTTAGTTGTTTGTGCTTATTATTAATTGATCTCCGTTGCATATCACCAGAAACCAGGATACACCGGACAGCTGTTTCGTCCTTATATAAGACTCTATAGCAGTGCACATCCACGAGATCTAAAATATTCTTTTACTTGTTTAAGTGTCTCTAGCTTTAAAATATGGCAACTATTTTTTGTGGCTATTTGTAACGTTTGAACAGTTAAGACTATAGACTGAATCTGATTATGTGGCCTGCTCTAACGTTTGTACCACTTTTTTACTTGTATAACTTGTATAACAATCAGACACTATTTTAGACTCGTCTGAACCAAGTCATTATGAATACTTCCCATATGCATTTTCACGCTGCTATTCAAGTAGGAACGTAGCAGTTTTAGTATATTTTCGTTCATGTTTATCTTTTGACAAAACGTGAGTTGATTATATTTAAATGCGTGCTTGGTGGACAGAAAAGACAATTGTAACATCTGAACTGATCAGTTGAAGCTGAGACTTCAATATTATCACGAAACTTATTGTGTAAAATACTGTTACTATTACTAAGTAATCTGGATTATATATATATATATATATATATATATATATATATATATATATATATATATATATATATATATATATATATATATATATATATATATATATATATAACAATTACTTGACTCCGTACATTCACGCACATATTCACGGTATTAATAAGAAATCCGTTATTTGATAAGGTTAGTTTCCCCACTATAATAGAAGTAATCATAATTGATGTCTCTTGAGTTCTTATCAACTTTTTATTTTAGGTAAATGAGGATAATATTCTCACTGACATGACAATTATTGATCTATGTGGAGTAACTTTATTATGGCGATCTAGATCAGGATTAAAATACACGGCTTGTCCCGAAGATTTGATGAAAATGGTTAGTTATAATTTCTGTCGCGAAAAATGTCTCATTAATGAGTTACTGTTCTCTGTTTTAATGAACTCCTGTATGACATCGTGAATGTTGATCGGTTTAGTTTCGAAAATTTGACTATTTGCTGTATTCTTTCATAAACTGATATATATATATATATATATATATATATATACGCATCCATACATCCATGATTTGTAGTGCAGTATACTTATGTTCCTATGTTCTATGCATAGTTATAGAGAGTGAACATCAAAATTTCTAAATATTGGTTGTTGGTCTTCAGCATTTTTATCTCTCGAGATATATTTGCTGTGTTTTGGAAGGCTTCCTAAAACCACTGATAGTGTTGTAATCAAAGCGAGAAATTTCATCCATATATATTTTTTTTCATATTGCTTACTACTACTCTCAGGGTCGTGTGAATTAATCTACAAATAATAATATTTTCATATCGCATTGCTTCTTCTCGAGTCCCTTGTGAAATTCAGTCTTCTCTTGCATGAAATTGTCACCAATGCAATGTCAGTTATGTATTAGTCACCCAGTCTGTTTATATCGTTTATAATTTTACTAGTATCTTCTTGGCTATATTAGCGCCTTAATGACACAACTGCAGTGACAGCGAATTGATATTAAAATTACTGTAGACTAGTTTAAACTTATGCATGAACAACAATACATGTTGATACGAATGTTCTAAAATACTCATCTTGCTACTAACACAGCACTTTCGACTTACAGTTCCGTCTATACATTCACGTACAATTCATCGACTAATATTACGTTCAGTACTCGATTCTGTCTCTTTGAAGTGTTTTTTCAGCACTAGTTTTGGCATTCTAAATGATGCTTTAAGGGTGGTTTAATTCTACATAGGTATTTTCCAACGGGACCGGACAAATATTACGATATCTCCTTACCACAAGAGATATACTAAACTGTTGCCTCGCCAATAACAAGTCTTCAATTTTCTAATAGCAGCTATAATTATCTGAAACTGGTGATGAATGGAGGCGTTTTCATAACACATTGATATCGTTACTTGGGATCGTAAATGTACTAAAAAAAATAATTCTCTGAGCTCTCAGTTTTGAGCTATCGTACGGCAGTGAATATCCACAATTTGTTTATTGGTTCTACGTAAAACAGTAGTAGCTCCTAACCTTAGTGCAGTAAGCATGATTTGATTCCTAGTTCGCCAGCTTCAGTTGTGTCGTATGAATTTTGTTCGTTACACAATAATAAACTAACTGTCCTTAAATTACTTAAACTAATCTCATGGGAGATGTTTTTTACTGTCTTTATAAACACTGAATTCATAACCCCTGTCCTTATTTTAGCTTTTCTGTTCTATTTATACTGAAGCACGGATTTACTTCATCTCTCTACACTTGTTGTTTTCCTAAATAGCATTTTTCTCCCGTTTTAACACTTATCTTATGTAAACAATTTATTCCTCAAAAATATTCACATCTTACTTCTCCTTTGTCCATGTATTACTTTGACTTTGGAAATATAAAACTGTTTCTTCATTGGAATAAAGATCATAAGAACCCTGGGATAAAAAGTAGCTTCATTTACATCACTGAGTAGTGACCAATATCGCGTTTATCCAGACTTAAATGCAGATCGAATTCTATAGGCCAAAATGCAGTATGGCTATAATAGACTCCATGTCTCATGCAGTATGTTTAGATGTTAGGTAGTTGAATTTAGTTTGCAGGGAACTTTACTTGGTCTTAGCCAACTGTTATTATTGTTACTTTGTTTTTTTTCCTCATCTACAATTTTGTTGTCTATATCGCTTTTTGTTTCTAGATAAATGGTTTGAATCAAGCTCATATTCAATGTCCAGTCCTGTATCGCACATTGAAACTCCCACTTTTGCCTCAAAGTACACATTTTTCAACTAATTCTGATCTTGTTAATTCTGGAAATAACAGTGAGATGTTAAATAATGACAATGTTTTCTCATTGGATTCGGAATCAGATCAAATTAGTCCTGATCAAATGCCTTATGTTTATGTAAGCTGTGGTCATGTACATGGTTGGCATAATTGGCGTGCAGCTGGTGATGTGTAAGTTGATAAAAATAATACGCAATAGTATGTACTGATTAGAATTTACATTAATCTTCTATTATCACTTTTAGTACTATTATTAATTTGTTGTAACTAATGAACACCAACCAACCTGGAAACCGGCTCTTTGATTATCATTTGCCTATTACAATCAGTCGTCAAAATAGGAGAAACAGCGTTAGGATTACAGTTAAACCATACAAGAAAATAAGTTTTTCAAGTTATTTTGAAACTATGCTTGATTTATAGTATATGCTTGTTTGATAACATTATTTAGAAATGAGCATAACCATTGCTATTCTCCTTTGCTCTTTGGACATTTGACATAAATATTCTCAATCTGGATTAGTTACATTAATAGTACTGAAGTATTTCGAAAAATTATTTCATTCTTGAATGTTCTCAATAATAGCTCTTGATATTCAGATCGGCGAGTACAAGAAAGAGAAGAAACCTAATAAATCCATTCATTTTATCCATTTTTCATCCCAAATTAAACTATAGTCACCTTAGTAAATAGTATATATTTAGGTGTGTCCATACTTTAGGTATTTTACTGATATTTTCTGATTTTCCATCTACTCACAAAACGCTAGTTGCACAAGTCACCGTCATACCTCATATGTGCTTCATTCGAATGAAATTACTGTAACAAGCTTTTATATGTCTATATTATTATTACGAAGACGGGATTATGATTAGCAGGGATATTTGGTATGAAATGGTTGGTTCTATTTGATTACTATACCAACACATTTAAAAGTTCACGTGTATTTTTGCCCGAATATAGACAATAAGCCAAGTGTATCAATGTAAGAACACTCACAAAAGTAACTTGTTACGCGTTTAAAATAGCACAAAAGGAAAATCGACAAAAATGAAAGATGAAAGAGAATGGTCAACTGTTCGAGATGTTTTGTATACATCAAATAACTGAACGTATCGACATTTAGTATTTCATGAAGATAGGTTTACTAATGTCGTTGAGAAGTAAGGGTCTTTGGTAATAACAACATGAATTCTAATACTATGTATTTTCACTTACCACTTACCGTTCCTTAAAAAAGTATTTAAACACTATATGTTCTTCAAGTTTTATACCTTTTCTCTTTTTAATGACTTATATCAAGTCTTTAATTAACTACAATGAAAATTATACAGCGAGAAACAGATTGTGAACACCGTCCGTAGTCTTTCTGCTTTCTCACATTTCTTTAAGCTTCTTTGATTATTATTTGCTGTCTGTTTTTCTTAACTTATTCAGGAATAGTCGTCGAACATGTCCATTGTGTTTACAAACTTCATTATTTATCCCACTACGTATGGGTATTGAATCGGCATTCTACGTTGATCGAAACTTGGCCACTCATTGTTTTAATCCTTGTGGACATATTGCTTCAGAAAATACTGTACGGTAAGCCTGACCAAATATTAAAAACATGCTTGACAGTACGCCGCATCTTTTATGTATGCATTCTAATGATATACCATTCGGATTAGGTCTGGTTCAACTGTGCAACAACTCATAAAGAATCAGTTGTAGATTTAAGCACTTCTTTTAACGTAATCTTTTACTTATCTACTTTACATCGAGCTACATTCTAAGTACAAGGCCTAGTGATGCTTCTCTTTCCCGATCGACAGTTTGAACTTTAGCGGCTGAAAATCAAACACATTAATCACTGTGGTACCTCTTCAACTAAAAATTTGCTGTATGGAATAGTTTCTGATCAAATATGTTGAAAATACCTAACGAAGTTATTTCTACTGCCTTTCAATTGCTGTGTTGCGTATTATTACTGCATTTGGGCATACCTATAGGTTTTCAAAATTAAAATATTATCTTGATACGACCGAACGAGAACAATAACCAGCGATGTAAGGGCGCTGAACGAAGTTAAGTTATTGTTTCTATTGTTGATTGAAGATTAATTTTAAAAGGATAATTCTATTATCTGTTCCACTAGGTATCCATAAGAATATACATTACATTATGCTGTCATTTTATTTAATTTGGTGGCGTTATTATATGTATTTGTTAATAGATAAGCAATTCGTGTGTTCTTAAAGTACTTCGTAATATTATATATATATATATATGCTCCAATTTTTCTTAAAATGTGTTCGACTTTCACTTCGTCTACTATGGTTTAATAATATCGACTTCTGTTAGCTGGATGATTTAATCAATGAGCTTTTGTTGTCATCTTAAGCAGCATCATCAGTGCTTTCTCTGGGTTGACGTAAGCTTACTTGATCAGTTCATTTTAATAGCTTTATCTCTTTACTGGTTGTACTTATGTGTCCTTACACTCCTGTTGTCTGTCTTATTCATTTGTTTTGTAATCAGATTATTCATTGACCTTTTCTTCATTAGTTGATACGTTGGATCTGTATCAGTGTTTCTGTTGATTGCAGGTTGATTTGAATCCCGCGCTTCTATAAGCTGCCTGATATTCTTCGGGTTTCGTTGATCCATATTTTTTCCCAATCAAATTGATGTCCCCTGTTATCCACATTATTTGATATGTGCAGCCTATCATACCTTTTCACTAATAGTCTACTACTATGCATATACAGATGGAGTTAGTGTTTACTTTCTCCACTATAGTGTTTTTCATAATTCATACGATTTATTTTGTAGATAATGTTACATTTGTCGTCCTTCTCTGTTTCATCTTTCAGTTTGAATATAATTCAACAAACGCTTCTATTACCTTGTGAGTAGCATTCTAAAAGTTCTTAAAATCCTTGTGCTGATTACTGGAGAGTTTTTTTTTCAAAAATCACCTACTGGAACGACAAAACTTCCCTATCAACGCTTGAGTTTTAAAATGAAATTGTAAACTACTAGATGCCATTTCATTAGTCTTAAAGTTGGGCATTCTTTACAGCTGCCAAGCTCTTCGAGTTTTTAATAACTGGCTAGGTACAATCAATTCATGACGCGAATCCCCGAATTAAATTATCTGTATGATGTGACTTTGGAGTGCATGAGAGATGAACGTGACTGTGGCGGCTGAGATGGATATAGCCTTATATGTATAGAAGCGACTAAGATTAACGCCTACGGACTGTGATCGAGTTAAACGAACGCTGACTGGTTAGCACATCATGATTGACCCAAATCCCCTCGAGTGTAAGAAAGAAAATACAACTTTGAAGCAGTGGGTTATTTAATGGAATGGAACGACCACTTTTATACATCACGTGATAGATCACTTCTTAAAGAGAAATCCAAAACGCAATAGAGACAAAACTAGAGGAAATCTGTGCAGAAATGGAGTAATAGGCGTAAAGGTTAATTGCTGTATTTTGAAAACAAATAAGGTTATAATAATCGTTAATGAGTCCATCCTAAGCCAATAGGTTATATAAAACAAATGCCTCAATCACTGAATTTTCAGTCATAACAATTTAACGATACGAGTTCTGGTAACACAAAAGATAATCTCTCAATATTATGATTCTGCATTATTCATCCTGTTATAACTCTTTAAACCCTTTTTAACAATAGTCTCATGTTGTTGCTTTTTCTCTTTACTACTAGGTATTGGTGTAGTTTACAATTATTAAATCGACATAATTTTGAATTACATGCAAGATGTCCATTTTGTTTAACAACAATACGTCCGAAACCAATTAAATTATTATTTCAAAGTGATTTATCCGAAGAAGAATTTTTAGAATTGCTTAAAGAACAATTATATGTACGTACATTGAATATGGAAAAATATGAAACGTTATCGCGCTGCAAAAAAGAAAATAAACCTAAGATTGATTCACTCTCAAGCTCATCTCCTCAAACATATCTTGTTCCTGAAAGTCACCATGATGCTACTACTAATAATAATCCATCTCATTCACCTCCTTTATCTCCTACTTCTTCCTCCCACAATCATCATCATCATGAGGATCGTCTTTATACTTCATCGTGTTCATCAACATCATCATCGGATGAAATAGTTCCTATCCCATCACTTTCACATAACATATCATCTACTCCTTATCAGCTGAATGATATTTATTCACCAAATGGAATTCGTCAATCTGTGTTACTTGAGAATTCTACCTCTTTTAACTAAATATTTGTCATTCAGTGGTTAATGGTGTTCCACACTCGAATTATACAGCTGGTTATTGTTTAACTACTATTATTTCAGAACGATTTATTTGTTTTCTTTTGTATTTTCTCTACATTGAACTTTTATGTAAGTGCATTTTGTTCGTAAGTACCTTTGCGTTTTAATAATTAAATATTGACTAATTATTTACTTGGTTCATTAATATGGAAGTCATTCGGTTGAAGTTGGATGTTGTTTATACTTTTCGGAAGTTTCAACTGATAGGATATTCAAATGAAGAAAGTAGATTCCTATTATTTTCCTTACCAATATAGCTTTATTTGTTCCTACTGAATTTCGGAAGCCAAACCACACTTTCCTTAAAACTAGCATTTATTTACACCATGATAGGTCCTTATCCCATCATTTTGTTTCAAACATTCCTCTGCATAGATGTAATTAAATACATCTTTTCAATTTTAGGCTGATTGTGATAGTCTTATTCTCTGTGAAAACTTCGCGAATGCAAATGAACATATATCAGAACACCTATACACTGATTTTGTGGTGATTTTGTTGTAGTATAGCGTAAAACATTGTAATGTCACTTCTGTGTATACCACTACTAGCCCTGTCTATACAAATAACTTTTCCTGTTTACAGCAGGACATCTTTTCTCGTTAAAAGTGTGCATTATCAAGTGGATAATAAAGAGTGAACACATATGAGCCATATGGCCCGACTTCATCAACTACTGGTCATGGTTATCGGCTTTGTAGACTGGTATATTTCATCTGTATTATTAAGCGATAAGTCAGCGAATGCCAATCCTGTATCTTTATCAGGCTTTCGAAAAAGTAAATAATCCTATGCACTACAAACAGTTGAAAATATCAACTATAAATAAATGTACATCAGTACTCAAAACTATTCTGTTTGTTATGAACCTCATATCTTTTCTATTTCTACTATCCACTGTTGTTGATTGGACTCCGCTTACTCGTAGTATGCAATAAACGTTGATTATTCAACCATTTATGTTCTAAAACCATTACTTTATTTTCCATATTTAATTTTATCTAGTATGGCACTTAAATTATCATTATTCAATCATCGTCTTCACTATAACACGACCTGTTGTGCTGTCGATTTTTGAATCTTTACAAACATTATAGGATAGACTTTATATAAGTTTACGATTAAGGTTAGAAAAGTTTCCACTGATTGATAAGTTCACATTTGTATCATAGATAAAATCTAAGTGATTCGTAACAATCTGAATCGGCAACAACTTTCGTTACATCGTCTAATATTTCCCGAACACTATCCCTTGACAGGATCGTTCCACTGTGAGGCAACAATGAGTAAAGTAATAACTCTGAACAAAACGGGTGCAGTAACGAAAACACGGAATTATATACTAATTATTAGAGGAGCTTCTAGCATGTTCTTATTTTGTCCGTTTGCACTTATTGGTTAAAAATGGACCAATTGACATATTCTGACTGGAACATGGCTTGGGCGTATAGTACTGAGGACTTTGTCTTGCTGATAAATGTAAAATTCAGTTTCCATTTTGTGTTATTATGTGAATTTATAACATTTGGACCTTACTACTTTTTAGTTAAAAAGGCATTGGTAATGTTATTCACTTATTTTATTTTTGTCTTTCAGATGATCTCACTCTCGAAAAAGAAATTACCAAAGGAATTAAAATCGTAGTCATGCACATATTTTGCATCCAGTTATTCACTCTTCGTTTTCTTTTTTTCATCAACAGTTTCTCTATGACACTGCTGTTTCCGTCATCATCCGTGTTCTGGATATATTTGCTTTAGATATCCAGTATTAAGCTAAGTTATGCAAATACATCAAGTCGAAAGTGTCTTAATTTTAGTTGTAGTCAATTATGATTATTGTTAGGTTACCTGACAAGTTGGATATCTAAACGCTATATCTGCAAAACACCTGTATTGAGCCATATGGCCCGACTTCATCAACTACTGGTCATGGTTATCGGCTTTGTAGACTGGTATATTTCATCTGTATTATTAAGCGATAAGTCAGCGAATGCCAATCCTGTATCTTTATCAGGCTTTCGAAAAAGTAAATAATCCTATGCACTACAAACAGTTGAAAATATCAACTATAAATAAATGTACATCAGTACTCAAAACTATTCTGTTTGTTATGAACCTCATATCTTTTCTATTTCTACTATCCACTGTTGTTGATTGGACTCCGCTTACTCGTAGTATGCAATAAACGTTGATTATTCAACCATTTATGTTCTAAAACCATTACTTTATTTTCCATATTTAATTTTATCTAGTATGGCACTTAAATTATCATTATTCAATCATCGTCTTCACTATAACACGACCTGTTGTGCTGTCGATTTTTGAATCTTTACAAACATTATAGGATAGACTTTATATAAGTTTACGATTAAGGTTAGAAAAGTTTCCACTGATACTATCCCATTCTGTCATTTATGATATTTTTTAGTAAAATTAATTTTTATAGAAGTAGGCATTATGTCACTGTTCTATTATTATGTTTTCTCACTTATGTATTTTAATGAAATTGTTTAATAATGAATGTTCATTCTCTATTTCTCTCACTTCAATTTCTTACCTATTGCATGTTGTATATCATGTGCCAATTCAAAAAATCGACATCATCGTCAACAGTGTAATTACACCTTTCACATCTTTCTTCTATTCTGTCTATCATATATATATATATATATACACTTTGCATTCTGATTAACCGGTATTAATCAGGCATACGTACGTGCATACATTCTTCACAATCTTTAGTAACTAGGCGATACGTCAAAACCTTTGGTTGTAGGGTTTATAACTTTCTCCCGTTATTGCGTTTCTTTTTACTTTAGTGCTTTTCCCCTACTTCTTTTCCGCAGAAAATATAGTTTATTTATTTGTTAATAATTTGTCAGTATTTCAGTAAGAAGTTACTTCTAAATTGTTGTGTTTTGTTTCTTATTGGCTTATGCAGTCATGTTTGGTTAACGAGATTGATAACATATAGTCAGCGAACATTGTGACATGTTTTTCGTTTCTTTATGTATGTATGTTTTCCCCTCGTGACTGCGTTTGCTTGTGTTAATATAATCATATTGGTTTTAGTGTTGGTTCTTAATCGGATTGTCGTATCATTACACAACTAATTACTAGTCGCACTAAACATCGAGTGCACAATATTGATGACCTTAGGTGTTTGTTGATAGTCATCTGGATACTAAAGACCTAAGTTCCGTCTTAGTCAGTACTCGGTCAACGATATTACCTAGTTAACCAAACCGCATTATGCAAGCTAAATGACTATAAATCAAATGTTTTGATCACTAATTCACTACTCACTTCCAAGTAAATTAATTAGTGCCTCTTAGTATAATTGTGCAAGTAACGTTTTTTATTGAAATATAACTGGTAAATTTGCATAACTTAAACACTATACTGTTATGAATTAGGTTTTTGATAATTTACAGAACTAGGGCTTATTGAATGAGATGATGCAATATTTATCAACAGATAAAAATACAATGATACGATATGGCTGAGTGATAAATACTCATGAGTTGTGACTAATGATTCAGACCTCCGAATGAATTGTATTTAAATACAAACCAGAAAGAGTTTTTTAGATGATAAAGTAACGTGCTTGTTTACAAAGTCTTGAAGTAAAAGCGTGTTTATATATCACAAGTGATTGGGGTATTTAGTTACTGTAGGTCACTTATTTTTCAGTCAATTAACATTTATTTGTTTCGCCTGTCATTCACACTTAATAATTGAGTACATATCAATATAGAGGAATAAGAATGTACAAAGAGACCCACAGATTAATAAAAAAATGGTATCATTAATGAAGTAAAATAATGGATGGCTCTCGTAGAAACATTCGATTCACAAAAAATAGGAATTTGTGTCTACAAAATAGTCAGTCAGTAAGTAGTTTCTTATGAACGTAAAATACTTAATAGGAAATAGATGGGATCACTAACCTAGATATTCACGAATGTTTAGCTTAATCCAAGTATGCAAATTTATTCTTAGCGAATCAGTTACGTCGAAATAAATGTCAAATCTTGCCACTCAATTTAGTCAGTGCCACATGAATCTCAAATACTTATGGTTTCAAATCACTTTGGAGTTCAATCTATTGCAGTCTAAATAGTGTGTAATAAAAGTACGCTCCTTTATTATTTCAAAAATCCTGAGTTTCAGATCTCTATGGGATCTCAAGGCTACGATTCAAATTATATTAGGATGTCCTGGATATATGAATATTAAAAACACTCGTTGAGAACTAAAATTTCATTGCTAACTTCTATAAACTTATTGCATTTATATTGTGCGATAATAAGATCTATAGTGAGCTTCTATTTCTGTTTGAGACTCAATTGGAAGTATTTACTTCTCAATAAGTGTTATTTTTCTTGATGAATTTTTAACAAATGTCATTTCACTCTTCAACTCATTAATGAGTAAGTTACTACTTGATATTAAAGTCTGTGGTTTACTGTTTCTAGCATTATCTGGACTGAATTTCCTGTTTCCATTTGACGCTAGATACCGTTTTTCCCCACTAAAGTCAAAGTTCTATTATTCGAGGTACATCCATCCATAAATACAACATGCCGTCACCAAATGTCTCGGATACTAATGATCTGTGGTCTCGTCGATGACTATAAAAAAGCACATATACTCCGATTGAATGGACCTACTGTAACTATTTCATTCCTTTAAATAGACCAGACGGGCTCTCTACTATGTGACGACGGCTCTCATTTCTGTGGGGGCGAGGTTTTACGATAGTGAATAAAGTTAATGATGACAAATTTAAACTTTTATTTTTCAAGAAACTATACTGAATAAGAATTCAGTATGGTCGTAGGTCAATTATTTCGCTTTAATCCCGAACTTTAGAGTAGTTAATGCTTATACGCTGCTATATGACTGAAATAAAAATACTGCTTCGCTAAAAGCACGATATTAATCAGTTAGTAATTTTAAAAACTTATCTTAAAATCATAGAAATTACAAAGTTATCTTCTAATTTATGCATTTGCTATTTTGTATTCAAAGCATTGTAATGCATTTTTCGTCTACTTATTTTAATATAAGTAGTTAAAAATTTAATCAAAAATAACTTGGAATGGATTGCTATTGCTTTAGCTAACACGATCAAGTTGACATTAAAATGGCGCTCAAATAATAACTTGTCAATTGTGAATGTCACATGATTGGTAGTCAGTTAGTTAGCATTGATGCTACGCTTATTAAATAACTTGTGGATATTAAAGTATACATGGGTTTTATCCAATTTTACAGCAACCTAATTACTATCTTCGAAATGATGTTCAGATTTACTAGGAGTTGTAAAGTTCTTAGAATGTTTACGAGTAAATTTTGATTTATTCATTGACTGTAGTGAATTAATGATATTTAGTTTATTGTGTTGTTTCATGTGTATTTTCATATGTCTTGTCAATTTAGACGACTGTGCACATGAATATGTGCATAAATTACAATGGTATGGTTTTTCACCTGTATGTGTACGTCGATGAACAGTTAAATTACTACAATTTCGAAAGATTTTACCACAATATTCACATATATCACGTCTTATATAAGATGTTAATTTAGAAGATTGTCTTCTCAATCTATTGCTTTTGGTAATATTGTCAAATATATTACTAAAATGTCGATATGAATAAGACAATTTTTCAGTAATATCTCTTGAATTGTGTTGTTTTATGAATTGTTTATCTTTATTTGAACAATGAAATGAATTTTCATTTAAGGAAGCATCATTAGATACTCTAATTTCATGCATTGAATTATTCTGATGATTACATAATGCATTTATATTGTTATTTTTCTCAGTGGTCACGCATACATGATTAGAACTAACATTCGGTGAACTTTCAAAATGCATAAAGTAATCATTCTTTGAGGACACTGGGTAATTGGATTTGATCGTCTCTTCGTTGATCTTCTGGTTATTATCGTAATCAAATAAATAATTATATAATAAACTGAATAAATTAAAATAATTTGTAAAATTGCTAGAATATTTATCAATAGTGCTTGTTAAATTATCGATGATGATTAATTTTTTATTATGTACACTGGTTACGTTTGGGTCAACTGATTGTTTTTGTTCAGTATTCAATTGTCTATGTTGAATATAATGATAATAACTTTTGTTGTTTGTTGTAAATTGATTAAAATTTATTTTATGTATACTTTCTAAATGATTCAGTAATTGACATGGTGAATTTTGGATAGTTCTACATAATAAACATGGAAGTATTATAGAATCGCTTTGATCTGAATCAACTGAAGTAAAGGTGAAGAGAAAGAAAGTGATGTTATTACATAAACAATCAAGTATAGAATAATAATAACAATAATAATAATAATAATAACCATGTGAGTATGGCGTATCTACTAAAATGGTTGTCGATAAGTTTTACTCTATAGGGAAACACTTTTCTAGTGTAACTGGCATCACTTGAGAGTTCATTGAAAACCATAAAGTATTAAAGAAAATTTATATCTCATGTAGGTACTTTTGGTGGTGTGGCGTTCTCTGAACTCAGCAGTTTAATTGTGAAGCTCTCATTGTCCTTCTGGACAACTTCATTTGCTCCTACTTCATGTACAAGCAAGTTCTCATTTATTTCCTCTTTGTAATCGGTTGCTTTTACTTGTCTCAAAATGAATTAGTTAATTAATCGTATGATCGGAGATCAGCCTAGAAAATAGTATAAATGAATACAACCACTTATAAACAGTGGCACTAGAACTAATTGATTTAACATTTATAGAATAACTGAAGGTTTGAGTTCACATAAAGTGGGTGGTGGTATGAAGCTTTTCAGAACTACAATCAAAGCTTTGGAATCGAACCATCTAGCTTAGTGGACTCAGCATCACAGAAACCATGAATTTGTTTCAGTCCACTTTTTTGATAGATGCTAATGGTGTCTTTTAATGATAACAAATGAAACCAAAGTCAGAACTTTCAAATTTCGTGATAAGCTAGATACTATATGGGTCACTTATGTATATTTTAGTCTTCTTTCAAGTTGTGACACAATGAGCTTCATTCAGTGCTATCAATTAAAGACAGTCCTAAATCTAGTGATACATTAAGTCCTTGGTCTTAGTCTTATGTGTGACCACGGATGACTCATATTCAAATGAAGAAGCTGTCCAGTACTCTATGGTATTAAGTGGTTCCCTGTCTGATTAAAATCTTTCACTTTACGCTTGTAATTTATTTTCATGTTATCTAAGGAAAATATAGATGCTGATAAAACATTTTTACAGTCACATATAATTTCTACTTAACCTCTGCTTATTGTCTACAAAAACTTTCATGCAACAAACTTTAGAACTTTCCGTTATTGAATTAATAGTTCAGACTAACTTCATTCTCATAAGAAGACAGAAAACTAAGTCATTAACTAGTACGGTACTGAAGTTAGTGAATAGAGAGAATAAACTTTTAATAAAGTAAGAACAGCGATTGCATAAGTTACACTAATTTATATGACAATGTACATAGTTTTAGACTTCAATGAACAAATTTATACAAATGAACTTACACTTCAGTACAGTTGATTGCAAGGTGAATGAAGTATTTAGATCTAATTTATTTAATAAAAACTACGTGAATTGCAACATTGATACTTCTGAGCAAGTTAATTACTGTTATGTGATAAATCTTTCACGATATATATAGAAATTCTAACATTGCATTTACATAACCAGGTTTGAAACAGTTACAATTATTGGATAAAAGCTCATCTTCGATAATCCGTCAACTTATATTTTGTATTGTCTGCATCACTTCATAACTCTCAGTTAACTTTAATAAAATATAATCAAATTATTTTGTTGTGTTCATGTATTTAACTCCTAAAATTTGCTTTGGACTATTTAGAATTTTCAATGAAAAACCTGTTGGAAAATCACTAACTGACTCTAACCTGACAACAAATGAGCAGTACTTACTCGTTTTCCGATTACGGATCGAACGTTGAATCCTCCTACTACTTACATCAACCAAGACTAAACAGCCGTCTGAAAGTTTTATTTTCTATTGATTATTAATATGAAATCACTTCGTAAAGTGAACAGTCCCCTACATTTATGCAAGTAATAACATGTTTACATTTTAAAGTAAATTCCTTTTGGTTCGAACCCTATACACCAATATACCATATATATTCTATGATTATAAATTGCCATAACTTATTGTTAAAAGATATTATCACTAAATGTAAAGTAGTCCACTTTTAATAAGGAACAATAGCATAATATAAATATGCCCCCTGCTAATCATTTTAAAATTTTAGTGATTACTATGTTTACGAATTAGATGATGTTCAAAAATTAGTTTATAAATATGTTTAGTAGGAAAACAGCAACAGTAACCCTACTGCTACTATCTCTGTCTCCTTTGCTCTTCTATACATCATAGACAGATAAGCCTACTCACTGACAATACAGAAAATCTAACTTACAAAGATCAACAGTAAAACCAAAAGTTATATATATATATATACATATATATATATATACATATATATATATATATATGTTGGAAAAATGTGATGACAGCTTGACATTAAAAATAAAACCTTTTTTTAAATAGTCATGTTAAGGTAAAGCAGTAAACTGTTTTCACAACTCTAAATGTATTCTTTATGGTGAAAGAGTCTATTTTTTTCCCTGTTCCTCTATCCACTCTTTCCTTTGTGCTTATACAAAGACGTATGACCACTCTCTTTGGACAGGTCATTCAATAATTTGTATGTATGCTTGTATTCATACTTCTACAACATACTTCTATGCCCTAAACTTCATTGTTATATTACATACAAAAGACAAGATAGTGTATTGCAGTGAAGGTTGGTCGTAAAATTAATAGTGGTGTTAGAGATTCATCTGTAATTGATTGAAAATGGCGTCTAAACTAGTTTTATATCTATTTAGTTAAATATTTTATCAGTAATCACGATATGCTGACAATGAAAGTGAAAAATTGAAGAAAAAAATTGCAATAATTATTGTAATTTTAATAATTAGTCCAAAATAAATTTGAATACAATATTTTTACTCTTTTGAACTAATAAAGATGAGGAGAGGGTGGGAGATAACATAAAGTCTTTCCGTCCGCCACATACAACAACATGCACTAATTCAGAATAAGCTTATATTTTCCTGTTGATTTGTAATGGACTGAAATCGGTCAGCCTCTGTTGCCATATGTGCATCCTGAGCGAATTGTTTGACTGTCTGGATGCAGTAGCCTAGTTGTGAACGCGGTGGCGTTTGGCACGAAGTGGACTAAGTTTGAATCCCTGTGTAAACATCAACATTAGGATGCAGGTACATCCAGCCGATGAGTCCCAAATAGGACGAAACGCGCCTCCTGGATTCCTCTTACCAGTTACAATCCAACTTAAATACACTAATAATAATAGTATCAGTTTACATAAGTTGAAGTAATATGGTAACAATTTTACTGTTAAAGTTATGCATTAGATTTTAATTGTTCACTAAATGTGACACCCTGCACTTTTACTCATTTTTCAGTTCATTCATTGGATTAGTTCTTCATATTAAATGGTAATTACCAATAAAAATTTTATTGTATATCATAACTTATACTAGTTTCGCATTTTTCACCCAACAGAAGCGCTACACTGAACATATTCATAGAAAACTTATGAAGATAACTTCATATACTTGAAATGAAATTTCCAGTTACAGTTTTGTTCTAATATACAACATTCATCAAGTGAATTAGCAGAAAAATAACCGATTAAAAGTATCTAGACACAGGTATGACTTTAGAAGGAACATAGTTCACATACTCAAATCAATATATGTATGGTAGAATGATACATATAAATGTAATGATCAAACTAATGGAATTAGTTCAGTGTCATATTTCGTCAATGTTATGTATTCACTTTTTATATTCTTCTAGATCTTAAGATCAGTTATTTTTTCCTACGTACGTTTGCCTCATTCTATGCTGTCGAGTTACATTATCGTGTTAATCATATGAACTTTGTCTCGTCGCGCTAATATGGTGCGACAACATGGACCTATGCGCCAGTGTGCCAAGTTCTATGCTGTACATAACTGACTGACGTTATACTTGGTAAATGAAATTTAGTGCAACATTATTGTAACCATACTGTAAAACATGGACTACTCGACTGAGCAACAGTTTGAGTTTTCCACGTAAGGGGTTCATGACGATCCTACTGGGTTTGAGATTATGGTGGTTTGTTCTACGTTTTAACTTATAGGTTGCTAAGTGAATGCCAACGAATATGATGGAAACTGATATTCTGCAATATATCCCGTGTCATTTGTAGTATAATTGTTAAACAATTTATTATTTGGTATATGACTTGTTGTTAAGTGAGTTAAATACAATTACAGTTCATTTGAAATGGAATTCAATCACTGTCAACTCAAAACGTGGCAATATTTATCTCAAGTTGACAGAAACATTTTAAATGCTTAGTACTTGATAACATTTATGTTTGTATTACTTGCAGTAATCTAGATAAACTGAGAAAGTTACAGATGTATTCAAGGCATCCTATAGTGAAATCCAGATGGAGGAAAGAGAGGACAATTTAACTGAATAAAAAACAAAGACAACTCATTGAAGAAAATTTTCCTTTAGATGATGTCATTTACTAATACTGTACAATTATGTTTATTATGACTTTTTATTAAAAAAATATTACGTAACAAGGATATTCCGACATGTAAAACATCATAAGCAAATTACGTAATTATCTAAATGATTGGGAAAAATTCGTTTTTTGAAAATAATTTAAGGAGAGATAATTATCTTCTTGATAGATGTAATTAGAAGAAAGAAACATGTTAGATTGAAAAAAGTACATGGCCCAAAGGAAATTTGGAAATTACATTTATTGCACTATGAAACCGGGATTTAACTGCAGGATTTCCACACAGTAAGTAAGTAAACTTGTAGATGGACATGGATACGATACAAAGCGAGAGTTGGTCATTAATGCAACCTCGAATAACATATTGACAAGAGAAGACAATACATTACTCCGAAACATTGTTTTTCTTCGTAATTTCGAAATAGATTTTTTAAAATGTCTACGACCGCTATGATGTTCATGAAAAGAGTCTCTTATGGTATAAATCTAAGTTTCTCAGGTTACTGTTTACAACTTAAGTTATTGCCAATGAGCCCAGTGAGAAAACCTATTTTGACTAATATTTGCACTATTATGTATACGTTGATATTCATCAAGGTAGACAGATATCACGTCTTATTTAAAGTTTCAGAAAATATTCACAACTTCACGTACATCCAATACTCTTAAGTGACGATTTTCATATCTTATCCACACACTTCAAAAAGGTGCTTGATATGAAACGATGCATACATCGACTGGCTACTGTTTAGTGAGTAGTAGTATCTTTGTTTAGTTTTTGATGCCGGTCTAATTCTTTCAGCCAATTTAACTTACAATCAACTAGTCTAAACGACTTAAAATCACATGCACTAATTTTTAATGTTAGGTGGTTGGAGGTTCCGTGTAATATGGCACTCGTCAAGGTGATATATCTACTATTTTGAAGAAACTAATGGTCGTTACAAGTCTCGAATCCGTACCATCCAGTTCCTCACTCTTAGGCACTACAAATGAGCAACACTAACAGTTAAATCGTAGAACTGACTCCAATAATCACTAGATATCTAGTTCATTTTACTTTAAAACTCCCCAAAAGTGAGCCCATACGACATTACATAGAATTAAATTTAGAGCTTCCATATTTCGTTGTAAGAAAGGTAATCTTTACCGCCGACTCGTATTCCCAACGTCTATATTTTAAAATGAAGAGCTTTACGCTTTGTATGAGCACATATTCGCTAACTAATAATAAAATGATACAGAATAAATATAATCACAACTTACCAGAACAAATTCTATTGACATTTGTACGATTAATTTCTGGATGAAAATGTTTCGTATTCTTATAATTTAACCGAATCTCATTATTATGGTTTATTGTTAAATCAATTGGCTGATTATTATTATTATTATTATTATTATTATTATTATTATTGTTACTATTATCACTAGTTGGATACATATATCCACTACTCTTTTGTACTGATGGTTCATTGAAAATAGTTCGTTCATTGGTTTTCTGAGTATCTATAACATGAAAGAGAATATGCAAAATATGATACTCACACAAGTAATAGCTACAAATTTATAAATTAGTTTACATAGAAACTGTAATGTTATATTATAATTATGCCTGAACAGCCATGTAAATTCTAGCGGCGGTGTAGTAAATAATATTAATTTATATGCAGCCACCTAGTTATTAAACGCCAGTCTCAAAACACTACTGTATGAGTAATTAGAAATTATTCTCATGATTAATTTCTATTAGATAGTGACGTGTAGCGCAATCCCTCATGCTTGATTACTTTTCTGTTCGAATAATTTCCAACGTGAAGCAATGAACATCTTCAAGTTAAGCATCCTACAACTTTGTTTTTAACACGATGGATATGATAACTGTACTGGACACTACATATCTCATTCTAGTAAATTTCATACTATCCATTATTTTCTTAGCCTTGGATGGAATGGAAAGACAAGAGGTGATCAATATTTAGCTCGGTATTGTGGAATTATTAACTACATACTATCTATCTTCACAATATTATGTTTTGGATGGAACCCAATGACAGGAGGATCTATTAGAATTAAAACCTATAGTGACTATAGTGCAGTTTCTTGTTGTATTCATCAATACGAATGTGTGATGGCATACTTTTTACAAAACTTAAAGATTTTGAATCTAATCTAGAGTATTACCTAATGAAAAATCTTGAACAGCTCCAAACGTTGACCGATTACTTGTCCAGTGCTCCCCTTATTTCAACAGTTTGTAATGAAACCATCCCCAGATCTACTATTTAATACTTAAATGTGTCATGGAGTACAATCAGTAATTCAGACTGATTAACAACGTCTAATTCATACAGCATATGGATGTATGATATGAATTACTGAATGTGTATGCATATGCAATTTCACCGTCTGATATACAGATATAAAAAATTACTAGCATACAATGTAACTGAAATGATTGACAATTGAACTGGATACTTTGATGGATAAATTTGAATGGCTGCAGGTTTGCATGCTTGTGGACTTGTGTGAGAAAGAATACGAAGAAAAAATTATGTAGAACGGATACATAATAAAGGCTAATGATTTAAAACTAACTAATAATAAACAGTAGCTTAGGGGTGCCTTTCTCTACTCTCTCTCTCTCTCTCTCTCTCTCTATATATATATATATATATATATATATATATATATATATATTTGTATAGTGTCCAAAGCACCAAATAGTTTTCCATGAATGTGAATCAGTGTAGTGATTGCAAATTTCACACAGATTTAACCGGAAAATCCGTTTTAATAAACTGAAGTAGGTGGTCAGAGTTGGTCTGAACGGCTCAGTGGTAACGTCTCCGCATGTGAAAGTGTTAGAAACCGTTTCAGATCTAACAGGGAGCATCATTTACCTCAAGAATGCAAATATATTTTTCTAACTAACGTGAGACCAACTTTCAGAGGAGTTTCTTGCCGACTATCTCTAAATGCCTAACATCAAAACACAGTGTATATGATGTTCAGTTATCTAGACAAGTGACTGCATTTTAACTTAATGAACAGAATCTGATCACCTTTAAGAAGTAGACATACATGATATTACCTAGGTATCAGTTGATTAATCTTTGTATATTAATGTATCGCTTTCTTCAATATAAGACAAAAAAATCACTGATAATAAGAGATAAATACTGAAATAAAATAGATAATATTTTAAAAAATGACTTCATTAACAGTACAAAATATAAATAATAAGGGCACTAAAAATGACCACTGTTTGAGGTGTCAGTTTTTGTCCCAAATATAATTCTACATTTCCAGTTCACTTGTAACATAACCTACTTACCTTAATCTTGAACAAAAAGTTAAAACGTTGAGTGAACACCAATGGTGTTATTATAGTATGTGGAAAATTTGCATTCACCTAATATGGTTCACTTTCGTATAATAATACAAGGAGAGGTGATCATTAATATACTCGTAATCAGAAATAAATCACTAATATAGTTAGTGTTGTACTAATTAGACCTTGAAGATTACCATATTAGTTTTAGTGAACGATACTAGGCAAAGGTATCTTATCAAACACTATCATAAGGTGATAATCTACTCAATGTGAAACTGTTCTTAACCTCTAGAGCGTTGGCGTATAAGTTATGCAGCCATCTGCGTCTCTCTACTCTCATTTATATTACTCCTCTTATCTTCTTCTGCTTTCATCTGGATAAAACATTTGGAAAAGCCTAGATAAAAGCTACATGCATTTAGTAAATATGTTTGCATCTAAAGCGAATATATATATATATATATATATCCAGAATGATCAGTTAAAATAAATAGTTCATATCTGAGTTACATATCAGTTAAAAATAGAATTATCAAAGATCCAAGAAAGACTTCAAAATATGATATTTATCCTATAGGTTGGATTGTGACTGGCAAGCGGAATTCAGGACGCGCGTTTCGTCCTATTTGGGACTCATCAGCTGGATGTACCTGCATCCCAATGTTGATGTTCACAGTGGGATTCGAGCCCAGTCCGTTTCGTGTCGAACGCCACCGCGTTCACAACTAGGCTACTGAGTCCAGACAGTCACACCTGTCCAACGGGCACATTGGTATTAGGATAAACTTGTATATTCCCGTTGATTTGTTATAGACTGAAGCTGGTCAGTCATTGTTGCTATATGTGCATCCTGAGCGGATTGCCTCGATATAGCGAATTTCTCACAAGTATTATGTAAGTTGGATTGTGACTGGCAAGTAGAATCCAGGACGCGCGTCCTGTACCCGTTGCATAAGTGTGACTGTCTGGACTCAGTAGTCTAGTGGTGAACGCGGTGGCGTTCGACACGAAACGGACTGGGCTCGAATCCCACTGTGAACATCAACATTGGGATGCAGGTACATCCAGCTGATGAGTCCAAATAGGACGAAACGCGCGTTCCTGAATTCCGCTTGCCTGGGGGGGGGGGGGGGGGGGGGGGGGGGGGGGGGGGGGGGGGGGGGGGGGGGGGGGGGGGGGGGGGGGGGGGGGGGGGGGGGGGGGGGGGGGGGGGGGGGGGGGGGGGGGGGGGGGGGGGGGGGGGGGGGGGGGGGGGGGGGGGGGGGGGGGGGGGGGGGGGGGGGGGGGGGGGGGGGGGGGGGGGGGGGGGGGGGGGGGGGGGGGGGGGGGGGGGGGGGGGGGGGGGGGGGGGGGGGGGGGGGGGGGGGGGGGGGGGGGGGGGGGGGGGGGGGGGGGGGGGGGGGGGGGGGGGGGGGGGGGGGGGGGGGGGGGGGGGGGGGGGGGGGGGGGGGGGGGGGGGGGGGGGGGGGGGGGGGGGGGGGGGGGGGGGGGGGGGGGGGGGGGGGGGGGGGGGGGGGGGGGGGGGGGGGGGGGGGGGGGGGGGGGGGGGGGGGGGGGGGGGGGGGGGGGGGGGGGGGGGGGGGGGGGGGGGGGGGGGGGGGGGGGGGGGGGGGGGGGGAACGCGCGTCCTGAATTCCGCTTGCCAGTCACAATCCAACTTAAATATATAACTTGTGTAATGACGCTATATCGAGGCAATCTGCTCAGAATGCACATATAGCAACAATGACTGACTAGCTTCAGTCTATAACAAATCAACGGGAATATACAAGTTTATCCTAATGATATTTATTCGTTGTTATCGATTGTAATAAAAGTATTGAGGGTTGATTATTATAATAATTATCAAAATATTAGTATATCTAATACATACTATTTAAAACAAAATAATACTTACGTATATTGAAATCTTTCAGATTTTCAACTGAATACATAGATGAATCATTTATTGAATATAATGATGATGACTGATATGCTTCTATAGACTCTGTTATTAATAAATTAGATGATTTATTCAACAGATCTAATTTCAATGGATCATTATAATAATTAAATGATCTATTCTGATGACAAATAGAATTTAATTGTTGGCTATAATTTAATTCATTATTATTCATAGTTGAAATTAACATTCTATGTGAATTACTGATTTCATACATTAATCTACATAAAAATTATAACAGAAATTTTAAGTTAATGGTCATTTTTAAAACAAACACTTGTTAAATGCTCATTGCAACCTCTTAAAATACAATATGTATATTTAAACTAGCTATTAATATGCACAAATTTTAAAATATGTACTGTTGGGTTTCTCAATCATGTTAAATTATGCTTATCTTTGATTTTAACCGGTTGAAAGTAGTCGGTAGACTATAAATGATTTCAATTTGCCAGTTAATTGACACTAATCGAAAAGTCATGCTAACAATCTTGAAGAAAACGAGATGTTCATATGTGATTCGAACTCAGTTTGTCTAATTTCAGTCTGATAGTTAATTACATTTCAATTTAATTGATAACATTTGCATTACACTTAGGCCTAGACAGACATAGATGATTGATGAGTATATGCTTGTTGGCATAAATCATGACGAGTGTGTCACAGGATAACACAGTGAGAGAATAAAGTTGATCAGAACTAAATAAAATATTAAGGCAATGCATTTAGAACACTCTGATCTTGTACATATCATTACCAAGGTTAACTTTGATAATTTCAAATAAATTGAGCATTGGATAGATTGTTTATAATAGGTGATATATATTTGTAAAATTCCAATGAGTAGAAACTAAAATTTCTGACGTTTCGCAGCTTAGTGCAAGTCGCTTCTTCAGAGAAATGAATAGCCGATCTGATCTTGTATTTTCTTTCTACATTGTCATTGAATTATCTACATTTGCTAAACAGAACCAATTGTTTTGTATACTTATAAATAGATCAAATATTGAGTGGTGGTCTACTAACTGCACTACTTGACTTTTTACCTTTAAGTTAACGGCTGGAGCTTAATTTCAGTTAACTTCGTTTGGTCAACGAGACTGTATCTCTAGCCGTCATATAACTAGTGTAGCTCAAAGCTGAACACAAAAATCTAAACTTTGATACAGAAGGGTGGGTAGATTTATCATTTATTTAAAATACCTATTAGTTGGACGGTTCACAAAAATACGAAAGTATTTATAGATGCCCTCCACATTGTATCGATCAAGTTGTAATGTAGCTGTCAGCCTAATGAGGTCAGTGTCGGAGTAAATACGTCAGTGACAACGGTAGTACAATATGCCGTTGGGCGACTCTAAGGCGAATCCACTAAGCAGCACTGATTTCCTTGAAATTAAAACACATCTTGCCAATTAGTGTCCATTGGTTCGGGACTTGGGTCCAGGGTCTCCTCCGAGAGTTTCGAACTACTTAACAAATACTTTTTAAAGATGTGGATAGTAATTGGAATCCAGAACAAGTATTTTGCCATACCAACAGAAAAATACAAATACTTCCAAAGTATAAAAATAATTTTTGTTTTAGAAAATGAATCCGTTTTATAAAGGCTCTTGAGAACTAAAATTTACCAAACATCAATTTAACCATAGTTGAAGATTCTTCACTAATATTTATGCAATCGAATTCAGTATCGCCAAGGTTCATAAGTAGAAACTAACATTTGGATTACGATTTACTAACCATGAGACTGAAGTGAGTTGCGACAATATGTAATGTGTTTATTGTTCACTAGTTGTGTTGGATTCAGAATTCTAGGCCACATTTTACTCACTTTATGGTAAGCAGGCATACACGTGGTATCTAGTAAGTACTTCACTTTAAATCCCGATTTTCGTTCTGTTTTCGTTTTGGTCCAATATGTTTTCCTTCCTACACAAGATATGTTTATATAACTTATGTGTTAGAATAACTACACTTCAACGTGCAACATTTATCCACTGAATGTTGAAGTGACCAAAAATATCAAATACAACACACTAAGTGAATATTAGAAATAACGTGCTTAACCCAAGCTCTCGAATCGGTTACTAAGTTCGAAGATCTCTGAATAATGTCATTTTCTTCTCTTCTTCCCAACAGTTAATAGTGGCGTATGCCATTGATAAAATAAGAACCTTGATGATTTTGTAGTGGGTAGGGTGCAGATGAAAATATGGTTAAAATAAAGAAGCCCGTTAATCTATGTTCAGGGTTTAGAAACTGATTCAATACAATAATCGTCAGCAAAATTACCTTTCCTCCAAGTAACCCCACCACCCACCCACCTACAGAGAAAAAGAAGTAACGTGTAACAAAATAAAAATTAGTTGATTCGTCATCCATTCATACTGTTTCTACTTCATTTGTACTCTACCCTGCTCTCTCTTACACTGTCCCATATATATATATATATATATATATATATATATATATATATATATATATATATATATATATATATATATATACTAAATGGCATGCGACATTTAAAATGAGGTTTCCACTAGTATATTATCCACATCAATTTTCCTATTGTTCGTATAAATTCATTGTTAAGAAATAAAAGGGTCTACAACAAAAATAACATTAACCTCTAAATCGTCCGTATTGAAAGTGAATTCTTGCTTTTTCATTAACCTTTGATCTTAAAACATTACAGGGTCAATGACACCTGCATCTAATTAGATTGATTACCAAGTCTTACTGTCTATTTTTCTCTTAACACAAAGGTCTGTGTGTATATACTGATCAAGACACATTTTTGCAAAAGTATTTTCCATTAAATAATTATTTCTCTAGAATATACCGGGTTGTGGTTAGTGTCCTATATCACAGACTGACTGGAGTTAGAAATATGTAGCTATTAAGTGGTAACAAGGAGTTATCTATGAGACTTGAAGGTCTTGAGTATGGGGCTAAGGTAGGGTCATAGATACAAGATTATAAATGATCTAAAACTAGAATGGAGTACCTATTCAGTGCTTCCGGCTTCTCAATGATTACTTAAGATCAATAGGTGATATGAAACTATAAAAAATACATGTCCCTACAAATGTGTACGTACGCACACTTACTGGGACGAAGTATTTTATTGTTTATGAAGTCAACGACCTCAACATTGTTTAGACTATTACATTACAATTAGTTATAAAATAATGAAAGCTTAGAAAATGTGTATTTCTTTTTGTTTAAAACTCGTCAAATTACATACAGGGGAACTAAAATAATAATAACTTAAAATGAAACAGTTCCCGTTTCTAAATTTAGTTACCTTTCAATATAGCATGATTTTAATAATTTATACTTTAGTCTTGTAAAGTCCTAGATAAGCACTATTAACGTTTCATATTGGAGGATAAAACATTTTCTCGATGCTTCATGATTTTCAAATGTTTTTCATTCCGTGATGAACTGTAGCTCTGGGATTGAGTAAAGGTATCGAGTTTACAGTTACATACAGCAAATTCGTCTTATTTCAATTTATCACTTTTAAGAACTTCCACTTAATAAGATTATGAAATAATAATTCTTTTAAACACATTACTCGGCTATGACGTTCTCGCTGTTCGATAAAAAATGCAGTCTGAATGTGTCTGATTTATGTACTGATTAAATCAATGTTCATAGCTTGTTGTGTCTGTCCATTTAAACGAATAAAATTATCAAACCAGTGAATATGTCATTTCCATTTGACTATCAGTTACTGCGAGACATCTTTAGGCAGTTTCAAACTGCTACAATATGTTGAATTGAGGTAATTCATGGAGATTGGCATTGTTTTAATTGATCGGATTCGTCACTGATTGATATTGATAGGGTACCATTGAAAACAAGGAAGCACTGGACAGCAGTTTCGTCCTAGTAGTCTTGGGAGTCTCATACTGCAATGAAAATGCTGTCCAGTATTCCATTGTTTTCAACTAACCCAACCAACATTAATCTGTAACGAATTCAATCAACTTAAACATTGCATGCTTGTACTTTAACTTATAGTCGTATTATTTCAGTCGAAATAAATCTCAGTTATACGTGGTGTATTATTTAAGATATTTTTAATACGCGTTATTTATTAGTGACAAACGTGTGTTGCTATCAATTTGTGTCAAATGTTGAGTGTCATATCAGCTAGCATAACTTGAATACACAATTTAATTTTCCAAATGAATAATAAACTTTTGATTTTAAATTAGAACGGTATCACTTAGTCATCGACGAATAATTCTCAAGTTTGGAATTCAACTCCACCTAGTTCAGTCCAGAGAGCCAGTAATTATTATTAACCACCATAATAATCACTGTTTAAAGCCAAGAGAGTTATAATCTCCCTACTTCAAATAGAATCAATCACCACTGGACATTTTGATTCACTAACGTTCTGGTTCACTATTCCAGGCTCTGTATTTTTCTCATCCGTGACATTTTCACATTTAAGATACTTCACTTATAACCTTGAGTAGTTTTTCCTTACAATCGGAGCTGTTGTTTTTAAAATCAAACAAATTCTAAATATAAACCATCTAACTGTGGGGAATGCAGGAAATTCAAAGTAGTGCATTTTACTCGTCAAACAGTATTTCTTACTAAGAAAATTACATTTTTATTTTTTGCTGTTCAACAGCTACTTTTTGTCTTGTGGAGTCCAGTGTTTAAAAACAGTTGCTAAGATGAATAACTAATGAGAAATATACCTTATACCAAATATGAAAGAAAATTATGTAGATTTTTCGTGTTGTTTCCTAGCTTTAAATATATCTCTGTGCGTTCGGTTAGGAAAGAATAGAAGAATGATGAGAAAAGAAATCACAAACTATTCATGCGTTCAACTACACTGTAAATCGGTGATGCATTAATTCAGTGTTTTTTCCCATACTATTGTGCATATCAACTACATACATGAACAAAAATAAACATTTTTGTAGTATAAATGAAAGAATGCTTAAAATTATCACATAATACACGTGCCAGTGTAAATGAATATATCTAAGGTAATCTTCACTATCTTTAATTTTCATTGAGTATGCTGTTATCAGCACTTTCAGTCACATAACTGCTCATTTAGTGAATGAATGCAGTATGATAGCGTGCAATTTTCACTAAAGATTTTATCAAAAACCCAGTTTTTTTATTATTTGTATTGATTGATCATGTTCTTAGTGGACAGTTGAGAATATTTCCAGAAGCTTGATACTAAATCTTTGTTATAAGTTACACCAACGTGTTCTACTCACCAATAAAGTAAACAGAAAAGCTACAGTATTTGCTGTGTACATCATGAATAGTGTGTATTGAAAAAGTAAGCGATAGCTTCGAAAGTTAATATCATCAATTGGTTAGATAACTTAGAAATGGGCAATTCGACTTCAGACTGTTACAGTCACTGGGACAAGCTGCATAGAAGTACAAGACATATATACAATCTTAATCCCTTAAATACCGAATTTCGATATTTCGTACGTTTTACACCTTGTACCTAACAGGCTTGAGTCTTTCTTTGCCACTGATGTAATTATAATAATTATTATATCAGCTGCCTTATTGTTTTTTCTGTTAATATCTTCCTGTTGTGCTGATCTAGTATGGAAAACTAGGCTGATACACATCTAAGCCAGAGTCTATTTTAATTGTTACTGATTGTTATTTGACCGCTTATAGGACTAGGAATTTTTCCGTCAATCATAATCATTCTAAGCCTAGTAGAAATGCATGTTGCCCAAAGTTGCTCTATTGTATTAGCACGGTCAGAAGAAATTAACAAGAGAGATTGCCAAAGGAGTTGGGACAAAGGTTCTAGAATGCATGTATGAAGGGATATTGAAGTTGGGGATCCGGGGTGACATACAGTAAATTGTCAGTGGCCGATATTGACTGATTTTAAGTCGTGTTTCCAACTTCCCTAGCTATTGACCAAGGTTTTCGCTGGACCGCAACCTGGGAGCTTTCATCTACCAAAACTATTCACTTCAACAGTAAATGACTTTATTTACTGACTGGTTTCATTGACTTTGGGTTTATTCATGCTTACTCTACCAGACATTGTGAGTTGAGGTAGTTGGTGTTTTGTCATGTGTAACACACATCACAGCCATTCCAGTTGAATGGTTATAGAAACTCTCTAATTTTTGGCTAAAAAACTACTCATAACCAGTGATCCTTGGATATCTAGTACTTAATAGTATGAGTCTTCTCTGTAGAGGTAACTTGTAACCGTACAAGGCATCAAACCCACTACTTTTAGGCTTCCCTTTAATCAGACTACAAATTTGTCTATTGATTGGGCTGCATTATTAAATTCAGTCAATCAACAAAATATTTCTCGAAAATTAATGAAAAATCTAAAAGAAACCTTTGGATGATAAATAACTGCACATTTCATATTTTGTACATAGAAATATTGTCACAAACGATTATTGATTAATGTTTTCAAGGCTTTCAGCTAATCAGTTCGTGACAGAAAATTTATCTATGAAGTAAGCTATCACTTTTTCAGATGTTTTATATTCACTCGTGACAATCATGACTATATTCATACCAATAAATAAATTGAATTGTATCATGTACAAATACACAAGAAGTCATAAATCCCCTATGACTAACTCCAAAGTAAAACATGTTTTGAATATCTAAGCCCAATTTCCACATGAAAAAAAAACATCAAAACCCAATAGTATTAGAATGTCTATCTTTAATATACTCATAGTGAAAAGTCATTTCATTTATAGAAAACTTTTGAACTAATGGTAATATAGAACATAAAAATCCGATCAACATATAAACACATGTTGAGACATTCAATGATCATATAGTTTTAATCAATCTACTATTTAAAAAGAAAAAAGAAAAAAACAATAAAATATGTATAATCATTCAGACTGTTAACGTTGTGTATTTTTTTATTTATTTGACAATTACAATATAAACTATTTTATTTTGAGATCTACTGGAGGAGAAGGAGGAGGAGGAGGTGATTTGCATTTTTTATTTTTCACAGCTTGACATTTTTTCACAGTGAAAATTATTCTATAGAATTTACATGGTAATAATACTAATTCTTTTCACTTCTTTTCAAAATAGATATTAGAGACTATATTGACCATCTGTCTGAGTTCATTGTACAAAAATTGATTACCATTCAGTGTATCTGTTGAGTTTGTGATTTTAATTTGTAGTAATGTCGTTTATACGTTAAGCTGAAAATTTTTAAGTGGTGCACAGATGGTTTGTTTAATAGGTAATAATAATAACTATTATTAATATTATTATTATTATTATTATTATTATTATTATTATTATTATTATTATTAATGATCGACAATTCATGTCAGTAATTATTTTTAGTACACAGATTCTGTCAAATATACATTCTGATTCGAATAATTAAGCAAAGAATGTAAATTATATTCAATATGTGATCACTTATTTTCTTTAATAATATTTAATTAACAAGTTACTGATTGAAAACTTATTAAAACGATATAAGAATTCTACTATTAGATATCGATTCAGTAGAGCATATGGTTAAGTGTTCGCCATAAAGGCTAAAGGTTCTGGATTCAATTTTCTAGTGGATTTGAGGGTATGGACTCTTGATGTATCTTATGCTAGGACGAAAAATCCTTCCAATGCCTTCTGGTTTTCATTGATACTCAACCAATATCAATCTGTAGTGGATGCAGGCAACTAAACTTATTATCTACTTATCTCCACAAAACCACCTCAGTTCAAAAAATTATTTGATAAATCATGATACTTTGATTGGAAATAGTATTTAGTCTATACAAGTTGCATATCTTACAAAAGTCAAAGAACAATCACTTCATGAGGTGACATTGTTTAGAGTCTCACTTTATGTCGATAAACTCATGTCAATTATTTCACCCATTCACTGTAACTAATTAATGTCGTTTTATAACAAAATTTATTTTCATAACTAAATAATCTGTGCAAACCATTAAGCTAAACAAATATTGATCATCATAATTTACAGTTTCAACTGTTAACATTTTGGAATACTAATTACGAAGCAGGTGGATAAGTACTTCTGAAGAATACGAAACTAGAATGATGTAATTGTTCAGAGTTTCCATTGATCATCTAACTAAAACCAGATGATGGTTTAAAATTTCAAACTACGTAGACATTTGGTTGAAGTGTAAAATAGTGAATAATTAACGGCAACAGTTAAAGCGGATTTGGGTGATAAAACTCCCACTTTACAATTAAAATGCTAATCAATATTGATTCTAACGTAATACATTGAAGTAAATAATAACTATGATTTTATTCTTATTCAGTTCATTACAGAATGCCAATTTAGTTAAATAACAACTCTGAACGATTGAACTACAGGTTAGAAAATGTCATTTGAATGGAATGAATAGTTTTATTAGCTTTGACAAATTAACAGCCTACAATACCGTTGTAATCTTAGTAACTAAGTTTTATTACCTACGCTTCTTTAGTATTCGAAGTAAATATTCAAAGTAATTTTTGTGAACATTTATAACCTAACCTTTTATTGAATAAACTGGACAATTTTACTAACCTAGTCGACAACAATTTATTTTTGTTCAATGACTTATGTATTAAATAACTTTGCTTTTGATTGATACAGAATAGAACTTTTAGGGAGGAAGGAAAAATACTGCATATTTAGGTAGAATAAAAAGGAATATTGTTTCATCTAAAACTATTAATTTAAGGCTGTGTATTAATAATTATTACGAAAGTAACACGGCTAAATACGGTGTTGAGTTTCGTCGAATGGATACTTCATTGCCAAGACAAACATCATCATCATTAGCATTAAGGAATATATATATATATATATATATATATATATATATATATATATATATATATATTCAATTCCCATAAAAATCTCTTATATAAACTAGTCATGATCATTGGAGGCGGTCAAGTTTGAAATAAGAAAATTACTCATTAATGATATTTATATAGTATTGTGTTCGAGCTAGATAGTTTAATTGTAAAGTTTATATTGCTGATCTAAATGATATATCATCAGGTTCTATTTTATGTAGAAAAAGCTTTTAGATCATGCACTTAAACTACAAAATAGGTAATGGCAATAAATGGGAAATGTGCTCTAATACAAATTGACTGGGATGGCAGGAAACTCTGAATCAAGTGAGTTTGACATAGTAATCTAAAGGTATAGTGCTCGATATATAAATTAAAAGTTATTCCATTGGTCTGTTATTAGATCGTGACTGCATCTTTTAGATGTCCTAAACTGTGACAAAAGGATTATTGAGCATATGAAATTGTGGTTGATTGATTGAAGAACTTCACCCCATTAAATGACCAAACTTTTCTGAACTTAATTTAGTTTGATCAGATACATAAGCTCATATCTAATTATTTAATAATACTACCGAAGCTGAATTATTTCTTATAAATTACTTCATATAAACACAGTCAACTCCAGTAACTCAAACAGTTTATAAAGCATATCTGGGTCAACCAATGGCTCGGTCTTCTGAAATCTATTCATATTTAGGATTTAGCGATTAATCTTATGAGAATAACTCTGTCATTTAGGAAATATTAAGTATTGCAATATTTTTTTATCAAATCTATTAGCCCGTCATTTTGTTGACAATATAAGAGATAGGTTAATTGGTTGAAATACGTATAGTGTATTGTATAATACAAAACTTGTCGGCTGAGTAGTTGCATTTCACAATGTAACTATTGCGATCAACCTTATCAGCTGAATTTCACTGTCATATTCAAAAGACGAAGCAAAATCAATTATATACTCACTAGAAGATGTAAGCGTTGTATGGAAATTTAAATATAGCTTACTGAATAGATTGGCAGAAAATCTAGTAAATGAAGTGAATATTACTATTCCACTTACCTATTATTACTTTAATATCTAGGGTTATTGAATTGAGAGTTTGGTGATTTGAATGTGGTTTTAACTACAAAGAATGTATGTATAGAATGTCAATCTAAAAATAAAATCCAATAATATTAGGCGATCTAATGATGGCTACTTAAGAGACTGAATTATTAGCCTAAATGAGCTTCACCGACAGTTAAGAGCACTCGCTGAAGCAATCACTGTATTCTTTAGTGAAGTCTCCTAGCTTATCTATGAAATGCTTACAGATATACGAACATGACTGGATATCGTAAGCGATCAGAGGAGATTAGTTCTGTAAATAACTCATTCTTTGAAGAGGAGAAGGGGGATTAATAACTTGAATGTAGGCTCGTGCTCTCTTACAATAAATCAAGGTTTTATTAGATAGGAACTTGTGACGAAATTCACAAATAATGAGTTAATATGTGGACCAAGCTAATTATCTTTGAATAGATGGATTGTACCTGGAAATGAAATTCATGAAGTCCATTTTCGTACCATTTGGAGATCGATAGCTAGATATACCTGAATCCTGTTGTTGGTGCCAACACTTAGGTTAAAATTCAGTACGATTCGACTCAAAATCCTCGAGTTATCTAATAAGATACTGAGTCACTAACTTGCCTAATGGTGATGCTGTTAATATTATTAGTAGTAAAAGTTGAAGCAATCCTGTCGTTTATGTTCAGAAATTCTGAGAAACTTCAATCCTGAATTCCATTAAAGAAAAGATTTGGGTTTTTTTTACAAAGGATTACTGATTATTTGTTACATTTTTCTGAGATTTTAAACATTAGTTGAAAAAAGCATCATGCGCTTTTCATTCATTGATTGTATAGTCATTTTGCAAACAACGTAAACCTTCACACGTATCTATGTTAGTCCACGTTACCATGTAACGTTGTTAATAGAAAAAAATTAACAAAACGGGTATCCAATAGGTTAAACTAATGTCGAAATAATTATAACGAGAACTATTAAACATTGAGAATATGATTCAAGGAGTAATAAGTATACACCAAAGGTTACTGAAACTCAGAATATCCAAGAAGACTGAATACAGAGTACCAATTCAATGAGACAGAATCGGTTGATATTCATCAGTTGATGCTTTAAATTTTCTTTCAATTTATTGAAAATTTGTGTCTGAAATTAAATAAGTCACTTTTTGTAATTGACTAGTCTTAATTTAGCAAGTAGAATCACCTTACTAGTACGAGAAAAATGGCAAACCTTTTTAAATATGTTTCCCATCATGTCAACTCACTGACTAACCCTACTAGACACTATATATATACGGGAATAGATCATCAGTCTTGAATTTAGCTTTGATGATAATCAGTACATTCTAGACAGACAGACCGATTTACTTATGATTGAGGTATTAAAACTCCTTCGCATCACTTTCATTTAAGTTGGATAGTACTATGTTTATTTTCCCCATATCTTTATTTTTAGAAAGACACACTTGAAACCTACCTACCCTAGTTTATAGAGTTACGTGATTTTTAGTCGATTAGAAGTTAGATAAAATAATTGACAACTGAACCAAACTGTGGATAGTTATGTTGTGTTCCCAGTTAACCCTAAAGTCGTTTCCTTTCTATTCGGAACTTTGCATGTATTATCTATCTTATATCTAATTCAACAAAAATATCCTACGAAACAAGTTCAGTCTCAGATTTCATCAAGTGTCCAACATACTATCTTGAATCTTAAAACTGTATAAATATCCTTTTAATTTAAAGAAAATACTAACCTTGAATTGGTTATAAATAAATAAATAATTCCAGTTAATTGTATAAGTAAATTTCAGTAGTTTCAATGTTAATTAACAATAGCTGGGAGATTAATGTAACACAGATATATTCGTCTTAATTTATTCTCCTTTAATCTTACTGGTCAAATTGACGCAAAACTGTTTTCAACCAATCGCACCTTCATCTTGATAAACCAATCAAAATGGATTTATCTAGAGTTTTATATATAGAAACTAAAGCCAATATTAGGGATCTTGATGTATGGAACTATTGTCAGAAATACTTGGACAGAATGTGAAAAATTGAAAGTGCATATTGTACTTAGGGTGTACAATGAACAGTCAAACTGAAGCATTCTTTAGAACTCTGTTTGAATCCACAGCATCTGAATAGGCCTTCATTTTCTCATTAATAAAGTTAGTTGTAAAATTTAGCTTTCATGCTGAGTTCTACTCAGTAAAATCCCTCTACATTAACCAAGTTTATCACTTATTTAGTGTTTCACCCTCTTCATACTGACCCACCAATTATATTTAATTGTATTTCTCAAAAAAGGATCAATTTTGCATTCAGTAACAGGTCTAAAAAAATAAATTTGAAGCTAATCATTCAAAAAAATCTAGCAGTTAGTGAAAAATAGGTTCGACTTCGTAAAGTGGGATGCTGACTGTAATGATGAAGGAAACGTAACAATAAGGCACCTACCACTTTTGTCACTATTTCTAAATAGTGATGATGACACTTTAGATCAATTTATTAGTACGGGATTAGTTATTCCGTATATTGCTAAGCTGTTCGGGTGATTCAGCTGAGTATATAAATTATTGTTTGAGTAAATTACTTGACATGTCAGATATCCCAAACGTCAGTACATATTAAAATCAAACTATAGGTATCATTTGTGGTCACAGTATGTCAACCAAGACGTGAAATTTGATTAGCATAACTTTAATAATCCATAATAGGTGCTGTTAGTTTTCGTTACAGTAACTGTCTATTATGAATGTTTTACTCTACAAGTTTACTGACAGTAATACCTTCGTTACAACAATTTGTAACAGAGCAGTGAACCTATAATCTGATTAATACTGCTTCCATAAACTCAGATATTTTAGAGTTCTCCTGTTTGAATTGTCTTATATTTGGAATAATTTATCTGTCACCATCATCCATTATTCACCTACCTAACTTGGAGAAAACTTCGATTTTATGCAGGATTTAAGTGACTTATGAAGTTTTTTACAGAATGTGAGTTTATAATGGCAAGAATAAAACATAGCAGCCAGTCGGAAGTATATACGATCAATTTTATTTAACTATCGAAGCTGTCAGTCACGAAAAAAAAAATAGAACCTGGAATATATACGCTTATGTCCAAGTTGCTATACCACACTAGCATGGCAAGATTAAATTTACAGGATTGACACAACAATATAATTTGACGAGAACGGATGAAGTAAACCTTTGTACTAGGGATCAACTTAACTTGAAATCTAAACCACAGAGTGAACACATTTTCATCACCGCAACCGATTCTGATCCATGTCACCCAGTATCTCCAGCCACTGATCACAACCTCAATCAAGCAGTCTGCATTAACCAACATAACTTAAACAAACACTCAAAGACCTCATCGACTGATGCTAAGTTTTGGTTACCCCGTCTTTCTTCTATCCTATTCCAACCCCAGTTAACATCGAACCTCCAAGACAGACAGTGATCCGGTATACACTATACATGTTCCAACCATCTCATTTGATGAAGTTTTACGGCCTCTCCGACTGATTTACCATGTTTTCTTAGTACCATGTACCTAACATAAGAACTATTTATTTGGTTATTCTATAATGAAACTTTACTTACGAATGACTCTGGAGAAAACTCAACCACAATTTAATTAGTATTTACGACCACAGTGTTAGAAAATTAACCAATGTGTTCATACTATTAACTCAATAATTAAGTATCGTAACTCTTTCAACAAACCCTCAGAATACTAGTCCAGGAGGGAACTAATTAAACCGTATGTGTTCTCAAATTTAACTGACTTTGAGCGTAGAATAAAATCAGTTTACCGAAGGATTCAAATCCAAATTTTAGATATTTTGTCTTGTATTTTCACGATCTACATGTGTACAAATGTTTCTGGACATTTATTAATATATTATTAAATAGATTGTTTTCCTCACATTTCAACTTGAAGACTGTAATCACCAGCTTACAATAATCCATCAAATTCAATACTACAAAGAATATAACTATTTGCTTATAAAGTATCATCCGGAACTATCAAATATTATTTGAACAAACATTCAGTAAAACAGAATCATTTAAAAAAGTGACCCTAAGTACCTTAAGTTAGGTTCTATGTAGTGGCATACACTTACACTGATGTAGAGTCTCTAAACGAAGCAGGAACAGTTGTATAGTGTTCCCGGTTTATTTATGTGGCTCCCCAGTTGACAATAGGTCTAGATGAAAATTGCCTAAAAAATAAACATAACTAGAGCGGTTTGTGCTTGCTCAACGAAGTACTACTTATTACCAGCAAGTAGTTTAAAGTATATCCAATCATTTTCAGAGATTGTCAATTATTTAGTGGAGTATATCCAGACTAATTGCATCAGCTGGATTGCAACTTGTGAGTGGACACTAGAGTACATGTCTTGTCCCCCTTTAGAACTCATCAGCTGGGTGCATTGTATTCCAGTGTTGATGTCACGCAGGAGACTCAAACCCAGTCCGCTTCACGTCAGACATTATCCAGTTCTCCACTGAGTGAACCTACACATGTTCAACGGGTGTGTGAAATTTGAAAGTATCACCATGTCCCCACTGACCTACAATGGACTAAAACTGATCACTCTCTGTTCCCATGAATGCATCCTGTACAGATTGTCTCGATACAGCGGTAGTTCTCAAGCATGAATTAAGTTGGATTATGACTGGAAAAGGGAATCCACGATGGATTTCTGCATTATTTAGGACTCATCAGCTTAACCCATCCCCATTCAACTGTTCCCGTTAAACTCAATGAGAATATCTATAGCTCCGAACCAGTGCCTAGTCGCGTTGACTGCTGACACTACGTAGTCGACAACTTGTTGAACGTGTAAGGATAAGGATATTTCTGTTATTGATAATAGGGACAATAACTGACCACTTTATACCCAGATTCTAGTATAGGTTTGTTTTAATAAAATATGCTCTCGTAAATATCAGTTTCATCCTAATGAAGCGATGAAGTCACTTCGCAATTTTTACTAATACATAACGCTATAAAGTTTGGGTCAATGTTATTATAGAAAATGAGTCCTCCCCATCTAAGTATTTAGTGGAACAAAATTCTGAACTATAAAGCAGGGACTATAAGACGAATTCTTTTGGTCGTATTCTATGAATTTGATGGTTTATTGTAATGGGCAGCAGAAGAGATCCGCTTATTTATTATACGAGCTCTAAACTAGTCTGCTTTAATGTTGGCTGTGAATGGTTACCTTCTGAGGTTTGCCAGCTTTATTTGTCATATTTCTGCTGATTACCTAGTTTAATTGACCTTCTCTGAATAGATCGGCAATTGAGGTCTATGTCAATATGTTTGTTCACTACAGATGGGCTCGAATGGATTTCCCAGATTCAGGTTTTTGGTGGTTCTTGAACTAATTTCGTGATCGCGGTTGTCTGTGTAAATCAACTGCCATAAATTTCTAAAAATGCGGAGTAACTGATCAGATTTTGAGGGCGACTTGTTTAGCAATTCAGTATCTACAAACAATTAATCACATCCTCGCCTTAGTGTTATGAGAGGCACTTTAATCCGACCGAACAATCAAAAACCAGATAGAATAGGGACGACACGTATATTATATAATCACAATCCCAAGCAGTCCTGAATGGAAAATCACATACAAAAATACCATATATAGGTCACAACGCTTTATTCACTCACCCCCCAAAAGCAATCACAACTTCACAGACCGATATATCAGAAATAGCAACCACTTCATATAAGGTACCTGAATGATTAATATAACATGGACGTCGGTTATCGCTTAGGGCTCTCAATATATTACTTCTTGTTTTTAAGTGAAAAGTATTAATGCACATCTTAAAGTGTCAAATAAAACTTTAAATAAGTAAATAACTAAAATCTGAGTTTTCTTGATCTAAAACCCAGGTCAATTGATAAAGCATTATAAATGAGGACAAAAGTAAACCGACTGCTAAATGAATAATAAATAATGTCTTGTTATATAGTCTTTGTTACTGTCGTAGTTTGTGTCTTCAGATCCTATTCTTCTGAGTAACTTTACTATAAATCCCGTTTAGTTCTCGATGGTATTATGATAAAAGTCTTTTAATTTGTGTTTGTAACAACTGAACTGACGAAAATCACATTTCAAAGATTCAAAAGCGTGTACAAGAAGGAAACTTATAGTATGTTTTAGTAGTATCTTTTCTTCTGCAAGGAGTGATACGTATCTGCAAGATAACAGGGGTCTTACCGAGAATGAAAACACGATTTGCTAATGACTTCATTAAATAGACACAAGTCTGATATAAATAGTACAGATGAGTGTATTTGGCTTTCATGAAAACTTTGTATGTGACGGATAGTGATATTACTCGGATGTCTAATGGAAGTGAGTGGAACTGAACTTGAACCTATGACCTAATGATTTGAAATTCAAATGTCATAACTACCAGGCCACTACTCTAGCGAAATGAACGAGCTCGGTCTTTATTTACAATTCATGGTCATTCATCTAGTAGTATAAACGTGTAAGCACATGTAAAGAAGTAAGACATGATTTGACACGATAACTGTACAGTATCGTATATAGGGGAGTGTAAAACTTTTCTCACTGTAACTGAAAACGCTATTTCAGTTTATCAATCCACCAATGTTTTCAAATTGCTACTATATTTTTGCCTTAATTCAAACAACATTTGGCAAATGTATTCATATACAATAGGTGTTACAATAGTGGATTTTCTAACTACACTTTGCTTTTAGACTTCTTAAAGATCAAGCAGAGAAAACAAAGCTATTCACATTCATAATTTGTGATATTTCATTGCCTTGAAACGATAATTCTTGATGTGGCTGTTTTCAGATACATTTAACACAAAAACTGAAGATAAATCACTAACAGTATGCACATAGGAAAAGGACTAATCAGTATGTATGTACAATACCCGTAATAAAATACACGAAACGAATATATATATATATATATATATATATATATATATATATATCAGTTGTATAATTCCGGTCTGAATAAACTAGGTGATTCGATACGATTTATTAAAGAAGCTGAAGCGATTTCTGTTTCTTCCAGCTGGTCTGTTAAACCTTCAGCTAATTTTACTGGAGATAAAGCAATTTGACTATTGTCAGTCAGATCGTTGCTGTCAATATCACTGTCGACATTATCATCCAATAAGTCAGAAAGCATACTCGCTGGAGGATATTCACCACCACGACATAATAGTTTTTCAACATAACGCTAGAATAGAAGGCGAAAAATAAAAACAGTGAGGAATTATTAACTATTAAAAAAGACAATCAAGTGGCTTGCATAGAATTAAATGAATAGATTCTATTATTTAATTTGGAAGTATTTGTATCTTGCCATTGATGCTGTCATGAAATGAAAATGATGAGTCTATGTTACTATACGTGCATCCTGAGTAAATTGTCTCAACTGAGTGGTAGTTTATAGGTATGAACACGGTTTGATTATGGCTAGCAAGCGGAGTCCAGGATGTGTGTTCTGCCTTATACTGGGGTCAGGGTACATCCAACTAAGCGGCCCCAAACAAGACGAAACGCCTGCTTAAATTCAACCTGTCGGTTACTATTCGACTTTAAGAAGAATCTATTATTAATACTATTATTGTATGTAGTGTTGATTATTTAGTTTGACATTTCACACCACAAACTGACTTTAGTTAGAAGACCACTGAAAAGCAAGAAACACTGGGCAACTGATTCATCAGTATGGTGGGTGGTGCTTTGTTTTTTTAACACTTGGTTATCAATTAGTAGGTCGGATCCCGCACCGCCGGTTTTATTTTGTGAAGCTAGGTAGTATAATTATTCTTCTCACAACCAAAGTATGACTCAAAGCTAAACGTTATTGATGACCTTGGTGCATGAGTAAATCACGGTATCTGTACAAAGAATAAGTCAATGACATGCATAATACGCATTTCGAAGTTATTCATTAATTAGATACGAACCAACACCACGCTAATATTTGAAGATAGTAATAGTCATATATCTTTTTTGAATATGGAGTTAGTGGGATATTATCTCGATAAAACGGCCATTTTTATAGGCAGTCAGATAGGATAACATCAAAGATTTATCCACTGCAATATATGATTCCGTAAAGTACCATAGTGAATAGACTTTAACGAATCTGTGATCAGTAATGTTAAACTACTTTCTGAGTCATCGATACTAAACGGGTAGCCATAGAAATTGAGAAGTCGACGAAACATTAATGCAGAAAGTTTGAGAAAAGTGATGGGTGTATAATTACAGTGACATAATACATGCTATTGATAAAAAATGAATTTGTAACGTCCTGAAATTGAATAAAGTGCAGAAACTTACCTGTCCATTTGAAGAAGACCAAGGATCCTTGGAAAAATAACGCCTCCATACAAGATCAGCTCCAGCTCTTGCCAACAAATAGGAATAATAACGTCCACCATAATTGACTAGATGAGTAAACCGATGAGGCCATGCACCTAGATGGGCAGGTGAACAATCGCACCAATCACATAGTCCAACTTTGTATTGAATATCTGATAATAATTTAGTGGATGCAGGCCATGAACTCACAGACTCATGAGTTAACTTTGCGTAGGGTAGTAACGTATTTTCAGTAGGTCCTGAATGTAAAATTTGATCAAAGATGGCGTAAGTAGCCTGAAGAATTGTATAAATGGAATAAATCCGATTGTTAACAAAGAAGTAACGTAGTCATAAAATAGAAATTTGTTGCTGTTTAATCTATCGAATAAGGGAGATCGTAGAATAACAAGAAAAATCTAAAGAGCTAATGTAGTTGCCTGAATTACACAGAAGTTATTTAATATGCTATGTTAACCAACCAATTTTTATTCACATATGGTGTAACCTACGAGCTTTATTTTTTACTTGGCTGTCACCTTCGTTGCTATGTAAAATTAAGACGTTCCATCATGCCATGAATCCTTTACACTAAAAGGGAGCCTGCAGTTATTTTTGCTACCTTTATACAACTCATTTATGTACATTATTTTGAGTTACGCTGATTCTATGAAGGATGATACTGCTACATAACTGTTCAAACTAAGGGTGAAATAGGTTTTGAACCTGATAACTTCCAGTCATAAATAACTTGTACTTGTTTCAATACACTATGAAGAAGACTAAAGAATGGTTGTCAAACAGTAATTAACCCTGGTGAAATTGAAAACTGAAGATATATATTTTATTCTCTTTCAAGATCGGTAGCTAAAATTAATGTGGTGTAATATCCTTTAACTCTGAACTGTTATGTATTGAAAAATAATGAATAATGAGTGCCCTTGATATCTGCCAATCAGAATACGGATGCGTCAGCCCCACGACTACCAACCCCCCAAAGCCGGAATAGAGAAAACAGCAGCTATGAGCCAACCAGACACAATCAACCCAGTCCAATTGCCGGTCGTATTGTATTTTAATCATGCGTTAATATATACACAAATTCAGACCACACAGCAAACCAATTAGGGATTTTACATTAATACAAAATAGGAGAGATTGTGGCAGTGAATAGGGGTAACTTGTACACAACCAAATAACTGTAGTCCATTATAAGAGATAATACAATAACAGCAAATATACTAAACGAGAGGACAGAGTAAGAGGAACATAATAATAATAGAAAATGTAATGTTTACATTACACACGACCAGAATAAATGAATTAGTCCTCTAAAATACAGTCCTAGAAGTCCTTTCACTCTTCTTTAGTGGTCCGACATAACATGAACTAGACATTATCTGAATACAATAAAAAAAACCACACCATACGTAGTAGATCTAGAGGAAAGCTAGGGGATACCCAAATGTCGGATCAGTCTATAAAGTCATCAATTGTTATTTGGAGATGTGTTGGTAAGTGCAGACAATTTTCGTGACAAGTGACACGACTCAGAATTGATCTCGATAGCGAAGCAGCATTCACGCTTTGTTTTTACTTAGAGCCTGAGTTTCTATATAATTTTTCTACCTTTATTCTATAAATTCATTCATTTTTCTATACTCGCATTCTATATGTCTAATCATTTTACTACCATTTAGAATGTTAACAATGGCACTCATTTTAATAATTTCATCTTGCTGTGATAATGCAATATTGGCATATATATGTAAAGTCTTTGGTAAGAAATACATACCTGTTGACTAACTTCTAAACTCAGCCCAAGTCCTCGACCAATAGATAATTGTTGTAGAGCTATTGCTTCACTAGAATCTGGTTTTTGACCGGTTTTCCAATGCCGTGCGTATTCTAATGTTACACGTGGATCTAATGCAAAGTGTTCAAATAAAGTTGACGGTAACTCAGCTAAATCCGTACTACATCTTTAAAATAATAATGAATGTGTATAATTTATCTATTAATCAGTATGTAGAATAATCATACTTTTAAGTAAAAAATTATCAGAATAATTAATTTTGTTAGCTGAAATTAACTGTGAATGTCTTACATTTGGCACATTTGATTCTTTTTTGTTTATTTAGGCGTGCGCTGAAAATTCACATTGAAGATTTCAATTCACAACTAGAGTTAACTACAAGTAGCTGTGATGAGCGTGTCAATGTTGCGCAAGCTGATACACTGGGTGAAAGATATAAATATAGTGAAAGCCAGGGTTTGAAATGAAAGCCTAAATGAAAGTTACACACTGGTAGGCAATACTAGCGAACTAAATGAACACAAATCTGTGAGTGCTACGGATAACTCTAGCTTTTTTAAATTTAGATAGATACAAAATGAATATTTAAAATAATCAGTCTGGCAAATTTTAATAATTGGATTAGAAGACGAAGTTTATGTACGAAAGTTCAACCCTCCTCACCTTGGGTGTTTAAAAACAATTTGTACTTACATTAAACCTACCCTGGTAATATTGAAATTATATTCAGAGTAGAGTGTGATTCACAATGTTTTTCATATTAACTTTGTTTTTGTCTAGCTTGACTTGTATTTTTCGTATATGTCTGAACATGATTTTGTGTGATCGGATTGTTCCAAATGTATCGAGAAAACATATTACAGCTCCGATAAACTTCGTCTTCTAATCGTATTATCAAAAAATGAACATTTTAGATAACAATGAAAACAGTGTTTTCCAACACTCGTTTAAATAAGAGTACAACCCAACAACAGCGTAGCCTTAATATAAGAATAATCTGTAAGATATAATAATAATAGCTTTATTCAATAATATGTTTAGTACAATATAAATTTTCAGCATATAGATCATGTAGGGTTAAACAGCTGTACATATCAAATAAGAGTTCACTTAAAATTATGATTCAATGAATAAGTGTTCAATGTCTGGAATATTAGGTAACGAAATAATAATTCATGATAGTATAACTTATTTACATTACATGACTACCACTACTAAACTGTTTCGTTTTAATTATTTTCTGATAAAATATACTTCTTCTGTTTAAATTGCATTCCCCTACCTTAATGGTTCCATCGTGAAGCTTAAGTTGGTCTGTTTGGACAATATTATCGGCCCGAGCTTTAAATAGAAGTGAGCTACTAGAATTTCACCACAAGTGATTAGCAGTTTGTGTCAGCTAACCTTGAATTTATTATTACTTGTTCTATCAGTGTCTAGACACTGACTTGGTTCTCGGTTAGGCTCACTTCTATCCAAAATTGCATTGATGATTCCGTTTATTGAAGTAATTTGAAAACTTCACAATTAAACCATCCAGCTAAGAGAGTGCTATTCTGACAAAATCATTATTCTGAGTTATAAAGCTTCTCTGTCCTCTCAAAATAACTTTTTCAATAATAAATAAGTGAAGCCAGGGTTTGAAATGAAAGCCTAAATGAAAGTTACACACTGGTAGGCAATACTAGCGAACTAAATGAACACAAATCTGTGAGTGCTACGGATAACTCTAGCTTTTTTAAATTTAGATAGATACAAAATGAATATTTAAAATAATCAGTCTGGCAAATTTTAATAATTGGATTAGAAGACGAAGTTTATGTACGAAAGTTCAACCCTCCTCACCTTGGGTGTTTAAAAACAATTTGTACTTACATTAAACCTACCCTGGTAATATTGAAATTATATTCAGAGTAGAGTGTGATTCACAATGTTTTTCATATTAACTTTGTTTTTGTCTAGCTTGACTTGTATTTTTCGTATATGTCTGAACATGATTTTGTGTGATCGGATTGTTCCAAATGTATCGAGAAAACATATTACAGCTCCGATAAACTTCGTCTTCTAATCGTATTATCAAAAAATGAACATTTTAGATAACAATGAAAACAGTGTTTTCCAACACTCGTTTAAATAAGAGTACAACCCAACAACAGCGTAGCCTTAATATAAGAATAATCTGTAAGATATAATAATAATAGCTTTATTCAATAATATGTTTAGTACAATATAAATTTTCAGCATATAGATCATGTAGGGTTAAACAGCTGTACATATCAAATAAGAGTTCACTTAAAATTATGATTCAATGAATAAGTGTTCAATGTCTGGAATATTAGGTAACGAAATAATAATTCATGATAGTATAACTTATTTACATTACATGACTACCACTACTAAACTGTTTCGTTTTAATTATTTTCTGATAAAATATACTTCTTCTGTTTAAATTGCATTCCCCTACCTTAATGGTTCCATCGTGAAGCTTAAGTTGGTCTGTTTGGACAATATTATCGGCCCGAGCTTTAAATAGAAGTGAGCTACTAGAATTTCACCACAAGTGATTAGCAGTTTGTGTCAGCTAACCTTGAATTTATTATTACTTGTTCTATCAGTGTCTAGACACTGACTTGGTTCTCGGTTAGGCTCACTTCTATCCAAAATTGCATTGATGATTCCGTTTATTGAAGTAATTTGAAAACTTCACAATTAAACCATCCAGCTAAGAGAGTGCTATTCTGACAAAATCATTATTCTGAGTTATAAAGCTTCTCTGTCCTCTCAAAATAACTTTTTCAATAATAAATAAGTGTATACACTAATTTAAAATATGTAGTTAATGTAAATACTAACCGCGTCCCAGTAACATGCTGATATCGTGTACGCGCAAGCATAGAATGAAATGCATGACCCCATTCATGAAATAAATTTTCAACTTGTCCTAAACTAAGAAGTGGCGGTGTAGAACTAGATTCAGATGGAGATAATGTCAACTGAAGTGTAATAATTGGAGACTGATATGACTGAGTATAGAAAACCATTATACAAACATCGGCCACCGCGTATGGTATAATGACAATCCTGATGAATAAATGATAAAAACGAATCAAGGAGTAAAATGTAATGAAGATAGACAAAAATCTTGTACATATACAAGAGTAAATAAGCACACTGTTGATTAAATATAGTTATAATTACGAAAGAACTGAAATCAGGTTTTTCCTGCTTGATACGATAAATAAAAATTAAACCTAACAGTCAGGTTTAAAATCATTGGAGAGTGACCTAGGAAGTTGATACCTTTCCATTGTTTATTTTTCTGTTACTGAATATCGGAATGTTAAAAACACCTATTCTTCTGGCCAGTGGTGTTGTCACTGATATCAATTCTAACAGGTGTCTTAATTAATAATTTCGTTTCATGATTAGCCATTACTCGGCCACGTCATCTCCCTGAGTACTCATCTATCGATAGACTTGTAATCCACTCGTTTTAACAATTAGAAACCTCGTTCACTTGTCAAATTAGCCTCCGTAATGCTACTTTACCGTGCCAGTTAGTCAAGTACAACGCAGAACCTGAAATATATGTGCATCCATTAAGGATGCCATACTACAGCAGCAGTACAAGATCGGATTAGTAAAATTAAAATCAAGAAGTCACTCGGCAGAAGGGAGTGAAACGAGGATGTATATGAAATAATGAGACACAAGATCTGGAAGAATGTAGAGTGAATGCACCTTCATCACTGAGACTAATTCCTAACCATGTTACTGTTGATCATGAATATTGTACGGACCACAAGAGAATTTCTGTCCTTTCTCATAAACTGTGGTGATCAAAGATAGAGACCGGTCAAATGGGATCACATCCAGCTCCTAAACCTTAGATAATAAATCAATCAACCATCATGTTGTAACTGGGCCACTATTCTTAAATATACTTAGGATCAACCCATCAAACTCTACTGCACTAACTCGCTTCAAATTACTTATAGCCTTTGTAACCTCACTATGAATTTGGATACTGATATACATTTCCCGCTTAGGTAGTTTGGAGACAGTTGGAAACTGACAGGGTAGTTGGTTATCCAGCATGTTGCTGAGCTATTGAAATGTACTGAATCAAGTGTCCAAATTCTGGTCCAAAGGAATTGTAGTTATACTTAAATGGCTAGACAGCATGTCGGATAACCAAAGACGACTTTAATTACTAATAATTCAATACATTTTTTGTTACATTGTTCTAGTTGCATTATTTCTATTAAAAAGTTTTAGTACTACAATTATCAGTGGCAATAAGAATACTACAATGGCGTCAGAAGTAGGATTGGTTGATATTGGGGAAAGTCAGATCAATAAAAATACAATTACTCAGAAAGAGCCAAGTGAAAGACGTTGAACTGATTTATGGCAAGTTTATTTTGTTTAATTTTCATCATATGAAATTAATCCCATGTGAGGTACATACAGAGTAAATGCTAATTTTTGGACACCCGTTATGTTCAGTTGACGACATATAAGTGGGTGGACATGACTTTTACGGCCGAACCAATGGGAAACGGAGTAAGCATTTCAAGGTCACGGCGGACACTTGAAGGCATCACGCTAACAACAGAGTGTTCGAGATCTTACTAGTGATAATAATCTAGTTGTTCTTTCGCAAACTATGGGATTGTTAAGAAAATCATTAAATTATCAATGTGGCAAGGAAATGGCAGTTTTTTAAAAAAACAAGGGACACTAGATGGCTGATGATTGCGTTGTACTGATTGCTGATGCAAAGTCTTTTTCTGCTCGTTCCAGGCTAGATTTGAAACAAATCCTCGTTTTAATAAACGTATGGGTAATTGGCATTAAAGTAACGACAGCCGCTTCACTAGCGGATGTTTCTGAAAAGACGGCAATTCTGTGATATAAATATTGCCGTGAAATATGTAGCTTTCTGGTATATGGGATAGAGCATTAAACAAGGGACATTGTAAGAGGATTCGCGACAGATCGGCCGCTACACTTCTTCCTCTGGTAGAAAAATACATATTACCCGGAACAATAATATATAGTGACAGTTGGAAAGCCTATCCGTACTATGGATCGCAAGGAAGGATGTTATGGAGCCATCTAGATGAATATTTATATAAAATGCATCGTGATATTAAGTCTGAGGAATTTGAGAATAACTTACACAAGTTTTTAGATGACATAAAAACAACATATCCTGCATAATTTATCAATTTCAATCATAAATAATTTATTAGAAATGACGGATTTCTCATTGCATTACGGTTTATAGTTAAGTCTTGATGTTATATGCATATAATTTTAGAGGATAAATATTTTGTAATTTAACAAAGATTTCCGTGGGGGAGGCATACTACAAAGAGTCTGAGTTTAGAAATCTCTAATAAATCACTAAAATTCAGAGGAAATCGTCGGTCCTGATTTAGAGGGCTGTGATTGGTTCATTTCGATTAAGACTTCCAAGGTCATTTTATAGTCGCTCAAGTTCGGCCGTAAAAGTCATGTCTACCTATAAGTGAATGTACCTAAAACAAACGTTGTTTGTCATCTTAGTTACTTGTGAATTTTACCTCACTGCTTAAGTTGGGACATTGAGAACAGAATAGCTTCGTTTTGAGTTGTTGGTCGTTGTCTCACGATGAACCGGTATAAAATTATAACCTTTCGTTCTAATATACCAATTGGTTACTAATACTACAACTGATGTTACTTACAAAATCGGTTGATTAACAAGAGCATTACTCTTAGCACGAAACGATCCTGATTAAAGCATGCTCATGAAGCTGTGCTGTGATTAGTCCATTCTTATCCAATCAGAACCCAAGAACAATCGGGAAGTTTCTGGAATACTATACCGACGTTTATATAGACTTTGGTGTAATTATTTGCTTTGCTTTTGCCTTCCACTATTATTTTCTCAATACATTTTTCCACCTGCTCTACTCTTGTTCTGATTTGGGATCGAGTCTCTGTCGACCCGTAGAATACTAAACGGGATTAGTACACAATATTAATAGGGTAATAGGGACAACTCACTCAAAAACTACACATTCGCCAGATACTTTTCTGATAAATAAGGGAGATATATACGTTGTAAAAAGTAATACAGAAATCTGAAATTTTTACTTAGAATACATCAGTGTGCAGTGTAGTTAGATATTAATGAAAGTATATTTTTGTTGGTAGCAAACATAATTCATTCAAACTAATATAAAAAACCGGTTAAAAAAAACTAAAGGTTAGAACAGAATATGATGAAAAAAAACCTACATTTACCTAAATTATCGTATTGGGGTTTAGAACCACCAGATAAAACCTAGATATCAACTCCAAAAATAGTGTTTCTAATACACCAACCTATTTACCAGATACAGATTTGCACACTTGGATTTAAATCACACATGAGGTGTGAGGGCTGGTGATAATACTCAGTTCCCTAAACCAACGTTGATGAAATAGGGTTCGAAAATGTGATTCGGCGGGTGAAAGTCAAACGACTTAACTACTGAGCTACTACTCCATGATGGCTTGCTCACATAAAGAAAACTAAATAACCCAATTAATGCCATCTATATATTTTTAACGGCAACTATCATTAACAGCAGTAGCTAATATTGTTGAGTATTTATTCTTCCTTGAACTGCTCTCTATAGCTAAAAACTAAGAAAGGGAGTAAACTATGTTAATTTGAATCCAAAGTCGTGAAAACATGAGTATTGATAAGATAAGAGTATAACACGTGAATTACAAAAAAACACAAACTAGGTTTACTTGGGCAGGTTTACCAGGACGATCAAGTAAATCACAATAGACTATTCCAATTGGTTCTACTGAATTACTCTTATTTGAATAAACATGAACTTTAATTACAGATGGATGCCATGTTTCACCCGGCTGAACTGGCACAACTTCTAGACGTAATCCAAATAAACAACTAGCCAATTGACTTACACCTTCCATACAAGCACCTAATGAAAAATAATCTGCTAAATTCTATAATACAGAAAACAAATTAGTAGAAAAAATATAAATGATCAAAATGAATAAATAAAATGCTTATTTACATATTATAATCATTACTGGAGGCAAACAAACGGTCAATCAAATGTAACACAGAACCTGCTACATGCGCATAAGCTGAAGTCAGTGCATGACATCAATACAGCGAGATAAATGCCGAAGTAGTAGCAGTAGTCATGGTAACGATAGTAATATTAGTAGAAGAACTGATGATAGTAAAAAAGATAAGGCTAGAAGGGTATTACTAGGGAAAATATATGGATTAATGATTTAGAAACTAGGATATAGGAGACCACCGATTAAGCAATACGTGGGTTAGGAATAGAGTGGTAAATCTATTAATGAAGTAATAAATCTTCATCATCTGAGGTGGTTAGAACATGTGTTACGTATGCCTGACCACCGCCTACCTCGATGAGCGATGCTGTCTGGTGTGGGAATAGGCTGGAAGAAAGCTAGGGGCACCAAAAGGAAACATGGCACCAGTCCATGAAGTCATTGAAAATTGGGCTGAGCCATGTTAATAGGTGCAGACTACCTGGTTGAGGTCCACATGATAATCGTAACAAATGGTTAAAGACTTTGGGTGACATGGCTCAGGATCATTCGCTTGAACGCGGGTGCATCCATTCCTAGTCGTCTTCTAAATTCTATGTCTCCGAATTCATCATAATCTTCTTTCTACTGAATTATGTTTTCTTAAATCCTATCTTCGATCACTAATTCTTACGATTAATACTGACTTTGTTACTACCTCCACTACTCTGGGATTTGGTCCGACAATTTAATCGCTATCTGCTAATTGAAGCATGGCAACTTGAACTGATGCAAGCACGTACCAAGTTCTATGTTACTCCTGACTGACAGACGATATAAGAGAAAACGAAAAGTGAGTGCATTTGCGCCAACGAAATAGACTATAAATAATTTCAATGAACGTTTTCATCCACTATCTATGAAAATTGTGAGCACTCCAATAAGGTAATCTGCACCTACCAAAATTTCTCATAGTAATGATCATTTGCTTCATAGTTTGATTCGAGGTTTCGGTTTGTCCACCCCTAGCTTTCTTTCACTTATTCATACTCCAACCAACATCGCACGTCAAGAACGACAAAGATTGGTCATAAGTGAAGTAAAAGAGCATCAGAACTACTAAAAAATAACACAAAGCATTGTATTAATTTATCTAAGTTTGGATTAAACCTTTCAGATTCAAAATTATACTTTATATAATTAGCAGTTGCTGAAGAATAGGCACCGTGACAGCATAACGGGTTTGATAAATTACTGGGGTAACTAAGATGGGAACAGACTGATAATTTATCTATACAATACATTAAGACATCATTAACTAAGCAGATTTCATAGGATAGAGACACTAACTGAGTATGTGAATGAATAATATAGAAATAAAGTTACTATTCTTATAAAAAATATTCGCCCCCCCCCCACCCGAAATAGCTAACGAAAGCTAAATAAGAATGGAATGAAAGTCACAAGCCAACCAACAATTACTCAGTCCGCTCGTTCACCGGCTTGGGAAACAGAAATACGGAGCGATGTTTGAAGCTGAGGCATATATTCTCACCACTAGTTCACTAACTTACAATTAAATTTTGCCCAAGGAAAATAAATTATAATTGGGATATGGACATGACATAACTAGCCTAATAGACGTGTAATGAATTTAGGAATTTATATCAGCCACTGCTTTTATCAAGGTATTCGGCTGAAGTTATCTACCAAGTTTGTTGTATCTAGCACATTTAGTTACTTCTCCGTTCATTTGTTAAGTGAATACTGTACACACAAATGTCATTTCCAACGGGAATATCGGGATGCACTAGGCTGGACACGGGAGTAACATGTAATCACAGTAACTTCGGCTACATATTCAGAAAGTGATAATGATAATGAAATATTTTCTCAAATCACAGCTTACATGACTACATAAAGTTTGGCGTTTAACTCCAAGTGTGTAAGGTAAATCGCTGGGCCAAATTAACTTTGAATTCGAATTCACTGGCAAATTGTCATGAGTCGTTATTTTTTGATAAGAGTTTTTCACAATTGGTAATAATTGCTTCCTTACTACTTCAGCTGAAATAGGACGAAGTTTTCGACAAACATGCTGAAGGAATTCATTAATATTTTCAGGTGTTTCAGCTAAACTATGGAGCGTAGCACGTCTAGCATAATTTTCAAAACCAGCAGCTCTGTAATGCAATAACAGTAAAGAAAGGGTAGAGAAATTTAACAATTTAATAGTTAATAACAATATTTCAATAAACTGTGAAGATGTTTGTTTTTGAGGTGCTTGTAATTGAGAATGAATGTAAAATAAAAGAATTTATATTTCAACAGTAATAAAATCCAAGAGTCTAGTGCTGTTAGAGGGTGATTATTACTTCTCCGTTGCCCACACTGTAAAAAGGATTCTTCTTCTCGACAGCACTTCTTTCTAAGACAGCACCACTGTTATATTGGTTATACGAGGGAAGTACCTTTGTGTCGTCACACCTCTGTGCGGACAGCAGTACGACTTCGCCCTCGGACATTAAGTTTACTGCTTTTAGTCTCACCGTTTTTTAATTGATTTGTCTGGGAGAGTAGGACCTAAAAGAACGAATGAATCAGCCAGTATATCCCGGTAGGCGAGCCCGCCCACCAAGTCAAGGTAGGAGCAACGGAAATACTAGAACAATAACTTGGAAGTTCAAGCAATTAATGTTCTCCAAAGTTAAGTCACTGTGTTGACGATTAACATTCAGAGATGAAATTCGACAGTCGGAACCAAAATTAATTTGCTAAACCTATATTGTTATATTAAAGTTGGATTATGACTGGCAAGTGGAATCTAAAACGCGCGCTCTTCGTCTACAGTGAAACTCGTCAGCCGGATGTACATGCATCCAAACGCTGATGCTTATAAATACTTTCAAACAATATTGTTACACTTATTTTGCCAGAATACAGTAATATGTAAAGCTGAATGACTTCTTTTTTGATAACAGAACTGTACCAGCTAAGTCAAAGCCAATATAAAAAATGCTTCATTTGAATAAAGTGACGATATTGTAGAGGAATAAGGAGAATAGTACGATAAACAAAAAAAAATGTACCAGTACGGCCACAGGTAGGGTAGGAATCCGCTAAACTTTTCATACAACTATGTAGTAGTAGCATCTCTAGGTCCTACTCACTACCTTCACGTGATAGAAATGTTTTTACGAAAGTGGATAAGACAAAATGCAGGCTTATAAAGTTAGCTGAATCTGTGGATACAGAGAACCCACCTATGTAAGTTGAAAAACCTCAATTGTTAACCCAGTAAAGTGCATGAGGTCTAAAACTCTGAGTGACGAATTGGTGTATGAACCGAATTTGACCACCAGGTACCGTGGGAGTGCACTCCCAAAGGTTGCGCCATTGCCCTATGGATTACTCCTTTAGGTAGTAGACTTGAGTGGTCTTTTAAACAATTACCTGCTTCGTCCTTGACTTCTTGGAAGCACACAAACATGACCATTGAAGTCAAGACGATAAGTAGAACGGCTCTCTATAATGCAGATAATTTCCTCTATGTAACTAGAATGAAATCACTACAGTTATAATTTCGTATATGCTCTTATTAATATTTATATCCCTCACATTTTGTCTGTCGTCTCTCCTCTTTCGTTCTATTTTTCTATGAAAACCTGTTATAGTTTAAACAAGTAGGACTTGATGAAGTTCGGCTATGGTCTTTAGTGTTGTGATATATATATATATATATATATATATATATATATATGTATATATGTATATATATATATATACATATATAGCCAACAGCTTACTGTGCCATTTCATGTCTTGCATTCAAAAGTTGTTCTAAACGCTTTTCTTGACCGTCGATGGGTGCATAATATGTACGGTAGGTAGCTAGACGTACAGAAGGATCCGGATGATCACTAAGTGGATGAATAAGTCCATTTGAATCTGAATAACTGTTTGCCACATAATTTGATGGAAAAGTTACTGTACTATAACAACCCTATGCAATACACAGTATGCAAAAAATGAGAGACGATTATAATTTAATTATGAAATGAATATTTATAACGCATATGATAAAACATAAATTAAAAGACAATACTCGTATATTACATCGCATCATACAACATTCAAAATACTGTTAGGAGTGAAAGTATTAGTATCAAACTTGATTACTACATTTATCCGTAGCTGGAAAGCAATTTTCAGGACTTTTAATACTAGGTTACCACACGATTTTACAGATGACTGATTTGCTCCTTAGTAAAGTTACGATTTATTAATTAAGTCACTTTACTGCAATATAGCTAGTTAATAATCTAAACACATTTGGTATGTAAAAGTGCATCCTATACGTATATAATGAGGTTGCACAACTGTAAGCATCAGAACTCAGTGGTCTCGTGGATTTAGTATTGGGTTTTAGTATTGGTCTAAATAACAACACTATAATGCAGATGTTGAACTAATCGGTTTTAAATATAATGAAACGCGCCTTGTGGATTTCACCGGTAGACGCTATATAAAATGTAATCAACTTACAAGTTTAGGCGATATCAAGGAATACATATATCAACAGACACTAATAAATTGAGTCTTGATAGCAAATAGTGAAGTACAAACCGTTTAATTAGTAAATAGTCAGTTATTAAGTTTAGGACCTTATACAAGCGTAAAGTGATCTAAGTTACCATACCTCAGATCACCAAAGCGAGAAGAAATAAACAATGCGAGAAACATAAGATGGGAAGCAATATAGAAAACAATCGAATTTTAAGCATGAAAAATACAAACTGGATCGGTAGATGGCAATTTAGGAATGATACTTAACTTACGGCACAAAACGAATAAAAATGGACAACTGCTATCGATATTGCATCACCCAACCATCGATTATGAGTAGCGCGTAGATCCCAACCAACATAGCTCAGAACAAAAGTCGGTGAATTTATAGACTGATACCAACTCCTAGCTTTATTTAAACCTACCTTTAAGTCAACTAACATTGAATGTCAGAGTAGACAGTGGTTAGGCATGCGCAGAACCTGTTCCGGTCGTTTTAATCGATAAACGTTTAGTCTCATAGACTTGTCCCTTTTACCTAGCAACCAAGACATCCTCATGACTTACGCAATAAATCTGTTATCTGTGAGTAATTCTTTGAAGCCAAATATGGCTTTCAAATACTTCAAGATGGTTAAATAATAAATTAAACACATCAAAATAGTCTAATTATAAACATTTTAGATAACAGTAGTAATAATAAAACTAATGAATCTGTAATGACAAAAGAAACTCAATAACTAAGTGCACTTTCATGTACTGAATTATGAATCCCACTCAGTGTGATGACTGATGATACTACTTAGTAGAAAAAGCATAATTCAAAACAATCAAGGTCAGAAAAATAATTTTGACAACTAAATCAAGTTCCCTTCCCCCCCCACTAAGAAACATTCCATCTAGAAAACAGATATATTGCTTACTTCAACAAATTCAGCCCCATAATTTAAAGCAAGTGAAGCAGCACGCACAAACTGTCCATGTCGACAAGGGTCTTGCAACTGTACACCAGATAGTTCAAAATCAGCCACAAACAAACCGAGTACACGCTTGTCAACGTTATCCATATGTAAGTCTGGTATTAATTTATCTTTTTTAGATGCACTGTTTGCTCGTACAGAAGCATTATATAATTCCGAGTTAGTATTCAACTCTTCAACCAGTTGACCAATTAATTGGCATGCATTTTGTGCAGAATAACGATACGCTTCATCCGGATGAAGCATTCTCATGCAATCAGATAAATCAGCTACTCGACACAATGCATCTGATATATCGTCTAATATCTATGATAAATGGATGAATTAAATATTGTAGTGAAATTAGGATGAGAAACAATAATACCCAGGTTAGTGATATGATAGAGTATAAGAAAAACTGTTTTACGTAATGTTGTACCAACCACAAGGATTATTGCACACATGAATATACTTGAATAACAGGGTAGGCTTAACGAAAATAATATTTAAAAAGGTGCAATTATAGGAGGAAGACAGTGGTATGTGTTCAAAATGATCAGCTTTGTTTACAACATCCTAGCATACATCAACTAATCAAAAGCAATAAACACATCGTCGAATAATTGTCTGAGTTATACTGTAGATGACTAACGTATGCCAATAATTGGTTTATTACTATGGAATAATACAGAGACGACTACAGCCATATTTTCAATGAATGTAATAGCCTCAAAATATGCGTTAGATATAACTATCATTTCTGGATGAATAATATTACTTTAGGATTAATTTAAACAAACGAATAGTTTAACTTTAGGAAATCATAACAATAAAATACAACAGAGTGAAATGAAGCACAGGTGTGTGCGAAACAATGAAACTTCAGATCTAGAAGATAAAAAGTGGATACACTTGAGTAATTGTGATCAATCACGAGCTATATCACCAAGTCTTTAGCAACTCATTAGGGTTATAATGCGAACTCCAACCAGGTAGTTTGCATCTACCATCAAATACATCTACATCGTGTATGAGGGAAACATACAGATGATGCTTGGATTGGGTACTGCTTGAGAGTAACAAATAAATTGATGAAGATATGACTTTACCGACTAGTGTAATTGCGGTGGTTTAAACACGTTGAGACATCTGATTTCATGTTTTAAAATAAATAACATGAGAGGCTTGGGACATATGAATTGATACGCCATACTTTTCCGTCGTTATAGAGTCACTGGCGGTAACTTCAAACTATGTAGGCTTTTTGATTAAGATTTACAAAACAATCTTAACCAATTGTTGAATATTAGACTACGAAGCGCAGAATAACATGTAACGGTAGATGGTTTATCACTGCTTTCATCGATTTTTTTATCAGTATTACTTCGTACGTTCCGTCTGTTTATGCTTATTTTAAATACAAGTATTTCTGCTTGGTATTTGTCGCCAATTTTTTTCAATGGGTCCAGAAGATTATGAAACCATAACTTGGATCTAAATACAGGAGTGACCTCAGTTTTATTATGTATTTAATTGTTGTACATAAATAACACGCATAAACAACAGTATATCATAAGCAGTTAATGACATTTAAAAAATGAGTACTAAAATGTAATAAATTTGAAGAGTGGATAAAAAAGACTAACCTGTACCATTTTTCTAACTCTTGTCTGAGAAATGGCTTCATTACACAATATATGACACTCTTCGGTAGCAGACTTAACAAAACTTTGAAAACTATGAGGAGATGTCAAAACGGAGTAACCGAAAAGTCCTAAATGAGCAACAAAATCAGTAATGTGTAGAAGATACCTATAGTTTTACTCTGCTGTTCATCATTTGTTTTCAATCCATGGTAATTAAAAGCGTCAGCTAATGGACTTAATTTGGAACGCGTAGCAAATAAACGTCGACAAACATAATGATAACTCCGGAATAATGGTAGGCGAGACCAACTCATGAAGTATCTACAAAGGAATATAGGGTGCTAACATTGAACACTAGTTTTAAAATGAGGACAGTGAGCAGTGACTAAAACAGAAAAATCTATGTGCACTAAAAATTTCATTATGGAACGTACATAATAATTTCATTAGGGAGTAAATGTAAAATGTAACTGAATAAACGAATAAGGAAGACTGATTTCAGTTAGAAGGTTGTGGTGAATGCAAGAAAAGTAAATCGCTCCTAACCCTGCTAACCGATCGGACACACGTCCTAGTTATTTCCTCATGTGGCTTGAACTATTAGTAATTTTGTACATAGACCTATACTTCATTTGTTTAGAAAATAATTGATTAACATTTTTGTAATATATTTATTAGGTCAGCCACAATTAAATGGCGAGCCTTCGTTAGGCTGATTTTCTTAATGTTGTGGGTATGTTTTCATATGTGTTGATACGTTATATTTGAACATGTACATATTTTTAGTAAACTCAGCCAACAATGCTTTTAAGTGCACTCATACACTTTCCAATATATACATGCATTATAATATTTACTACTTCTGTTAACGACAGTTCGGTATGTTGGTACTAAGGAATCCAACAAATCTTTTTCCTTACTTCTATCAGAGATGCAGTAACTAAAATGATAACTAGTAACCTTACCTAATGCTATCATTGACCTGTGAAAACCTAGATACGATTTTCATGATCCAAGGATTTATTTTACGTGAGTCGCACTATTTTCGGCACTAGGAATACAGCTAAAAGGCACTTGCTATTCATATGTGATTGGCATATTGCCATTTAATATCGCAAAGAAGGCTAGAAAAGTGAAGTTATGTCCTCGGAGAGAATCCTTATGAGGTGAAAAGCAGAGGCTATTCGACGCATATTTGTTGGAGATGTGACGACCACATAATTAGATGAGCAAAAGTCCAGGGATGATTTTGTCAATAAGACAGATGAATCTACCTAGATTATACAGTGACGAACAGAGATACGTATTGCAGCCTAAGCCTGCTACACGATTTATGGTTCTAAAAGCATCCGAGGGATTTGAGATACAAAATTTCGGATTCCATAGGACAGATTTTAGATAAGTTAACGGTGTTCTTTTGTGAATTATTTCTCTGGCGCTTGTCAGCCAGAAGTACGATGATAACCAGATGGCAACATTAATCAACCCAGATACACAAACTCTTTTATGTCTGTGGAAACTGTGTTAATAGATGTGCAAACTGAAACAAGGCTGGTTTAAATGCGATTGTACTGTCTCAACAATAAAATCTTCCACCAATGATTGTACTTTAATAATTTCTATTATTTTGCATTATACAGATATTTGATGTGGTTCGCAGTGTAGGGGAAATTTATCCCCAAAAATAGAATCGTGCACCAAAGATAATCTTTGTAATAACAGATGTGCTTCCATTTATTACGAGTTATCTGCACGTATCTCATTCCAGTATAAGACAGGTAGTCAAAGAAAGTCAAAACAAGTCCTACTCGGCTGAAATGGTATTTAAAACTGTCACTGAGTGTTGTGCTACTTGTTACAAAATCAAAAGACTTGCAGATAAACATTTTTATGTAAGCAGTAATAGTGAACGTCAGAATATAAATCATGGGAAGGTAAAGCGTTAGGACTAAACTACAGTACCGGTATTGACTGACCCCCTAAATTTCCTTGAGCGAAATTTAATTAAGGCCGCAGAATATTATATTTCGGAGCACGTTCTCTTTATGTAGATAAGTGATTATTATTGTTTCACCCAAACTAAAACGCGATCGCTATAGTATCAGCATCCTTATATTAGCTCTGTTGTACTAGCTTGAGGCTCCTTTCTGAAGCTTTCCTGGCCAGACACTATAGTGTTTCGAAAAGCAGATGATTTAAGAAGGATTTTTGGGAATAAGTAGACAATTTAGGGATTACATTGGGGAAAATTAATTTACCAACCGGTGGGAAACTATCAGAAAAATTCAAATAAATATGAAAATTCTAAGGAAATTGCACTTCCACAAGATCTGAAAAATGCGCTTAGATTTAGCATTTTTCACCACACTATTTCAAAGTAAACTGTTTGAGTTAGCCAATATTTACAATCGCTACTAGAACCTCACTCGCAACGTTAGTCTCAAAAAGCACACGTTAAATTCAATATTCAAACTACAAACCTTAAAAGACAGAAATAATAAACTGTTTGTTTCTTGAGATTTGTGTTTGGATATTTAGATTAAGTTGTTTATCACGGTTAGAGTATAGTTATTTTTATTCTTATCCTGAATCTGAGCAATGAAGTCACAATTCTATAATGAAGTTTATGATTCAATTGGTTTCGAATAACTGCCAACCGAAGATGAGAAATTTATATTAAGAAGCTCCCGTGTGTGGTAGCATTGGATAACCGATTTCTTTTTGATGGAAACCCAGGTATGCAAAACTACCAGAGACAGAAGTATTGATAGGTTAATTAGAGAATGTGTTGCGAGTCCATAAAAAATATCAAATTTGGTTTAAATGAACTCTGTGATGTTTACTTGGACCAGACTGACTATTGAGAAACTACAAGAGTTGAATATTCCTGAAGATAAATAATTATGCCTTCAATCCGATCGATCGAATCACAAGTGTAGTTTCTATTCTGTACATCTAAGAATTAGTGTTGGAACTATATTCTCATACTGTTAGATCCACAGAGTCGTTTGGGATTTTGAAAGTGATTAAGAAAGTGGAGTAAAATCACCTGTGCCCTAGTGGTTATAAGTCCGGTGATAACATACATTTCCCATGGGGTTAAATCTTCACTCCAAGATCCAGCTTCTGAACTATACTTGGAACAAGTTATGAGGAATTTTTGTATTTTACGAGTAGAAAAAACGCTAGGTTTCCGTATTATGTGTAAGAGTGGATAAAGGCACTAACAATTATATAAAATTCTCGACTATGAAGCTGATTAAAATGCATTCTATAGTAAATAATGAGATTTGTAGCGGTAAATAATTCCCTAAATAAACAGTTGTATGGGCTTCTGTCATTGATGCCGGCCATGTTTGTTTTAGCGGACAAAACTAGTTGAAGGCCTCCGGTCAAGCAACACCACCAGATCACGACGCGATACGACGTGGGAGAAAACCCTCTCTCTAGTTAGCTAGCCTAGAGGTTGCTATCGCATTGATGCTCTACTCATGATCAAATATAAGTACTTTTTCATCCCTCACTGTCGTCTGATTTATTCTTATTTGTACGTGTGTGTTGAATCGTTGGAAGTTGCTCTGGCTATAGGACGAACATAACTTGGTCATAAGGAATGTGCACTTCAGATTAAATATGAAAGCATTTTTATTACAGTCAATTTATTACTTAAGGTTAAAGGGAATTAAGACGTCTAAAATTGCCCAATATGCTGTTGATGCGGGTATCATATAGTCCATATGCCCACAGGCATGGCGAGTGAACTCAACTATTGTAAAACCAGTGCGGGCTTCTTAGTACTAACATTCTGACACATTATACCACAGTACGGCAGAAAATGTCCCTCTGTCTTTTGGAAGTTGTTTTCATGACCATAAGTAAAAATGGCAACATAAGCACCTTGTGATAGTAGTCAACAAAAGCTTAATAGAATAGTTATGGTATGCTGGCAATTTTGAAACGCAATTTAATCTTTCGTGTAAGTTGTATCGTATGAGTCATCATAAGCTAGTTGTAAGTTTGTTCTAACGACAAACTATTGTCATTGTTCGGTTTGTTCAATCGGACAATAGATTGATAACTGTGTTTTGCCTCAACAAACCTAGCAATCACCTAGGCTCACGCCCACACAGCTAATATCACTTCTTTTTTTATCTACTCCTCGCCGTCCATCCTCCCAACCTCCCTCCTTACGCCTCCCCGTGTTGCCCGTCTTTTCTTTAGATACCGTTCACCAATCTTCCCTCTTTTTTATTACCTACTGTTCCATTATTCATTTTGTATTCTCTCCGACTTCCTTACATCCTGAAATCAGGGCGGGTCGCGTCTAAAGGGATATACTAATCTGCTCATAAGCTACCTAACAGGCTACATATAGTGATAGTACTAATTAGAGAAGTGTTCTAACAAAAGATACTAATGAAAAACCTAGTGAGATTAAAGAAACGATAATCGTAAGCATCGAAAAGAAAGGCCCTTAAGTGGAAACGTTATGGGAAGAAAGAATATTAAACAGTGCGAAGTTTGAAGGTTGTTACTTTTTTCACGTGGTCTATCATTTTTGTATTTAATTGAGTTCTGCTCATATCTCAACTTGTCACACTATCATCTCTCTTTACTAGTAACTACATTGAGTTTTCTAATACTGAAATGGTACGCAATAGGGCTAAGCGCTCTAAAGTTAATAGGAGTTCATCAAAACCAAGTGATATATCCTCTGTTAGTGGCTCTCTTCGTGATTCCGCGGTGACACAGCAGCTATCACCACTTGCTAGAGCTGTGGACATAACAAAGGACTTAAATAGCGACATAAATTACGTGACCGAACAAGAAGAAATGAAGTTTACTCTCAACCGAGTTAACAGTATTTTGTCAGACTTAGAACCTATATCCTATTTACTGCGTAAAAAGGATGATTTAGACGTTGAAAAACTTAAGCAGGTGGAGACTTTTATCAACTTTATAGCTGACGAAGTTGTGAACAGGCTAAAATCCCACCATAAAGCTATTGTTTATAATATACCTGATAAATTCCTTCTACGTAATGCAAAGTCGATTTTTGAAAGCCTGTAATATGTTGCACGTCCAGTGCGATTGTAGAAGAATGAGGAAAAAGGACTGGCAAACTAGTTATCCAGTCCTGTTCCACTTCACGTCAACCTTTGACGATAGGTGCTTTATCGACTCCGTAGGTAACATTAGATCTGTCACTGGCCTCAAGCATATAAAGATAGTTGTGGACAGAACGACATTGCAGCAAAGGACGGCTAATCACACTACTCTGCATAACGATGTAAATAAGCTTGAACAAAAACATGACTAAAGCATTCGATCTTATCCAACCACGCCACACCCTTCACCGTGTCCTAGTGCCAACTGTGGTCACTTGGAAAAATAGTCTTCACCCTACAGAAAGGTTACCAAATCTTTGAGCAGTAAATGTGTTTATTTGGAGACGTTGACAACCCAGGCGTCAACAGATAATCCGCGCACTCCCAGTGATACTAGAAAATATAGAAATGTTAGTAGTACCCTTCAAAGTTGGGCTCATTCTAAGAACGTAAATATGACTTGTGGAACCTAACTTTCCTGTTAAGAAATCAGAGAGCCACTAGTAAATTAAAATCCTCCTTTGTTGCACATCATGCCAACCTTTGGAACTGGTTACCAGAAAGCATACAACAATGTAGTTCCCTGTTACAGTTTAGATTAGCAATAACCCCCTACTCGGACAATGCTGGAATCTGCAGCCTACTTAATACAACTTAAATGGAAAGGGGTACATTTGTAGCAACTTAGCTTGACTAGTTAAAAGTTCACTTCAAACCTTAAGCATACGCCAAAACAATTAAGCTCCAGTATTTATTTACTGCCTTATTCTGCATAGGGATTATATTTCTCATTAGCTTATATTGAACGTTGAGAGGTGTTTGTGTGTTTGAACAACTAGAACCGCGCTTCACTGTCTCCTGCCCACGGTATTGAATAAAGACCTATTCCCATAATAGTCTGGTTTCTTTTGTCACTAGATTGGCATATACCTAAGCGCTAAACTGGTGAGCCCTGTATTGAACACAATATTTCATTTCTGTAGTGCATATCACTTTTTCTTTTTATATTCAGTCTTAAGAATGAGCCTTCTGTTTTGCAATATTTAAGATTACGTATATATATTTTTTATATACATAGTATCTTATTTTTTACTGCTCATTATTGTTTCGTTATCATATTGTTCATATAACATGGCAGACTCAATCCAAACAGAAAGCCTAGAGGATAGGTCATCGGTAGACATAGACACCTTTATGACTACGAATATCCTGCTCCCAGAATTCGATCTGAGTGACCCAGAGTTGTGGTTTGCTCAACTAGAGCATTATTTCACCAGACACAATATTAAATCTGAAGGAGTCCGCTATCGAGACTTATGCTTAGTCCTACCCCCTTCAGTAGACAAAGAAGTTCGCGACACCACAACCGTACACCATCCGAAGACGAGAAATAATGAATCGTCTATCATTATCAGATGGGCAAAGAATCCAAAGACTCTTCCAAGGGGAAACATTAGGTGATAGGTCACCGTCACAATTTTTGCGTCATCTCCAAACCTTAGTAGGCGACAACACAGTGGGTGAAGCAGTCTTGAAACAAGGACAGATACAAGCTCTTCCATACTACGTCCAACACTGTTTGGATGCACAAGATCCCGACACCTCTTTATCTCACTTAGCACGTATTGCAGATAGAATAATGAAAAGAAGTCCCCCAACTGCATCAAGTATGATACGCCATACTTAGAAAGAAGCATCAGCAAATGATCCAGTCATAGCACAACTCATTGAGAGTGTTAAAAGTCTCACAGAGGCTATCAGCAAAATGCAAATGGGTCATAGAGACAAGAGTAGGCCACCACAACGATCGGGATTCAAGTCACGTAACAGGTCGCAAGAGTCCATACAATCTGGACAATTTTGTTGGTATCACTAGAAATTCGGTGTCCGATCAACCAAATGCAGTCAACCATGCGCCTGGCACAAACAGACCCTGAAGAACATGGGGAAACGAATAACCCCTCCCCTGGTCGTGACGACTGACGCAGGGTGCCTAACCAGTCGCTTGTTTTACGTTAGAGATAAGAACTAAGGTCTGAACTTTTTGGTGGATACTGGTACTGCACTTAGTATTATTCCTAAGAAGGAAACCGAGCTGGGTTAAGAAAATTCCTGACACACTTCAAGCTGCTAACAAAACTAAAATCGCAACGTTTGGGCGGAAAACAATGACACTAGATTTGGGGTTTCGAAGAAAATTCCGCCGGGTTTTCACTGTAGCCGACCTAGATCAGGGAATATTAGGAATAGATTTCTTAGAGAGATATGAATTTCTAGTTGACACTAGAAAACGACGTTTGACATTAAAAGAAACTTGAAAACATACTAAAGGTACAGAAAGTTGTATCATTTCTCTACATTTAATACAAACTCCGCCAGTAACAACGGCAAAGTTCCAGGATATACTCGCAGAATTAACAAAACCGAACCCTAAACCTTTCAAAAGTAAGTTGACAGTATGTCATACAATCAAAACGGAAGGGGCACCTGCTTTCGCTAAACCCAAGAGACTAGCACCCGATGAACTTAAAATAGCTAGAGCTGAATTCGATTACATGCTTCAGCTGGGCTTAATACGTCCATCTGATAGTCAATGAGCATCTTTTTTGCATATGGTCCCAAAGAAAAATAAAGGCGATTGGAGACCATGCGGAGACTACAGAGCCCTCAACCGTCAAACGGTACCAGACAGGTACCCGTTACCACATATCCATTACCACCTATACCATCACAGTGCCAAATGAACGGCAGCATGACTCACTACAACCATGGAAACTATCCGTACCACCAATATAAGTGGCCATCCAGACATGAAAATCTACCAAGACAATTCCCTATAGCAAACGTTTCTGCTCATGACTATGTGCCTAGGACTCACAATATACTGTCCAACTATTGTGTGCTCACTTATATCCTTTTTTCGAGTGTCCATATTTGGCACCTCACAACCCTTTTTACTCTTGTGCGCTACCTGAACCAACAATTCATGTCAATCGTGAATGCTCCCAATCCCAACCCCTATCACAACTACGGAAAAATGTAGCTATCATCTTATATCCGGTTAAGAATAGCGTCATATGCGATTACCACAGAGATAACAGAGACGTTCAGAACACTGATCTCATGGAACAAACACCGAGTATGCATTCAATAACATCTCAGATAAGTAAATGCCAGAGACCCCAGACATCCAGTCCAAGTTATATCCATAAATATAATCTCAACCCCTTTAACAATGACACCTTAACTTACATAAATACAGACCTTTTTACGATTGTGCTCATCAATCCCCGTTCGGTACTTAACAAAACGTCAGAATACTTACTAGCACAAAACCAAATATCTAAATCACAACATGGTTTTATAAGGAGTCGATTGTGTTTAACCTGTCACTTTGACTTCTTTAATCACATTACATCTTGCCACGACTTACGCAAAATAGTCTTAGTCCTATACTTCGACATATCTAGGGCTTTTGACAAAGTATCACACAGCACACTCCATGAGAAATTATACTTCATAGGGATTCGAAACCCTTTGGTGGGCTGGCTTGAATCATTCTTGACTAGTCGATTTCAGATAACGAAAGTAGACTCAGCACAATCATCTCCTAAGAGAGTAACCAGTGGGGTTATAAAAGGAAGCGTACTAGGGCCCCTCTTGTTTACAATATATATCAAGTGTCAGTAGCTGGTAGAACCTTCTAATACGCAGATGACTTGAAAGTTGTCTACTCATGCAACATGAATGAGCTACTCAACACTGTTAAGATCGTACAGCAAGAGTTAGACAAAGTCACTGCCTGGTGTAAAGAACACCAACTTCACTTTAACACTAAGAAATGTGGCTGGATCAGCATTGGGTGTCGCAACCTCAACCTACACTTTGTAGTAAATAGGGAACGAATCTCCGAATGTAAGACGATTCTGGACCTAGGGTTAAGATACACTACGGATCTTACATTCGAGGAATAAACAATATTTATCACCTCAAAGGCAAACAGACTTATGGGTTGCATTATCCACAATTTCTACCAACGCGAGTCTAGATTGGTATTATACAAGGTCTATGTATGCCTGTTATTTGAATACTGCCCACTCATACTCAGCAGCCCCCGAATAAGTGATAAGCGAAAGATAGAAGTGATACAGCGATACTTCACAAAAAAGACACGGGATGGATTGTGGACTAAATTATACTACACGGTGCGATACACTGGGCTTAGAATCACTTTGGAAAAGACGAGCCAAGCTCAATCTGACATTCTATTTCAAAGTTTTACACCGTCTAGCATACTCCCCTGACCTTATATTAAGGTTTATCGATGCACCTAATTATAGCCTTAGAAATCATACAGGTATAGTGTGGGTGGGACACTGTAAGACTAAAATACGATCAAATTTTTTCGTGCATAAGTTTCCTGCCATTTAGAATAGTTTACTGGCAGAAATACGTACGCTAGATAGCATTAATCACTTTATCCGAGCAATAAACCAACTATTTAGTGACTCTAAGGCACTTAATAAACTACCGATCTGTCCAAATTCTAGTATAACGTGCGAAGTACTCGGCCCGCTAAATATGTTACACGAGAATGCAAACTAGATAACACGACTAGATAACGACTGATCTCCCCATACATAGAATCGAAAGACTTGTACCAAATCTTCGACGACTTACCACTAGACCTCGAATCAATAAGCAAAAAGCAAAAGACAAAATAAAACTAAAGTGATTCTTGTTTGAAACTGATTACTTTGATACCACTAATTAAATTCGTTTTTTCTTTCTACCTCATAACCTATGTCACTGTCTTCCCGAGTTTATGGTCTGGACTTGCAAGGAATTGGTCTCCTTTAAGCAACTTACTCCAAACGCTGGCTTGGAACGTAATCAATTCACAGACAGTCCATCCCTCACGACCAGCCCACACAAATTAGCCGCCTTAACCAAATCTCAAAATACCAACCTTATCCTGTCTCTGAATGGTCTCCATGGTTCTTCCTGCTCTCTCGTAGCTATTCACCGAGATTACAGCACTAAGGACAAAAGGCGCGTGGTTGTTTATTGAAAGTGCTCTGTAATACAAAATATACCTTTAGTACTGTAGTATTGTAAACTGTGAAGCCTGCTACCATTTGCTCCCCAATTAATTAATATCTTCATATATCGTCAATTTCATAACAGTAACTCTACTAAAACCCTGTTACAAACAATCCAGATCATTCTGATCATGCCTGTAAACTGGTATGCTCTCATGTACAAATTGCTACTTGAGAACAAACTATTATTATTTTACAAATGGCTTACAGGGTATGAGGATATTTACTAAAGTCGACTTAGTCAGGGCATGCCACAATATCCAAGTAGCTGAGGAAAATATTCCGAAGACAGCTATCACAACACCTTTTGGATTATTCGAGTTTGTACGCATGCCATTCGGCCCACGGAACGCAGCACAAACATTCCAAAGGTTTATAAATAATTTACTTCGAGATATGCCATTTGTTCAAGAGTATAAGATGACCTATTAATTGCCAGCCCGGACTTAGAATCACATGAACAACATGTGAAGACAATGCTTAGACGACTAAACCAAAATGGTATGGACATATACCAAAATGAATGTGTTTTTGGTGTGGTAACTTTAGAATTCCTCGGACATACCATAAGCCCTGATGGAATTACACCAATTAAACAAGAGGTGGATACTATTAAACAATACCCCATCCCAAGCTCCATAACACAACTTAGAAGTTTTCTCGGTTTAATAAACCTTCATCACAGATTTATACCCGGTTGTGCACAACTAATGCAACCATTAACGGATGCGCTTAAAGGAAAACCGAAAGAGTTCAAGTTGACCTCTGAGGCTGTCAATGCTATAAACCAATTAAGGTATAAACTTGCTCAAGCACCTATATTAACCTATCCCAATTCTCACTACCCACTTGCTTTGACGGTAGATGCCTCGGACAAAGCCGTAGGTGGTACTCTTAATAAACTAGTTAAAAACACTTGGAAAGCGATCGCATTCTTCTCAAAAAAACTCGCTCCAGCAGAGACGAAATATGCTACCTTTGGTGGAGAACTCCTTGCAATCTACCTAACCGTCAAGCACTTCCGGCACATGCTAGAAAGCAGGGAATTCACAGTTTATACGGATCATAAACCGCTAACCAATCCATTAAGAGAGAAAACTGATAAATACTCGCCTTGAGAAGTCCGACACCTTGACTACATATCACCGTTCACTAGTGATATCCATCACGTAAAAGGTGAAGACAATCAGGAGGCAGACGCATTATCTCGATTAGAAATGAATATAATACAACAGTCTGCAGTAGACTTCAAGATCTTAGGAGACAGCCAAGAAACTGATCAAGAATTACGAAGCTTACTGTCAGTTAAGTGCTCTAACCTGAAACTAAAACGGCTTCCATCACCTAGGGGAGATGTCCTGATTTACTGTGACACTACAAAGGCGGTGCCTCGACCTTTCGTTCCCAAAAATATGCGGCGGTTTATATCTAATAAATTTCATTCATTGTCTCACCCTGGCGTGAAATCTTCGACTAAACTAATTAAAGTCAGGTACATATGGCCAAATCTTCAGAAAGATGTACATAAATAGGTCAGAGAATGTTCGGCGTGTCAACAAACAAAAGTTAGCCGACACACAAACTCACGCAACGGAGCTTTTCTCCAACCGGATGCGCGTTTTGCACACGTACATATCGACTTAGTGGGTCCTCTACCGAGTTCAAATGGCTTTACATACCTGTTTACAAGCACTGACAGGTTCACGAGGTTCCCTATAGCCGTACCGATCGCGGACATCACAGCCGAAACAGTAGCCAAAGTCTTCATACAAAACGGGGTGACCATTTTTGGTACACCTGTTACAATAACGACAGACAGAGGGGCTCAATTCGGATCTGAACTATTCAACAACTTGGCTATGCTTCTAGGCCCAAACAGAATTCGTGGCACTGCATACCATCCTCAAGCAAATGGGATGGTAGAACGGTTCCATCGTCAGCTAAAGGCAGGTCTTATATCTCATTCAAATCCCAGTCAGTGGACAGAATTCCTACCATTTGTTATGTTGGGAATACGAACAGCTGTCAAAACTGACTCACAATGTTCAGCGGCAGAACTAGTTTTCGGGACCACTGTGAGACTTCCAGGTGAGTTTATTAGCCCTCACACTGACAGTAAAATGCTCGACTTACGAACTTACGTAGATCAACTGCGAAACCAAATGTCTAAACTTAAACCGATTAATACTCGTGAACAATCACGAGCGACATTTTTACCTAAGGTTTTAAGCAGTTGCTCGCACGTCTGGATAAGATGTGACAAAGTAAAAGCACTCCTTAGCCCTCCTTTCGAAGGTCCGTTTAAAGTTATTTCAAGAAAACCTAAGTATTTTGTAATACAAAAACAAGGAAACATCGACTCAGTAAGTATTGATAGGCTAAAGCTGGCCTATCTAGATAATGAACCACCATACGTGTTATTAGATCGTTTATCTAATCAAAGAAACACGGAATCGGCAAGTAAGAGTATAAAGGCTACAAAAGTAACTAAAAGCGTTAGATGGGCACAACCGATTATTCAGGCAGGGATGTCCACAGTTTTAGTTTCAGCCTAAAAAGTAATCACGTAACTCCTAAAATTTTCGAGCTAGTAAATATTTAAAAAATAAATGAATAAATAAATAAATAAAAATAAAATAAAACAAAAATAGAAAAAAACAATATATCTCTCTGTCCTAAGTTGACAAACGCTATCGGAATATTAGTACTCTTAAGTACTATTGTACCCACTTCTCGGAACTAATCTTTTGATGTATGAACGGTAGTCATTTTATTATTATTTTTTTAGCACTGAATGCTTAAACTGATTCTTAAACAATTTGGCGAGCAATATAAGTCGTAAACCTATCAACTGAGGTAAGTCACTAAGAAATGAAGAATCTTCGATTTAGGTGAGTGTTGTGAGCATGCTTTGCCTGCGGATCTAATCATTTTTCCAGATTTCTCAGTTATCAGTTGACAGTGAGAAAATTGAATGAAATCACTGAACTAAACCACATAGATGTCATAAATCACACAATGAACCCTAAAAATCAGGATAAATTCCGAAAAGAACCCAGGCGAGTTTTAACCTTATACCCTTTGATTTACTATACACACCTCTAGTACTTGGTATGCATATATTTTACTTAGACTAGCCATGTGTATTTCATGTAAACCACTACTAGAAACGTTTTCTGTTTAAGATACATATTATCAGCAACTTTATATGGCAACATACTGTACGAAAAAGTGTGTTGTTTTCAGGCGAAGCACATTAAGTTCCACATCCGTTCGACTTTTCGTAGTTCTAGTTAATTTTGCCACAGTCTATAAATATCACTAAGCTAATTAAAGTAACTTATTAGATGTTTATAGTATCTCTAGCATCTTTCTAACTGTAGTGGTGTCATATCTAAGATTTTAAATTCTGTTGTTAGAATGTCCAATCTTTTAGATCCTAAAAATTGAATAATAAAAAAACTCATTTTTTTACTATCTTATAGGAAACTAACACTTCAACTAATTACTCATAATAGTTTCAAGATATCACCACAAAGCATTGTCTAGCCTTGGCAATCACGTAATATGATTGATATAATTAGTGAAACTATTAACGAGCCGGGTCGATAAACTTATACAAAATCATCATTAATTGATGTGGTTTCCTCACAGCATCATCTAAGCAATTATTATAAATCCATACATTATCATAGACATAGGTTAGGAGTTATACTTCCCTCGGTTATGATCTATGCTTTCACAGATAATCACATAGTTTGCATCCATTTTATCGACATTCGAACTTTTAATCAACTAAAGATATCACCCGGTACCCTACCGATAAGTTTTCTACACTGGCTATATGCTTCGCATTGACTTATAGCTTGATCTGACCCTAATAAGCTTACAAATCCTCATATTCTTGGTAATTCATTTTTTCCCTAAACATTTGCAATAATTTTCAACCAGACGCATACTATCAGTACCCACCGTTACGAACCAGTCATAAATGGTGGCCGTCACATGTTCAAGGTTGCCTAGTTAATCTGACTTTTGGCAAGTTCACGCACTTATATATATATATATTCTCGTTTTCTTTTATAATATTTTTTAATGAATTTGCGTACACAAGATTCTACATCATGTTTATTTTCTTCCAGATGGCCAAGCTGTCCCGGATACCAAACACTTACGTTGAAACGAACACTTATCAATTATGATTATATATATGTTGTGCTTTAAATTTGTATGCAAACAGTGGAGCATTTCTTTAGGCGTGATTGAGTTTCATCGTTTTTGTTTTGTTGTAAAGTAGATTCCTCTTTAATTTTTACTTGAGGGCGACTCAAGAGGCAGGTGAGTAAACACCTGACTGCCGGACAGAGCATGGAAAAATCGCACCTCACCAACATGGTGTTGGGTAGCCCGCCCGCGGTATTTCCTCAGATATTCCTACTTTATTTTCTTGCCCTCTTACTTTTCAAACTCCAATCACCGTCAGAAGGTCGAGTTCACCAAGTATCCTACCATCCTTTGTAGGAGAGTGTAAATGCTACAAGATTAGATAGCAGGTTCACAAAGTAACTTTCATCCACGCAGTGTCGTCGAATACTGACAGACTGTTTGCCACAGACTGAGTGTCAGGCACTGGACCAGCTAGTAATTCTGAACTAAGCTACAGCTACAAAACTGAGAGGATTTTTACATATGAATAGAATGTATTTGTAAATAATCTCAGCGGATGAAATTAAAGAAAAATTCCAACCTTTCGCTTGGCAATCTGGTCCGAGCTTCTTCAGGGAAATAACCAAGTTCAAAGTTATCGAATATAAATGTAAATAAGAGGTCAAATTTGAATCATGAATATCCAATCGTATACAGGGAATGAACATGTTATATGAGACATCGTAAGTGAAATAATGTTAAAATTGTTGTTGATGAAGGGAGGTGTGCACTTTGTGTGTATTTTCCATGGTTCAATCATATGCACACATATACTGCTTGAGTTATGTTCACGGATGGGGTAGACAATCTGAAGTAAGGCTTGCTATTAAATCATGATAGAAGTAAATCAATGTAATGACAATTATGAGACAAAGGTTGGGTGTATATTCGTAAATTGGTAAGGGATTACTACGGTAGTAATGAACACCTCTGACTACAAAAATAAAGCAAATAAACACCTAAATGAGGGTCCATATGAAAAAATTAAGACAACAAAATGCCGTGCCACCTTTAACAACCTGAATGCTGAGACAAGTAAAGTATTACGATTTATTAAGTCGAAACTAGGACATTCATTATGGTTCCCTCTTGCTCCAAAATGTTGCAGCCCTTGTAGCTTCTATGGACTACCAAAAATCCACAAGATGGATGTCCCATTACGGCCACTGGTAGACTACACAAACTCTCCAACATATAATCTAGCAAAATATCTGGCTGGAGTACTTAAACCATATGATAAAGAGGCAAAATATGGAATTAATAATGCATTTGATTTTAAAAACAAGATTACAAACATACATTTAGAAGAAGATGAAGTAATGGCAAGTTTTGATGTTTGCTCTTTATTCACTAATGTCCCCATTAACAATTTGTTAGACATTATAAATGAATACTTACTTACAGACAATGACTTAAGTCTACGTTGTCCTTTAAATTCTCATGAAATTATTAAATGATTGAATTTATGCTTAAATTCTACATTGTTTAAGTTTAGAGGAGACCTCTATAAACAAACAGAAGGTGTAGCGATGGGATCTTCAGTGTCTCCAATAGTTGCTAATTTATTTATGCATTCACTGGAAACAAGTGCACTCTTAAAATGTGTCTATCCGCCGAAACTTTGGCTAAGATACGTAGACGACACTTTCATTATTACGAAACGAGACGCATTAAATTAACTTTTTGAAAAGGCCAACAGTATTTCCAACAACATCAAATTCACTAGGGAAATAGAGACTACCGACCATATATTATCCTTCCTCGATTGTCTAGTCGAAAGGAAAAGGATAACCGTCTTAAGATTAACATTTTTCGAAAACCAACATATTCTGGAAAATACCTAGACTATAAATCAGCTCATGCCAAATCAACGAAAGTGACAGTTGTTGGGAACCTGATAAACAGAATCCATCAACTAGTCACAGATAATAAAGACCAAGAAACTGAATTTAACTTAGTATTGTCTACACTAATGATGAACAACTACCTCAAGAGATTTGTCAAGAAAATGCTTAGAGAGAAACGTAATGAAAAAGGCAAACCGAAAGTTCAACCGAAAGAATGGATTGACACTGTGGTTGTGCCATACAGAAATGGAACATCTGAAGAGATTAGAAGAATTCAAATAAACATGGCATACGTGTTTTCTTTCGAACAAACAATACACTGGGCTCTGCACTCGTAAATATCAAGGATGGAGTACCAAAAGAGGAACAGATGAACTGTGTCTATGAGATTAAATGTAATGAATGCAATGCTATGTACGTAGGAGAAACATCAAGACAATTGAGTGTAAGGGTGAAGGAACATATAATTTGTTCGAGGCATATTCCAAAGTCCTCTGACAATATACGAAAACTTGAGAATAAGTCGGCAATAGCATTACATTCAATAGAATCAGGACACAGTATCAACTTTGATCGGATTAAAATCCTTCAAAAAGGTTTTAATTCCTACAAAGAAAGGTTAACATCTGAGGCCCTACACATATAGGCAAATCCGAATAATATAAACCGACGAGATGGAGTACTGTTAGCTGCACCATGGCACCTAATGATTAAAAAATGAATTCAAACATCTACTACTCCAACTTCCAACGCAATTTCATTTTATTGATTTATTTTAGAATTGTTTACTCCTGAGTAAACAGTTTCATCGTGTTACCAATTTGCGAATATACACCCAACCTTTGTCTCATAATTGTCATTACATTGATTTACTTCTATCAGGATTTAATAGCAAGCCTTACTTCAGATTGTCTACCCCATCCGTGAACATAACTCAAGCAGTATATGTGTGCATATGATTGAACCATGGAAAATACACACAAAGTGCACACCTCCCTTCATCAACAACAATTTTAACATTATTTCACTTACGATGTCTCATATAACATGTTCATTCCCTGTATACGATTGGATATTCATGATTCAAATTTGACCTCTTATTTACATTTATATTCGATAACTTTGAACTTGGTTATTTCCCTGAAGAAGCTCGGACCAGATTGCCAAGCGAAAGGTTGGAATTTTTCTTTAATTTCATCCGCTGAGATTATTTACAAATACATTCTATCCATATGTCTTACATACACTCGGCGTCCAAGTTTTGTAAATATTTTCATTCTTTGATAGACGAAAATACCTATAAAATACTGAGATGATTTTGTTTGGTATGTTAATCGAACCGACGTTCCTACGGAAGTCGTTTCTAGGAGGGAGCTAATGTAGCAACTTAGTTTGACTAGTTAAATGTTTACTTCAAACCTTAATCATACGCCAAAACAATTAAGCTCCAGTATTCATTTACTTCCTTATTCTGCATAGGGATAGTATTTCCCATTAGCTTGTATTGAACGTTGAGAGGTGTTTGTGTGTTTCAATAACTGGAACTGCGCTCCACTGTCCCCTGCCCACGCTACTGAATAAAGACCTATTCCCATAATAGTCTGGTTTCTTTTGTCACTAGATCGGCATATACCTAGGCGCTAAACATTTATTAACTGACCTCCTGGCATTTAGTTTTTCTTATAACACTACTAAAAATGTTACTTGTAGATTTTAGAAGCTTCTTGACTATAATAATAATAATAGATTTATTCTCAATAACTCTTCTGCATGAGTACAAAAGTCACTTGAGAATAAATTTATTATTATTATTGTTCACCTACAGACAATAGAACGTTTTCTTTTCGAGAAGAGAGTGCTTTGGAATCTCCTAATGCCTATGCATTTCTAAGAGGTGATGCAGTATACCTTTATTTCCCCACACTTTATCATATAGGATAAAGTAGATCTAAAATCTACCATAGTTATCTCTAATATCAACCAACGTTTCCCAGAATAAAAAAGTGGAATAACAAATGAGCTTCAGTTAATACATGTACACTTTAGGTTTGACTGGAATCAGATGTACCTAGTTGGTTATTTGTGACCTCTTGTTCTACTGCTTGTTCCTTTTTTATCTTTTCAGTTCCCAACTATTGTGTCATGTTGAAAATATCACCCAGATTCTACGCTGAAAAGAAAATTGCATCTTTGTGATTTATTCATGATACTTTAATGTGATACTTTCGATCTCCATCGTTTACCTACGAGGTGCTGTTCAACAAGGTCATGTTCATACTTGACGCTACAAACGAATATTTCAAACAACCATCTAGTATCTAAATATTCCTTGTGTCGAGTTCATAACACTCCTTTTCTTGAATTGATTACACATATTAATAAGTGTTCTCGACTAATTCTTCCCGGAACCCTCAAGACTGAAAAGTATCATCCAGCTGTTGGTTGACGGTTTTGTTGTTTACATTTAATCTTCATGCATATGTATTTAGTGTCTTGTAAATGTTATTGTTAGTTAGGCACTTATTTCTGTGAAACGTTGTGTTCTATTGTGTAAGAGTTAACTTTTCTGCATCATAATGACCATGCCTGTAAAACTGGCGTGAATTATGCATTAAATTTCAGATTAATAATAATAAATACATTCAACACTCAAGTATATATATCCCTAAACAGAAAAAAATGCGACAGTATTCGCCGTTGTCGACCTTGACAAATATGCGCAATTGAGTGGCTTGATAACTTTCATGGAACAACTCCGATGGCCTGGAACAGAACCGGAAACATCATAATGGGTGGCGTCAGGAAGCCGCTAGATTTATGTCACATGGTCACAACGATATTGGGCATATTGGACACCAGCGTTAAATAAATTGCAAGCTTTTTAAATAACCGGCTAATTGCAAACTGGATAGCTTCATTTTCGAAAGATCGCATTCAATAAGTAAAACTAAGACGACATCTCTCACTTCCTCAAAACATCACTAGTAGCGTCTTCCAGGGTTCAGTCATAGGACCATTATTATTTATTATGTATGTTTGTGACATATACCACCGTTTTCAAGAGGGTATAACCTTGATGCTTGCAGACGACCTCAAAGTTGTCTATGCATTCTACCCAGACGAAGGTCGAATGTTAACGACATAATACAAGGTGAACTCAATAAACCAAGTGAATGGTGTAATAAATTGTTCCTTCTTCTTAACACATGAAAGTCAGAGTACCTATGTTTCTGAAAAATCTAACCCCATGATCAACATACACCCTAATAAACATGAATTTCGTCAACTTAGTAGTATCTGTGATTTAGGAGTAAGGTATTCAGAAAGTCTATCCTTTACCGAGCATGCTTTATCACAAGTCTCTAAAGCTAGCAAGCTCATTGGTTTTATTCATCGTTACTATCATCTTAGCAAATCCAAAGTTATTCTTTATGAAACCAGTGTTAGACCTCTTCTTGAGCACTGCCCAAATGTATGTAGTTGCATGCGTTCACTAGATCGGCAGAAAATAGAAAAGGTTCAACGGCAACTTAATAGACTACTAACCCCATGGCCGACTCTATAATGCTAGATGCTGTGCTTGGAAACTAGATCTTTTATGGGTCAGAAGGATTAAACTTACTCTTATGATACTCAATAAAATTCTTCACAAGGAAATCATAATAGATTGAACTGTTACGACGTATGCTCGAAGGCGTAAGTATGACTTGTGGAACCTAACTTTCCTGTTAAGAAATCAGAGAGCCACTAGTAAATTAAAATTCTCCTTTGTTGCACATCATGCCAACCTTTGGAACTGGTTACCAGAAAGCATACAACAATGTAGTTCCCTGTCACCGTTTAGATTGGCAATAAACACCTACTTGGACAATGCGGGAATCTGCAGCCTACTTAATACAACTTATATGGAATGGGATACATTTATCAATGGACCTTCTAGCATTTAATATTTTTAATAACACTTCTAAGAAAATTACCCGCGGGTCTTAAGAGCTTTTTAACTATTTACCTACAGACAATAAAACGTTTTTCTTCCTAGTAGTTAGTGCTCTGGAACCTCGTAATGCCCACATATTTCTTGCAATTGATGCAGTTTGCCTTTTATTTCTCTACTCTCTACTTCCTTGAGCTCTTTATTCTAAAGTGGGTCTAAAATCTATTGTAGTTATCCCTGGTACTAGTCGACGTTTTTCAGAATAAAAAGAGAGAAATAACAAATATGCTTCATTTAATGCAACAGATACACCTTAGGTTCCACTGAAAACAGTTGTACTTAATTGATCATTTATGTCCTATCGCTCTGCTGCTTTTTCCTTTCCTCCATCTTTTCGCTTCCAAACTTCCATGTCGTGTTAAAATTATCACCTAGAATATACACTGAAAGGGGATTTGCATCGTTGTAGTCCATCCATGATACATTAATGCGATATTTCCTATCCCCATCGATCACATAAGGTCATGTTCGTATTAGACGCTACAGGTGACTATTTCAAACAACCGTCTATTATCTAAACCTTCCAAGTGTCATGTTCATGACACCCTTTAACTTGAACTGATTACATATATATATATATACATATATATATATGTTCCCTACTATTCTATCCCTGAACACCCGGGATTACAAAGTACCTTCCGGTTGATGGTTGACGGTTTTCTTGTTTAAGTTTAATCTCTCTGCACATGAATCTTATGTCTTGTAAATGTTAATGATATGCAAGCACATATTTCTGTAAAACTTTAAGCTCACTAATAAACAGATTTCTTTTCGTTTTAGAACCCCTGTTTTGTTTCTAAAAATTTTTAGGAGAACAGAGGGATTTTTGTTTATGATAGCTTATTTCTCTTCTACAATGGCTTTTTCCATGCGTATCCTTACAGTCATTACATAAATTTCTTTCTTTGTGACTAGCGATTAAAAGTCTTCAGATCTGTGAAATCGGGATGCATGTTTTCGGAGGCGTCTTCGTATTTGCGTTGGGATGAGCAAATCTTTGGGAATTCTAGGTTTTGGTTGTCGTAATGGTGCAATCTTATCGAAGGCATCATTTATGTTATGATAGAGAATTTCTGTCGATTTGTTAGCGTTGCTTTCAGCAAAGTAACTTTCCCAATTGAGACTGCCTATGTAGTTTTGGAAGTTCATCCAGTCGGCTTTGTGAAAGTGTCGACTGGGTGAAGTTATTTGGTACTTAGTTGCCGTAATGCTTATATCGAAGCTGTATATAACAATGTTATGGTCGCTACCAGGGAATTTTTTCCCGGTATGCACAGCGTATAGGCAGAGACCGTTTGTGAAAACTAAGTCTAGGATATTTTGGAGTCTAGTAGGGTTACAAACGCACTGAGTCCAATCACCGAGTTCTAAACATTCGATAAGCGGGTCGTAGCGCATTGGTGCTTTAGGTGGGGACCATGAAATTTCGGGCATGTTAAAATCTCCACATATAAGCTTGCTACTGAAGGGTAGAGAGGATGCTAGTATGAAAATTTCTGTTAGTAGATCTATATTCTTTAACGGGGCGTTGGGAGGCTGGTACATACAACCGAGCAAGATCGATGTAGTTCTTGTAGGTTTTAGGACAACCCACACAGAATCTTGTGTTGCATTTAGCCCTGGAATATCGCATAGGAGCGACTTCAGCTTTGAATGCACATTTATTATGCAACCTCCACCGCGTCCATGTAATCTATCACTACAGTATAGGTTGTAATTATCAAGAGATATATTTATATCAGGGATGCTTGAATTAGTAATCATAATGAGCGATGGTTTGCAGAGTGACGCTAGCATGATTAAGTCAGTCATTTTGTCACATATCGACCTAGCATTTATTAGACATAAGGTGAGTGCTTGGCTATATGAGTAAAACTGATTAAGGGTATCATTTGAGTGGACTGAGGCGTATCGTTTTCTTCACTATCTTGAGTACTCATGAATTTGTTGCAAGCTAGTGGGGAGAATTTATTTAAGGAGGATAATATAGTCTTAGCGTTTTGTCTACTTGGAGTATGATCTTTGGTCTGCGTGTGGTTATTGGCACGGGCTGGAATTTGTTGTTGGTTTGCTTGGAATTGTTTAGTTTTAGGTCTAAGCTTAGTTATGCCGTCTTTTGGAGTAGCCCGTTGAGAAATGGGATTTGGTTGGCTTAGGATATCAATATTTGAGTCGTTTAAAGGGTCAGGGACTGGTTTCTGTGCGTAGGAACAACCCGGGGTGGGATTTATAGTACACGTATACTTAGTAGCATCCATAGGAAGTTGTTCCCTATTGTATGGTGTTCCCCCTGGAGACCCATCGAGGTCAACATTATCGGTTGCCTTTAATTTACCACTTAAGGGGGTGTCGAGTGGTGATAGGTTTGTATTCTGAGACACGTAATAAGTATCTAATGTCAGGGGTGTAGTTTAAGTGGGGCATAGATGGTTGTTGGTTTTCGAACAGCTCATATTGATAGTCTAGGTTACGACTGGATTTATTATAGGAGCTGTTAAGTGTATACGAACTTGTTAGCCCGGGGGGATAGGGTGGGAATTTTAACTGGCTGAGATTGTATGGGATTAAGGAGGCTGCATATACCATATGGTTGGAGATTACGTTGACTAGTTGTTTCGCTAGTGGTGCTATTATGTCCTGTATCCCGAAAAAATTCTGATTCCCGTCTATTATGTTGTGATAATGATGAAGGTTGGGATTTATATAGTTAGGGTTAAAACCGTTCTTGTTTGTGTCACTATAAGAAGGGCTTAGAAGTGGTGAAAGCGTGTTGTTATGCGTATATGCATTATGATAGCTCATAGTTGGTGGTCGCGTTAATGTCCTAAAGTGTCTAGTGTTATTTTCCCAAGTGCGTCTACTATAGTAAGTAGGGTGTCGTACTGGATGAGGGGTGAGGGGCCGCTTCTCGATAGGTTGACTGTTAAATTTTAGAGGACGCGAGTACAGGTGTCCTTTGTTCCGTCGTGTATCATTCTTCATGTCGCATTTTTTATCTAAAAGTTGAGTGGACTGAGGCGTATCGTTTTCTTCACTATCTTGAGTACTCATGAATTTGTTGCAAGCTAGTGGGGAGAATTTATTTAAGGAGGATAATATAGTCTTAGCGTTTTGTCTACTTGGAGTATGATCTTTGGTCTGCGTGTGGTTATTGGCACGGGCTGGAATTTGTTGTTGGTTTGCTTGGAATTGTTTAGTTTTAGGTCTAAGCTTAGTTATGCCGTCTTTTGGAGTAGCCCGTTGAGAAATGGGATTTGGTTGGCTTAGGATATCAATATTTGAGTCGTTTAAAGGGTCAGGGACTGGTTTCTGTGCGTAGGAACAACCCGGGGTGGGATTTATAGTACACGTATACTTAGTAGCATCCATAGGAAGTTGTTCCCTATTGTATGGTGTTCCCCCTGGAGACCCATCGAGGTCAACATTATCGGTTGCCTTTAATTTACCACTTAAGGGGGTGTCGAGTGGTGATAGGTTTGTATTCTGAGACACGTAATAAGTATCTTTCTTTTTAGTAGGGGATACTTGCTGGTTGTCACTTGTAGTGCAATCATTGGGTGTGGGTACCCCACGTCTTTTTATGCGACGTTGGGAAGGGGTTAGATCTTGGGTGGCTATTATATTTTTATAGGGTATTAGTTCCTTAGCTTTTTACATGACGTAATAAATAGTTTCGCATCTCTAAGACAGTTAAATTTAAATAATAATGGGCAGTTTTGTCTATTTGACTTTTTTCTGAGTCTTATAATTTGACATTGATAGTCTATCATGCCAAATGCTTTTAAGCATGTATCCCTTACTTCTGCAAGAGATGTGCTGTCGGGAATATTATATACCACCACATTGCATGAGGAGATAACCCTTTTTACCGCCTCCGTTGCTACAAAGTCTATCAGACACTCAGCCTTTGCAAAGTTTTCAACACTTTCGTCGTTATTATGTTCCCATATATTTATGAGAGGTGCTAGTTGATTGAGTTTAGATGACAGATCAGCGAGGGATTTTTGTAGTGACGGTATATCATTGCTGTTGCGGACTGTGTCACGGTGAGTATCATATAAGATATCATAGGTCTTAACCTGAGGGCTATTTGGAGTATCATTGAGAACATCGGACATCGGTTTGGTCTTCTTAGATGGGTTGGTTGGACTATTTCGTGATCGCTTGTTACAGCTTATACGTTTATTTATTTTCACCATCATAGAATGACGTGATATGAAATATATATCTAATGGGATATAATGTTTTATAGTACTATGGACAAAGCGGTTTTGCTAATTGTCTCAAAGATTAAACTATAAAAACGACGTGCAAAAAAGTTACAACCTTCGAACACGATACAACCTTCGGTATACACGAAAAATCATATTAACGGTGACTTAAAAATGCAAACTTCGCTAGGTACAGTGTAAGGTATGACTTAAAAATTGCCTATAATATGGTCAATACCATACGACACCCCAATAAAACTATTCGCCCAATTTCGATCCATTCCACCTATGGAGGCAACCTCCCCCAACCAAAAAGGTCAAATATCCTATCAGAGGGCGAACTTATAAATGAGGTCGCTAATCAGCTTGGAATGCATTCTCAGCTCTTATGTTGCCTCACACGGTTGGGTGCCTCAAAAAGTGGTTAGGCAACCATGTAACTGTCTTCGACCAGCAATTACCTGCCCGAGACAACAGCTAACTTATGCAAATACCCAAACCAGCATCTATGCAGTGCAACTCAGTTCATTCCGTCTTTCCCTCCCTACTGTTTGTCATCCACTATCCTAATCATATCTTGCACTCCTCCGTGCTCCTCGTCTTTCTGCATCTTTATGATCCCCCCATTCTCTTCCTTTTCCAAGTCGTCTTATAAGTCATTGTTAGTTCAGTACCCTTTCTGACTCCTAAATTGCCTGAAATTGAGACGGATCGTATGTAAAACAATATATTTAACCACCCAGAGACTATCCAACAGTTACAAAAATAAAAACGCATGATAATATAAGATAATTCAAAGAAATAAAACATAAAAATTAATATTCGTAATAAAGAAAGATGGCAAAGCCCACGGCATGGACTTGTCGGAAAGCAAAAGCTGGGAAAATTGACTGCACAAATGTTTTTGTATATATATGCATAAAAAATTACTAAAAAACCAATTAGAGTCAGGTTGCAACCTCAGCTTTAACTAACAGAATAAGCAGGATATTATGCATTGAGATCTGAGTCTACGAGGAATGCAAATTTAATGTCATAAATAGAGCTATTTATACGTTTGTTTAGTACAACTCCATTTTAAGTTACGCTTCTTCGAACACATTTCGAAATCGGAACGGAATTCTCAAGGTAAGGAGGGAACAATATAAGAGTTTTTCAAAATGAGGTATTAGATATTCACTGGAAACACTGGTGAAATGCCCATGAGTCTTGCGACCTGACGTTATGGAGTAAAACTCAGAGGTTTAATTAGCTGCTGAATGCTAGTCAGTGGGTACCCTGTAGAACATCACATAGTGTTACGACTAGGCCGTTTGTGAGGTAAAACGAAAAATACTAGACCCATCAATATTCAATAGAGCCGATCCCACCAGGTGAGTAGGACGGCAGGAGACAGTGTCTACGAGAAGTAGGACTATTATATTCAATGATTTCAAAATAGGAATCACTCATTAGGTAACATTATCAACGATCCAACTCAGAACGTGGATTACTGTAAAGATGTTTATTATTGCACTACCCGTGAGAAGTATGGCGCGCCAGAAATAGTACCCATTCTTATATATGTATTGGTGATAAGTTAAAACAACACAGCTTGCGCAAACGGCCTCCCCCCATCATCACGCTCCTGTCACCAACCACTACGATACTAATCGTGATTGCCTAAAGTGACGTTAAAATGAGTGTTATTTGGAGTTATCATGCTCCAGTTATCATGTTAATCAAGGGTAAGTGAAGACGTGCTAACACAGTCAAATCTGCCACTCACTTCCGTACTGATCGATTATTTAATATACGTGTGACTATACATTTCGGGGTGGTTGATGATATTATTTAAATATAAAACATAGTTTATTTCACGGAGACTACTTGAAGAAAATGAAAGAAGCTGATGGGTTGCTGATAGATTATACAGACCATTAAGGGAGGTGATTTAAGAATAATTTAGGGAGCGACTTAATCAATTTGAAATTGTTATGTAAGGGAAGGATTGAGAATAGTGTGACGATTGCGACTGAGTAAGGTTGTAAGAGAAGTTGGATATATCACATCCAAAATGCTCCTAGGTGGTATGAGTATTCTGCTTACGGTTATGTCTAGGGTCAGTGAAATACCTAACCCTACCAAGGCATTGTCGTCTATCCTGAATACTTATGAATTATAATACATATTAACATATTTGTAGACTCCGCGGACAAAGGCTCACATGGGTTATATGAGTCACCTAGAGTCATCTAGAGTCACCTGAACTAGATATTAAAAAATTGCTTCAGAAGATCATCTATAGACAATAAGAAGGGGAGTAGCAAAGGATGGAACTTTGTGTCACTCTGCCTGTCACTGAAACCCGGTTAAACAGAACATATCAAATCCTACCTCACTGAGACCTGTCACATAGACAATCCTTTGGCCATTCTAATAGACGCCAAATAACACTTATCAACTGCAATTTCCTGTAAAGAATTCGATGATCCGTTCTATCGAAAGTTTCGGAGAAATCTAAGTGAACAACATGCATGGGATAGTTGTGCCCAAACGATAGACCACGACTATTCCACGCTATCAGGTCATTACTGCAGGACCTGTACGGAAGAAAGCCTCCCTAAGATACAGATTGTAGGGAATAATTAAGAAGATGATCACGGAGACAGTCGTCGATAATTATTTCCATTACCTTCGCTACTGCATTGAGCAAGGAAATTGAACGGTATTTGAAAGCCTCCACTTTGGCGACTCCCGTACTCCAGTATCTCTTTGATCATGAGAGACATGAACTTCTTATTACTTGGGCCAACGTTGGGAAGGGTAGGGCAGCTGATAGTTAGTATGAAAATATCACTTTGAGAGAAGTTGGATAGGAATTATCTGGTTAGTAGATCAGTAACCACAGAATGGGATCTATGTACCACCATTGAATCCTGATCCTACTTACATAATTTCAGGTTGTCTTTTCCCACTAAGTGGCTGCATAACTGCTTATTGTTGCTTTAATTGGATCTCACCAGAACAATATGTTATTTTTTTGGTTTCTAGTTTGATTTTTATAGTATATTTATTGCGAAGTACGTATATGATAACCAGTGCCCCGACTACTTTAGCTCATGTGCTAAAGGTAGTGCAATTGAGCAGTAAGACATCTCACAAAAGTCAACGCCAAAGGTTTGGAACCAAACCAGTACTGTCAAGACGCAAGAGCCAAGAAATCGTAGGGTTTATACTAGCCCATCACAACGATATTGGATATCAGATTGCTCAAGAGGGACATCAAAATCTGGCGGTACGCATGCATTTAGAATGAACAATCTAAAGAATTTAGCGAATTTCGGTGTCATAGGTGGAGGTTTTGTTGCCACCGCTGCAGTTCTTGGGTTGGGTTTATCCCAATCATTCTACACAGGTTTGTTTAGCAAAATTATCGACAGTTCACATAGTTGACGGAGGTCATCGAGCAATTATGTTTAGTCGGATCGGTGGAGTTCAGAATGAAATATATTCCGAAGGCTTGCACTTCAGGTATTTCGGTCGGTTTGAATTCATTTTCTCCAGAATACCTTGGTTCCAGTATCCTATTATATATGATATTAGATCGCGACCACGAAAGATCACATCACCTACTGGTAGTAAAGGTCAGTGACTAGTCTAGTCTACAACAGCAAGTGCTGTTGTGGGGGTTTTTGTACAATAAACCAGTAAATTCACACAAAGGTTGCCCTTTACTTTTTAAGGGATATCGTAGTTATATCTAATAGATTGTTACCTAATGATGTAGAGCGTTGTATAAGTTATAAATGACAAAGGTTATGTTTAATATTTTCCCAAGTATATCTGCTCTCCAGGCTGACTTTTTAGGAAGCTTCGATACTTTCACATTGTATGTGTAATGTAAAACAGCGAGGAGTCTAATCAACAGATAAAGCAATTGCACTGCTGTGTATATTTCTGTCTCAATCTTTGTCTTCATTAAACCATTGAAAGTCAATTAAACCATATATTCGTACCACAATTGTGGTAGAGTCCCAAACAGCGTTTGAAAGCATCGTTTTGGACGTAATGTATTATGTTTACTTACCTATCCCAGGTAACTGGTCAACATTCTTGTTACTTACACTCATTCTAAAACCTCTAGTGTTGGTATCCCATAAGTACAATCTCTGAGTGGTGCAGCTGATCAAGTCACATACTCAATAGTAAAAGTACAGATACTCATTGCGTTTTGGAAGTTAAAAAGATATTGAGCTTTCATAGTTTGTCGTACAATCTAATTGTTATATCTTCCAAATAAAAAGCCTTGTCTGACTTTTATCGCATCTGGGTGTATACGATATACAGCTTCTTAAGTTGATCTATTGGTGCAACGTATCCGCTGTCCTGAAGTATTGCAATCAAGAGTAACGTATTTCTCTCACTTTTCAGAATCTAAAGTAAACTAGGTCTGTCTATACTTTAATAACTCATCCCCATCTTTAGTTCATTAACTCATTTACTGTATTTATTTCTGTAAACAACGCAGTTATATCTGTTCTTATATACCGATATTTTTAAATCAGATCTTCAGACAGTTAATCTCACTTTGCGCGTATTATCTCGACCTGAAGTCTCACAGCTTCCAGATATATATCGTACATTGGGGACAGATTATGATGAACGTGTTTTGCCATCTATAGTCAATGAAGTTTTGAAAGCGGTTGTTGCTAAATTTAATGCTAGTCAGTTAATTACTCAGCGCCAGCAGGTGTCATTGCTTATTCGTAAACAGCTTGTGGAACGAGCTAGTGATTTTCATATAATTGTCGATGATGTTTCTATCACTGATTTGACCTTTTCACAAGTTTATTCTGCTGCTGTTGAAGCCAAACAGGTTTGTCTCCTCACTCATATTTGGTTACTTTATTTTTCACTAAATAAGATACAAATGCAGTCCTGTTGATTGCGGTACTTAAAGTAGATAACTTACTGGACATCCGTTCCCTTAATGTTAAAAAGACAGGATAACGACGAAACTCTACTATCTAGTTACAGAAAAGCTTAATAGAAATAGTCATACTTCTACAGCCAGGTTCTTATTAGTAGCGAGAGGAATCTAATTATATTCCTCATCATACGAATCTGACTTCATAGATGAGGAATTAACACCTAAAATAATTACTTATCGAAAATGGATGTCGACCAATGTTTGTTGATAAAAATGTGAAACTCAAACCTCTCAAGAAACCACTTGTCTGGGCACCAAAGGTCCTCTCCTGGGTATCAAATCCAATGGTGATTCAGCTACATATATTCTAAAATGGGGATTTCAAACTCTTAAAACAACCGTATTATCTCTAAGGTCACTTTTCAGTTTGTTTATATTGATTAGTAATCTAAAATGTAAACTTAACACGTGGCCACCTCAATATGGAGTTATCAGTTCATTTGCACTGGCGGAGCCAAGCATATTGGTCGTTCGACATACACCCTACCCAAAATAATTCAAGGGCTTTACCTGATTTGTTGGGAAGTGGTAATAGTGAATCAATAAGAAGCTCAATAACTAGGGACCTTGTGAGTACAGATCATCTATTCAACACATGCTGATCGTTGAAAGTCATTTTCAATGTAAACAGTTACCTACTAGTTCCTGTCTTTGCATTACTGATTCTCATATCATACATCTTATGAAGCCTGAACTACATATTTAAAGGAAGCCTATACATGGTCATATCCATTTTCCTCATATGTTGGCCTTTCTGTTGTCAGCTAATATTCCTCGCATTTTCCATGTCTTCCTGATTGTATCTTGCCCTAATTTTGACATTATGTACTGAATTCTAAAATATTTTATCACCGCAAAAATACTGCGTATTTGAGATTGAACAGCTTTGTAATAAATTCGTTGTAAAAAAAAATTCTTCACTAACTCATTCTTGTTTTCATGAAACATTTTGAGGCTTTTAGGTTTCTAATATGGTATGAATAAAGTTAGCGAAATCTTCGAAAAACTTCTAACAAATATGATTAGGGAAACAGTGAAAGTACGTCTATAATACAATCCTACAGACCCATACATTACCCACAAATTCCTAACATGTTTCTCACAGCACACTAACTAAAATATAGTGTACAATGGATTTCTATTTTGATTTCCATGTATAGAGTATATCGTATTTATTGTATGAATTGGTATTTAATACATCCATTTTAAAATATTGTTCATACGCTGTTTTGACTTCATCTGTTAGATTGCTTTACAAGAGGCACAACGCGCACAGTTCCTTGTAGAACGTGCAAAACAAGAACGCCAGCAGAAAATAGTTACTGCCGAAGGTGAGGCTCAGGCGGCAAAACTGATTGGTGATGCTCTTTCTCAGAACCCTGGATATCTTAAGCTTCGAAAAATAAAAGCAGCAACACAGATCGCTAGGACAGTAAGTACTTCTTTAATTGGAGTTTTTATGTTTCATTGATTCGGTTTTACTAAAATGTAGGTTGCTTAGAAATGCTTCTAAAAGTTAGCTATCTAGACATCCCTCGAATTTCATCGCTTATTATAACTCATCATTTGTCATCATCAGTATTTTATATCTGCAGAATTATTCATTCTTGCCTAAATTTATTTGATACTATTTGAACATTCGTAAAGACATCAAGGCGATAGACATATCTTATGTACCTTTAATCACCTCTCTTAAAGCCTACAGTATAAACCTCTGGGAATGACATAAGGTAGTTTTCATTCCTTTATTTCTTTTGAGCAGAGTTTCACAACAATGGAATTATCCCCTGTTATTCTGATTATGACTGTATGATCGGGTAATTACTGTTCACATCCAGCTTAACATCCATGAGTTTGGAAATTGTTATCTGCTGTTTAACTAAACTCCTGTTTGTAAATTTCAGATTAACGTTTTTCGTTGCTTATAACGGTGCACATATCTGTAGTAATAAACTTACTAATTGTCTATCACTATTCGTTTGAAGTTGTGTAATGCACGCGGTAACAGTACATCTTTATATATGTAGTCAATGCGTTTAAATCAAATGTTTAAAGTCATGATGCTGAAGTTGAGATTTTCCTTTTTCCAGGTTGCACAGTCTCAAAATCGTGCATTTCTACAAGCTGGCTCTTTGATTCTGAATGTTGCTGACCCCAAATTCGATGCTGGTCTGGATATTTTAAAGAAAAAATAAATGAAGGTCAACAAATCTTAATTCAGTACCCAATAGTTTTGAATTTTTAAGAACTAGGCTAGCATCTCCGAATTACCTTTTATGAAAGGTATATGTTCTATATTGTGTTTCGTTTTTTATTTGTGTATATGATTAGTGTACAAGCAACTAAAATTAATGATCTAACCTTGAAGTGTTTTCCTTGTTGAGTTGTAGTTAGTTAATTTAACCTTGAGTTTCAACTACTGAGTCGTTAGTCCGTCCTAATAAAACTAGGTCGTATTATCAATCATCTTACAACTGTGGTTGGAAGTTACTTCAACATCACCTAGTTTGGATTTTCATGCATTTCGTTATAAATAAATTATTGAGTTTATCCTTGTATTCTAATCATGGATCAGCCAGTTTCCTCGAATTAATATAATTTCAAAAATTGTGGATTACGGGGTTGTATTTGGACGGTGCTGCATATTAAACTAGTGAACGTATATCAACTATCTGTAATTTTGTTTAAACAGTAATCACTGATATGATTGTAAACTTTGCGTAATAATCTGTTACATCTGTAGTCTGACAGTATCTAAATGGACATAGACAGCGCGAGATTTCAGTCTGTACGACGTATTCAGATACGAAGTATAGTGCCTGTTAGTGTTGAAATTCTTCACCTATGGTGACTGAGAATCATACACAGCCAAATAAATCTGGTTGATCTTGTTGAAATAAGTCATGGGACTTACTTAATAGACTTGTTTCAAATAAATTGAATGTCAACTTTTAAGTAATTTATTATAGGCTCCGGTACGGTACCAGTGCTTAAGTACGGCGTCATAACATTAATATAGGAAAGTGAGACATTGTTCTGTAAGGTATTCTAGAAGTCATAGTTCCCGTTGCTCTTAAGTCAATTCGAAGAAACAAGTACGAATGTCAGACAAACCAACTAATATGTCCCTTACGTCTTGTTGTCAAAATCTAATGTGGATTTTGATATCTGACGTGGTGCAGGCCATACGGAATTTAAAGAACTAGTCTGGTAGGAAATGGCTTAACTGAACTTTAGATGGGAGTTAGAGAAACATCAGTGACCATAATGCAATCGACATATTCATTGAGGCACTGACACAATTGCAACCGAAGTATTAAAAATATCTTATAAGTGGCCTGTTTTTTAATTGGTATATAAACATCACTACTAGTGTCAGAATTATTTAAACGGTTTCGATGTTTTAATATTTATGTGACCCATGACTATTTGAATTTATATAATGTATGCGCTTATTCATTCATGTAGGTTCTTTTGAACCGGTCAGTTAAGAAATTAGATTAGATAGTATTATCCTAGTTAACATTTACTAACTTTGCTGATGTATTGTGTCAGTAAAGTGTCCAATAATCCATCATGTAGGATATATAAGACGGAAATCTTTTCCACTCTACTATAAATACGAAGTCCGGAAGCGGTTGATTTGAGAGTTTTGTAGATGTACCTCATAATTAAAGACTCAAAATGTAAACACTTGCTGAAAATGAAAATGTACCTTAAGGTATTTTTTTATTCTCGTCTCTAGGGGACATGTTTCATTGCACATTTGGTTAATGTAATTAATTAATTAATTTAATCAACTGTCCAAAGAACAACGTAGGACATTACAAGTCCACATTTCACTAAAATATTCCCACTGGTCTTAACATATACTTGCTAAGTGTATTTTTGTTTCCCGTTTTAATAAAGTATTTTATCTTCTCAACCTGGTTATTGCATTCATGCAACATGCTGTTATTAATAATCGCGAAATATCAGATTTAATAGCTGGCTAATATTATTAGTTACGTAACTACATACATTTAGTAATTGACTAAATCACAAGGAAAAACAACACAACAAACTACGTAGTCTGGAATAAAAGAAGCACTCCACTAAACAAGTCACTGTATGTAACACTGACTTATAAAGCTCGTATGTCAGCCTCTAGCATCACTCCGATCGCCGCCTTCATAATCAAATTCTTTCATACGTGGAGTGTAAACCTAAGAGGCTTCTGCAGAACCTAGATTTTGAGAAAGCAGCTTAACTGCTTTTAATAGTCATTGTTTTGTCTGTTTAAAACAAGTTAATTCCACTAAACTTATTTAATTATTAATTTTGATGACAGTTTTAATCACTTTTATATAAACTGAGTATTTATTTAAATCTCAGTGAGTACTGGACAACTTTATCCAGACTTCAGGATTCTTCAAAAATTTCATATTGACTTGGCGTTTAACTTAGAACCTTTACTAAGTGCACTAAGCATAGTGATTTCAGGTCGATGAGTTAACATCTAATACTCGACATTGTCGAATTCACTAATCGAGTTCGTTTTTTTATTTCGTTCTATTTTGAAATGTAAAATTATGTCAGTCAATTAATTAACCGAATTCCACATTCGTGTTATTATCTATTTAAAAGTCGTCCATGCAGTTGATTCAAACATATAATAATATTAAACCAATTCAAAAGTGTTATTTAACTACATTTTAACTTAATCGACTTACTTACTATGTAGGCGTTAATCGATTTGTAAGACTATTACAATGCACCCTATGATTTAGATAATCAAATTGATATAACCATAAACAGTTTCACTTCTGCCATAGTTTTATGTAAAAGAAGCTAGCATAAATTTGTTTGTAATTAAGCGGTACATAGTATACAGTTTTAAAGCTAATATCAATCAGAGATCATTTTGTTTTATCTTTCTGACACTTTACTGTCCTTTTCACACATCTAAATGGGCTAAAGTAAAGAAGGGTGCTGTGTAATTTAGTAAGATAAGGTATTAAAATACGTAGATACGGTAGGCAGTACTTTGTCGTTAGCATCTATTATTTTAAACAAGGACAACCAAAGTCTACCAAAATGAATGAGTTCACTGTATTTCAAGAATTCTCATCAGCTGAAAACGATCCAAACGACGTTTAGAATACGGTTACGAATAAAATAATATGCTTTAGTTTATGAGATTAGAATAAAAGTTTAACACTTTCTATCATATCAGGAGGATATTAATACATGATGTATTTCACTGAGGAATGCATATTAATATTACGAGAATTTAGCCTTACAAACCAAAATAGCTGGAGACCAGAAGCAATGATTATAAGTAAGAGAATACATAAATTAAATGTTGAATTTTTGGAGGTTACGATGACATGAGGAAGTATCTAGTTCAAATCATAATCTAACACAAAGAAGTCGGTTGAAAAATACTGGCTGGTGGTTTTAATGGCGCAATAATATGCTGTCACCTCTGTTATCATCTTTCCTCTTACTCCACAGTATGCTGCAAATGCTCATCAGACTTCGGTTTCATGATCGAATTATGGTGGTCGAACAGATATGGACCAAGCAGGCACATTTTAGCGATTTAAGAAGTTTGTAGGATTCCTGTTTCAGTTTCTTAGCACCAAAAATTTGTTAATTAAAGATTTGTAAAATAGTTAATGGGACGCTATGAGGTTACGATTCTATAAGATCATTTTGGATGTCGGTGTGGACGAAGATTTGAGGACTTTAATCTTTGTAATGTATCTAGCATTCAAACGCTTCAGAATGCGGTATATCTTACACAAAAATGTCTTGATGAGACTGAAAGTTTCTCAGACTACGTCGTCGTGTATTTCGTTGAAAATTCTATAAATTCTGATGAACACGTTTTCTTAAGAAATATGATGGCGTTTGTTGTCAACTGGTCTGGTGTAAATCAGTTCCGTGTATCTAAGTCGGCGTAAAAATGGGCTAAAGTCAAGTAATGATGCATCGGACGCAATTATTACGTCATTACTCGAAATATATTGGCTAGTGAATAATCCCGTTAGTTCCAGGAACACACTGCAAATAATCTGGCTTGATTTGTGACTTTTATTTTGTATTTGAAGCATGGCAGCTTGGCTGCTACTCGGGAAGGACTATAGATCAGGGACGACCATGATGTTGGCCAGGCGAAAATTGACCAATAAGAAAACGGCTTAGGGTGGAATGACATTAATATTAGAAAAATCTTTCTAAGGACCTTTCTCCTGCAAACAGCTGGCAATACCTTCCTTTCTGAAACTAAACAGCATGCGATGAATCGTCAACATTATCAACCAGCCTGTGCTCAATGACCTTGAGATGAAAATCGCCATCTCATTGGTTCGTCCACTCGTTTGATAACATAGATTTCGATTATACTTTAATTTACATGTCCTACTGATCACCAAAATCACTTATGGATTATGGAATCCTTCCAATCGTCATTTCGCAATCAGTTTTTGTTGGAAAGATTTGACTATTACTAGGCGGGTCTTCAAATTTTAATATGTATACTAAACAATGGCATAATGTGCTTTCAGGGAGTGACTTTGAATTCACAAAACAGCCCTTGATGATTCAATGTCTCTAAGAATGGATGAAGTACTTATCTCACATATTTTTAGGAAGAGCTTGTATATTCCCGTTGATTTGTTGTAGACTGAAGCTGGTCAGTCATTGTTGCCATATGTGCATCCTGAGCGGATTGCCTCGATATAGCGATTTTTTTCACAAGTATTATATAATTTGGATTGTGACTGGCAAGTGGAATCCAGGACGCCCGTTTTGGTCCTATTTGGGACTCATCGGCTGGATGTACCTGCATCCCAATGTTGATGTTCACACTGGGATTCGAACTCAATCCGTTTCGTGTAGAACGCCACCGCGTTCACCACTAGACTACTGAGTCCAGACAATGACTGACCAGCCTCAGTCTATAACAAATCAACGGGAATATACAAGCTCTTCCTAATACCAATGTGCCCGTTGCACAAGTGTGACTGAGTTCGAATCCCAGTGTGAACATCAACATTGGGATGCAGGTACATCCAGCCGATTAGTCCCAAATAGGACGAAACGCGCGTCCTGGATTCCACTTGCCAGTCACGATCCAAATTATATAATTATCTCACATATATTTTAACACAAAACAAGAATCCAGTTATTATTCAATGTGAAACTAGCCACTTAATACACAAACATACAGAGGTCCAGATTGTCCCATAAACTTATCAACTTTCAAACTGTACGTTTCATTGTGTGAGTGCTCAAGTAACGACTGGATTCTCCTCTCTTCCGGGCTGCTTTGAATCCTAGCCGCTTGTTGGATCATTTTAGTTCCAAAGCACATGCCTGCCTGATTTTTCGTATCGGCTTCTTTATTTACGTGCATTCAGTCAACCTTATATATGCGTGAAGTCAACAGATGTATGACAGTTTTAGGTACATAGGATTTTTTTTGCAGAATCTGATGCATCAGAGCATCACTCAAGACTGAGTAGGAAGGAATTACAATAAGTGTCAAGTGCACGCGGTATATGACCAAATTACGTTTGTCGTATGACTAGAACAACTTCTGACGATTGAACCCACATCTACGAATAAGAATAAGTAAGAAGGTGACAGGGGATGATCGAGAAGTTATATTTGATCATAGGTGTTGGAGCGCTAGTAGGACAGCAACGTCTAGAGTGAGTATCTAAATAGTAAGTTGTTACCCACGCCGTGCGAGGCCGTGATCTGCTGGCAGTGGAGCGCCTTTAACTAGTTGTGTTCATGAAAATAAACACAGTCAGTACCAATGTCAATGGCCTATGTAACTAATTATTTGGAGAGGTCATTTATCGCTACGAATGTCATCCGATGCTATGCACCCACAACGACAGCCACGAAGACGACAAAGACCAGTCCTATACAAGACTGCAGTCAAATATTCGAAAAATGTTTAGCCAAAGACCTGACCATTCGGATAGAAGACCAATACACCAGTGTTGAAATAGACAACACCGGATATGAAGATATCACAGGACGACATGGAGTGAGAGAAAAGAACGAAAACGGTGAGAGCAGTGTTAGTTTATGTAACTCCAACAAAATGATTATAGGTAAAACCATATTATAACTCCGCCTGTAGCCCTCCTAGGGTTACTGCCGGTCCCAAGCCCGGGTAAAGGAGAAGGGTTGGGCGTGGGGCCAGCACCCTCATCCCGTAAAAACCCAAACTTGCTAAAAAAACGCAAACCAGATTAAACAAGATAAACCATTTAAACCATTTAAACTCTGCCCTGGGAGTGGAAGGATATATGACGCCTCATGATGAAAGCCGAAATTCTTCGGAAGTCATGAGGCCGATGCCCCCCCCTTCTAACAACCAGAGCAAATATTTTTATAGGTACATGGAATGTTCGAACAATGTGGGAGAGCGGGAAGACAAATCAAATAGCTGCAGAAATGAAGAGATACAATTTGACAATACTCGGAATCAGCGAAACCCATTGAGCTCAAGCTGGACAGAAAACATTGGCTTCGGGAGAGATGCTACTATACTCCGGCCACGAAGAGGAAAATGCTCCCCACACTCAAGGAGTTGCTCTGATGCTGTCCAAGGAGGCACGTAATGCACTTGTGGGATGGGAACCACATGGACCCACGATCATCAAAGCATCTTTCAAAACAATGAAGAAAGGGATTACAATGAATATTATCCAATGCTATGCACCAACCAATGACGGCAACGACGAAGACAAAGATCAGTTTTACGATAGACTGCAATCAATTATAGCAAAGTGTCGAGGAAAGGATCTGACAATACTGATGGGGGACCTAAACGCCAAAGTCGGAATGGACAACACTGGATATGAAGACATCATGGGACGACAAGGACTGGGAGACAGAAATGACAATGGTGAAAGACTTGCAAACCTATGTGCCTTCAACAAATTGGTTATAGGTGGTACAATATTCGCCCACAAACGCATACACAAGGCTACATGGGTCTCACCGGATCATACTACTGAGAATCAAATCGATCATATATGTATCAATAAAAAATTTAGAAGATCAATGGAAGATGTAAGAACCAGGAGAGGAGCTGACATAGCTTCAGACCACCACTTGGTGGTTTCTGAAATAAAACTGAAGCTAAAGAAGCAGTGGACAACTGGAGTAGCAGCAGTACAACGGTTCAATACAGGCTTTCTCCGAGACACTGACAAACTCAACGAATTCAAAATATCTCTCAACAACAGGTTCCAAACCTTACAAGATCTGCCGAAAGAAGAAGAAACCACTATGGAGGACAACTGGAAAGAAATCAAAGAAGCACTAACGTCAACGTGTCAGGAGGTTCTGGGCCGCAAGAAGCACCATTATAAGGGATGGATCTCCACTGAGACATTGAGCAAAATTCAGCAAAGGAGGAACAAGAAGATAGAAATCAACAACAGCCGAACAAGAGCAGAGAAAATAAAGGCTCAAGCTGAATACTCAGAAGCAAATAAGCAGGTAAAGAAGAGCATTAGAGCTGACAAACGGAAATACATCGAAGGCCTTGCAACGACAGCGGAGAAAGCTGCAAGAGAAGGAAATATGAAACAGCTATACGACACAACGAAGAAACTGGCAGATAAACATGGTAAACCAGAGCGACCGATCAAGAACAAAGAAGGCAAGACACTCACTGAGATTCAAGAACAAAAGAATAGGTGGGTAGAACATTTTGAGGAACTCCTAAATAGGCCAGCTCCACTGAACCCACCGGACATCGAAGCAGCACCTACAGATCTCCCGATAGATGTCACTCCATCAACGATGGAAGAAATCGAGATGGCCATCAGACAAATCAAAAGTGGGAAAGCAGCAGGACCTGACAATATACCAGCTGAAGCACTCAAGGCAGATATCGACCTAACAGCAAGGATACTCCACGTTTTATTCAAAAAGATCTGGGAAGAAGAACAAGTGCCGGCAGATTGGAAAGAAGGACATCTTATCAAGATACCAAAGAAAGGAGATTTGAGCAAATGTGACAACTACAGAGGGACCACGCTACTGTCGATATCGGGGAAAGTCTTCAACAGAGTATTGTTGAACAGAATGAAAGATTCAGTGGAGGCTCAACTTCGAGATCAACAAGCTGGTTTTCGTAAGGATCGGTCGTGCACGGACCAAATCGCAACACTACGGATCATCGTTGAACAATCAATTGAATGGAACTCGCCCCTGTACATCAACTTCATTGATTATGAGAAGGCGTTTGATAGTGTAGATAGGAGAACACTATGGAAACTTCTCCGACACTACGGAGTACCGGAGAAACTCGTCAACATCATCCGGAACTCTTACGACGGAACACAGTGCAAAATTGTGCATGGAGGACAACTGACAAATGCATTCCCAGTGAGGACCGGAGTCAGACAAGGTTGCCTACTCTCACCTTTTCTCTTCCTCCTAGTGGTTGACTGGATCATGAAGACCTCCACATCTGAGGGGATACACGGAATTCAATGGACAAATAGGAGGCAACTCGATGATTTGGACTTCGCAGATGATCTAGCTCTTTTAACACATACACACCAACAAATGCAAGCGAAGACAACTAGTGTGGCAGCAACTTCAGCATCGGCAGGCTTGAACATACATAAGGGTAAGAGCAAGGTTCTAAAATACAACACAGGGAGCACCAACCCAATTCAACTTGATGGCGAAACTCTGGAGGAAGTGAATACTTTCACATATCTGGGGAGCATCATCGATGAACAAGGAGGGTCCGATGCAGATGTAAAGACAAGGATTGGCAAAGCCAGGGCAGCATTCCTACAGTTGAAAAACATCTGGAACTCAAAACAAATATCAACTAACCTCAAAGTCAGACTCCTCAATTCGAACGTGAAGACAGTCCTGCTGTATGGAGCTGAAACTTGGAGAATTACCGCAAACATCCTCAGACGGATACAGGTATTTATAAACAACTGCCTACGAAAGATACTGAATGTCCGTTGGCCGGAAACCATGAGCAACAACTTACTATGGGAGAGGACAAACCAACTTCCAGCCGAAGAGGAAATTCAGAAAAGACGATGGAAATGGATAGGACATACACTACGCAAACCATCAGACTGCATCGCGAGACAAGCATTAACATGGAATCCTGTTGGGAAACGGAAAAGAGGAAGGCCAAAGAACACGCTGCGTCGAGAATTGGAAGCAGACATTAAAAGGATGAACAGCAACTGGAAACAGCTGGAAAGGATTGCTCAGGACAGAGTTGGATGGAGAATACTGGTGAGCGGCCTATGCTCCACTGTGAGGGGTAAAGGGAGTAAATAAGTAAGTATGATGAACAACTTAGTGGCTATCTGAACCCTGAAGTTCAGTGGATAATATGTTTTCATTTGAAGCAGACGCCAGGCTCGAGTCAGTGAACATGAACATTAGGATGGAGATAATCCAGAAAAGTCTCACAATTAAATAAAATGGGTGTCCGGGATTTGATTGCTTGTAAAAAATTTAAACATATTAATATTATGCTTTAGTTAACAGAAGGCAAACAACAGGGCATAAAAGTCTGAATTATTAGGGACGGGACTGAGTAGGCATTAATTACTGAATTTCTATGAAAGTAAGGCTTTATTCGAAGGACCAAAAACAATAGCTGAATCAAAAGTCAACACTAGCATGAAATCAAATAATAAACACAGAAAGTGACATGCTTACTAGACTTTTAATTGATCAACATCATAATTAATAATATCTAATCACAAAAATTTCTGAGTGGCGATAAAACAAATAAGTAATATGATCTACAGGTTAACTTAGTCTTGGTTTCAATTTCTACAGTTGATAAGGAAGAAAAATGATAAAAAATCTAAATAGTGTGACAAAGAAATTAATAAATTCACTAGATAACTGATACTGCATTCTTAGCCCACATGAATGTTGGAACAATCTACTAATTACACTCCAATTGGCATATAAATACATGAATAAATGAAGGTTTGGAAGATTAGGTAAACAATTTTCACTCCTTGAAGATTTTCCTAACGATGCTCTGGATGATTAGCCAAACAGAAGATAAAGTTCTTCGGATCAAGCTGACGTATACACACTTTATGTACGGCTGTAAATATAGGATATTCCTCCAGAAGGCCCTTTGGTTCCAGCATTGCATAAACTTCTGCAGCTGTAAGAGGACCTTGAGCACTCTGACCTTTTAAACGTTCCTTTTCTAACTCAGCAAAAGTTTTATTTGTGGTCGCTAATGCAATGCCCATCTGCCTGTTTCTTCCACTACAGCAACATCTGGAACTCAAAACAAATATCAACTAACCTCAAAGTCAGACTCCTCAATTCGAACGTGAAGACAGTCCTGCTGTATGGAGCTGAAACTTGGAGAATTACTGCAAACATCATCAGACGGATACAGGTATTTATAAACAACTGCCTACGAAAGATACTGAATGTCCGTTGGCCGGAAACCATGAGCAACAACTTACTATGGGAGAGGACAAACCAACTTCCAGCCGAAGAGGAAATTCAGAAAAGACGATGGAAATGGATAGGACATACACTACGCAAACCATCAGACTGCATCGCGAGACAAGCATTAACATGGAATCCTGTTGGGAAACGGAAAAGAGGAAGGCCAAAGAACACGCTGCGTCGAGAATTGGAAGCAGACATTAAAAGGATGAACAGCAACTGGAAACAGCTGGAAAGGATTGCTCAGGACAGAGTTGGATGGAGAAAACTGGTGAGCGGCCTATGCTCCTCAGCGAGGAGTAACGCGCATAAGTAAGTAAGTAAGTAAAACCATATTATCCCACAACTCATATACAAAGCTACGTGGGTCACAGTCGACCAAAATACTGAAAACCAAATCGACCAACTTTGCGAAAATCGCTGAATTAGAAGAAAATATGAAACACCTAATGAAACAACGAAGAAGATAGCTGAGAAATACAGTAAACGAGAACGACCAATCATAAACAAGGATGGTAAATAAATCACTGTAACCAAAGAACAACGAAACAAGTGGATGGGACACTTCGAAGAATTCTTGAATAGACCAGCCCCATTGGAACCACTGGACGCTGAAGCACCATCTACAGATCTCCTTATAATTGACGACGAACCAACAATCGGAGAGATAGGCATGTCCATTAAGCAAATCGTGAGTAGCAAGTCGGTAAAGCCAGACAATATACCAGCTTAACAAGGCACTGAAGTCAGATATAGAAGTAACTTCAAATATGCTCCACATTCACTTTTGAAAGATTTGGAAGGAAGAACAAGTGTCAACAGACTGCAAAACAATGTTTGCCCCATTTACATACTATAGAAAAGAGATATTAACAATTACGAGAAATACAAAGACATCAGTCTACTTTCAGTACCAGGATAGTCTTCAACCGAGCGTTGTTCAACCGAATGAAAGATCCAATCGACGATCAACGTTGAGATCAACACGCCATATTTCGTAAGTATGAATCGTGTAATGACAAAAACTCGCGACACTACGGAGTATTGTTGAACAATCAGTTGGATGGGACTCCCCACTTTACATCAACCTCCTTGACTATGAGAATGCATTTGACAGCATGGACAAGCAAGCGTTATGGAACTTTTGTCAACATTATGGTGTACTTGGGAAGATAGTCAATATCATACATAGTTCTTACGACGGAAAACACTGCACAATCATACATGGAGGTCAGCTCACGGATCCATTCGAAGTAAAGACCAACGTCAAACAAGGCTAATCACGCTCGCCCTTCCAATTTCTGCTGGTGGTCGTCTAGATTATAAAAATTGCAACATCTGATGGCAAGCTCGGAATGCATTGGACAATATGGATGTAACTAGGTGACCTGGACCTTGCAGATGACCTAGCTCTTCCATTCCTCACACAATAACAAATGCAGGTGAGGAAGGACAGTTTAGCAGCAGCCTCTATAGCCATTAGCCGCCCTCAATATACAAAATGGTGAGAGAAAGATCCTAAGATGTAAAACAACGTGCACCAACCAAATCTCACTTGACTTGACGGTAAAGCTATGGAAGATGTGGAAACTTTTACACATTTGGGCAGCATCATCGATAAACAAGGAGGATATGATGATGATGATGATGATGATGATGGAAGGCCAGATCGGTAAAGCACGGGCAGCATTTCCACAACTGTGAAACATCCGAAACTCAGAACAACCGTCAGCCTACATCAAAGTCAAAATTTTTATTACAAATGTGAAGACGGTTGTATTGTACGGAGCTGAAACTTGCATAGAGAACTACGAAAAGCACCATCCAAAAGATACCAGTATTTATAAGCAACTTTCCGCGTAAGATACTTCGAATCCGTTGACCAAACACTATCAACGACAACCTTCTGTGGCAAAGGGAATTAAGAAAAGACACTGGAGGTGGATAGGACACACATTGAAGAAATCATCAAACTGTGTCACAAGATTAGCACTAACTTGGAATTCTGGAGGCCAAAGGCAAAGATAAAGACCAAGGAACACATTATGCCAGGAATTGGAGGCAGACATGAAGAGAATAATTAACGCTTAAAAAGAATTGATAAAGGGGTTTGAGGACAGAGCTAGCTGAAGAATGCTGGTCGGCTGGCTATGCTCCACGAAAGGTAACAGGTATTGACTAATTGTGAAGTGCACACGGTATATGACCAAGTTATGTTTGCGGTATCACCAGAGCGACTTCTAACGATCGAACATACTCTTATGAATGGAAATAAATCAGAAGGCGAAGAGGGACGGAAGAGAAGTTATAGTTGATCGTGAATAGAGCGGCAATTGGATAGCAACGTCTAGGCTGCAAACTAGAGAGGGAGATGCTTCCCACGGTGCAGCGTGACGTGATCTGGTGATGATACGTGACAGAGTGCTTTCAACTAGTAGTGTCCGCCAAAACAAATATGGTCGGGATCAATGTCGATGACCTATTTAACTATTTATTGTATTTATTTATTGTGTTTATATATTTTGTAGATTATTTACCACCAGAATTCTGATGTGAGGGTTTAGGAATCTACATTTTAGAGGTGTTTTATCAACAACTGTTAGTAGATATTTGAATTCACAAACAGATCTAATATAATTTGCCGATTTTATGAAGAACTTGCAATCTAGGATGGATCCAAAGTGGAATAGATTTGGGGCCATTTTGTCAGTCTTTTTATGCAGTCTATTACATTCGCACGAAATATGAGACATGCGACTAGCCTTTAATAGGATCGCTTTGACCTTTCTAAGTGTAAAATTCTTTAAGACATTGTAGACGATAGCTCTTTTAAGGAAAGTGAATCGCTTGACAACTTCTGCTGCAATGAAATTAAAGAATGTTTTAGCTTGCTTTGCCTTATCTATTTCAGTCATCCTAATTTCCAAACTAGTAGGTTAACGGAGCTAAGTCCCTTAAAATAGATTATATTATACTAAATCCTAAGTGTACGCCTTCGATTTTGCTTTTACAGTCGGCAGTGTCACTGTTTAGATCAGTCAGATTGATAACCTTGACAATTGGTGTATGATTGTCTAGTACATGCGGCTCAGTGTCGAGCAGGTCATTAGGAAGTGACTCAGGATTTTTGGAGAATCATCTATCCAGCCTTATTTTAGCCTTATTTCGAGCCATGTTCAAATAGGATCTTATTGAATAATTAGGTGGTATGCGTATGCAGCAACAGCTTACTATGGGAGAGAACAAACCAACTTCCAGTCAAAGAGAAAATTAGGAGAAGGCGTTGGAAATGGATTGGACATACATTACGCAAACCACCACACTGCATCACGAGACACGCATTAACATAGAATCCTGTTGGAAAACGGAAATGAGGAAGGCCAAAGAATACGCTGCGTCGGGAATTGGAAGCAGACATTAAAAGGATGAACAGCAACTAGAAACAACTGAAAAGGATTGCTCAGGACAGAGTTGAAATGGAGAATCCTGGTAAGCAGCCTATGCTCCATAGTGAGTAGTAACGGGGGTAAGTAAGTAAGCAAGTAAGTAAGTAAGTAAGTAATGCGTATACTGTGATTTCAGTAGTCATGTTCTATAGACCAAAGTTAGACTTCAGTATGAAGAACTCTTTTATTAGGTAGTGGTAAGTTTGTAACTAGAATTAATCCTATTTATTTGAAAATGTGTTAGCATGAATGGAAGCGTAACGCAAGGTTTAGACTTATGGCGTAAGCGTATAAGACGATAAAAACGCCAATTTGTTCAGTACCTTGCAAGAGAAAATTAGGTTAAACTTACGTCGGCACTTCTATAAGGTATCTAGTCCTAACTTTATAGTTCTAGCTTTATTGTTTGTAGTACGACCAGCCCCAGGAATACGAAGAGTAAAGCGACGTTGTACAGACTCTAGTCTGAGTTTGTCGTTGATGGAAACATCACTGAGAATGAAGGTACAGTATACTAGTAAATATCGGACACAAACTGTCTATAGTAGAATACAGGAATCACCGTTGTAAAAGTCATGTAGTCTGCAACCGAGAGATCGGTGCTACCTAGATGCCTGCAAAGTGTCCTATTCTGTGAAAGACAGATCATTAGAGTACCTTGGTCCTAAGTTAGCTACTGATTGAAACCTAGATAACTTGTAACCGTTTATGGAGTGATCAAAATTTAGAAACTCATTTCTAAAATATATTCAGCCAAACATTAGAAGGATTAAAATCTAACATCCATTTTGAGCATCATCCTGTGACCAGCAGTGACGCCACTGAGTTTGTGTGTAATTCTTAAGGAACAAATGAGCACACTAGTTTAAGATCATCTGTGCATAAAAAAAGTCTGCCCATGCCGAAGTATCTGCATATACCATTTCAAAAACTGAATCGCTAGAACAATATTGGATATTGAAGTTGTTTTTATCGATAGACGCATAGTTTGTCTTGTCTATGAATTATCTCTAAGTTGTCGCTAACATGTTGACAAGTTCCCTAATATGTATTGGTTCGTCAAAGTAATAAAACCATGCATCCTTTTTTAGATACTTTATTTTTTATAATCCTATCGAATTATTATGGTGAGGCAAATGTGTTAACAACTACATCTGGTAAGTCCCTAATTAAATTCTGCTGCATGCATCCATTCGCATTCAATATATGCACCAACCACATTTTTATGCTAGTGTAATATATATACGACTAATGTTTTAACTATTAGGACACATTCACTAAAAGAATTTTTGGCTAAAATCGCCTAACTTCTAGTCGGAATTTATTATTTATAATGATGCGTCATATTCAAACTAATATTTTTATAAATTTTTACGTTCTGATTTGCCAAGTAGTGTAGTTATCGTTGTTCTGCAGCAAAAGCTATAAAGTCTGCTTTGGATAATATTCGTGCAAGTCGATCAATTTTAATCTCTTTGTTACCCATACAGTCATTTGGCATATGTTGTATATTGGTTGGCATCTATCAGAAAGTGCTTTGAATCCCGATAACTACAGGGTCACTTAGGTAAAACATTGCAAAAGAAATAAGAGCATGTAAACAGTAAGCCCACCGCTCAGTGAGCACATCAGGTGCACTTGCATTCAATAATATTAGTAGCCAATAAAAATAAGGATACAGGCATGAAACAAGGATGGTCTGATAATGGAAACTAGAAAGCAAACCTATGCTTAAAAGTAATTATACCCAAACGTTTTAGAGAACGAGGCGAAAGGTATGAGTTACGAAGGAAGCAAATAAAAAGACTCAATCGCCCGTAAATAATTCATAATTAAATATTCAGCGATTCACACGTATCGTTCTTTGTAGCTAAAAATTGCAAAAACTATTGATAATCTTCTAATACAAAACTTAGTTCTCTTATGGAAAGCATAAATTTGTTTTTACTTATTTAAAGCAATGTGGATCAGAGTAGATTTTTACAACCAATAAATTTAGAACTCCTTCTGACATTTATCATGTTTTATCTACTGACAATGTAGTAATAGTTTTAATAATAGCAGTCTTGCACGATTTAAATTCATAAAACGTAATGACATACCGATTATTTAAAAAATTTCCTGTACATAAGTTGTTTCCGAAAATTACGTATATGCCTTTTAAAATCTAAACTAAGTCTACTTTTTTCAAGCTTTCAGACGTAACGCTAGGCACATGTGGTGTACTGTATTTTTATAAAAGTGACTTTTGTCCCAGCTACCTACAGTATTGTTTTTAGAATAAAAACTCAAACTGTAAAATCGGAATATAAATCGTTACGTTTTCTAAATTTACTTTACAGGCATATGCATTAGCAAATGATTAGAAGTGATGATAATAATAACAAAATCATGCAATTGTTTATATATTCACTATGTTTTGTTGAGAACTGTGCATGTCAGAAACTATAATAATGTAAATTAGAACAACACAAATGAGCAAGCAATATTGTTTTCAACTAGATTTGCATCAGTTTTTTCTCTAATATACAATAATATTTATGCGTATACATGAAAAATGTTACACTAATGGAGACAGCTTATTGGTCATTGAAGACAAACAGATAAGCGGATTACATAAATAGCCATAATAAATACGAAAGGTCAAGAACTACTATTTAAACGACGGGTGTACTTAAAGTAATAAGAACCATAAATCAGTTTGAAAATGTATATCATCACAGAAAGTGGGTCAGAAAATAAACATATTAGTATATTAGTTGGTAAATATTTCGTAATTCGTAGTACGTGAATGGACACTTTATACATATAGTTGGTGAACATGCGATATGAAAAAGTAATGGAACGAACTAAAACACGATTCAAAGAGTCCATGAAATCGTACGTTGAATTTTATTTGACAAAGGAACAGAAAAGTGTTGTGGATGATTTTGAAAACATAGACATAGTTGTTAGCTAAGGTCACTATAGCCTTCCCAAGTGTAGTGACGAATTTGCATCCCGTTAAGGCAGTGTATCACTTTGAATGACTTGATTTTTCTACGCGTGACTACGACTGTCTACAAACGTCGTAAGACCAAGCCTTTGTGAAGCTAAACTGGATGATTTTTATTCATTAGTTGACTAAGTCCACTGGTGATAGGCCCTATATGATTCGCTCAATCGGAGCAGCTAACTTAGTAAGTGCATATTATAAAGCCAAATTCAAGTAACTCACACTCCGCTTAAGTAGACACTGCTGGTTGACTAGTGATCGGTAAAAACATGTTTGGCTGCGTTGAAAGTTTACATACAACCCTTACTAGTCTATCATATGATAAACATTACTAGTTACATCTAAATTGATTTGTACTTTCAAAAAGAGTTTCACTCTAGCAGCCCTGATCTTTAACTTCTTATGCTGACATTATGTGTGTGACATTATTTAGTGCTCTATGCTCATAAAATATGACAATCCCAGTACGTAACATAAATGTATTCGCTTATGTATCCGATCTCACTTGAACATCCTCAAAAATCTGATGAGTGACTTGCTCGTTCAGTTTATCCGTGTTATGAACTTCGCAGTATTGGACGCCATTATAAATGCTGGAAGTAAAGAAACTTAACTACTGTCATGCTGCAGTTACTGAGAATGTACTAGCTCAGAAAAACTGAAATAGACAACAGAGATACCCTAATAAATCTGAGTAAAATGAACAATTAATAAGTATGATGTCTTTATAGACTCATACTAATCACAAACACATGTTATCATCATGAAAATACTGACTGGTGTACACTCTTTTATCCAAGTTAATGAATACGTTCAAATGCTCCTTTGTCACTAACACAATGTAGAGAAAAATTAAAAATCGATGTAAACATACACCAAACTATGTACTTCTTTCCTAGTAAAAATAACTGTACACTCGAGTTTTAACATACACTGTTCGGTCGGTTTGGTAAGTGTATGTTTAAATTTTACTACATAAAGCAAAGGATCTAATAGTATTTTTGGAGGCTTCATTTGTGACAGTGTTAATAACTTTTCGAAAAATTACAAGATTTCTGCGTATTATAATAACACAAATGTACAGTTAGATTAGTAAAAACATATATTGCTTGATTGACTGGATGTTGCTTATAATTATAATTATAAATAGTCAGTAGGATTGGTCAAATGAGTGTTCTAGCCGACCAAACGAGTTTGTTACTCAGCCACGTTGATTAAGATACTAACACGGTAGGAGGACCTTGAAAATATTTGTTATAGAATACATGGTCTATTTGGGCATGATATTGATTCAAATCCCTGAAAACGCACGATAAAGCAAATTAACGTTTTTTGTTAGAATTTAGAATACATTTGACCAATATCTCCTAAGAAAAGCGTTTTTATAAGGCTGTCGTTAAAACTACTAGGATTAGTGTGACGTTTGACTTTTTTCACCCATAGGACTGATATTAATGGTGCCTAAAATTATTATTACCAGACGTACTATTCTACTAATAGGCGTTTGTTGTAAAAATAGTGGTATCAAAATCTATGGCACGTACTGATCTAGAAAGATGTTGTTTAAATTTGTCTGATATATTCATGTATGTTCAGCGTAGACACTAGTATAGTCCAATAAGCTATGTCTTATTCCCTTAGTTTTTATTAGTTGATTATCTAGTCAAATTGAAGCTATCATATGACAGAGAATCTTTTAATATTGTAGACAAAACGTAGAGTCAGGATGGTTTAGACGTTTTTCTTACTTATTTGATTAAGAGTCTTTGTTTACAATATCAGCCCAACCAATCTAGTAGTTGAATATTCTATTATTATTAATTCTGAAAACATCACATTTCACTACTTTTCTGACCAAAATATTGGAAAAATATAAACGTAGTCACTATCGCTCTGCACACTTCAAAATTACAAAAGTTATATTTATCTATTTAAAATATCAACGTAACACACCACAAATAAACCATGAAAACGTACACCATTCTGTAATAAAACTAATCAAATAACTAATACTTGCTACCCCTTGTGAAGCATAGCCAGCCGACCAGCATTCTTCAGCTAGCTCTGTCCTCAAACCCCTTTATCAATTCTTTTTAAGCGTTAATTATTCTCTTCATGTCTGCCTCCAATTCCTGGCATAATGTGTTCCTTGGTCTTTATCTTTGCCTTTGGCCTCCAGAATTCCAAGTTAGTGCTAATCTTGTGACACAGTTTGATGATTTCTTCAATGTGTGTCCTATCCACCTCCAGTGTCTTTTCTTAATTCCCTTTGCCACAGAAGGTTGTCGTTGATAGTGTTTGGTCAACGGATTCGAAGTATCTTACGCGGAAAGTTGCTTATAAATACTGGTATCTTTTGGATGGTGCTTTTCGTAGTTCTCTATGCAAGTTTCAGCTCCGTACAATACAACCGTCTTCACATTTGTAATAAAAATTTTGACTTTGATGTAGGCTGACGGTTGTTCTGAGTTTCGGATGTTTCACAGTTGTGGAAATGCTGCCCGTGCTTTACCGATCTGGCCTTCCATCATCATCATCATCATCATCATATCCTCCTTGTTTATCGATGATGCTGCCCAAATGTGTAAAAGTTTCCACATCTTCCATAGCTTTACCGTCAAGTCAAGTGAGATTTGGTTGGTGCACGTTGTTTTACATCTTAGGATCTTTCTCTCACCATTTTGTATATTGAGGGCGGCTAATGGCTATAGAGGCTGCTGCTAAACTGTCCTTCCTCACCTGCATTTGTTATTGTGTGAGGAATGGAAGAGCTAGGTCATCTGCAAGGTCCAGGTCACCTAGTTACATCCATATTGTCCAATGCATTCCGAGCTTGCCATCAGATGTTGCAATTTTTATAATCTAGACGACCACCAGCAGAAATTGGAAGGGCGAGCGTGATTAGCCTTGTTTGACGTTGGTCTTTACTTCGAATGGATCCGTGAGCTGACCTCCATGTATGATTGTGCAGTGTTTTCCGTCGTAAGAACTATGTATGATATTGACTATCTTCCCAAGTACACCATAATGTTGACAAAAGTTCCATAACGCTTGCTTGTCCATGCTGTCAAATGCATTCTCATAGTCAAGGAGGTTGATGTAAAGTGGGGAGTCCCATCCAACTGATTGTTCAACAATACTCCGTAGTGTCGCGAGTTTTTGTCATTACACGATTCATACTTACGAAATATGGCGTGTTGATCTCAACGTTGATCGTCGATTGGATCTTTCATTCGGTTGAACAACGCTCGGTTGAAGACTATCCTGGTACTGAAAGTAGACTGATGTCTTTGTATTTCTCGTAATTGTTAATATCTCTTTTCTATAGTATGTAAATGGGGCAAACATTGTTTTGCAGTCTGTTGACACTTGTTCTTCCTTCCAAATCTTTCAAAAGTGAATGTGGAGCATATTTGAAGTTACTTCTATATCTGACTTCAGTGCCTTGTTAAGCTGGTATATTGTCTGGCTTTACCGACTTGCTACTCACGATTTGCTTAATGGACATGCCTATCTCTCCGATTGTTGGTTCGTCGTCAATTATAAGGAGATCTGTAGATGGTGCTTCAGCGTCCAGTGGTTCCAATGGGGCTGGTCTATTCAAGAATTCTTCGAAGTGTCCCATCCACTTGTTTCGTTGTTCTTTGGTTACAGTGATTTATTTACCATCCTTGTTTATGATTGGTCGTTCTCGTTTACTGTATTTCTCAGCTATCTTCTTCGTTGTGTCATTAGGTGTCTCATATTTCCTCCCATTTCAGCGATCTCCGCCGTCATTAATAGGTCCTCCAAATATTCCCGTTTATCAGCTCTAATGCTCATCCTCACTTGCTTGTCGGCTTCTGTGCACTCGTCACGTGCCTTGGTTATCTCTGTTCTTGTTCGGCTGTTATTGCTTACTGTCTTCTTGCTCTACATTTCTTAGAACATTTCTGAGTACCAACAAAGATCCATTCCTTGTGGTTATGCTTCTTGCTGCCTAAGACCTCCTGACATGTTGAAATCGTCGTTTTATTGGTCTCTTTCTAGTTGTTCTCGATGGTAGTTTCTGCTTTCTCTAGTAGATCGTGAAATGACTGCAGCCTCGCATAGAATTGGCCTCTGTCGTCTTCGTGGTTGTCATTAGTGGGTGCATAGCACTGGATAATGTTTATTATCCTCCGTGTTTCCGTGTTTCTTGGGACAGCATTAGTATCATTCTTTGCATGTGTATGCCTGACATTTTCTCCCCCGTGACCACAGTTCAACAGTACACCCTCAAAGCCTAATCCTTGCTGTCCAACTTGTGACTGATGAGTCGCACTTATTGCAAGTATCTCAAGGTTGCATCATTTTTAATTTTCTCAAATATATGAGTGCTGGTTTTGGTCACCTGCATTGCGTAAACATTCTATATACGCGTGCACCTATATTAATTGTTGTTCTGGTTGTCGCAATGAGCATCAACTTCGTGACTTGTGAGGGAACTCGACTTTCATGATGAGGTGTGACAACTCTTCAAAATGAACACCTTCCAACTAACTGAGCAGAGTTCGAATGATTCAACCGGTTTTTCCTAGTTATCGTGCCTTAGCGATGTTGATTTTACTGGGTGGTGTTGCTAACTCCATGTCTAACCCTTCTCTTTAATCCGAGCTTAAGACCAGCAGCGATCCTATGGTGGGTTCCAGGCGTTGTCTTCATAAAATTTATGCTAACTGTAAAGAATGGTTTTTAGAACATACGAAAATCCAAATAGTTAAAAGGATAAGCTAACATTAGGGTCATAAAAATATAATAAGTTAATTGTTCAAAAAATTTGCTAACACATGCGGTATGATTTAATAAGGAAATAGTCTTTAGAGTTTCATATAGCTTTTTTCTTTTCTTAACAACTGCTTGACCCAAATTCATCCTTAAGGATTCGACTACACACTGTAGTAGATAAAATATCGCTGGATATTTAGAAGTTTTGTCAGTTATAGTTAACAGACGGCCAGTGAAATCGGAAGTTACAACCAAATATTTGAAATATCTTCCGAATATAATTTTACTTTTTTACGTTTATTACTTAATAACCTGTGTTATTCACTGAGGAAAAGACAACTGTGGAAAGCGAAAGTACAGATAGTTTGCGGTTGTTATATATTGATACTATTAGGTGATACCTGATGATATGTAATATAATGCAATAAGCAAACTAGGCTAATCCTTTTAAAAGCTTGTGGACTTTAATCGGTTAACGTGAGCGTGGTTTATACTTTACCACTCTTATCAGATATATTGTGTTTGGTACACCAAGTCTTAAAAGTCACAAACTTAATCTGACAAAAATAAGAAACTTGGCCATATGGTCTTTATCTGAGTCTTACAGTAAGATGGGTGAGTGGTCCTTTTCATACATCTAAAAGGTGGAGACTTTTGTAGTTGGAGAATCACAAATCTGTGATTCAATACTTATTTTATTAAAACAGAATCATTGTATCTAAAATCAATTTGGTTTGAGAAATTTATTTATCGTCACTTATCTTTTATTATGACACTTGCTGACTTTATCATCTTAGTGTACCTTTCTTTAGATTTTTTATGTTGAACCAATTTATGGCTACTTATAACAACATAGATTTTCTCTGAGTTCACGTTGTTACTGTGTTTCGATTGGTCTGTTTTAGTTGCTGTAAACGATGTAACCGTAAATACTAAGAATTACCTATTTTCAGTTCTTAGTCAATTTCCTAATGTTTATAACTTGTTAACATCGACTGACTTTTTTCATAATAATTGCTTCTCGTGCCAACTTCATTTGACTGAGATCTAAGCTTTTGATTTCGTTTCGATTGGTCTAATGCAAGTTTTACCTAAGTGTTTAACCTCAGACAACTTGTCAGGAAATAACTCATAGAACTCTGTTAAAAATATGCTAATAAGACATATTAATTGTTGAATATGTTATTTTCTATTAATGCTAAGCTACAAGGTAGCTTATTTGAAACTTAGTGGCTCATCGCGTAACAAATTAATGGTTATTAGTAAAATTTGTTCAGTTTAATTAGTATTGTTCGTATAAATAGCGTTTGGATCTGATAATCCTGAACTAGTAAGATATTTAACTTCATTCTAATCCATGACGAGTTTTGGTCATATTATAACAAATTCTATAAGGAACAAAAACATCATTTCAGATGAGAGTGCTGTAAAACCAACAACTAATTCTTACAGTGATAGGTTACTCTCTCATTTGTTGTCTATGAGATCTACAATCGATGATTTAATAAATTTTGCTAACAGTAGCAATTCAGGAAGTACCTTTTTAAAGCATGAATTAAGTTTAACTGGTATAAAACAATGAGTCATTTACTGACTTGGATGTATAACTTTCTATGCCTATCACTTACCTTGTGAATGTAACTTATCATTCTTTAGACTATAGACAATCATCCCAACCCTTTCATGATCTAGAGGCACAAGAAGAAGAAGAAGGAGAGACTGGTTATTCTGATGACACAACCTACCCAGACACATACGCATCTTATGAAATTGAGACTACTAACGTTAGTACTTTAACGCAGTCACCAACCAACCATACTTTAACAACGGATCAGCCTACCTCCACATCAGGCAGCGTTACCACCACAGTACATCAGACTACAGAGGACAATTTAACCACCACAATATACCCTACTACAGAATACAATCCAATCACCACAATATACCCTATTACAGAGGACAGCCCAACCACCACAGTACACCCGACTACGGAGGAAAATTTAACCACTACAGTACACCCGACTACAGAGGAAAATTTAACCACTACATTGCCCTCAAGCACAACAGATGGCTCACAAACTTCGATCATGACAACAACAACAACAACAGTTGCGCCTGATATAAGCGTGCATAAATTATCCATAAAAAGTGGTAGCTCATACTGTTTTCTGTTTCAGAGTGATATCATTTTCCAGATTTTCTATTATACTAAGGTAAGATTTTGCATTATTCACAAGTTATTATCGAAATCTTAAATAAAAACCATACATCATTTTGAATTATTGTTGTATGTCATCACATACTTAACATACTTTGCACATTTTATCTAAAAATAAAAAGCCTTAAGATTTATACCGAATTAATTTTGAACAAATTCCATGAGCATTTTCTGTCTTCACTGTTTTGGGTATGAATTATTATGACATCAAAATACCCACAATAATGTAGATGATGCCACTTACTGTGAATAGTTCCTATGAACATCATTTAGAAGTGGCTTTTTGATTTAGTCTTCAGGTATTATAGCAAGTTGATGTTTTGTATGACACATTAAAATGAAAACAAAAGAGAATTCCTTCAAGATCACAATTTTGTCGATATTGTCTTAGCATAAAAAGAAACAGCCCTAAAGAACCAACATAACTGTATGATACTATGAGAGAACTACATATATATCAGGATATTTTTGCTTGATTATTTAGGTTTACACTGAGCTCAGAGAGTGTCGAAACTTTTTTCATATTTACATAGTACTCATAATATATCTTTAGTACAAGTTAACAAGATGGTGTATTTAACTTCTAGGCAACAATATTTTAGCTGCAAATATAGCTTCCACACAGCTTCTTTGCATAAAAACGATTTATGAATAGATCACCAGACATTTTTTAGAGTAATTTTATGTTTTATATTAATTTTTTAAGAAGATAAACAAAGTGTCTACATAGAGGGTTTGATAAATTTATCTCTGGAACGTATATCGAAATTTAAAGTAAACAAAAATATTCCTTCCTCTGTGACATGCTATAAATTACTCCCATTTTATATGTTAACTATCTTCCTTATCTGTTTTAACGTCTAACTGGAACATCATGGTCCTGAGCTAGTTCATCCGATAGGCTTACTCATATGTGACGATTAGACCTCGAATGTAATATAAATAAATGTTTAGGGTTTATATAAGTTTAAAGTGTAGTTAACAATAAATCGAAGTATTTTAAGTACTATGGATCAAAAACAAAAGGTAGTGAGCTAACTTTTTTAAGTGTAGCAAGATATTGGATATAAAAGTTACTTTAAAATCATTACTGGTAGATGACCTAAACTGACGAAGATAAACGTTAGAGCTGGGATTAAAAATTCTAAGCTAATACTGAAATTATGGTGGATCAGTGACAGGATATTCCTTGTGATAATATCTAGAAAGCAAAATAAATCACATATCACTTGTTTCTCCATAACAAACAACCGAAATTGCAACTAATCTTGGAAACCAACAAATTTCAACTACCTCAGATGAACTGTTAATTCATTTTTAGTACAATCTCTTCATTCATTATTTTAACTCCACCAAATGCTTGCATTCAAATAGCGAACATTTAATGACAGATTGAAGTGAACTCTAGTGTCAAATATATTTAGAAAGGAAGAAAGAGTGATCCAGGAGACAATGTGTTTCACATAGTATTTCAGACACCTGTGTCGACCAAGCCTAGTATCTATCACTGAACAGTGTACATGATCTCAGTAACAATAATATCTGATTCTAAATTAAGACTAAATTACTAAATCTATTTATGGATTAAGCATTTACACAATTTACACGATATTAATCTCATAAAGTTTTCTCACACCAATAATAGGAAAAACAGATCAAATCTTATAAATTTGCTGTATCTAATGCTACAGTAAACAATAACGAAAGTATATGTACAGAACGGTATACAAAATTATCATTCAAATTTATGCCAAACGGCCAGAACGTGAAGTATGACTGGAAATGTGTACTTTTGTTTATTCGTATACCTCCAAATGAAGCTTCGAATGATATGTCTAATATATCATCGGCGTACTCATTGAATAATATAGCATTCACCTACTATTTAGATACAAATATTTTTCCCGATTCAATGATATCAGGTGAGTTATGTCATACAGTGCCACTTCTTAATTTATGCATATTGTTGTTGGTTAAATAACTTTGCCCTTTCGTTTTAACATTGCTACGGTTATGCTGTAAAATCAGTTAGTTCTCCCAGATTGGAACAACTACAGAATTATATGAACACTGAAAAAATTGTGTTATGTTTGTAAGTAGCCACAGTGAAACTTAGTTGAGTCTGTATTCTTCATTGTCTCGCTATCAATGGGAATATACAAGTTCATCCTTATATCTTGGCATATGTATGATCAAAACTCCTAAGAGACTAAACTAATCACATTAGTTAGTCATTGGGTCATCCAGTTTTTAGTGCTAGTGAAATTATATAAACTAAGTTAATTACGTGATCATCCATTTAATTCACTTAATATTGACCTTAACCATACAATAAAATGCTTGACTATATACAGGTATTTAACTATGTGGCTAAGTCGTATGCTTTGTCATATCATTTCAACTAATCCTTTTTTCTGGATATCAACTGTGAAGTTCAATATTTCATAAAATAAATTTGTACTAGTTGTTATAATGTATAAATTTTGAAGAACATAACAGTTGATAAATGATTACTTAGAATGTCATATTTTCCTGAAATTTTATAATAATCTATCTTAAATTCTGTCGTTAGATAAATATATTGATCTATCGGGAAATACTACAATGTTTAAAATACCTGTTGGATCATATTACTCGTGCATCAGTGAACAACAAATCAGTTTAGCTGGAAATGATAGTTTCCATGACAGTTGCAAAGTATATTTCAAAAGTTTGAAAGTAGAAGCATTTATGAACAGTCCTAAGGAAGCATTTGTTGGAAACCGTAAGTTATACTAAAATAACATTGTTTGTTGTGAATATAAAGTAATCTGCCATCTATGTATTTAACATTATACTTTAATCATTTACTTATGTTGTATAATGATTTATAATTATCAACAAATAAGGTTAATCAAATATAATAACATGTATGCAGATATAAGTACATATAGCTATAACATTGCGCACGAAGACGTTTAAATAATAAGTTTAATCTCACTAACTTTTAATTATGTGGTCGTAACTATAAACAATAATAAAACAAGATAATATTAGAAGCAAGTAAATCACTAGTTCGAAACTAACTATTTCGAACTTTATTTCACTGTGTTATGAAGGACAAATGTTAGTCCTTTTTATATCTTCATACCATTTACTATTGATTGCAATAATTTGCAGTCAGTAATTGAGCACTGGTTAGCGCCATGACATTCATGACGTTTGAAAGAGCAGATGCAGTTATACATGTTATGAAAACATTGTAAGTGTTCTATTTATAACTTGAACCAAATTATTATGTAAATTTATCAATTGTTAGTTTGTATTTATTTATTCATACGATATTTAACAGTAAAATTGTTAGTTACTGCTTCATTCACTAGATATAAACTACGATTTACTGAAAATTATGATTTTGAATCATCATTTTTAAATTTTTATGCCGTTCATCAGAGCTTAAGTTCTCCTCCGCGTTGTTTTATTCTCAGTGATTCATCAATGTGACATCAATTTCCACAGTAATTAATAAAACAAAGAGAGATTATTGCATTCATCTAATGACTACTTGTTTTTTAAATTATTGTTTGTTTTAAGTGAACAGAATTAGTTTGGTTAGAATTCTAGATTCGAGTTATTGTATTTGGTAAATAGTACAGTTGAAGAACAATCCAAATATTCCTGTTAATCATAATGCGAATTATTCTACCACTTACCAATTAAATTACTGGTAACTAGCTTGATATTCATTGACAAAGTGGTCACTTGTAAACGAAAAGAGAAATTAATCCTAGATTACCTATAAATCAGCCAAATAAAAAAATAATAAGATCCAATTACTTTTCAAGTAAACGTACTACATTTACTTAGTTTTTTAAAATTATGAGAATGATTTCGTGAACTATGTACTAGGATCTGTTATTCGTTAAAAAAGTAGAAATTATTATTTTCGAAATTATTGCTATTCATTTGTTGACTAATTTGTAACTTCTCTTATGGATTGTTAGTACATAATGCTAAACTTATGATGCAATTCTTGATCATCTTTTGTTATTAAACATACACCTTTCACAAAGACAATGTTTTACGAATACTCAATATGGTAGTGGTTTGCTATACATGGATTAACATTAATGCTGACTGGCTGATACGGAATTCTTCTGTCTCAAAGCTCCTCTCAAAAGACCACAAATTACAGCTGATTTTCTTTCCTTTGGTTAATCATTATGATTCAAAAATAAGCAGCATTATGTAGATCAAACAGCAATGCATCGTTAATAATAAATCACAATAAATGCTCGAAATGATATCTTTAACTATCCAAATCTAAGTGACAGGTTTATGAATAATTGACAATAATATAAAAAGAGAAAAAAAACCTAACAGACAGTTTTAAGATTAAAAAGATTTATGTCTTATTAATAAAGCGTTTATTAAAAACATGTTGAAAAAAATACTAGTTTTCCAAAGTTTCCTATCTCCACCTATTCGTCGTGTTTTAAAAGAGTTAGATATTCATTTTTCATTGAAAACTATCTCAAAAATAATTTGTCTTTTTATTTTCCTTATTTATTCTATTTTTCATAGAAATATTATGTGATTTGGATGAAAATGTCAACAATATTGTACCTATTGCTGTTGGCATTACATTGATTATTTGCATTGTGATCGCAGTAACTGTATTTATTATATTCAATAGACGTAATCGTCGAAGATATGCTACACTCTGATAAATGAGTTTTTATTATGTATTAAATGATTTCGTACAATATATATTGCATTCTCATGTGTTTCTACGTATTTGCGTGTCTGTCTGTCTGTATGTATGTATGTATGTATGAAGACGTGTGTATTTTTAAGCAGTGGATCAGTAGCTGAATGAATTGCATCATTTATCACATACAAATAAACTGATTAACCTGTTTCTTTTTATCTTAATACAATTTTTATTGAAATCTTTTCATATACTTAGTGCCTTATATTGACAATTAATATAAATTTTATAATTGGCTAATTCAGCTGATTTATGATTACACATATACATATAACCTATTTCAAGTGAATTTTTATCGATGTCATCGATGAAACATGCCAATCAACTTTCCCGTTTTCGTTGCCTTATTCATTCAATGTTTATGTACTCGTATTTTATATGCAATGTTTCTTTTTTATGATTCCTAATATTTAATTAAAACCTATAATAAATATTATTATTATTATTATCAGATCAGTTCTTGAGTTTTCTCTATTAAAAATCTCTATTAAATCAAAGTGATCAGTGGATGATTTCTATGAAACAAAAGAAGTTTACTCTAATTGCTTATTTTTATTCTAAGTCTTAAAGCATAAAATCACATGCATTTGATAGAGGGTAAAATTTTCCATTATTCCAATACCAATTGTTACTAATCCCAAGAAACGTTGAAAAGTGGTATGCTAGGTAACTTCGTATTTCTATTCTACACATTTTGTATAGCTAAAACAATGAAAATTGGTGACACTTCATAATCCTTCATTTCTAATGGTATAAATAAATTGAATTGTTTCATTTTCTTGATTCTCTATGACCCCAATGCCTATGCATAATTCCTAACTTTTGTTAGCTTTCATCCGAATGAGTAAGTAGTTCCAGGTAAATTGGTCCAGGTTTATAATATTATAAGGCGCCATGTAGAGCAGAAAAGTACCTCACCTGAAAACCGAAACATTACTTGTGAATGATAAATAGGAAGAACAGTTTAAACAGTCAATATTTAAAGCGAGATAGACTATAAAGGCTTTCTCATCACTGTGGTAGAATTTGGGTCATATCCTTTAGGGTTTCGCATAAATGGCTTCATAATTCATAGTCGCGAGAAAGTTAGAGTGAGCCAGTATGCAGCTCCGTGACTTTGTTATAAATATTTTCCTATTTCACTAGCAGTGTAAAGTAAAAATTTCGAGTAAAACATTTTTATTCAATTCCAAAGTTATGTGAGTAACTAGTACCCTAAAAAGTAACTTAATTTATCTCCATTTCTCAGCTTTTGTAAAGAAGGATCTTAACTGAAAAATTCCATACAAGGACAAAACGGAAATTCAGCGTTTCTTTGTTTTCAGTAGTAGCCAACATAGTTCAGTCTGTGATGAACTTTCACTAATAATTAAATGCCAGTCTGCACAAAACTGTTTCAACCTAAATGTTATTCTACTTGTTAAATAGCTATCAGTTTACCAAACGTAACAAGTACTTTCAAACCAGGTGATTTGACTATTTTGAAATAGTAAATATTATGAAAATACACTATCTAAAGATTTATGCTTAAAACAAGGTACATGAGATAGATATCTTGTTCTAGTTTCAGAATACTTAACATAATGAACGATATGATCCAGAAAGTGATTAGCATATGTTAAGCATGTCAACCTGCATTCACGGAACCTTTGATATAGTACAATTATCGTTGCATGTCATTCGTTGTCTCTTTTTTGAAACCCATCCATCAGTAATAAATTTAAGACACGAATTTTACAATTTTTAATTAACGACTGACGGCCTGTGTTACCTGGTCGCATAAATAAATGAGTTAATATTTCTAGTTAAAATTGACAGCACTTGACTATAAGCTATCCTCGATAAGTCGAGCTGCCAATATTGATGTTGAAAATCCTGTAAGCTCATTTCATTAAATAATAAATAACAGGTTGCGACAATAATACTGTTAGTAATTTGTAACATCATTATCAATTAATCAATCAATCATTGACTGTTACCTCCCATGTGGAGTATAGGCCGCCCACCAGCATTTTCCAGCCAACTCTGATCTGTGCTTACCTTTCCAGCTCTTTTCAATTGCTCTTCATTCTCTTTATGTCTGTCTCCAATCACCGACGCAATGAGTTCCTGGGTCTTCCTCTTTTCTTTGGCCTTCAGGATTCCGAGTTAGTGCTTGTATTGTGATACAGTTTGATGGTTTCCGCAATGTGTGTCTTATCCACCTCCAGTGTCTTTTCCTAATTTCTTCCTCGGCTGGAAGTTGATTAGTTCTCCGTTACAATAGGCTGTTGTTGATGTCTGGCAAACGGATCAGAAGTATCTTACGCAGACAGTTGTTCATAAATACTTTTATCTTTTCGGCGATGCATTTCGTAGTTCTCCATGCAGGTTTCAGCTCCATACAACAGAACTGTCTTCACATTTGTAATAAAAATTTTGACTTTGATGTTGGCTGACGGTTGTTTTGACATCCAGATGTTTCTCAGTTGTAGAGATGTTGCCAGTGCCTTAAAAATCCACACCTTCACATCCATATCAGACCCTCCTTGTTTGTCGATGATTCTGCTCAAGTATTCCAAGGTTTTTGCATCTTCCAGAATTTCGCCATCAAGTGTAATTGGGATAGTGTTAGTTGTTCTGTATCGGAGGATCTTGCTTTTCCGTTTGTGTGTGTTGAGGCCCCTTCTGCTGCCGAGGCTGCTGCTACATTGTTCGTTTTCACCTGCATTTAATGCTGTGTATGAGATAAAAGAGATAGGTCAATTGCAGAGTTCAAGTCATATAGTTGCATCTATATTGTCTACTGTATTCCGAGATTGCCCTGAGATGTTGCAGTCTTCATAACCCTGTCAATCACCAGTAAAAAGAGGAAGAGCGAGGCTAAGCAGCCTTGTCTGACACCGGTCTTTACTTCGAATGAATCTGTGAGCTGACCTCCATGCACGATTTTACAATAAAGTCCGTCGTAAGAGTTCTGTATGATGTTGACTATCGTTTCGGGAAGGAGGCTTCATAATAATCTCCTATCCACGCTGTCGAATGCTTTTTCGTAGTCGAAGAAGTTGATGTAAAATGGTGAATTCCATTCAATTGGTTGTTCAATAATGAACCGCAGAGTCGTGATTTGATCGGTACACAATTGGTCTTTACGGAATCCGGCTTGTTGATCTCGAAGTTGGGCGTCGACTAGATCTTTCATTTGGTTGAATTTCACTCTGTTAAAGACTTTTCTTGGTAGTGAAAGTAGAGTGATGTCTCTGTAGTTCTCGCATTTGCTAAGATCTTCTTTATTTGGTATCTTGATGAGGTACTCTTCTTTCCAGTCTTATGGCACCTGTTCTTCTTCCTAAATTTTACTGAAGAGAATGTGAAGTATCTTTGAAGTTGCTTCTATATCTGTCTTCAGTGCCTTTGCTGGTATATTGTCTGGTACTGCTGACTTGCCACTCTTGATCAGTCGGATGGTCATTTTAATTTCTTCGACTGATGATGGGTCGGTGTTTATAAGGGGATCCGTGGAAGCTGCTTCCATGACTGGTGGGCTTAGTGGGGATGGTCCCTTCAAGAGTTCTTCTAAGTGTTCTACTCACCTACTTCGCTGTTCATGCACTTCAGTGATTGGTTTGCCAGCCTTGTCTGACACCGGTCTTTACTTCGAATGAATCTGTGAGCTGACCTCCATGCACGATTTTACAATAAAGTCCGTCGTAAGAGTTCTGTATGATGTTGACTATCGTTTCGGGAAGGAGGCTTCATAATAATCTCCTATCCACGCTGTCGAATGCTTTTTCGTAGTCGAAGAAGTTGATGTAAAATGGTGAATTCCATTCAATTGGTTGTTCAATAATGAACCGCAGAGTCGTGATTTGATCGGTACACAATTGGTCTTTACGGAATCCGGCTTGTTGATCTCGAAGTTGGGCGTCGACTAGATCTTTCATTTGGTTGAATTTCACTCTGTTAAAGACTTTTCTTGGTAGTGAAAGTAGAGTGATGTCTCTGTAGTTCTCGCATTTGCTAAGATCTTCTTTATTTGGTATCTTGATGAGGTACTCTTCTTTCCAGTCTTATGGCACCTGTTCTTCTTCCTAAATTTTACTGAAGAGAATGTGAAGTATCTTTGAAGTTGCTTCTATATCTGTCTTCAGTGCCTTTGCTGGTATATTGTCTGGTACTGCTGACTTGCCACTCTTGATCAGTCGGATGGTCATTTTAATTTCTTCGACTGATGATGGGTCGGTGTTTATAAGGGGATCCGTGGAAGCTGCTTCCATGACTGGTGGGCTTAGTGGGGATGGTCCCTTCAAGAGTTCTTCTAAGTGTTCTACTCACCTACTTCGCTGTTCATGCACTTCAGTGATTGGTTTGCCAGCCTTGTTCTTGATTGGCCGTTCCGGATTACTGAATTCCTCAGCTAGCTTGTTCGTTGTATTGTATAGGAGCCTCATGTTTCCTTCTCTTACAGCTTTTTCCGCCGTCACTCCTAGGTCGTCAACACATTTCCATTTATCAGACCTAAGGTTTCTCGTCACTTACCTGTTGACTTCTGTGTATACGGCCTGTGTCTTGGCTTTCTCTATTCTTGTTCGGCTGTTATTAATTGCTATATTTCTGCTCCTCCTTTCTTGGATCTTGTCCAGAGTACCATCAGAAATCCATTCGTTTTGGTGTTGTTTCTTGCAAACCAAAACCTCCTGGCATGTTGAAGTTATTATTTCCTTAATCTCTTTCCAGTTGTCTTCCATATTAGTTCCACCTTTTTCTAGTAGATCGTGAAATGTCTGGAACTTATTATTAAGAGTTATCTTGAATTCGTTGAGTTTGTTAGTATCCCGGAGAAGGGTTGTAGTAAACTTTTGTAATACCGTTGCTCCAGTTGTCCAGCGGTTCTTCAGTTTCAGTTTCATTTTAGTCACCACCAAATGGTGCTCTCCTTGCTCTTACGTCTTCTATGGTCCTTCTAAACTTCTTATTGATGCAGATGTTGTCGATTTAGTTCTCCGTCATGTGGTCCAGTGAAGCCCATGTAGTTTTGTGTATGCATTTCTGTGAGAATATGGTGCCACCTATAATCATTTTGTTAAAGGCAAATAGGTTTGCAAACCTCTAGCCGTTTTCGTTCCTTTCTCCCAGTCCGTGTTGTCCCATAATGTCTTCATATCCGGTGTTGTTCACTCCAACCTTGGCGTTGAAGTCTCTTATCAGAATGGTCAGGTCCTTGGCTGAGAATTTCTCGATGGCTGACTGCAGCCTCGCATAGAACTGGTCGTTGCCGTCTTCGTGGCTGTCATTGGTGGGTGTATAACACAGGATGATATTCGTTGTAATCCCTTTCTTCTTTGTCTTGAAAAATGCCTTGATGATCCAAGGTTTATGAGGTTCCCATCCTACAGGAGTGTTCCATGCTTTTTGGGACAACATAAGAGCTACTCCTTGTGTATGTGGGGCGTTTTTTTCTTCGTAGCTGAAGTATAAAAGCAATTTTCCTGAAAATAATCGTTACTGTCCAGCTTGCAACCAGTGCGTTTCGCTTATTAAAAGTATCCTCAGGTTGTATTTTTTTATTTCTTCAACTACTGACATGCTTCTCCTGTCTCCTACATCGTGCAAACATTCTATGTACCTACATTAATTGCTGTTTTGGTTGTCAGAATGACATCGGTCTCGTGGCTTCCGAAGAAACTCGGCATTCACCAAGAGGCGTCATAACACACCTTCCAACTCCCAAGGAAGAGTTAAAATGGTTATAAAGGTATTTACTAGTTCGCATTTTTTAAAATATGGTTGGTGTTTTTCGAGATGCCGTTACTAACTTCATGCCCAACCCTTCTTCTATATCCAGGCTTAAGAAAGGCAGCAACTCTAGGGAGCTCTAGGCGGAGTCTAACATTATATAATCTGTTATAAATTAATTTTGGCTCGATTGGCTGAACAAATTAACTTGAACGATATATTTGATGTAGCTATAAACAATAATGTTGTATAAATACTTGTCATTATTAAATATTACGAACGTGATCTTGATATGTTACACTATACAACTGTGTCAATGAGATGTAGATCACGCTGTTATCCTACAAATCTGTTACATGATCTACTTAAACTTGATTTCAAGGGCACTTAGCAATAGAAGATGTTAGCACAACAAGCATAACTTTACACAATCTCAGATGAGACTTAATTTGGCTCGGATTGATAAATTAATTTCCTTAAAGTACTGAAATGTATAGAAATACAAAAACTAGATTCTGATTAGACAGTGCAAACTAAAGTATTATAATCTACATTAGGCGTTTGTGATAAACACAAAAGTTATACAGGTAAAATAGCATAAAGTTTGTTACATTCTGATGATAGCGAGACAATGAAGAATACAGACTCAACTAAGTTTCACTGTGGCTACTTACAAACATAACACAATTTTTTCAGTGTTCATATAATTCTGTAGTTGTTCCAATCTGGGAGAACTAACTGATTTTACGGCATAACCGTAGCAATGTTAAAACGAAAGGGCAAAGTTATTTAACCAACAACAATATGCATAAATTAAGAAGTGGCACTGTATGACATAACTCACCTGATATCATTGAATCGGGAAAAATATTTGTATCTAAATAGTAGGTGAATGCTATATTATTCAATGAGTACGCCGATGATATATTAGACATATCATTCGAAGCTTCATTTGGAGGTATACGAATAAACAAAAGTACACATTTCCAGTCATACTTCACGTTCTGGCCGTTTGGCATAAATTTGAATGATAATTTTGTATACCGTTCTGTACATATACTTTCGTTATTGTTTACTGTAGCATTAGATACAGCAAATTTATAAGATTTGATCTGTTTTTCCTATTATTGGTGTGAGAAAACTTTATGAGATTAATATCGTGTAAATTGTGTAAATGCTTAATCCATAAATAGATTTAGTAATTTAGTCTTAATTTAGAATCAGATATTATTGTTACTGAGATCATGTACACTGTTCAGTGATAGATACTAGGCTTGGTCGACACAGGTGTCTGAAATACTATGTGAAACACATTGTCTCCTGGATCACTCTTTCTTCCTTTCTAAATATATTTGACACTAGAGTTCACTTCAATCTGTCATTAAATGTTCGCTATTTGAATGCAAGCATTTGGTGGAGTTAAAATAATGAATGAAGAGATTGTATTAAAAATGAATTAACAGTTAACCTTAAGAAGTTTAAGTTTTGCGATTCCCAATTTTGGTTTTGTGTTATGGTGAAAGAAGTGAAATATTATTTATTTTGCTTTCTAGAAATTGTCACAAGGAATATCCTAACACTGAATCAGTAATGAAGCTCAGTGATCATCACGTTATGTTGCTAATTAATTAAGCCATTTTATGTCAACTAAATGTTAATCCCATTTCCTGACTAATCCGTTAAGTTAGTAGCTACTGGTTTTAATTTATTTGTAGGTTTAACTTCAATGGCATTTAATTAAGTGTACTGTTCTGATATATTGATATCCACTTTTTGTACATTTCCAACTGTTGATATTCATTGTTGATTCAATGGTAGCTGAATGTTCCGTTTAAAATCGGAAACATATACTAGTGAAAATAAAAATGAAATAATTGTCAAGTGTTATCTTTTCTTAATAATTGTTCACAATATAACCAAAGTCACTAATAATCACTACCTCTACATTACAAGAAAATGCTTCATATTACGCACACATAAATCTAGAATTTAAATTAATTTTTTTTTATAACTACTGGTTACTTGATGGATATTACTAATGGAACTTCTAATCTCTGTTAATTAACCATTCACATATTGTACATTTGAATGATAAATTATACTTGAGAGATAAACATCAATTGTAGAGTAACTTTTCTAGTATTATGCGTTTAAGGAGTATAGGTAACTCATCTCCTGCTAAAAATAAAGTACATTTATCATCAATGTAGAATTTTATAAACAACATTGTAAATTTACTTTGTTTTTCAACTATTCTATTCTTACTTACACTTTCATCATTAAATTAATCTAAGAATGAAATAAAAACAAATTTGAAGTATGTGATATTTTTGTCAATTTACAATTTACAAATTAGATTCTCATTGAAATCAGAAACCTCATCTTAAGTTTTAATATTAATGAAGTATTTAGCGATATTGGACTGTAAATCATGATCATCACCAAAACAGTAAGTAATTTGTTTATGCACAGAATAAGAAACTCCAGTTAAATAATAATAATATTAATTTATTCCTAAAAACATGTATACGCTAGTCTTACAACCGTGGTTAATTCGACACAACAAGCACAGTAAAATAGCATCAAAGGAATTTTTTCAGTAAAAATTTCAAGGGGTGCAACATACACGTTAAAGTCGGGAAAAAGATTGAGAGTGAAACTTATGATTACAATAGTAGTCGTAAATAAACGAACAGTCAATAAAAAGAACAGTAAAACAAAAGTGATCAAGCTCAGCAAAGCTTATATCACTACAAACAGGAGCAGTAGTGAAATAAGTAGACTGCTAGTTGAACAGTGAGGGGGTGTATAGATGCAAATAATAATAATACATCATAGGAAATACGAGTACACTCAGATTTTATACTTATGCTTAGTGTGGTAGAATAGTTGAAGCATAAAGGTAGGTGTGATGGTTTAGTAGTGAAAAACAGCTGTCATAGATGACAAACAAATAATCCTTCTGTTGGTAGCAATACCAATCGTCGGTAGGATACTTGAGCCAGGAGGGTTGCATGGTGAATAATGGTAAATGTATTAGTATATCTGCAAATATATAAAGAAGAGAAAAAATGAATAAAGCTTCTGTGGAAAATATGATTAATTTATTAGTTAAAAAATCCTAGGATATGAAGTTTGTGACTAAGGTTGGTTTTTGTGGGACAACATTTGAGTTGGTCAACGGAAGAGGAAAATTGTTGGAGAGATTTGGAAACCTTTGTTTCTCCTGGTAGCTTGTTCTACATCTAAAAATCTCATCAAGTAAACGTTAGCTCTAAGAGTAGTTTCAAAGGTATCAACTATAAAGTTAAACATTAGGCTACGTAGGTCATAATGAGGCTTTGTTTGAATTTTGTTTCACTAGTGGCACATAATGCCTACTTGTGAAGCAGTTGTTAATGGGAAGTGCGGCTAATTTTAATGCGCCTAAGCCAAAGAAGAGGAATCTTAGGTATGTGACACCATGTCAGGTGTTCCTAATTTTTAGTGTTTAGTAATATGTAAGTGGTAAAATACCATTAGATAGATTCTAGTTTGTTTATTCTCTACGCGTAGACCTTTAATTATACACGAGTAATATTCTAAAACGAATAGTATTCTAATTGGTACAACATTATTCCGGCTCCCTGGTTGCTGAATTTTGGGCCTAAAGGTCAGTTCAATCTGCGATTCAGTACTGTGACCTGTTTGGAGAAAGATCGTCAGAATTTATCAAGTCATGCTCAGCAACACGATATAATCTCGGTAAAGTCATGTAGTGGAGTATATCCAACCACAGTTTTCAACGCTAAACTATCGCTTCCAAGCGATACACCAATCGTTTACATGAAATAAGGAATTTTAAATTAGGTATAGAAATCTAACAAGTTCCTCAAAATGAAAAGAGTATGCAATTTTGACATTATTGACAAACATAAATGACTTCTTATTAGAGAAACATCTAAATAAATTAAGTGAAAAGGAGAGGAACAAACATACTATTCTGAATAGCTCTCATGATTTATTTTATATTATGTAACAAAAAACGATGAAATAAGTTCAATTCAAAATATCAGTCACCAGCATTTCAGATATCTAAGAAAAATTAGATTATTTACCTGTTCACATTTTCTTATTCAATGTCTACATTAATGGATAAATAATTGAATAAGTATTTAGATATAATGACAATTTAACATAAAGATATTTTCACTATCCATATAAACTTAATACATTACTTTGTTAGTTACAATAATATCAATTTTCTAATCTATCAAAAGTAAACAATAAAACTGTATAATAATCTACTACTTTAAAAGAAAATTCTTTATGAATACTTATGTTAAAATATATTAAAGTTTCTTTTTTTAAAAAAAAGAAAGTTGTGTAAATTTTTTAGAATTGTAAAATATTCAAAGAAAACGCATTGTTACACAAAAACAATAAACAACAACAACGACAACGACGACGACGACAGCAACAACAACAACAACAACAACAACAATAAACAAATAAATAAACACTCAAATAAAGAAAATAATACGCTAAGTATAAAAAAATGTTAAACAAAAAGAAAATTACATAATTATTATCAGTAGAACATTTTAGTATTGATGATTTGAGAAAATAATAGACAATATGAATACACTCATATGCAGGTTAACATGCTTATTGACAATGAAAACTGTTATCAACCTTATACATACTGGTTGTTTCTTATTGTTTTTCCTTCCAATAAAATGATTGATTGTATACTATGAAATGAAAATATCGACAGTAGTACTTGTTAATAAAAGTGATAAACTTAAAGTTAAATGAGTTTGTAATTCTTTTTTTTTCTTGTGAATTTTATAGATTATATAGTAATGTTTTGACAGTGATTTAAAATTTTCTCCTAACAACAAGTTTTAGAATTATTTACAAATAAACGAAATTTTTTTTAAATGAATTAAAAGTTTATGTTGATATATTGGCTTTATTTGAGAGGAGTCGAAGAAGGGGAAGGAGGGGGGGAAGATTAAGTTTTGATAAAGAAATAAAAGTGTAAAATTTATAACATTCAACTTGTATTGACTCCAGTTTTGCACTAATTGAATCATAAATAATAATGGCATCAACAAAGAGACAATTCATAGAATCGATTCTTTACAGAGGATGAATGAAAATGATTCGTAATACACTCATAATTCAGAAAAGTAACATGATTTACCTCGTGACTATCGTTCAAATGTTTAATTATCTATAATTAATAAAACAATCATTAATTAAAAAAAAAATACCAGAACAGTTAAAACCGGCAAATTACGTAGCTGTGAATATGATAAGATTACTGGCGTACGTCATGAAAAATACGTTTTAGAATCTAAAGTATACTGAAACGTAAGATCAAACAGGGGGTAGACAACAGTCATATTACCTCAGTTAATAAGAGAGATATAACCTATGTCCAACGTATATATATATATATGACAAACTCAAGGTGTTAAAAGTTATAACGTGTCTCAGATTTCTCGATTAATCACTGTTGTTTTAATACTATTAGAAGAATTCAAGTTCCTTAAGGAGTCACTTTTCCCTAAATATCAATATATTAATATCGATAATAGAAACTATTCTAATAAGGTCAGAAAACGTGGTGTTTAACAGTGGCAATTCTGTCAAACCATTTTGCCATTAATTGACAATTTTGATATCACGAGTTGACAATCGACAACGCTCGGTTGAACACTATCCTGGTACTGAAAGTAGACTGATGTCTTTGTATTTCTCGTAATTGTTAATATCTCTTTTCTATAGTATGTAAATGGGGCAAACATTGTTTTGCAGTCTGTTGGCACTTGTTCTTCCTTCCAAATCGTTCAAAAATGAATGTGGAGCATATTTGAAGTTACTTCTATATCTGACTTCAGTGCCTTGTTAAGCTGGTATGTTGTCTGGCTCTGCTGACTTGCTACTCACGATTTGTTTGATGGCCATGCCGATTTATCTGATTGTTGATTCGTCGACATTTATAAGGAGATCTGTAGATGCTGCCTCAACGACCATTGGTTCCAGTGTGGCTGGTCTATTCAAGAGTTCTTCAAAGTGTCCCATCCACTTGTTTCGTTGTTCTTTGGTTACAGTGATTTATTTACCATCCTTGATTATGATTGGTCGTTCTCGTTTACTGTATTTCTCAGCTATCTTCTTCGTTGTGTCATTAGGTGTCTCATATTTCCTCCCATTTCAGCGATCTCCGCCGTCATTAATAGGTCCTCCAAATATTCCCGTTTATCAGCTCTAATGCTCATCCCCACTTGCTTGTCGGCTTCTGTGCACTCGTCACGTGCCTTGGTTATCTCTGTTCTTGTTCGGCTGTTATTGCTTACTGTCTTCTTGCTCTACATCTCTTAGAACATTTCTGAGTACCAACAGAGATCCATTCCTTGTGGTTATGCTTCTTGCTGCCTAAGACCTCCTGACATGTTGAAATCGTCGTTTTATTGGTCTCTTTCTAGTTGTTCTCGATGGTAGTTTCTGCTTTCTCTAGTAGATCGTGAAATGACTGCAGCCTCGCATAGAATTGGCCTCTGTCGTCATCGTGGTTGTCATTAGTGGGTGCATAGCACTGGATAATATTTATTATCCTCCGTGTTTCCGTGTTTCTTGGGACAGCATTAGTATCATTCTTTGCATGTGTATGCCTGACATTTTCTCCCCCGTGACCACAGTTCAACAGTACACCCTCAAAGCCTAATCCTTGCTGTCCAACTTGTGACTGATGAGTCGCACTTATTGCAAGTATCTCAAGGTTGCATCATTTTTAATTTTCTCAAATATATGAGTGCTGGTTTTGGTCACCTGCATTGCGTAAACATTCTACATACGCGTGCACCTATATTAATTGTTGTTCTGGTTGTCGCAATGAGCATCAACTTCGTGACTTGTGAGGGAACTCGACTTCCATGATGAGGTGTGACAACTCTTCAAAATGAACACCCTCCAACTAACTGAGCAGAGTTCGAATAATTCAACTGGTTTTTCTTAGCTATTATGTTGTGGTAATCTTGATTTTAATTGGATGGTTTTGCTAACTCCATGTCCAACCCTTCTCCTTATCCCAGCTTAAGACTGGCAGTAATTTTTTTGGGGGGGGGGAATTTCAGGCGAAGTTTTTGTAGTCATAGTAATCTTAGAGTATTTGCAGATTTAAAAAGCATACTTCTGACATAGTTGAACAGTTATATCTGAATACATGGCTAATTGTCGAACTGTCTGATGCTTTAGTGCAAACGTGTTATTGAAACAATAAGATGTCCGTCAAAGGTTATTAGTATTTTTCTCCAATTTTCTGAGGTGCATTTAACTCATCATATGAATCTTTAATAAGCACACTTTAATGTCACAGCCATATATTAGTTTACTTAGTATTTCTGTATACACTACAGTATCATTTATTAAATCAGTTAAGTTACAATAATCATTTATTCTACAGTCTACCGATCCAAATTTCAAAACAATAATTGTAAAAAATTAAACTCAGCTAAATAATATTTAAGACAAATATAAGAGTTATATACAAATCATCAAATAAAACCTGCATCTCTACTGACTTTATCTTTTACTGCAACTTCCGAATTCAGTGATTAATGACAAACTTGAAGCTTCATCACTTATTTCCCTATTAATCTTCATATTATTACTTTGTGATCACTTTGAGAATAATTTTACCTATCCTTAAATTAATATTCTGTTAGCAGATTTCTAAAATAAAAGAGTTTCTATATGCATCTAGCTTACTAGGATTAAATACTCGTAATATTCCAGCAAAGCAACAATTTTAATCTGTTTAAACAAAAGATATTATTATTATCAAGTAGATACAAGTCTGTCAAATATTAGTAATATCAACTTCACAAGTCCATAATCAAAAGTAAATCCTGTTACTATCAGAAGTAATTATGGAAGTAAATCTGTATCAGTAACAGATCGTTAGATCGTAGTCTGAATTTTTTATCCTTATTAAAGTACCTTCCAACTCTAATCCACTGGAATCGATACAAATAGATTAGCGAATCATATGATATATACGTGTGCGACTAGTCAAGACTCAACTGCAAGAAACTAGATATTACCACAAAACATTTTTAAAGTATCGTCTAAAACTGAAAGCCTTGAAATCATTCAAAATGTTTCTGATTTATATCTGTCATTTAGATGATCCGAATTCTCATCAAGTCCTTTTTAATGCCAATAAAGAACACTTTATTTGCTGAAATGTGCTTGAAGGATATGTTGTGAATATTTTAATCACTGTTACTTTATTCGTGATGAAGTTAAAACGAAATCTGTCATTTCATAGCTTTATAACTAGTCCACTGTATCGCTAAGAAGTATCTTAGATAATTAAAGCATCCGTATTAACTATAGTCATGTGAAGTTATTGCATGCGACTGAATTGACAAATTGAAAGTGTATTAACTAACCTATTCAGAATGAAAGGACTCGTAAACATTTCTACAATACTTGATCAAGTTTAGAGTTCATTAACAATAGAAATCTTAATTGAAAAATAATCTGTTCCAATATTGTCAATGTCTATTTAAGGATAATTTGAAAGTTACTTTGGACGACTACTACTGAATTAACATATCACATGTTTAGTAAGCTGTACATAAACACTTAATAAAGAGTGTCAATAATCTTGAAGCTTCACAAGACAGTTTACTAATTTAGTTAAAGAATATTTCGTTACAGAGTTATTTCTGTCCAGCTGCACATCAGTAGGTTAAACAATGAAAACTAGGAAGTACTATCCCGTCCTAATTTCACACTTTCTAGTAGTTCACACTTACAACCTCACACTAAGATGAATAAAGTTTTATTGGAAGCGAGGTAATTGAAGACCGACTAACTGGAAATTAACAGTTCACAATTTCAGCCTAATCAGTTTGTGATATCTGTAATCACACAAGGCATATTGGCTCTCGTTATGCAACAGCTGGCAATCACAGAGAAGTGGACAACTGTTACATCTTAGTATCGGACTCCTCGGTTAAGTGTATCCATTACACTACCAGAAGTAGAATCCTAAATTTTCAGGTGTAGGTTCGAGTGCTTAGTGCTCAGACCACTGAGTTGGTACCTGCTGGTTCACATTTATAACTTCGGTAAAAATGTGAATGTATGCTGTCGGAATTCGTTGGGGTTGGGGTTGCCTTAAACATGATATGTTCAAACTGTATAAGTTGCACAAGAAGACAAATTAAGCTAACTGGTGATGGTCGTCCAATATCAAGTCTCGAACAATGGTGTTTTGTTTGTAAAAATCATATTTGGAGCTATAAATTCGTCTCAATAATTCATTCGTATAATAATAGGTGATTTATTTGTTGAATTTTCATGACACGTTTAAACTGAGTCGTCTGCAGATAAACTCCAAACGATTTACATTGACCAGTATGTAAGAAGTGACAAGTACCATTCTTGTTAAGACTTTAATATTGAAATGATTCTTTCGATCTAGTTGTGATGTGGTCACTAAATGATGTAACGTTGCATGTAAAGTTTTCTTATTGTTTGGGCGTTGGAGATCGGTCCGTAGACAATCATCATATAAACGTGTTACTAATTACTTCACTGTGATCAATCATTGTACATACCTTCGTCCTACAGGCAATCAGTCATCACTTAAGTAGCCTACTGGTAATATATTGGAGTTTGAAGCAAAACAGTAAGGATCGAAGTTACACATGAAGCATAAATTCCCTTTACTGACAAATGCCAAGAGACAATATAAACCAGGTTGAAATGACTTTCCTACTGACTACCTTTAATCATTTATTACTTTATTCAATTATTAATAGAATTATATTATTCAACAAATCATTATTATTTTATTATTTTAATCAATTATGATATTCATATGATCATAATAGGTTTAATCTTTAATTCATTCAACATTATGAGATTTCAAAGTAACAAACTATTATTTTTCATGATCTACTTGGTTCATTTTATTTATCTTTTTTTGCATTCATATAACAAGTTGGTTTAGTTATGTAAATATGAGTATAAATGATGATAATTATGGATTGTAATAAAAAAAGTGCTTGAATGAAGATGTATGACGAAGAAGAAGAAGGAGGAGGAGGAGGAGAGGGGCTATAGTAAAGTAAACATATATGTATGACTTAATGTTAAGTTTCAAAACCTTGACGATATATATTTATTCATTTGGACTTTGTAATTCTGATGAACTTCAATCCCCACTTCAAAGTAATTGAAAATAGATTAGTTACACAATTTGGTGTCATAGAATAATTTTGTTGATAAAATAATAACTGAGTTAGTAACTAACTAATTACATGGAAGAGATTGATAATGATAATAGTCATATAATAATCTTTGTTTTTTGATATATACTGTATAAGTTACACTCTTGCAATAGTTAATGTTATTTAATTGAGATATTTGAAGATAAATGACTGTCAGGTAAATCACAATCAGTGACAATCTTATAATGTAAAGAAATTTTTAGAGTTAGAATGGTATCCATTTGTAGACTCTATTAAGTTGGGTATTAAGTAACAACTTATATAAAGTTTATTAGATAAGAAACACACTGTTTGGGACTTCATAGAAGATAAAAAATGAATTATACCTTTATAGTTTACAGTTATTGTGATCATAGATAAAACGTAAGGTTTTAGATCGCGTCAATTATGGAATTGTTAGTGTGGACTTTTAAAATATGATGAGCAAACCTTTATCCAGTGCTCAGTGTTTACCTAGTTGATCTCAGTCCTATAGTAAAAACAAGATTTCTATAGACAAGGTAATCTATTTTCGTTAAAGATTACTTTGAGTAGTTTTGCAGTCACTCATTTTAGTTTTCTTACTATTATGTAGTAAATTTTGAACTTGTTTTGTATCTTCTCACCGATGTTGGTTTAGTGAAAAAATAGACACTGGGATTCAGGCACATTCAGCTGATGAATTTCAAATAGAATGAGACGTACGTCTTGGATTCCACTGGATTCCTGGATTCCAATCCAGCTGTAATTGTATGACATATGTATTCTTAACTTTACTCTTATCACGTGACTTAACTTTTGTTAACAACATTGCTACCCACTCACTCTGTGCCTTGCAACATATAATTCTAAATAAAACTAGCAACCTTTATAAGCATATCTTCAATTCTGTTCAATATACTTCATAGTAAAAATATTGTTGAAGAACCAAACATCATAGACAAATAGATAACAACTGGGGGGAGGGGTTGCGGAAATAGTTAACTGTCAAATTTTATATCACGAATTGATCTGAATTGGACAACGATTGATCACCTAGAAGCACCGGACAGCTGTTTTGTCTTAGTATGGAACTCCTCAGCAGCGCGCATCCAACCCCCCCTCAATTGTAACTAGTATCAGCTCACTAGTGACTAGCTCATTGAGGTAATTCCTGGAGTTCTAGTGTGAAGACGTGACCGACGAAGTTCAATCGTGTCGGGTGTGAGGCAATTACCCACCGATGGCATGGATGAGGTCGCACAACGTATCGCAAATTGACTGAATTAAATAATATCAACCGTTAGAATACGACTCAGTGGTCGCCGCGGAGCCAGAGGGTCTTGGGCTCAATCCCTGATGGGGTCGTGGATGCGCGCTACTCAGGGGTTCCATACCAAGACGAAATAGCTGTCCAGTGCTTCCAGGTGATCAGTGGTCGTCTGATTCAGATCAGTTCGTGATATCAAAATTGACAAATGAATAACAATAATCATATACGAGTAAAAGATACATTTACAGTACACTATTAGGTGTATCGAGAAAAATAAAAGGACTGAGAAATGGTCATTGTTATAACGTATGTGGGTAGGTTTTTTGTGCATAATAAATTATAACGGTAAATAGTTTCTAAAATAAATAGTTGTGTAGGTAATGATGCTATGCGTGTTTTAGTGGATATGGCTAGCTGAAGATATTCAATCGAGTATCACCAATAGATCATAACACGGAGCATCATGAAAAGCAACTTCACACGAAGTCAGCCAGCAAAGACGTTACGATTCGTTTATATGCTACCTATGATAAAATATATCTTCTTCTTCTCTTATCACTGTCTTCTGCTTTCTTTCATATTATCTCATCATCAACATAAATAAAATATACCAGACATTTGATTATAAATTATTCCACGTAATTTCAGGTTGTTTGCACTTGGCAAAAAGCCGCGAAACATAATGAATTCATTCTATTCGACAAACCTTGTTCATCTTGATTTACTGAAACTGGTCTGATTTGAGTAACTGAATTTTGGGCAGAGAATCTTAACCATGAATAGATAATCAACTAGACAATTCTTGGGATGAGGCTATTTTGCAAGGATCGTTAAGATGTTACATTTTTAATTAAATGTGACTTCAAGTTAGATCCAGTAATTATGTATTATAAGTAAAAAAAATTACAGTTATTAAGTCAATCAGTACAGGGTGATACGACGCCTTGATTTAATTGTATTTGACAGAAGAAACTCATTAGATGAAACTCTAAAATAAATTTTACTGTTTACTGAGTAGTATACAACGGGATAATGTAGAATGGCTAAACTGATTGAGAAGAGTAAGATAATGTTCATTGTATTTTTAATCAAATACATCCTGGTATATAAAACTGTTCAAATGATTATATATGTTTACCAGTGCAAGCTATCATCGGTATGGAAGACAACCAACTGAGATAACAACTTTTTGACTAATAGATGATCAATAAAGAATGAAAATCAACCATTTATTCTTTGTTACTGATGATTATAACGGCTAGAATATTAAGATCAGTGTAACTAAAGCCTGATATCTTAAAATCTACAAAATTCATTCACTTTTTAAAAATTTCAAATTAAAGTCCTCAGACGATATACGAAAACTTGAGAATAAGTCGGCAATAGCATTACATTCAATAGAATCAGGACACAGTATCAACTTTGATGGGATTAAAATCCTTCAAAAAGGTTTTAATTCCTACAAAGAAAGGTTAACATCTGAGGCCCTACATATATGGGCAAATCCGAATAATATAAACCGACGAGATGGAGTACTGTTAACTGCACCATGGCACCTAATGATTAAAAAATCAATTCAAACATCTACTACTCCAACTTCCAACGCAATTTCATTTTATTGATTTATTTTAGAATTGTTTACTCCTGAGTAAACAGTTTCATCGTGTTACCAATTTGCGAATATACACCCAACCTTTGTCTCATAATTGTCATTACATTGATTTACTTCTATCATGATTTAATAGCAAGCCTTACTTCAGATTGTCTACCCCATCCGTGAACATAACTCAAGCAGTATATGTGTGCATATGATTGAACCATGGAAAATACACACAAAGTGCACACCTCCCTTCATCAACAACAATTTTAACATTATTTCACTTACGATGTCTCATATAACATGTTCATACCCTGTATACGATTGGATATTCATGATTCAAATTTGACCTCTTATTTACATTTATATTCGATAACTTTGATCTTGGTTATTTCCCTGAAGAAGCTCGGACCAGATTGCCAAGCGAAAGGTTGGAATTTTTCTTTAATTTCATCCGCTGAGATTATTAACAAATACATTCTATTCATATGTCATACATACACTTGGCGCCCAAGTTTTGTAAATATTTTCGTTCTTTGATAGACGAAAATACTTATAAAGACTAGTTTTTACAACTAAACTAGTCAGTATGTTTAATGGTGATCTGTAACTGGTAAATGGGTTGTGTTTCGTCCTGTCTAGGATTCATTAGTTTAGTGTATCCAAATTCTATTGTTAATAACAAGTAGATAATAACAACTATTTCATAATTCTATTAGTTAATCAATTAATTTTTACACAAAAATTTTTTTATTTTGTTATATTAACTACTTTATTTACTTATTATATCATTATAATTTTAATAAATTTACTAGTAATTTTAATACATTGAACTATGCAAGATGGATAATCAACAAGTCAAAGTACATAAAGTTTATAGTATTTAAAATTGTATTAAAAAAAATACTTCAAAATATAAATTATCAATTTAATCAAGAATAAATAAACTTCTAGTAGTATCTTCTTAATTTTTTTTTGTTAGACTTCAATAATTTCAATTGATGGATTATGTAATCATTGTGGTAGTTCTTGAAAAAAAGTTTAGATAATCGAAATGAACTTTAGATTTGTTCAGCTGTCAATATTTCTGATTTAATAGATAATACAATGGATTCATGAAATGAAGATTCTTACCAATCTGACAGGAGCTTAAGCTTTTATTTAATACAATTAAACTATGTAACAGATATTATGCTAATTGGTAGATAGTTGAGCCTAAAAATGAATACATTTTATTGATAGATCAATTTTACAATCAAGACAATCCTACAATTACTTGGATTAATAATCATTTGAGCGGTTACTGAATTAATTTTTAAATAATTTGGATTGCAGAAGAAGACTAAGTTGGATAGGTACCGTTCTTAGATTACTAGTATACTGCTTCTATTTTGAAATCAAAGAGGGTAGTTGCCTTTTAAAATGAGACTTGAATATAGTTATCGACGTTGCCTATTAATTCAGCTACTTGTAGTATCACGAAGTGAATATACATATGTGAATTACTAGATTACTATAATTTCTACTCAAAAATGTATCTTGAAGTATAATTGTTCTCTTGAGATATGTTAATTGTGGTTAACATTTTGTTAGCATTAACATTCATTCACAGATTCTTCATCACTAAGTCCGTGATGGTAGTTAAAGGTTATGAAAAGCTGTTAAGTATGACCGTCAAGTAAGTAAACAAATTATTCAATGAATATAAATCCATTTTATAGAGTTGTGTATACAAGAAAGAATAGGGATAAGTACAATCATAGACCGAATAGTTTATATAGGACTCTGAAAGGATGGCAAACACAGTTGATAGATGAACTGCCTCTAGAACACAAAGTGTCATGAAATAAACTTTCTACATTTTTTTTAAAGCTTCTCGTTGAGGTACTGATTTTTGATTTGTGACGTATAACTAAGTAAACAATTCTTACTCTATCACATTTATTGGTCTTCTCTATAACACCGAATTACAACTAATATCAGCTCACTAGGTGACTAACTCCTTGAGGTAATTTCTGGAGTTCTAGTGTGAAGACATGACCGGTGGAGTTCAACCGTGTCGGGTTTGAGGCAATTACCGCCTATGGCATGGATGAGGTCGCGCAACGTATCACGAATTGACTGAATTAGAAATATCAACGTTAAGATCCGACTCAGTGGTCTAATAATAACACGTCCACTGTGGAACCAGAGGGTTCTGAGCTCGATCCCAGACGGGGTTGTGGGTGTGCAATGATGAAGATATTCCATACTAGGACCAAACAGGTGTCGAATGCTCCCAGGTTGTCAGTGGTTATCTGATTCAGATCAACTTGTGATGTCATAATTGACAGTCAATTAACGCCACAACACATTGTAATCACAGGATTCAGATACATTCATACTCAATAAAATTGTAGGTGATAATTTTGTTCTTTGTAGATGGAACTAGTCTTTAGCTCCTATTTCAAATATTACATTATTACAATTATTACTTATCTTTCAATAAAATAATAAAATCCAGTTAACAATTTATGTTGACTATTCATTAATTGTAATTCTGGGTTATTTAAACATCAGTTACTCAAACTAGTAGTCCCTCGTAATCTGATTTCCCAACTGAAACATTTACTACAATCAATAGAACATAATACGCTTTTAAAAATTACAGCAAGAGGTGTCGTTTTCTTTGCTGAAACTTTAGCATACACAGTGGAAATATGAACTGAATCTACGAAGTGTACGCTACTCTAGTACACTTACTTACGTAACACTTGTATCAGAATCTAGAATCATGCCTTTTGATTTGATTATTACAATTTACTTGCAAGAAACAGACTAAAGGAAACCATTAAATATTCTGCCCCTAAGTGTGTAGTAAGTAAGAAATGATCCGTGCAACTAATGAAACATGAAAATGACGAATTTTAAACTATATAATAACAAAGTTTTTAACTCTGTACAGAAGTAGGACAGAAAGTATCAGTAACCTTTCAGTTGAAGTTCCCTATAGGATGTCAGTCGGTTCATTAGAACCAGCTTTCTAACAGCCAGGATATTGGAACTTTGGTCATGGTTCATGTTTTGACAAACTCATAGTTAATCTGTTTCATACTACTGAAGTCAATAATGCTATAATAAATTAAGAACGAAGAGGTTGTTTTGTATTTGTTTCATACTTCTAACAGTCCTAAGAATGACAGTAAGACTGTATACTCCAATAAATGACATTAGGCGGACAGTTAACCGGTACGACAGATATCGATTGTCTAATGCATTGCATTACCAGTCACTCCTGGTAGATTATGCTATGAAATCTGTTAATACTACTTATAACTCTAAAGTAGTTAAAACTAAATTTCGAAAGAACTCCAAAAAACGTTTCCTAATTCAGTACTCTAATAATTTTGTCCAACGCACATTGGTGTAGCACTTAAGCTGTTTTGCTAAACCCCTTACGCAGATCCGTTTGTGTGTTGAGACTATACATATTTATAGTGTGCCTTGTTTGTTAAAATCCAAAGTCTTCAATCTAAATGCAGCATCTTTTCTCAAATCCGCATCATTTCGAAAGACAACCCATTGACCAACAAACTAAAGTCAGATGATTAGACAAAATGTAGTACATTTAACTGAGAACGCTGACCAACCATATTCGCTTTAATGAAATCTGGTCTCTTTTCAGAAAAGCTTTTTCTGAAATACCTTGGTGCAGTTAACAAAGTAGTTTACCTTCTGATTCCGGTTTTCGCTGTGTATTTTATTGTAGAAGTATCACTATGAGTAAGCCTGTTCATAGTCTCATCGAATAAATTTTAGTCTGATATCTGACTATTAATGTTTTTGAGATTTGGGCATATAGACTTTTGCCATAACTTACTTAGAGAACTCCAGTTTTCACATAGTAAAATCAAACTTATTCTGATAACATGGTTAAATTGTCACTAAATTTTAGTTCCTTCTATAAACACATTCAAATTTTGTTGAATGAATATATGTTCTTCCTGAAGGAAACAATACGAACTTGAGTAATAAATTCGTAGAGAGAACTGTTTATATCCTTTGGTAACTTGCACTGAAATATGATCGTCATTACTTCCCTGGTCTGATTCTTGATTGACATCGACAGCAGTAAAGACGCAAGTGGTCCATGACATTTTTATTTAACAGTCACTGGTTATTTCAACGAATTTTGCTCATGTTTACTTTGCTAACTATTCTGCATATAATTGAATCATTTTACTATGAAAGATGACTTATGTTTGTTGACTAGTTACACTGTCTTCTGATATTCGTTGATAGGAAAGAGGAAGAGTTGTATTAATCAGTAAAATTTGCAAGTAACTTCATTTCTTCATAATCAGTTCCAACAACTGATCGATTATTTTATCACATTAAGTGCACTTCTCCCCACGCCTCTCTCTTGTATGCTGCAGTTCTTGTTTATTGTTTCATTCATCTACTGAAGAACTGGTATTAAAATGAATAGTAACCAACTTAGGTAATAAAATGTCAGTAATATTATTTTATTTAACTTCATATCACTTTCATCATATGGCCCTTATCACTTGTTAGATTTACAACCTACGATGTATTTCAAACAATCTCCGGTTATTGCTACTATATGAAGTTACTTCAGTCAAGACAGTTAACGTATTTAATTGTTTGTATTCGTCCCAGACTGATGCTAGTTAAGTATCACTTAAAACTAAAGAACATTGGACAGTGAGCAAACATCATACTGTATCATGAATTGATGAAAGTGACAATTGTACGACTGAACACTGGCTAGCTCAGTGCTGTAGATGGTTAGGATTTTACTCAAGTACTGAATGCTCTGGATTTTATTTCTTAGCAGAATCAAGAGTGGGTAATCTTGACGGATCCATACTATGATGAAACTACTGTTCAGTGCTCCCTAGTTTTCACTGGTACTTAACCAATATCAATTTGTGACGAATGCAAACAACTAGATGTAATGTCTATCTCCACAAACCCACATCAGTTCAATTGACATATCTATCTAGGTATTTTTGTTTTCCTTTTGAAATTCTCACTTCATTAATTCTAAAGAAAAATCTACTGACAAGTTAGAATATGATAAAAATTGAGTATATATATATATATATATATGCCTATAAGTTTGTAAATTATAAGTAGAATGATTGTATCCAACCATAACACGAATAGAAGCACTTGACATATATAAAGATAATTTTGGAATAAATTCAGCAGTTAACTTAATAAAAATAACAATATGTAAATGAATAGGAAATAAATAGTTGACTAAAAAGAAAACAATATCAACAATGTAACGAATAAAACAAAACAGTCAACATAAACAAAGGACTTAGAAGTAGCTGCAACTTAACAGATCTGTTAAAAATAGTGATAATAAGATGATAATTTTAAGAAAAGAGGAAATAATTGAATATGAGAAATGAATATCGTATTAAAATAAGTTGAATTTTAAAACACTTCTGATAGAAAGTGACTTCATGAAGCTAAAGTAGTAATGTTTGACAAGAGGTGAACTTTATTCTTCATTTATATCTAAGCTAGAATCTGATATTCAGTTTCAGTAGTAGATATATTTAGGTATTCATGTTAATAGATGTAACAAATTAATAAGTTTTAGCTTATTCAGCAATTTCTTAATTAACTGTATGATATCACTTCTCGCTGCCCTTTATTCAGGATTTTATCAGTAGTTTACCAAGCCAAAATTAGAAATAAGTGACAGTTTGAAAAACAAAATATGTGATTACACTTGAAAATGTTACAACTATAGTAATCAGCTCATTACTGACTAACTTCTAGACGATGCTGAAATTCTAATGGGAAGTGGTGACTGGACAACTATCTAAAAGTATTGACGGCATGGGTTTTTCGCGAAACAAGAAAATCCTGGGTCTAAATCAATAGTGAAATAGGGGGCCTGCCTTGTTGAGGAGTTCTATATAAGGACAAAACAACTGTCTAGTTTCTCCAAGCAGGACTAATCTGTGACGAATACAAACAAAAAGCTACTTTAAAGTGGTTTGAGATATACTGAAATCATAAGTAAAGTGCATTACTAAATCCAGACGAACTTTACTGAAGCACATAAGTTTTGTATGCTGTTCACAAATATTCAAGTCGAAAAACAAATCTATTGTGAATGTGTTAGTTTTAAACAAATGGTTACAATATGAAACAATATTTATATTCTCATTCTGCGTTAAAAAGTTATTCAGCTATTTTATTAGGTTAATAGCAAACATAAAGAAATATGACAATAATATATTAAAGGAATGGAGGGCTTGAGTTCAGTATAGGAACCAGAAAACGCAATATTTGTAGTGTCAGAGTTCAGTTTACGAATACGCTGATTATCGTCTCAGTTCAATAATCACTTCAAGCAAATGAGAAAACAATATTCATGACTGAATATTACAAGGGAAATGAATACATTACATGGTAAATAAATAAATCATAAATTTAGAATGGTGTAGCAGGTGATAAGCCACGGAAACGTGGTTACAGAAACTCATCCATATGACTGAAAAGATAACAGGCCATTTTTTCAAAGAATTTTAAGTGAAAACTCATCACGATATGCTCTTCCCTCCCACCCCCACCTCAAAAAAATCATTACTTAAAGCGAAAAATTTATTCATATGTGGATTCACACCACAGTGGTTCTAACAATAAATCATACATGTATGTGATACTCACTATGGATGTAGTTTTGCGCAAGGTTTCTATGGGGAAGACATAACTGAGTGTGCCTTATTTTACTAACGATGCAAAAACCTGTTACAAAATAACAACACAATTATAAGTAAATGCTGTTCTGTACGTCGATCGAGTTATAACCTTAATTTTAGCTCTAAATCCTAAGTATTAATCCCAAACTACATTTTTAACGCTAAATCTTAGCCACAAAGAGGAATTCTAGCTGAAGTTAATAATATTAATCCACAGTAGATATAAGGTTTCTAGGCTTAAGTCCCAGTCCTACTGAAGAACCCGAAGTTATCTATTTCAATAATTTTACACATTTAAGATCATATTTTCCACTAAACAATAGAAAATCCTGTTATTCGTATCCAAATTCGTGGTCAAATTGACTCTATTATCGCATCTATGATTGATTCTTACAAAAATTCTATATTATCGTTCAAGTATCACTTATACTTGTTCCCACAGTATACTCTAGCAGAAAATATTTTTTAGATTTATTCAAAGAATAGTTTTAAAGTTGATTAATCAGTGAATTTCAACCACTCCCTTCAATACATCAATGATTTAATGTACTACTAACTAAGATAATTGATAAATAGATTATTATTCACCTAACAACTGAATTTCAATAAAGTAGAATTTAAAAGTACACATAATATTTATTCACTTACTTTGCATTCATTACTAAAATCTTTCAATCATTTAAATAACTAACTGTTTATTAAAAGCATAGTAATAATAATAATAATAATAATTACTATTATTACATCATTCACATTGAGTACCGAAAAGGCATTTTTCTTCTATGCTTCTTTACAAAAAAATGTAAACATGACAAAAACAAAATTTTCATTATTATCATGTTTTGGCGCCAGAACTATGAATAAACTAACTATTTCATCATGAAAATCAATTATTAGTTATCGTTTACGTTTATCATCTTTAGTAAGTACGTTTCTCAATCTTCCTTTTCTTTTTTCTAATAAAAATGTATCTATGAACTAGTAGACTTTAGTGTTCAATATTACGTAAGCATTGTAATAAACACTGATGATAATCACTTCTCATATTAAACTTAATTACTTTTATTTACTAAACATTTCAATAGAAATAGTTTGTTTAGGTAGAAGTTTCTTCCATTCTCTACTTTAAAATACATAAAATTGAAAATAATTGATATGTATGTATAGTAAGCTAAAAGTAGACTAAAATGTAATATTGACTGCATATTTGATTATGTAATAAAATAGTTTCATTAAGTTATTCAATAATTATAAACAAAAAAATAAAATATTGAAATAAATTGGAAATTGACTAATTTTGTTTTCGTTAAATGCTCTGATCAGATTCTATATTTATAAGTTCAAAATTACTAGTGATAAAAATAGCCAGTTCTGAGACAGATATAACATCGTTTAGATATCAAGGATAGTTGGATATAAATTACCTAAGCTTGCCACTTCATTTTGTATCTATCTACATTGGCAGATGCTCTAGGAATTTACTCATCCGTGCCAGGGAGTACCTTCCGGTTTGGTTAACCAAAGGGGTTGTCAGAAATATCAATAGTTCAATACTAGCTCACCTAATTCAAACAGGTCATACGGCGAGCATAAACCAGTCATTTACAATAATATTCTGTGTTAATAGTTATCTGCCAAGATCGGTTAGACGTAAAGTCCTTAAAACGGCAGAAGCGGTAGTTATACGGGTCAAGAGGCCAGAACTATGCATACAGAAGAAGTACGTTCAACCCCTTCTTCTGTCATGGCTGGCGCAAGATCCATTAAACCATTCTCCACCTTAATCATACGACGATTTAATTTTAGTATTGTATATGTATCTTTCCCCCTTTATGTGTATTTGTATAATTTAAGTCTACCTTATCGAAATACTACTCTCTTTGTTCACATATATGCATATTTATTATTATTATTATGCATATATGTGAACAACGTTAAGGCTACGCAGTTCCATTCGGAAAACATTTAACGCCGCTAAACTACATCTGCCAATGTAACTTGCTCTACAGGAGCATTTGAACTGATAGATAATAAATGAAGTGGCAAGCTTAGGTAGTTTATCCTTTATTCTCGGTTCCATCATAGGGTGGGTAGAAAATACCAATTGTAGTTTTGCGGCGTTAAATGTTTTCCGGATGGAACTGCGTAGCCTCAACGTTGTTCACATAGATGCATATTTATTATTATTATTATTAATGCTATTATTGTTATTAATGGAGGTACACAGAATAAATTTAAATATTACTCAATATTACCACTTTAAGACCGAACAAATGAACCGATTATAATTCTTTCTGTTATTGTTATTGTTACTAATTGACGAATTTAAACTTCCACTCACTCCATTTTGTAATTTCTTACCTTTTCGGTTACATTTTAAGTAGGATTCAGCCTTTGTCTAATCATATTTTGCCACCACCCCATCTCCTATGTCACCCATATACAGAGATACCTATATATATTGGATTAATAATTCTGTTGTTTATTACAATTGTCGTTTATGTTGCACAAGTTACATGATGATGATTATTTCAACATTGACATTCGTATTTTACAAATAATCTGAAGAGACAAAAATTTATATCCAAATTATCTTTGATATCCAAATGAATGTTATATCTACCTCAGTACTGGCTATTTTTGTTACTAATAATTTTGAACTAAAAAATGTAGAACCTGATCAAAGCATTTATTGAAAAGAATATTCTTTGTTCAAACATCTTTGTTTTTGATAAGCATGGGAATATTTAAATAATTTTGTTTTTCTTTTTTTCAATATATGTATTACATCTTTGTAGACAATCGGTTAATCTTTTCTATGTGTTAATTCTCATTAGCCTATCTTCCCTACTTACCTATTTAATTATTTTTGTATTTAATTGATAAAAAAAAAGAAGAAAATTATCTATTAATCTGTATTTTCTTTTTCCCCTATTCAATATGAGAGAATATGTAAGTGTACATTCAGAAAGTATAGAATAAACAATTTCTTTTATAAATAACCATCTTTTACTAATCTAGTTAGTTACTTTATTATGTTCGTTTATCTATCCACAATTGTACTGTATCTTTTTTTTTTTCGTTATTCAATATACTGTGAAGATAAACAATTTCTGTTGAATATTCTCCACCCAATCTTTCGTTTATTTATTTATTTTTTTTTTCAGAAATAATTCTCTTTACAAAAAATATAAGAGAATAATTCTTCTCTATAGACTAAATAGTAAAAAATGAATAAAACTAAAAAAAGAATGTAGGGAGTATTTTGTAGATATTTTGAAGGGTGAAAAAAATAATTTTTTTTTCTCATGGCGTCATCATAAAATTATTATCATCATTATTATTATTAATAATAAAATTGTTTTCAGTAACTATAAACTACTTCGTTTAATAGTACAATTTACTGATTTAATTAATTTTTGCTTTTTATTCTGATGGATATTTACAATGATATATATTTTACTTATAAGACTGATAATAAAGAAGTGACTGTCATTCTCATTTTCATGAATTCGTTGTTGATACTACTCATTAATAATAGGCAGTTGTAATTGTTATTTTTTTTTTTCTGCTAGGAATCACGCAAATTCTAACTACTGTCTAAGATAAGATAAGGAAAAGAGAAAACTTGAAAGACTGACAGAAGTTACCTATTGTTAACTAAGACGAATATATATGTATATGTGTATTTAAATGTGCATCGTAATGCTCACTTGAAGCATATGTCAGTGTATTCCAGTTATATCTATTCAAATAATTTACGTTTTAGGTAGTTTCAGGAAGCTAAAGAAAATGAAGAACGTATGTTCAGTTCTATAAACTGCTGTATATCAACTTAACCAACTTCTTCTTTATTATCCTACACACCACTTTTTAGTAATGGCTTACTTCCTTTATAAAAGTAAAATATTCAGTGTATAGATGAAAACAAAAATTATGATAGTATTCATGTACGACAGTGGTAATAGATACAGTTCATTCATAATAAGTCTCTTGAAGTTGTGTCATATTATTAAACAAAATAGCTAAAGAGCGAGCAGAGCACAACGCATAAAATAATCAAATGTTCAACTGAAGGGTAGAGTATGGATGCTTAAAATTATCTTTATTTTATTGGTACATAAGTAGTCACTAATAAATATGATATAACTTTCATGTGATTGTAAATCTTATAAATAAACTTACTTGGTGCGATCATTAAATACCACGCATTCGAGTTTCATAAGGACAAATAAGCAATATGATCATTCAAGAAATCTTCATCCTACTATGATATTTTAAAACACAACAGATAATGTATTCACATAAATCTGACTGAAGGAGAAATGGTTATACGATCGCATCTTGTTGCTATAGCATGCATCATTTCATCTTATGTAAATTAAGATATTACTGAGATTTTATGTGCATGGTTCTGTGAACCTAAGTATAATAAATTCAATGGATAGATTTTTGAAGTTATATTTTGTTCTATGCACCTAGTGAATCCAGTTTTGAACAGAGCGTTTATTATACCGAGTCTATAACTCACAGAAAACTGGATCTTTTTTGGAATAGTTTACATGAATGTTTAGAGTTACGTCTTGCACGTTTTGATTAACATGGAATTAGAATCACTCACAGTTTCTTAGGTGAATTTGATCTTTTTCATGTATTATCTACAACACCATACGCAAAATAAGTAAAATAGTAAACGGTACAAAATAGTGTTTACTGCATCAGACATTAACATATATCCATATATCTCATTTGAAGACTAAATTTGTTTACTTTGAATTACACATCTTTTTTACTTCTTGTCAGTGTTGAAATATTCAGATATATTGACTGGGATACGTAGTATTCAACCACTCTATGTATAAAAGACAGTTGTACCGTGACAAGGATGTACACCTGTTACATAACTGTATAACTCCAGCCACTTAGCAAAACATAGAAACTCAATAATAAGGTAATTTCCTGTCAAAATCATAAATTGGGGCTAATAGTAATCGAATAAAATACTGTTAACTAATTGCATAAAACTAAATAGTTACATGAATACAAGATGAAGAGTAGATGAAGTAAGTCATTAAACTATAAGTTTATAAATTCACCTGAATTCATTTTGCATTATACCATCTGAAATTAAATGATGAATAATGTTGTTAATGATGTAATATTACAAATTCATGAAAAAAACACATTACATTTATTAAGAATCATCATCATAATAGTAACTGGGTCAGATATGATAACTGATTGGTGTCAGTTACATAATTCGAAACAAACATAGTCACAAGTCAACATGATACATCAAGACAATTTACACAATTTTGACATTATCTAACTGAAAGATTGATGTATGTGTATGTATACAAATATACGTATAATCTCAGTTATCTATTGAAAGATTTAAAAAAAAAACTAGAATAGGTGTTAACACGTGATCCAAAGCAAACAGAGCATATGTAGCCGTATTAAAATATCATACAATAGAAAACAATTGTGATGGTTGCACAAAATAGTGAAACATAAATTAAAAGAAGTCGAAATAACCTCAAAATTGGCTTTATGCTATATAATACTACTACTGATATTATTGTTGTTATTAGTGAATAAGAACATAGATATACTGAATTCAAAGAAGGCATATTGAAATTATAATAACTATGGTAACAAAGAATTAGAAATGGTGTTGTGTTTCTCCGTATTGTCTAGGTTTAGGTTGATGGACTGAATTTTACCAATAACCAATGTTCATTGAATAATTGTTATGATTAAAAAAAAGATATGACGTGTTTACGATCAATAGTAGGATAGATCAGAGTAAAAAGATGTGTTATCTTCATCCTGGATGCTACCCCATAGTATAATAAAATTGTCAGTGAGAAGAATTATATTTGATCTATGCTCTGTATAAAATTGAGTTTGAATATAACCATCTGTGACAAGGATAAAATGATTGCATGTAAGGCACACATCAGAATACGATCCGCTGATAAAGTTGTCAAACTGATATTGACGGCAGAACCACTTGAAAAAGAGCACTTATAGAACTGTTTTGCTGGATTCTTGAAGCTTGTAGGGAAGTACACTAGTAACTACGATAGACAAACAAACATAGTATCGGGGACCATAAGCAATCGGTGTAGTATCATATTACTTCATTACTAAGTTTATGCCAGGTTCCATGTTGATCATATACACATACATACAAGTTTGTGTTCAACACTCACAATGATATGCATAGTTAGGATGGGGAGTGGTGCTGTTAAAACATTACTCTCCAATTCTTTGAAATGTATCAATCTACCGTACTGAATATTTAAAAGTATATGGAAAATAAAAGGTGACTCTATCAATGATTATTTTCTCTAGGATGTTGTAAAAATTTAATTTTTAGGCAGAGACCACTGACGAAGTCAGCCTTAATTTCAGTGAAATTTTTAAAAATTTCCCACCCTGTTAAACTTTAGCTGAACTAATTCAGTTCAGTGTATTCTGACAACTGCATAGTATCCTTATTACTTTGGTTGCTTTAGTAACACTTGCTTTTAACTCAGGATCGTCCTATTGATTAGGATTTCTGTGAGCACTAGAAACCACAATTTTCGTAATATATGAGTTCTGCGCTTTCTTCTTTGTCTGAGGCTGCCTTATATTTTCATTGAATAAAGCCAGTATTGTTATCATTTAACAGTATTGTTATAAATGATTAGTACACAATCAACAGATAGACTTTATCTGAGTAAACATGATGATTTTCAGTCACAAGTTTAGCGACGTGTATTATATTTACTAAATGTAATTTTTATATTTTTACGTAATATGCTTAAGAGTAAGTGAAAGAGAGTTCTTTGTCTATTATGCATACTACATTGCCGTGACACTTTCATACCATATTTAAGATGTATTTTTAACCATTGTCATTCACTGAATATCATCCATTTTTTGTATGTGAACCTTCCAAATTTCAGCAGTTGCCAGAGAATGCTGTGATTTAAAATAGTGAAGCTCACAGTATGTACTGGTCACAGTTTATAAGCTAAAAGTTTTACAATGTAGAAAAATATCTATTCTATGTTAAACAACTAAAGGTAAAGCTTGTTTCATATCGAAAATTGGGGGGGGGGGGGAAACTTGTATTAAACTTTAAATTACTGACTAATAGATAAACTTGAGAATGTTTAAGGACAAGTTTGGTTACTGAAATGATTGAAACAGAACAATACTTTATATTATGGTGTTTCATCTTACAACGTCATCATCAGCATATGAAAGAAAATAATACAAATAAAATTTACAAACTCCTTAATGGAATGAAAGAATTGAGTATATTTTTAGTTATATAAAATGTTCTATATTTGGAAGAACTAGCTTAGTATTATTCTAAACAACATCTTCAAACAATGAATAATGTATTAGTGTTCAAAAAATTGATTGTACACTACAGAAACTACTAGTTGTTGGCATTATGACTAAAACTAACTTCATCTTATTCTACATTCAAAGTAGACCACTTGGTAGAGACCATTTCATTACTTTGATTTTAATTGGATTTAATGCTGACAAGTTATATACACTTCTAAATAACATTGATCTACACGTCTAAATCATATGATTTTGGTATATTCTGTTTGCTACAGTTTAGAAAATCAAGTGGTAATAGTAACGCAACCAAACTTTGAGAAATAAATATTGACTCAGAAACAAATATATCTACTTTACTATTTGGAGCATTATGGTTATCATCTTAAACATTAACAAATCACTGACTTATGTTAGCTTTTTTAATGTAGTTTAATTCGTGTTGAGGGGAATTATGAATATAATAAAAGAAATGAATTCTTTCTATTGTATGAATAACAATATAACTTGTAAGAAGGAACCAAAATTACTTAGTGTTGTATTCTGTTTAACATAACTAAAGTCATTAGGAATATATTTCATTGGGTGTGTCCAAATTTTAGTTTACAAATAGAATTAAGTTATTCATGTGGTCAATTAATGTATTTTCTAAGTTTATCATTTTTATGTGTTCATGTATTCATGTACTACTTAAATACAAAATAATAATTTTATAGATTTTAATGAATGATACACATTCAACAATGTACTCAAATGGGTTTTATATTTATAAGTGTAAATCAAGCTTTTACCTATAGGACTAAATGATCAATCTTAACTAAGTTATTAAGTAATATCAGGCTATAACACTTATTGTGTTGATTAAGTACTTTCGACCAAATTGAAATGTAACAATTAATCTATATGATTTAATACAGAATGGATTATGTCTAAAAGTTACATGATGAAATTTTTCATTTCTTTTAATTGTTGTACATACTAAATCATCAAAGCTAACCATCATATTTCTGTCCAAAATCTTCTTTAATCTGGTCCGTATGGGATGAAATTTAAAAGTTCTTATAAATTCTCTTACGATTACATAGATTGAATACCTGTGTCACAAAATATGAAACGTAATCATGTTTTCTATTGTTTACTACTATTCAGTACAAAGTTTAATTTATTCAACTATCGAACTAATTAGCATCTTTTTTATTATACTAAACACAATTTACCATCTTCTTATGAATAATGACACTTGGCATCACCTGATTAATGATACGAATATCAAGATGACTTTAAAGTTAATGGGAAAAGTCAAGTTACTAAGTATCTTCATCTACATTTTTCACTCCAAAAGTGAATTCCCTTCAGTTTCTTTGTATCATTTTATTATTTAACAAAAAATATTTAATCAAAAATTCTTTGGCAGGAAGATGGGTTGAAAGAGAAAGGGGATGGGGGGAGGAAGGGTTGATAATCAGTAAATAAGCAATTAATACTTTATTAGAAAAATTCCTAAAAATGTCATTTCAAAATATACACAGAAGGTATCTTAATGGTATCAATTAATCAAACTGTTATTTTAATAATGGTAAGTGGTAAATGACAATTAATGAATCTTTTTTTTAATTTAAGGATAATATCTTTTTGTGGTTAAAAGAAAAAAATAATGTGAGTTCTGTATGTTTGTATACAATAACAGTTTGAGTGGAACAGATTAGTAAATGCTGGCATTAAAATGAGATTAAGACAAATCTAAGCGTTAGCAACAAGTGAATCTGGTTAAAATCAAGGAAAATTTAATTTATCTATCTGTTGTATAAGTTAAGACTAAGGCCAACAACCAGACACACACACACACACGAAACAACATAAGTAATCCATTATGTATATTGGTTTCAAAGTGATTGTTATTTATGCTTCTTCATCAGTGAAAATTTTATTCAACACATCATACCTTGTTATAGATGATTGTTTATCTTATTTAACGCCAAATTAAAAAAAAACAAACAAAGTTGAATATAAAGTAATTCTCTTAAGAGGCGGCTCATTGTCTGTCACTTCACTGGACAAAGTAAATGTCTAAAATGATTTTTCTAACCATTTATTTTCACTACTTATGTGTATACGTATAAAATCAATTATTTACAAGCATTCACACCTTCATTTTAAGAAAGAAACCTCCTTCTAGATGTATCACTATGCTTATACAACTTATGTACGTGTATGTATAAATAGTAGTTAATCATCAGCAAATATACAAAATGCGATTGTTTTGTCACCTCCATCTTGACAAATTCACTTACGACTAGTTAATCTCAAAAGAATTTTAAGACTGAAAAGCATACTACACATTTGTCTTAAATGTCACATTCTTTATTTGATTTCTTAGTGATCTAGCTATCATATAGTTTTTTAAGAGGGAATACTGTTTAACCTACCAATCAGTAGGTATGTCTTCGTGTGAGCATCTACTTTTTACTTCTTGACAAATTGTTTTATGTCTATTTTCTTATCTGTTTCTTACAAATATTTCTGACAATCTGATCAAAAGAGGAAAATAGAGAAAAGAAAGAAATTGAAAAGTATGCATACATACATATGTCGGATATAAAGTAAGGAGAGAAAGAGTGAAGAATACACGTGGTAGATATGGTGACTAGAGTAGAACAATCTCCACCTTGACGATAGTGATGAAGGAGCGACAAAAGTCTATATAAAAGCACGTGTATAAAACAGCCGAAGACGAAAAAGAAAAAGAAAGGTATTCATCTCAACTGTCAAATAGTGATGTCATTTATTCTAATACATTTATCATCATTTATTGTATCAGTGTAGCTTCACTAATATGAAATGGTTGTAAAGATTCTAATCTTTAACTTTGTATTTATTCTATTTTGATTTCTTTCTGTCATGGTGTATTACTGTTAACTTAATTCAAATCTCTATTAGTAACAATTATGTTTTTTTTATGAAATTAGATTATATTAAAAGCTAATAATGAAGTATTGATGGAGATAAATCTACTGTCACTGTTTATTTTTTGTTTGTCTTTCCTAAGATCTAATGAAAGAAATCAATTTCTACCACTGATGTGTTTTCGAACATCAACTTAATTAAGTAACACTGATCAATTGTGATCAATTTAGAAAGTAGAAAACAATAATAGATTACGATGACATAATAACCCCACTATTAAAGTCATTTTGTATGACTTACATTGACATCTGTTAGATTAGCCAGAGAATTTTCGAGATTGAACAGAGTATACATAAGTATAGTAGGCTGGATATTCTTTATTTACGGCTGTGAGTAAACGTAAAGCAGAAGTTTTAGTTGTTACAGCTTTACTATCCATGACTACATGGTACTTAAAGTGCTGACAATAAAGAATAAACTATTTAATAATAAGTTCACATGTAATGATTCCAAACCTCTGTCATACAATACGATCTTCTTCAACCACGATAAAATTCTGACTGTTTTACAAATGGAGTCTCATTCAACTGAGCAAATGAAATTTCCAATGATTATAATATACCAGTAACAATGTACCATTAAAATTCTAACATATAATGATAGGCTGGAATTCGTCGATATAACACAGCTTGTTCATATGAAAAAGTTGATTTATTGACGTCTTTCACCAGAGAAAAGTAAAGAAGCGGCTCATGTATGTGTACCTAATATCATGCTTAAAAATAGTTGTTGCGACCGACTATTCGTCGGATAAGTATAGAATTGTAGTAAAAATGGATGATGTTGATATCTCACAGTCGAAATGCTGAAAGTGAAATGATTGTATTAGGAAGATAGAGAATTAATCCTTATAGTACCCTGGTAACATTTGTTTCCAGCATCCAGTTGACCGACACTTATTTTGCCGTTTGTCACTTATTTTCATTATTGTGCTTGCATAATCCATGATATTAGATCCCCCATTCCTAGAAACACTTAATCTTTACTTATTTCACAGCTTATTTTCTACTAATTCAAATAAACATTCACCTCATAAGTAATTCTGATGAAAAATTTCAGCCACACTAAATACTTTAGATCAATCCTCTACTTTGATCCAGTAGTTTCTTCTAAACATGCCAAACTTATATGCATAAATGTCTTTTTATAATTCATACAAATAATTTATTCTGTTAGCAACTAAAAACTATTTACGACACAAATGAAGTCATTGGTATATTACTAAATATTCTATTCATGTAATCAATGTATAATCTTTACACTAAATGATTTACTGGTAAACAAATCAGTGGCAGAATTCTATTGATACTATTATCGAATACTTTCTTCGTATAGTGATAATCATGCAAATGATAAAATCTATTGTATTTAGAATAATAATTTACCCATAAGTTGGCCATTTAATCGGATCGTGTCATATTGAATGTTTCATTTGAAATGAATACTTAATGTACTAAAATATCTAATTGTTAGTAGTGTAAGTGTAATTAAACTTTAAATATATGCATATTAGCTGCCTAATTTATTTGAGTTGAATAGTTCAATTAATAAGTACGACGAAATGTAAGCACAAAGTTTAACCAAAATATTTAAACTTTGCAAGAATATGTATTTGATACTAATCGATCAGGGGGATTGTGATGTTTCATGTTGTTCTGTTTTTGGTGAACGTTTACACATGAACCACAATGTTGAGTTACATGGTCAATTGGTTTCATTACAACTTTATTGATAATAGTCCACCCGAACTAAACAACACGGCATTTGCTGTTACTAAATAACTGAGTAACGCTAAGGTCTTAATATCACAAGAGTTTAATAGTCGAACAGTCAGCTAACTGGTCACTTCTTCATCAGCTGCACTGAGTGATATCTGATCGAATCTCCGAAAAGAGTTTGTTTTCATCAAGAGTTTACATAAATTCAACTGGTCAGTACCGAATAGTACAAAATCAGAGTTTCCTATAAAAGGCCAACCTTCATTTATAATACTTACATAGGACTAGGCTAGATTCTATAGATACCAATGTTCTGTCTCATTTTAATCAAATGGAACTTGGAATCAAATCAATTTTATGTAAACCAAGTGATTTCTTAACTTTGAATATCGATCTAAAGAAATGGCATCTACAATTCGTAAGCTATACATTATTCGTATAGTCCTCAATAACGTTAATCATGATGAAATTGTTTCTGAAAGGAAAACATTTGGCAAATGAGCAGTTTTTACATGAATAGTATTATATCCAAATGATCTAAATAATTTCTATCTCGCCCTGGGAAACAGTTGTTTAGACTTATTCCTAATAAATTTATCTTCAAAAGGGTGATCAAGTAGTCAAGTGCTCTATTTCGACACTTTCAATATTGTTGCTTTTGTCACGATAAATTTATCAGCACAGCGGTAAGTTATGCTAAATCTGTATGTTGCCATAACGGACTTTCTTCAAATTTTAGAGCCAGTTCTGTAAATAAAACCTCTCGTAGCAAAATGTACTAAATGAAAAATTAATGTATGGTTCTCGTATTAAAATTAACGTGATATGAAGTCATTCAGAGGAAGCCTAGGGATGATTAAATTCATGAGCAAGACGGAAGCTTCATAATTGACAAATAGTACTTGTTACATATTTCAAGGTTTAACACGTTAATCAATAACCATGTTCATAATATAAACATAGTTTCCTGATAATTCTACTGGCAGCCATCAATATCCAAAAAAACCAGTATAGATATTTCTAATAAGTATAGGAAAGAACAGTATGAAGAATAATAGTCAAGAACTGGATATTTTAAAGGTACATACTGCATAATGTCAAAAATACAACTGCATTCGAAAATGACAAAACGTGTGGGAATTGAAACTCATTCTTTTATACTGAACTTTCGTTGACTTTTATTACATGAGAGAAAGTTGCAAAGTACCAAATTTTTGCTAACTGTAGGATCGTTAATTTGAAAACAACATACCTGTTTACTAAAGTGTTATATATAGAGAATATTATATTTTGAAGACAATTATCTTTACAGTGTTAAGCTAACTAAAATACAGATGACAACCAGAAGACAGTAAAGAACCGTTTCATCTTTGTCTATCTGAAAGAGTAAATTTAACTAGTTAAACTGTATACAATAGACGAAAATTCAAGATAACTAAATCATTATGAATTTGCTTATGGTTGTTATCTCTTTAAATTTATAACAACTGTGTATTAATTGCATGAGTATATGAATAAAATGAATATCTTGTAACGCATATCGAAAGTAGTTTATATAGTACTGATAAAGAAATTGCTAAAATTTCCTCATAATAGTAAGTTATTTATATCGATTCATATATTGTGCCAATATTTTGGATTCATTGATACGGTACACTAGTTTTTTACTCACAGGTTAATTACTAGGTATGAATTTTTCCTTGAACTTAGCGTTGAATTGTGTTTGAAAATTACACAGTATAAAGATTCATTTGTAATATGATGACTAATTTTATGATTAAAAACGTGATTGCAACATATTGATTACCAGTATTGGAGAGGTAAGAAGAGGAACTGATCTGTAATAGTCGTCAGACTAATAACGTTTACTGCTGTTGATAAGTTGTATTTGTTAAGATACTTCTTAACGTATTACATAAACATGGTTCTATTTATTATTTCGACAGGAAGAAGAATAACTATCTATGCAAAATAAGAAAAATGTATTTTATTTCAGTGGTTTCTTATCAGCTCCTCACAACCTAGAATAATTTTATAGAGGAATGTTCAACACAAAGTTTAACATATTTATGAAGATGAAGTTGGTTGGCATTTCGATTACATAAACATGGTAAGCATGTAAACATAATCAAAATGTTGACTCAAATATTGGAAATATATATCTGATACGAAAGAAGGTACTAGAGACAATAAACAAAATGTTATTTAAAGTTTTAGTGAATACATAACAAGAGAACGAAAAAACGGATGGCGACACTGGAGAATGATGTGAATTAATTATAATGGAGTTCGATCTTTCCACTGATTTATCATGGACTGAAATTGATCGGTCTTTGTGTGCCATCTCAAGCGGATTACCTTAATTTGGCGATACTTCACATGTACTGTCAGTCGCAATCCATTTCAAACAGTCGTATGAATTAAGCTTATTCATTAGAACTAAAGTGTGGAATGATAACATAATTATATGAGTCAGATTTAATAATGTAAACATTAATGTAATGAATTGAATCTAATTTCAAAGGAACAGATAATGTTGTGACAGAATGAATCGAATTTGCGGGAGCAATAATACCGATGATGTAATAAAATAAGGATTAAGTTATCAAGATAAAAAGAAAGACTGATAAATGTATCCTTTTGAGTACACAAGTTTGAGATGAGAAATCATCGAAATAAATTCAAATTATTTTATCCTGTATTATTAGTTATTATTGATGCATACATCAACAATCTGTATTTGTCTAGTCGATAGTTTCTATAAGTAATATATTTCATCTTCATTTTACTAATCTATGCCTAGAGTACACAATTAATGTTAGTAACTATCCATTAAGAATGAAAAATTGTGTCAGTAGTTTCTGAAATTCCAATAATTATTTATTAGCATTCAAATGAATGCAAACTTGCAAACGTTAAACTTACACATTCAATCACTCGTCTACATGTATACACTTGCATATAAACATCTGAAACCCACATAGACAAATAATATAACTAAGTGTCAAGTACTAAATATGATTAATATTATTGTTATTAATTAAGAAATGGGCCCTAGGTTAACAAACAAAATTTATTCCACATTAAATGTATTCAAGCTAATTTGATTGAACATACTTAACGCTTTTTTAATTGCTTGGCTTAATTACTAGAATATGTATGGATTGTTTGTAGACTTTTTACAATATTTCAAAACTTTCCAGAAATAAATAATCATTTCTATTAAATGAAGAGCTTATCTGTCTTTTTTTTGCGCTTCATGAAGTTAATTATCTTCTCTACCTCGTCTTTTAATGGCAGATAAGAAAGAGAGAATTGTTAGAAAACATGTAAGGAAAATTAATAATCATACGGTTTTACTACTAATATCCTTTCAAAACAATATATAAATGCAAATTTCTCAAATTATTTTCTAGGTTGGATTCTTTCAGGCAGTCGTGGGACTTGTGGAATACTAATGAGTTCTAAACAACGGTTTTGTCTTAGTATAGATCTTTATAGTAATCTACTTTATAGTAATTGACCTTTAATTCTTAAATTGATCGTTGTAGAAATCCTTTCTACCCAGAGTGAAAAAGTTTATCTAACTATGAACTTGTAACAGTTAACGCTTCATTATTATTATAGTAATAATTACTCGCCATTTAATACTTCAATGGGTCATATATGTAACTAGCTGGATAGGTGAATCTAATCATTTCATTGAACTAAAGTTTACGCTTCATACTTGACCATCGTCTGTCTTGACATATAGCGTTGGCCGCAATAGGAATAGATGGGAAATAAACTAGAGATGGCCAGTAAAAGACACTAAAGCAGACCATAAGATCACTAAATGTTATTCTACTCCATATCCGTAGACTATTTGAACAGATTTTGTGTAGTGTTAGAGTTCAGAGGTTTTCTAAACCATTTCTTAATAATCCGACAACTAACTTCCTTAATACTCAACTCTTTGAAATAGTTTTCATTACATTAAAATCTGTCTGTCATGTTCAGACTTGTATTGAAGCAATTTTTAATTCTCCTCTTCTTTGATCATATTGGGTCTCCTTTTTAATCCAACTCCTAGATTTTTGAAAGCTAATTTATATTTTAAACAAGCATTTATAGTTCACAGTTAATTCACTTAAGTATTTTGCATTATTAGGTATCTATTTACAGGATCATCTCATGATTCATTGAAACATTTACGTAATGATAAGTAAAACGAAGAAAAGTTTGAATATGATATACTCACTGAGTATTGAAAACATTGTGAACAACCTCAATCGTTAATTGTAAATGTAACTGAATACCTTAGCTTACCACCTCGTTTTGTATCTATCACTCCAACTACTCCTGTGGAGCAGGTTATATAGGCAGATGCTCAATGAATCTACTCCTCTGTATTCATGAGCACCTTCCGGTGTGATTAATTAAAGGTATCGTCAAAAGCACCAACAGTTAAATAATACTTCACTTAATTTAAACAGGTCATACGGTGAGTATGAATCAATCATTTACTAATATATATATATATATAGTTTAAATAGTTATCTATCAAAACCGGTTAGACTCAAAGTGTTTAAAACTTCAGAGACGATAGCCATACAGATCAAGAGGCCAGAATTGTACATATAACAGAAGTACGTTCGACCTCTTCTACTGCTATAGCCGTTACAAGATCGGTTAAGCCGATCTCCACCATTAATAATACAATGATCTAATTATAGTGATATATATGTAGCTTTCTCTCTTTATGCGTGTTTTCATAAATTAATATTATGCAGATAATATTTTCTTTATTTTAATTTCTCTATATTATTACTGCTATTATTATTGAGATTAATACACAATGAATGTAAATATCGCCCACTCTTCTCTTCTAATACCTGTTTACTACGTAACCATTTTATCGCCAAACATATGGACGTAATTAGGATAAGCTTGTATCATCCCGTTGATTTGTAATGAACTGAAACTGGTTAGCCTCTGTTGCCATATGTGCATCTTGAGCGGACACAGTAGCCTAGTGGTGAACGCAGTGGCGTTTGGAACGAAGCGGACTGAGTTCGAATCCAAATGTGAACATCAACATTAGGATGCAGGTACATCCGACTGATGAGTTCAGAATAGGACGCAACTCGCGTCCTGGATTCCGCTTGTCAGTCACAATCCAACTTAAACAAATGAACGGATTATAATCCTTTCTATTATTATTATTATCATCATTATTATTACAAAGTTTTGCTTAGTTGACATCATTTTAAGTACAGTTCAGACATTGACTACCAACGCTTGATCTATTTGTATTTTTGCCACACCACTCCTCGTAATATTACCCATAATAGTCGTATTTATTTCATAAACACCTTTGAACTTGTAAAACTATTACCTAACACACTGATTCTTTGTAATGATATATATATATATGCATTCAACTGAGATAGCTATTTTCGTAGATATTGATAGTTTATTTATCTGAATATGTCACAGATTGATGTTGACATGGTACCATTGAAGACCAGGGAGCACTGGACAGCTGTTTCATTCTAGTGTGGGACTCTTCAGCAGTGCGCACCCCAAATTCCGCACCAAGGGCTTCAGGTTGACAGCGAGCGCCTAACCCTCTGCACCACTACGTCGGCAATCCATGGTGAAATTCCCACTCTCCTCAATTTGATATATATATATATGTATATATATATATATATATTTCGCGACATTCATCCACTGTCATTGGTGATAACTGTCTCACTCCCGACAAGTCTGAACTGGTGAGGAATCTTTGATGTGCACTGCTGAGGAGTTCCACACTAGAACGTAACAGCTGTCCAGTGCTCCCTGGTTTTCAGTGGTACCATGCCAACATTAATCTATGATATATTTAATCAACTAAACATATACATATATAATATTAGCTTATAGCTTTGATGAAAAACTAATTGAAAAGAAATTACTTCTCTCCTTTCACCTCTACTTAATGTCTCAATGAGAATTTATTCATTATTGATGTATACATATACCTTATTAATAACCCTAGTATATCAATTGTTGTTGGGGTTTAACAAGTTACATGATGATGATCATTTCAACCTTAACATTAGAATTTAAAGAAAAAACTCGGAAAATCTACATCGAATTATCCTAAACACCTAAATTATGTAGTTGCTCCAAAATTGTCTATTTTTATGACCTTACCATCGTTAATCTGTGATAAATTCTATCATCTAAACAAATACCATCCTCCACAAACCTTAAGAAGTTCCTGAAGCTCTAGTGAGAATTCCTAACTGATGGAGTTCAGATTTGTCGAAAGTGAGTCAGTTATCACCAATGACAATAGATAATTATCGCGCTATATCACAAAGTGATATTAATAGGAATTCTACCATTGGTTGCTTACTTAGTGGTGCAGATAGTTAAGTATTTATCAACTTGAAGCCCTTAGAGCGGAACCTGGGATAAGCACGGTCGCTGAGAAGTTTCATACGAGGACGTAACAGTTGTCTGATGCTCCCTTGTTTTCAGTGATACCCTGCCATCATCTATCTGTGGCGAATTCAATCAACTGAACTTAACACCAACTTTCATAAGCCATCACAATTCTGTTTCTATGATCATTTAATTTTTAAATGCATAATTGTAGAATCTGACAAGAATTTATCCAAAAAGGAATATTCTTCATTCCAACGTCATTGTTTTGATAAACATGAGAATTTTTAAACAAATGATAAACATTTATAATCAATAAATTTTAATCAATGCTATAAATTACATCAACTGTACACTATGCAATTTAATTAACGGTATACATGAATATGAGGGGTGGGGAATGTCAATAGGACTGAAGAGGTGGGGTGGTGGTGGGGGGGGGGACAAAGGGACAACAATTGTGAAAAACTTCAAAGGTGAAATAAAATATTATACTCAAGTAAATGTTCTTGTTTCTATAAAAGATTATTGTATTTATTATTATTAACTTGTTTACTTTTTATTAATCATGTAAAAAAAATTTGTAAATGTTAATTATAGAAATATTTCAATTAATGTTTTTTTTTCCCAATTACATGTTTCTATTCTAATTACAAATATTCATTGAAACACTACCATTTTGGAATTAATCTAAATATAATACAATGAATAAAATAAAAAATTGAAAATTGAATTATAACATGAAGTTGTTTTTCTTTTTCATTTTAAAGAATAAAAAAACACCGAGAAATAGTAAACAGAAAAGAAAATCAAATTATTATTCATTAATGATAAGCAAAGAAATTTCTTGTTGTTTGAATTATTTGTATTAATATGAAATTGAGTAGAAATTTGATGAAAGAACAAGTAAATTTATAGGATAACTTTCAAAGAAACTGTTCTAAAAGTTATATATATATATATAAATATTACTCTTTTATACTATAAAACATCATACATATAAATATAAAAAACAAGATCATATTCATTATGTAATCAAATGTTTATGTATTGTGATGCATACATAATTGTAAGTTGTAATAATAATAAATAATCATTTGATTGTTTATTATTCTACTATCTATTTTTTATTTATCCATCAGCTAATTGATCCATCCAATTAGGACTTTTAAAAAATTCTGGAACTGGTTGATCCATTCTAGCGATAATTTTATAAATTGGTTTTTTCCATGATTGTTCTGAATCTTTACCAGTATAAAGTGCATTGAAAAATTCACGTAATGTTGCTTCAACAACAATACGAAAATGATCCGGTACCTAACAATAGTAAAATAGAATAAGTTAACTTAATAAAGTGTTTATTTAATTATGCATTCAGTCAGTAAACCATAATTAAAAGTATACATCATGATTTATATAACGTGCATCCTGAAAGAATCAATCAACTACCGAGATAACGGTGAAACGTAATTTAACTGTTTATTAGTCAGTAATTATGGTAAAAGTCCGTGAAGAAGCTACTAATACCACCCGAAAGTATTTTTTGAGTTGTTAATGTGATAAAATTATGTTAAGCACAAAAAACGATCAGACAAAAAGTCAGTACTTTAAAAATAAAGTGATATTGCATTTGATACACGATATAGTAGTTAAACATTTACTTGATTTCTTATATTCATTTTTTAGTTTTTTTTGTTTTTATGACGAGAAAGTATTAGTTCTCAAGTTATTACCAGCCAGAAATTCTAATCTAACAACTTACGACATAGTACAAATTGTTATTAAGATAGGAGATTGGTTTACCTCAATAATGGATGCACACTCAGTTGTTTCACATATACAGTAATGCATAGAACTTAGTAAATCATACACAGCAGTGTTAATACAATACAAAAGACTCATAACACCACGGCGATTAGTCCTTGTCAAACAACATTTTTGTAATCATTATATTGTCATGGCTTAAATTGTGATTCTAGGTATCTCTGAAGGCCACCTCGAATAATCCTCGTGATTGTGTAACTGTGCGATGATTCATGCGGTTATTGGTTTTAATTGAATGTCATTTGTAAGCTGATAATTTTAAAAGTTGTTGGTGGATAACGTAGCTTTTTATCATACTGCGAAACGCTAGTTAAAAGTCACTGTAACCGTTCTAAATAAGCCCGTTTATCTACGGATTGTAGATAAATACTTTTCGTTAATACTTCAGATTGAATTTTAAATAAACAATTGTCAATTTGTCTTGGAGTTACAAATGTTTACTATCTACTGATTTTAATCATGTTATGTTTTCAGTCAGATGAGACAAACGAGTGGGTTTTTATTGGATTAGTACTGTCCGTAATGCTCTACAGCTAAATTATTTAGAGTAGTCGGATTCTATGCCTGATTCCCTCGAAAACCGGTATGGTTAGTGCGAATCGTTATCTCTGATACTTAAATGGAACACCATGATTTGTTCCTTCCCAATCCACAGCTATTCCAAAGGACTAGACTCGTAGGAAGATTATATTGTGGAGCAAAATATATCTATATCAGACGAGACTGGCAAACAATGTCTATATATCGCACATTTGAAGTTGAATTAATTGATGAAAGTCTACAAATCAATCTCACAAAAAATTAAATACAACGCCTTTCGCTTGGTTTAATGAAAGATTGTATTTTCGGGGATTTTGAATCCCCAACAAATCGAAAGGTACATTCCACATACGATCAATTACTCTGTTGATACTAGCATGTCAGATATAAGAACTTTCTCATTAGATACATCAGTAACAAAAGGAAAGAATGTCAGTGTTACAGAATTACGCTTACTTCTAACTGTTGATTACGATTGTAATGCAGATTTAAAGCTCTATAGATTTCAGACTCAACTGTCACATGTATTTCATCAGCCATACGTATTCCTTCAGATATTGCAACTCTCGCATACTTCTCCATTTGAATGTAATAGAATTCTCTGTGGAAGAAATATATAAGCATATTCAGCAAATTCAATAATCTCTTATTATGATTCATAAGTAAATTCTAACAAACTTTGATTCATTTGATCATATCAATCTCCACTATCAAAATTGTTTCACCAAATAAGTACTTCTAAATAAAATACCTACTAGATCAGTTAGTTGGATCAACCCGTGTAATTCGAGAAATAAAAACAACATTCCTAACATTACATTATCAGATCAAAAGGTGGATAATAAAAGCTCAAAGCCCTATCACACTAATGTAAGTTGATCTTCACCAGTAAGTTTATAATTTTCACATCTGCGTTTTATGTCATTAGTAACCTTTCATTTGTAAACTGTTTGAATCCATGGTTAGTAAATTTCTATTAACACTACTTTCTGGAAAAGTAGGCATAATCCATTTCTACAAATTTAGAACACACAATGCTCTGCATCATTATAAAATTCGTTCATCCGTTTCTTCACTAACAAAAACATCTTTTTTTCTTTAATTTTAGATTTTCCTATTAGGTCTTTTAATATGTATGCTATCATGCATATTGAACAAGCCAGTGATCATATGGACCCAGTAGTTTAGTGGATAGTGTGCTTGCATTTGGAAACAAGAATGCCTGCGTTTAAATCTCAGCTTACATTCTTCTGATGAGTTCTTAGCTTTCCCTAATAATAATAATTTTTATGAATACAAGCATTTTAAATAATTCAATAGTTAACACAAGTAATTTGATCACACAACCATACGATACTTCTATGGTTCAAAAGCATTACTGTTCTTTTTAATCGGTTACAGTTAATGTTCAATTAACTAATATTTTCAATCTGATTTAATTGAATTTATACTTCTTTAACTGAAGTATTTTTATTCACATTTCACTTTACAAAACAATCATGTTGTCATAAACGTATACAATGTCAGGTAAATAGAGAGTAGAGTAGAGATAGAAATGAAGATAATGAATCAATGAGAAGAAAATGGGTAGAAGTAAATCATAAATTACAATCAACTGATTACCATCATCAATTAATTAGTATGACAAAATGTATAGTATTAATAAAAATTATCTCCTTTAAAATGTCTACATCCTCTATTGATTAGATTAATTTTATTGCTGTTGGTTTTTAGTTTCTAAAGTGTATTACACTTTCTATGCTAATGACTATCTCTCGTTTGTTCTTATTATCGATTGGTTATGAAAATAAACTACTGATATATTAAGAATAAGTATTTTTATGGATTGATTTTTATCATTGTACTATTCATGTGCACATACTTAGGAAATTTGAACATGTAGGACAATTGTCAATTCTCGATATGACGAATTGATCTGAATTACACAACCATTGATCACCTAGAAGCACTGAACAGCTGTTTCGTCCTAGTATGGGACTTCTCAGCAGTGCGCATCCACCACCCCATCGGGGTTAGAGTAACTCACCGAAGGCATGGAGGTCGCGCAATGAAGCGCGAATTGATTGAACTGGAAATATCAACCGTTAGGAGCTGACTCAGTAGTCCATTGGTAAAGCGTTCGCCGTGGAGCCAGAGGGTCCTGGGTTTGATCTCCTATGGATTCGTGGATGCGCACTGCTGAGAAGTCCCATACTAGGACGAAACAGCTGTTCAGTTCTTCTAGGTGACCAGTGGTTGTGCGATTCAGATCAATTTGTCATATCAAAAAATGACAGTTAACTATCTCTACAAACCCCCTCTAATGTAAAACAATTGTTCATTTTAAAAGTTATGTGAATCTAAAGTTGGGATAAATAGTTATCAAATAAATTACATGTTGCTATTGCTCAAAACAATATTAGTCATGTGAAGTGAAATTTGATTTCAAGAAACTCATCACCTCACTTAAATAGTGAATGAAGTTGGAAAAACTAGCCAGTTGATTCTGATTCATTAGTTCAAAGTTATCATATATCTAATTGAACATAATTATCTTTGGAATTATTTTATGTATTACCAAAATGAAAACTTTGTCAATGTTTCTTGACTTCACAATAGTTCAAATGCTATTATAACTATGCTATAATTCAATTGACATATACATATTCGATTGAATATATCATAGATTGATGTTGACAGGGTACCATTGATAACAAGGGAGCACTGGACAGCTGTTTCGTTTTAGTGTGGAACTCCTCAGCAATGCGCACCCCAGATTCCGCACCAGGAGCTTCAGGTTGACGCGAACGCCTAACCATCTGCACCACTGGGTCGGCATCCAATGGTAAAATTCCCACTTCCATCAATTTGTGATATATATTGTAGCGCGACGATCATCCATTGTCATTGGTGATAACTGTCTCACTCCCGACAATTCTGAACTCCACCAGTCACGACTTCTCACTAGAGCTTCAGGAACATCCTGGAGTTCCACACTAGAACGAAACAGATGTCCAGTGCTTCCTGGTTTTAAATGGTACCCTGCCAACATCAATCTGTGATATATTCAATGAAATAAAATAACCAATCTCCACAAAAATAACCATCCCAATTGACATATACATATTCATTCATTAAATTATCCAATGAATTCATCTATTTATTTAGTAATATAGATAACTTCATTCAACAGACCAAATAATGATATAAGTTACTAGGTAAAAACTCCAAAACACGTGACCATATGTATAAGTATATATTTATTACTAATTTTCTTTTTTTTTTAACTCTGTTTTTAAAATTTCAATTATATTATTATATTAATTAATAAAAATAAACAAAGAAATAAATGAACAGACAATTTATTTCAGAAATTAATTCTATCTTTCATCATATTTATCTATATGGTTCATCATTAGTTTATGCACTAATTTATTTAACTAAAGATTAAGGTTAACTGATAAATAAAGAAATGTATAACAGGTTACAGTTTTATAACTTGAATCAATTTACCTCCCTCCCCCCCCCCTTATCCCAATTCTTCTCTTAATAGCTTATTATCTATTCGGTTAATATTAATAATAATATTAATATTGGTAGGTTGAAGTAATCAACTCATATGTACTCTATACAATCTGTTGTCCTTATATCAGTTTCTCATTCTTTTAATAACAACAAAAAAACAAACAAACAAAGGAGTGTACAATTAGTCTTTTCCTTTGAAATTATTACAATAAATCTTTTTTTTAGACATGATATACTTTTTGCAATATTGTAAATATCTATACAATTAATAATGGTATTAGTATTTATCTTTTATTATTTTAAGGTGAAGTATAATAAGTAAGATGTTAATCTTAACTTATGTTGTGAAATTTACTATATATTCTAATACTAAATGAATACATTTTTAAGGCGGGTTCTAGAATATTTGTAATGTTAATGTATGTACATTGTGTGAATATGTACATGTGAGTACAAATTTGTGGTTGATTGTTATTGCTTATTGTTAGTATTGTACTGTTTCTTATACTTTTTATACTCTATTTTCAACTTTTATGTTTTATTCAGTCACTCCTTGTTTTGAATGTTTATGTTAATTAAGAAAAATATTAGAATAAGAATTTCAGTAGTATATACTTAAAATATAGTTCTATCTTTGTTTTTATATAACAAAACTTCACCATATGCTTCAATGTTTCTGTCCATTTATCTACCTATTTGACATTTCTTATTGGTGAGAAGTAACAGAAAAAAATCGGGAGATTCATATACTAGCGGCTAAGTCTATCAGTAGATAAGTGAAGTTTTCATCGAATAAAAGGTTTCATTAATTAGTTATGTTGATGAATACATAAAAAAATAATGGTGAACTGATTTAGATTAGTTTTACAACTGATGATGTATACTACTTAAATAGGTCATAAACATTTTAATCACTAACTTTTGAACATCAGGGTGTGTTGTCAAGTAATTTAAGCATGGTTGGAATCCACTTGAGCTATAATTCACTCTAGACTCAATACATTAGAATAGTTTCGTAACAAGCTGGATAACCAAAACCATAATAAGATATTGCTTAAATAATCTTATCTTTGGCGAGAAAGGAAATTCAACTTTGAATGTTTACACTTCCCTGAGAATCGATCTACCAATGCTCCCTAATGTTCTAACGAATCTCTAAATCATGTCAATCTGACTGTTGTGTTCCTAAGAACGACATTTTTATTGTTTCAGGCGTGCTCAAACATATGCGTATATTAGCGTGTGGCTCAAAATGGAGTTCCTTAATGAAGGTGTGCATCACAAGGCACGCATCAATAAATAGCAGGCGTCAAAATAACCTGTTTGTGTCTTGATTTTTATTTTATTTATGTAGTTTGACCATATCTTTAGGTTACCATATACAATTATGACTTCTGTGACTACTCAAAAGGTTAATAACATTTGTATCGAGAACGTAATCGTGTACCTTTAGCTGCTTTGTATAACATTTCAACTTACACTTCTCGGTACAACATTTTGCACACCTTTAATATCCTGTCGTCAATTATTTTCCCTTAACCATTCACTAAATTTACGTAATCTAACTCCATTCAAATGGGACTTAAAAAGTATAACTCTAAGTTCAGCTATTTACCTTAATATGCTGTATGCTATCATTTGCAGCCCTATTCAAACAACTGATCTTCAAACAAACAGAATCTTATGTTTACATTAAATCATAGTTTGGATGCAATCAATTAGTCGAAATTACACTTTCTGTTGCTTTCAGCTAGATTTAATATCGGATAAAATCGTTTAAAATAAACCGCCAAAAATTATTGATTTACATCTCTTTAATATTTACTCTTACATGAACCACCTTCATGAATGTTCCTTATTTTGGTGATCACCTCTATAGATACGTGTATTATTTTACAGTAAAGTTTATGATACCCGCCTTTTTTGTGCTCTTCTCCCTCCCTTACTTAAGTAAACCTAACCAATCTATATTATTTTTATCGTAATCTCTTATATTCTATAGGCAATCAATAACAAACTAGATATTGATTAATGATTCAGCTTAAATAATGAATTAATAGATGATTATTTATTAATTGGTTGAATACGTCACAGATTGATGTTAACAAGGTACCACTGAAAATTAGGGGGCACTGGACAATTGTTTCGTTCTACCGCAGAGTGAGCACTTTTGAGGAGTTCTATACTAGAACGAAACAGCTGTCTAGTACTAATTGGTTGTCAGTTGCACCCTGCCAACATCAATGTGTGATGAATTCAACTAATCTCCATAAAAATTCATCTTGATTATTTGTTAACATAGAAAAAAACACTCAACAGATCAAACAGAGTATCAGGATAATGTTAAAATGTAATCAACAGACCGATAAATTTATGCATTGATCACTGTTCTTCAACAAAACAAAAGTTTGTACTTAATTAATTACCGTAGTGCATAATATGAAAGTTTTTCTACGTAATGAATATTAATGTCATTACGTCATCATCACTATATACCTAAATAAATTAAAAGTTAATTTGTATAACGAAATCAATTCTGAATATAAATGAATTTTCAACACGTGAAATTTGTTTTTCCAGATGAAAATTTTTGTTATTAACAGGTCAAAATAATTATCTGAATAATCTATTCAATCGTGTTGTACACTTTACATTATTAGCAACATAGTAACTAATTTTCAAATATAGTTTTAGATTACAGAATTTTTATGAAAAGTACACATTTGCTATTATGTTTTGAGTTTTAGTATGGTTCAGCGCTATTAAACAGCATGATTCTTGCTTCCTACCCGTCTGTAGTTATTCTAGTCTCAATATCTGTTAATGATAAGCTATAGAATAGATTCTATGATGCATACACACAAACCTATAATGTCCATGTTTATTTATTGCACTATACTTACATTGACTTGGATAAATGTAAGCGTACCGCTACTTAGTTTACTTAAAATGGATAATCATTAGTGCAGATTTAACACAATCTACTATCCGTGTATTCTTAAAACTACAGGTTTGAATGTGATACCCGTTGGTAAACATTTTAAGGAAGGATTAATATTAAAAACATTTTCATTGATTGTTATTGGTTTAAGAAACCAATATTAAACTAATCTAGAATTAATTTACTAAGTTATCGGAACTTCTAATCTATTAATATTACAATATAACCATATTTTTCTTTGATTTGAGATAGTTTTTGAAGATCGGTATTAAGTTTAGCTGATTGAATTCGTCACAGATTGATGTTGGCAAGAAACCATTAAAAATTATGGAGCACTGGAAAGCTGTTTCGTTCCACTATGGAACTCCTTAGCACTACACACCTTAGATTCAGTCTCAGAGACTTAAAGTCGACGAACATCTAACCCTCTGTACCACTTTGCCGGTGCCCAATCGCAGAATTTAATTACAATAATTAGCTTACGAGTAACTAACCTCAAGGAGTTCCTAAAGTCCTAGTGAGAAGTCTTGACTGGTGGAGTCCACACTTGTTATGGAATGGGACACTCATCATCAATGACAATGAATAATCCTAGCGCTACATCACAAATATCTTTCTTAATTTTTTTGCAAATTTATAACACTTCTAAAAAAATCTTTACATAGAATTTATTATTCACTATTAAATTAACTGGAATCTTATCTTTAGTAAATGTTCCATATTGACCTAATAATAATTATGTTTGTTTAATGGTTTTTACAGAGTAATAAAAAGTGTCTTTATTAATAAATAAATAAATAGATGATAATATACAAGTAAATGGGATCCAATCATTTGTATTGACTGTATGCACAAGTGAGTATGTGTCAATGTACATAACTACAAATCAAAATTATGCACATAAACAATAATAAATGCAAAATAATATTAGAGTAACCATTTATAGGCGAAAACAATTTGACATGTCAATATGGTGTTTATTAGTCTTATATTATTGTTTATTCAACATAAGTAATCATAAAAACTACTTTAAATAGAAATCAAATAAGAGATAAAGACAAGAAAATAAATAGAATAGAAAAAAAAGTTGAGAAAAGAAAAAACAACAGTCTGTCATTTTATTGTGTAAGCTAACAGTTGGTTTTGTTTTAAACATTAATTATAGTATATGCCTTCACTCTTCATATCTAAGTAACAATTTTATTGTATGAATACATTCATGCATATGCTTAACCACTTGTTACTTAAGTGATAATATTAGAATAATTTTTCTTTAATTTGTAGAAAAAGAAAACATTTATTTTTACCATTTCATACACAGACACATTAGTATACATGCTAGTATTTGCAGTAAAATTGAATTTGTGGTTCGCTGGTAAAAACGTGGGTGAGTATTATTAATGAGGAAGGGGGGGATACATACTGAGGTAATACAAGTGTCCAATGTCACCTAGTATTCAACAATGATGAATACGAAGAAAACGAAGTGAATGTACTCTATAGTTCAACAATTTTGTACATTTATTTTTAAATTAAATGACATTTAAATGAATTATTTATTTACTTTACACAGATTACAAATATGTTTAAATGTTTTCATATGTTTATGTATGCAGAACTTCGTAGATAATTTAATTGATAATGAACATATTCCCTGTAGTTTCATGTCATTTTAAGAATATATTTTTTTATCAGTAGTTAGATGTAGACTTGCACATTCATGAAAAAATATACCAGATTCCTGTTGAGTTGAATAAATGGCAGTATTTTAGACGTTCTTGTGTAGTTTAAGAGAAATCTTCATTAATGTTATGCAGAAAAAAAATTTGAGAATTAGAAGAGAACTAAGACGATGTCTAGTGATAATTTGGATACCTTTGAATTGTTTAAACATATGATTATATACACAACTGAATTGAATATTTTAAAGTCTAGTTGATGAAGCCATGCAACATCACATCTAGAAGTACTGTATTTGTAAATATGCTATAAAAAGTTGTTTGTTTCAATCAGTGAACTCAATTTTCTCTTCTTTGAGACTTTCTTTTCTAGCAGACGTTGACATGACATGGTATATCTTTGTAAAATAAACCTATACAAACAAATTTAATGTCATATCCTTGCTGTTTTAACGATTTAATCTATTGTTTCAATGTGGAATCTTGACAGTTTTAAAAGTCATAGGTATTTTCTTGACAATAGAAAGTCGTTACTTTTGTTTAGCATAGAGCTTAAAATGCCTCTTTCATACTAATCGCTTACAAAACAACATCAAATTGTATTTTACTATAAATATTATTTAAAAATTAATTTTAGAAGTTATAACTGATATTTCATTCTTACTACTTTTTTTTCACACAACAAAAACAAGTTTGATTTATTTAAACAGGAAAAAAGCAGAATAATCAACCAAAAAGTGAGTTGGAGGGGTTCGGATTAAATATCATCTTAACTTTTATTATTTTACTTGAAAGTGTTAAAACAAAATTGAAAGCTACATTTTCATTGCTTTTTTTGACATCATTTTATATTTTTCAGAACTAAACTTTTACCATAGAAATAGGTCTATTAAAGTTTTCATTAAAAAAACTTTTTTTCCTGAAAACAGTTTTCTCCATACTATAAAAAGAATTAAAAATGGGTGGGTACACATTAAAATGTTAACCATTGACGTAATGATTAAATAACAGTTATATACTCACCTATTTTTCTTTAGATTTAACCACCTTACTAAGTTTATGTACTATGAAAAATAGTATCTGTTAACCGTCTTTTTCTCATTCATTCATACACTTGACTACAGTCTAAATCTTTTCTGTGGTATATTTTCTATCTGTTGTCTGTGTAAGTTAACAATTTTGTATAAGTATGTATATGTATACATATATATTGTTGAAGGGTAAAATAATAATATAAATATTTTCGACAAATACAATCATTTAGTTGAGTATTTAATATTTGACAAGTCGGTTTACATCAAATTGGTTACTACTATGTAAACGTTTGTGTATGAGTATTTCTTCAATTTTTATTTTTCATATCTCTTGAATTTTTTTTCTCGGTTGTATTTTTCTGTTCACAAAATTATCAGAAAATTATAGTTTCAACAAAAATATTCTGTGAAAAATTAATTTATCCTTCTAGATTTGTTAATTGTTTATTGTCTGGTTAGTAACTAAAGGTTGAAATTATCTATGTAAAGATTTTATAATTTTAATCTAAATTACTCCTAGATTGTAACAGATCTATATAAAATTTCAATTAGGGGGTTACAATGAACGATTTGAATCAAGAACAGACATTTGTTAAAAAAATATAGGAAGTAGTTGATAGTTATGTTCTAAAGTAGGACATCTTACGAATTAACAGTAGTCGGAAATGCAACTCCATGAATAAGGTTAGGGTGATTTAAAGGTTAAACTCTCTCTGTACTACAGCGTAACAGCCAATAAATTGTCCTTTGATTTTAAGTAATCGCCTTATTATGGTAAGTTGATAATGTGATATTTCGAATGGAAATATAAACTTTATTAGTTTTTCGATTATTTCGACAATTTGAAGATACCTTTCTGTAGTGACTACGATTAATATAAAAATACTTGAAAAGTAAATTGTACTATGGGTGAAAGTTTCTAAATATTAGATACTATCTAATGTGTTGGGCAGCTCTAGATGATTCCCAGCTGAACGTACCGCTGTGAAGCTCCAAACCAAAGCGTAATGACCATTTAATCCTGTATTCCTATATTCCAGTTGATGATAACTAGGTATGGATAAATAATCATCTAGATAATTAGTAATCATGTTCACATAGGTGATAATACTTTAAACTTAATAAATAGATTATCTAATGTTAACCTGAAAATCGGAACGCCCTAAATTTCATTTATTATTAGTTCTAGGATATGTACTGTTAAGTTATTAAATGAAACTAAGCAGCTCTTCATAGCCACTGACTTAATATTAATTTGTGATGTTAGTTACCTTTGAATAACTTCTATTTGTACAACTACGAGTGTATTTACACAAATCTTAAACACAAAGCCGTTATAACTCTTCAGATTTCACATATTAGAGATATTTAATACAATGGCAAGCACGGCTTATTTATCTAGCTAGATATTACGTCTTATCGAATAAGGACGTACTTGTATATTAAGCTTATTATAAGGGTAATGTAGCGATGTATAAATAAATATTGCAAGAATTTTGTGATGACTAAAAATATTTATCCTAATGATCTACTAAATATTAAATGTTTCTTCAGTAATGAGTCTGTTACAATTAATAAAACGCATCTCACATCTATCAGTTTCTTCCAACTAGATACTGAAACATTTATTAACACTACCTTTTTTCTAAATTAGATCCATATTTAAACGGAACACAATAAATCAACATGTAACTGTTTAAACACAAAATTCAATTTCAGAAACGGTCTTTCAATAGTGGTGAAAGTTGGGCTCTGGCTGGAATGTGGAGTTTACGACGAAATTTTCAACCCATTTGAGACTGATCGGCTAGATTTAATTTCGTTGATGTTCACACCTGGGCTCGAATTCACTTTATCAGTATTGAACTTCACCATTGAGTTTGAACAGTCGAACTTGTGCAGCTAAGTTTAGATCCTATTGTAAACATTAACATTGGGATGCACGTGTTTTCCCATAAACAAGCTCAGAAAAGAACGAAACATACATTCTGAATTTTAATTACTAACCACAATCTAACTATAATTGTACTTGTCAGTTACATCTATATGCAGATAAACCTCCCAAAATGTCTATATGTATGTGTGCATCGGTCGAAGTTACCACATTTTGGTAGTACGGCATGATGAACACCAGATTAATAGAAGTATAGTCACTTCAATAAAAACCATAATAAAAACAAAAATGTAATGAACGTATAAAAGATGGCACAGGTAGAAAGAATTAATTCTTGAAAAGGTATAAAATAGTTTAAAGCCCATGATTTGAGGGAGGACAAAAAAAGAATACAATTATGCTACTGTGACCGATTCTCAGCTATATCTCTCAGAGTCGTCAGATATTGATTACAGAATTCGCCCAGACTTCAACCAAGTAGTTTGTATTTACCAACACAACTCAAACCAGGAGCCAGTAGCTTCTTGGACTAATGCTCATTATAACAACAATTCTTGTAGTCATTTTCAGTTTATAACAATGTCAATAGGAAAATACCATTACCTCTAAATGTTCAATATTTCAAATAAATTATTACATAATATAAACTGATTAAATGTAGTGTTGATTAGAAAGTATTGTTTCCTATCTAGTTTAAATTATTTATTCATATGCCAATATATCATTTGAATGAAAATATTATAGTAACAAAACAAATGAAGTAAATTAGCATAGAAATTATTTTGATCAAGATTTTATTCAAGAAAACAGAATATGAATGAAAGAAATAATGGAAATATTTTTAAGTGTTAATAATAAATTTACTTAAAGGTTATGAAGTTAAATTATTGTCCTACACATACACACACACACATACAATTTTGTTGATATGATGTTCCCATGTGAATTTATTTATAAGATTGATGTTGTATAGTCTCATGGGTTAAATGAAACATTTATTCTTTTCTTTTGTTTATTACGGGAAAAGTTGACTTCTTTAGTGTGAAAGAAAAAAATAGGAAAATAAATTCTATGATTCAATTTATTTTAGATGATATAAATCTAGTTGAATGTGTACTACTTTACTTTGCTTTAATCATGTTAGTATGTCTTTTGTGTTTGTATAAGCTTGTTAGTTAAAGAATAGAAAAATGTAATGAATAAGCTAAGTAAGATATATTTCATTAGATAGTAATTATACAATGGTAGATATAGTCTGTAAGATTCAACAGTGATTGTGATGAGTTGTTTATTCTACTTAAAACATTCATCTCTTTGTTACTTAACACTATAATCAAGTATTTTTACTTACATAAATGCTAAAAGGCAACATTACACCTGTTCTTATTGTATCGTATATATACAAAAGAACAGACTTAAATATGCCTTTATTATAGATTTCTTACATAAAATAGGCACGCATTGTTGATGAGTTTCAACTAGTACGAAAATCAGGGCTATCAAGTTTTAATGCAAGCTACATTCAACTTGTTATCATTTAAAAATGTAGTTCATCATCGCGAAGAGATGACTACAAGATATACTAGATAGCCATTCAGTCTGATTTGTGCAATTCTACATGTAATTAAACCAAGACGAGTATAATGTTCAACTTATATCTACTGGTTATAATGAATAGTGAATGATTTTACCTACTGATACAATTAATTTAATCGTTTTGATAGAATTTCTTTATACAATGAAATACAAAGATATCAACAGGGAATTCAGTTACCATATGAAATGACATAAAACCACTTATATTTGTATCGCTGTTTATGTGAACGAATATGTAAAACTGGCAAACACAATACTTAACTAGTCAAATACTTGACTGATAAATGTTTACTTGTGATTCGAAGAACTGTATCATTTTATAACACAAACATTTCTAATGACATACCATAGATCAGTAGATAATTGTTAAATTTGTAATAAATCAACCTGTTCTGCTTAGTAGTTATCCATAGAATCTTTAAGATTAATTGATATATGATACATAATTTGAATCATTCCCATATTTATTCTATACAACTAAATCTATAAAAATTAACTGATTCAATTCTTACAATTGAATCACATTTAATACTTTATAACAACATGATTATTCATTTTAAGCTTTACAATTTAACATTTAAAGTTCATAGTGTTGAGTTCAAGTTCAAAGGGTAATTTACGTAATATCCATTAAGATAAAATTTCATCAAATTTTATACAACATAAAATAAATTATACCAAACAGAAAAAAAACCCACTCATAATATATTGGACTTACCTAAAATTACTAAACCATTTAACTAATTGAGCTGTATTATTTTTATAGAATTTTACATCAGGGAAATACATTTTTATTAATGTTGAATTTGGATATCTTGTATAGAAGAACATTAATTTTGCTTTACGTAAATGTACCGGTGTTAAAGTTGTTGTCTGTATAAAAATAATAAAACAAAAAAAAATTTTTAAGAAATGTAAAGTAAATAATTGTAGACAATATTGTCATTGTTCATAATTAAGTTTATAACAAATAAACTACTTATTTAATTAGTATAAGCTAATATTCTCCAGTTGAATTGTAATGAATTGAAATTGGTCAGTCTCTGTTGACATATGTACATCCTAAGCGGATTGCCACGATATAGTGATAGTATACTGTCGGGAACACAGTAACTTAGGGGTGAATGCGGTGGTATTTGGCACGAAGCCAATTAAGTTCTAATCCCAGTGTGAACATCAACATTTGGATGCAGGTACATCCAGCCGATGAGTCCCAAATAGAGCGAAACTTGCGTCCTGGATTCCTCTTGCCAGTCACAATCGAACTCAAATATATAATAAACTACTTGAAATAAAAAAGAATTATTTATGTAAAATAGATTACTATTGAGTTGCATTGTCAAAATCTTGTATTTTCAGCCTATATCTCACTTTCAAGACAAAGTGATCTATAGTAATTAGATGACTAGTGGCTAACTTCAAGATGCTCCTGAATTTCTAGTGAGAGGTCGTGACTGGTGGAGTTCAAATTTGTCATAAGTGAAACAGTTATCACTAATGATAATGAATGATTGTCGTGCTGTATCACAAAATTGAAATAAGTAGCAATTCTAACATTGGATGCCTGCCTAACGGTGAAGACAATTAGGTGTTTATCAACCTGAAGCTCCTAGGAATGCGTACTGGTAATGAACTTCATGCCATGACAAAACAGCTATCCTGTGCTCCTTGGTTTTCAATGATACCCTCCCACCATAAATCTGTGACGAATCTAGCCAACTAAAACTTAATTAAAATCTCAATAAATCACCTCAGTTCAGTGTCACATATTTTGAATTTCTTTCATTTATTGTTTGAAATACTTAGTTTAGGTATGCTAACTAAGCAACATTTTATGCTACTTGGTTAATTAAAATGGTGAATTCTTCATGAAGGAACCTTCATATGACCTAATAATATTAAATCAGTCTAGTCACTAGGAGTATATTCAATACGTATCATGTTGAATAATTAACTGAATTGAAAAGATACATTTTGTCTTGCAAACCCAAGTTATGATGATCGTCTAAATCAACTTATAGTTTGCAAACTAGAAACTTAGTTAATAAATGTTAAAAAAAAGGACAAATTAGTATCTATCAACTTGTTGACAATCACCATGAATAAACGTTTTTATTTCATTAGCTTAGTGGGAATCATTTGACATCAATTACTAAATTAACACTTCTACATCAGATTCACTTAAGCTCATATCTGTGTAAAAACTTGATGTTTTCAATACCTTTGAAGTAATATACAGTCGTTTCTTATTTCATAGAATATTCGGTTTTTGAATACAACTTGTACTATTACTACTACTACTACTACTACTACCAGTGATAATTGGTGCTGTACTGCAACTATTATTAACAGTATCCTTTGTTGTAAATCGGATATATGCAAACGAGTATTTTCTTTTCAATGAAAAAAAGAGAGATATTTGCGTATATACATTAAGAGAATATTCTTTATGTTTTTACAAGTTTATACTATCCAAAGTCCTATATGCTTCTTATTTATCAAATTTACAGCATACAAACATAAATTTACTAGAACTTACATTTACTATGAAATGAAAACTTATACACTGCTATACAAACACGACAAATAAAAAGAAAAAAGGTGAATAATAACAATTTTTCGCAAAAAAAAGGTAGGAGTAAAAAGAAACAAATGAAAATTTCTCAAAAAAATAATATGCCAACTACTACTAACTCGATAGTAATTCACTATATATTCACTAGAATACTAATTCATTATATGCATACGTTTCATTTTAACTTCTTCTTTCAATTACAATAAAACAAATGAAAATAGCGCTGTTTCATTTACATTATGACCTAGAAGGAAGTACATCTTAGACAAAGTTCGTTAACAGGAAAAACGAGTAAAAATTAAAAATTAAAAAAAGAAAGACAATAATAATTTCTATTATTCATATATGTGTGATCGAATGATGTTGTGGAGAAAAAGAAACGGAAATATTGTAAAAGAAAGAAAAATGGTGTTTTTTTTCGCCTCTATTATTATTAGAATTTTTATCTTGACTTTATTTAATTTCTTTACTTATACACATACACAAACAGTGACTTAGATGTATACAAACATATTCTTCACTAACTCACACATCAAACGACGGATGCCTGTTATAAACAGCAGGTAGGCAAGTTAAAGTATGCATATGTTGGTATGTATTTATTTGATTTAGTGTATGCAAAGCATCATACCATATTGTATTAGAAATACTGGTAGTGGTTGAGATTGTGATAGTGACGATGATGATGATGATGACGAAGTTAAAAGTGATTCTTCTATGAGTTTGTTTTCATTTCCCGTTCCCCTCTTTTTTCTCTCATCAATAAGTTGAAGACAAATATGAATAAATTCTAATAACTTTGGAGAAGAAAGAAATAGAAGAAGACGGAATACGAATAAAAGAAACAAGTTTCTTTATCGAATGAGTAGTAATACCATTATTATTATTATTATTATTATTATTATTATTATTAGCATTATTATTATTATCGTTGCTTTGTGACTGTTAAAGTGAAAATAACAATAATGATTACCAATTCCTCTCATTCACTTTTCTTTTTCCTTCGCATAAAACACCAAAATTTCATATAATATACTTTACAGAAAACAAGAACAAAACAAAAGAAAAGGTTTATTTACCCCGGAAATGTATGCCAACTTGAAAAAAAAAGATGAGAGCTGGGATAAAAGAAGAAAATACAAAATAGTTCGATGCAAAAAATTTGAAGAATAAATTTTTAGTTTAGTATAATCATAGTGTATTTTTATCCTTTTCAACCTACTCTATATTTCTTTTCTTTTATCTGCGAAAATTGCACGTTTTGTCGAAAACGATATTTATCTCTCACTCTTGTATTAAAGTGACATTTTCAATTCTTCTAATTACTGTATATCTAGTCTTTAGATAAACGATGTAGCAAATCCGAGTAATACAGTAAATGAAAAGTCACAACAGAGAAAACAGTGAAAATGAAGGTGCATTTATGTTTTTATCAGTAATTTAATAAAGAACTGCTGTAGTATCAAGTCATATCAACTTTAACTGTCATGAACAGGATAGGGCACTTATTTTGAATCTCACTGCTAACCATATATTGAAATAGAATATAAGGTCGACAGTTATTTTAAGTTATCTAATGTTTGTTTTATTTGAAAGAAGAAAGCATCTTACATTAAATGATAAAGTATGATCAGTTTTGCAAAAGCTATTCAATTCCACACTTCGTGAGAGGACATGATAAATATTGAAACTAATTAAAAAACAGACAACATCCTGTAAAACTACAGACAATCAATTGTAATTCGATGTAGTAAAGATGAAGCGGAGGAGGAATACTTGCAGTGCTTTAATTTTCTTTACCCCCCCATTTCCGATATCCCTTATCAATCAATCTTAACCCTGTCAACATTAAACAGGTAGGCAGTATGTGTGCATAGTTTTAGTTAGATGTTACAAGAACGTTTGTGAGAACGAAAATTGGAAAAAATTGGAGCAGTTTCTGTCCCCTGTAATAATTACACTTAATATCTTAAATAAAGGCTTATTATTGATTATCGCATCATTAAGAATTGAATCTTCTTTAGGCGAAAACTGTTACATTAAAATAAATGAACGTCTTGGAGAAATGAGATGAGCAACACCGTCACAATGTTCAAAGCAGTTTGTATATGGTATCGCTGAGATTATGCTATGTTACAACAAGTAAAAAAGTTTAGAGGATTACTGCTCTGTTATTTGTTGACCTCAACATTTTCAGTTTATCATGAATAAGTAACTTTTGATAGCTAGTTACAAACTATAATATTAGGCAGGCAGGTTCAGCCACCGTTTTAGAAGGGAAAATCCAGTTATTTTTTGTAAAGCGTAGCATTCAAACATTGCAATCGACCTGAGAAACCTTATCACGTATTCACTTAATCAAAAAGGAGTTAGTCGCATCCATATTTTTTTATTCCTGATGTTAATTCACAACAGAGGTTTATTAAGCGTAGTCATTTGTCATAACCAGTCATCTGAACTAATTGAGACATATAAGTTACCACTTGAAAGTCATCTAACGGTAATACTAGTGATGAATATTACTATGAAACATATTTTCAAGTAACGCAGTAGCATTTAAAGTGAACTGTTTTCTGTTTCTCTAGCTTCATATTTCTGTAATTTCTAGTATATTACAAGCAGCCTATCTAACTTTAAAAGTATTTGTTTCTTCCCGTTAATATGTTATGAACTGAAATTGATCATTCTCTGTTGCTATATGTAAATCTTGAGTAAATAGCCTCGTTACAGCGATATTTCTAACTGACTTACTAACAAAATTTTAGCCTACAGAAGTAATGATGATGCATCACATGATTCAAGTAGTTTGATAGCAGTTTCTACATAGTCATCTAAATAATATGAAAAAAACTTAAAGCATTTAATGAAATTTGGTCAATTATTAACCAGTGAGGTAAAATTAATTTCAAGGCTCTTGGTGATATTTAAAGAAAAAGAAGAAGTAGTAGTAGAAAAATGCAACTAATCAATGCAAAACAAATGAAATTTAGCAAAACAAAAAAAAATGTTAATTTACCATTCGTAGTTCATGTGAACAGTTAATTAGTTGATTTTGATATGATTCCGACAATGTAATACCACTAGTTGATTCATTACTGAAATTATCATTTAGTAGTAGTGATTTATCAAGTTTAATATTGAGTGAATTTTCAACTGTATTCAATTTGTCATATAGTCTATTAATATAATTGATATGATTGTGGTGTTGATTACTATTTAAGTTGGAAACATTTTGTTGCTGACGATTATGTTTGTTTTGTAGACTAGACAAATGTGTTATATCATTAATATCATGGTTAGTAGTGCTATTATTATTATTACTACTATTATTATTGCTATTAGCTTTAGTAATTCCACTGTTACAACTGATACCTGCTGTAACTGATGTCAACGAAGGTTTCTGAGATAGTGAATGGAAACTATAAGGTTCGCCAACAGGAGAAGATGATGAATGAGGTGAAAGTGGATGCGAATAGTTAAAATGATTCGGTGAACCAAAATATTGTGGTGTAAGCGATTGTTGTTGTTGCTTTTGTTGGCTGCTATTCTGCATATTTGTACAATCATGAAGATTACTAGCTGAAAATTTGTTCGTAGTGTTAATATTCATATTATCATAATTTACTCGATTGAAATTATTGTTAAGTATATTTTCTGTAGGATTGAAAAATATTGGTGGAATTGGTGGTAAAGAGTTGGATAGTTGAGAATTCAACAGACAAATTTGATTAAATTTCGATAGAAATCTACGTTGGTTAATATCTGAATAAACTGATGAACTAAACGAAGTAGCAGGTACAGTAACATTAGAACAAGAATATGCAGAGAACGGAGAAGAGAGAGGTAGTGATGTCAGATTGGTCTCTACTAATGATGTCTTACTATCATTGTGAGCAGACGGAGAATAAATTGATGAAGTAGGCGACATAATAGTTCTCTTAACAGTAGTCAGCACATTAGTATTATTAGTTAAATTCGGTTTAAATGATGAATAACTATTGAAGGCTTTTGTGAACACTTTTTCAAATGATTCATATTCATGAATTGTATCTAGACAATGAAGATTCTCATCTGACTCTTTATTGTGATGACCAATATTTGTGCCTGATTCTGAAATGTCTAAATTTCCTTGAGAATGTTCTTTCAGATTTTCTGTAGTATGATCAGTCAGGTCTTTTGAATTTCCTGAAAGACGCAGTGAAGTTGGTGACGGACTACTATTGTTACTACCACTGTTTTGGAGTTGATTTTCTGACCGATACTTGGTGGAATACAAATCATCTGACCTTATAATACCAATGGTGTTGTTATTAGCGTTATAAATAGACTTGATAGGCACTGAATTGTTGCGACATTTCGGCTGGGTTATTCCCGTTGATAAATTACGATTTATGAGTGGGAATCCTTTTTCATCTGCCTTCTGTTGGTTCCCACTGGAGCCAAAAGATGTCGAAGCTGGAGACAGTAAACTTAATGCCTGGCCAAAGTCAATAACTCCTGAGGTGGATTGAAGAAATGGTTGTTGCTGTTGTTGTGACAATGGTTGATTATGATTGTAGCAATTATTATGATGAGTGACAGAATTCGTTAACATGCAATTCGACACTGTGTTACTTGAATAACGTGAAACACGTGAATGAGTCAAACGTGTATCAGTAACCTTAGTGCGCCTTCTGCGACTTATAGTTGGTCCATGGAAGGAATTATTCTCATTTATTGTTATTGGTATCGTTGTTGCAATTGTGTTGGTTATGAAATTCGCAGAACCATTGTTATATGTGGAATTAGTACTATTTACAGGTATATCGGATTTATTCAATTTTCTGTCATGTCTTACAACTAAAGGTATAGCTTCTGTTTGCTCATCTGATGACACTGCTTGTGGTAATGAATTGGATTTATTGTTAAATATAGCTTTATTGTTTTGTTTGTTTTCCTCATTATACGAAAAGTTCGGACTCAGACATGAGTTAAGTGCTGACTCCGTGTTTATTTTATTTAGTTGGTTTATAATATTCATAGTGCTGTTAACTAATGAACCTGATTGCAGAAGTGTGTCAGAGTATTTTGATGTACACGGCAAGTTAAGAAATTTCCATGGCCATTGATGATATGGATTTGGTAATACTCCAAAAGTATCCTGGAGGTCAGATAACAATTTTGGGGGCCAACCATACGGAATTGGAAGTCCTAAAGCATTAACCAATGCAGCGGCTGCTGCTGCCGCAGTTACAGCATTACAGGATGAAGGTGACGATACAATTGTATTAGTCAGTATAGACGGATTGATATTTTTAGTTGAAGTTATAATTGTTGATTGACTAGATTGAATAAAATCAGTTGATTGAGTAGATGATTGAAGTGAATTAATCTTTAATATGAGAATAAAAACATAATCAGCAATTAATTCCAAACCTGCAAATTTTATGCAATACCATGTTGAATTTTGAAACAAACTGATTTAAATGATTAACATCATTAGTGACAAAGGTGTAAACTTTTCATATAAATGATTAGGATGTGTTTGGATCTGCCCGTTGATTTAACATGAAGTGAAATTGATCATCCTTTGTTACCATACGTGTATCCTGAGCAGATTGCCTCGATATGACTATAGTCTACAAGTATTATTCAACCTGGATAGTGACTGACAAGTTGAATCCAGGACGATCGTTTCGTCCTATTTGAGGCTCGTAAATCGGATGTACCTGCATCTCAGTGTTAACGTTTACATCGGAAATTACGGACTCAGTTCGTTTTGCTCCAAACCCCACCACTTGGCTACTGAGTTCAGACACCTACACTTGTGCAACACAAATGTATATATAGTTGAAACAATGTTTGTGAAGTTTCACCATATCCAGGCAGTCAGTTTAGGATGCACATATGGCAAGAGAGATTGATGGATATCAGTCCATGATAAATCAACTGGATGATCAAAACATATTCTGATTATATATGCATATGAGTTGGACAAGTGTGGCTGTCTAGACTCAACAGACTAATGGTGAGCGCAGTGGAGTTTGGCAAGAAACGAACTGAGTCGCAGTGTAAACACCAACATTGGGATGCAGGTACATTAGGATGACGAGTCCCGAATAGGATGAAACAAGCCTCCTGGATTCCACTTGACAGTCACAATCCAATTTTTGTTATATATGTGTCATCTATGAGATAAGTGAAGTTAGTTTACTCTGTTGGCAATTTTCGTTGAAACCTTTGATGTTCATTAAACATTATGAAATTTTCTGCTTTATCAATCAGACTAAATCACCTTAGATCACATAACAGTAAATAAAGTTTTCATTACATTTACAATGTAAGAGATATATTTGAATTTTCATCTTTCAATATTGAACGCTTGTAGTTTGCGACTAGCAATTCTTTAGAGTTCTTGATTTTTTTTCAGAAAGAACTTCAATAAATCTTTGTAAAGAGAGTAATAAGTAATCTACAAGGCTAATTATAGTATAGTTTGACTGGTTAGGAGGAAGCCAGCATTATTAAGCCCTTATACAGCGGATTGTTTCCTTGTCCAGTTATTAATGATTAAATAACTGGAATATCACTATTTGTTACATTATTCATTTCAGTTCGATTTGTGTTGAAGCTTCGAATAATCAATAGTGTTTTTTTCATTACTCTAAATAGTAACTTCATTTATATTAGTGTAGAATAGGATTACTAGATAAGGTACTTGGGATAATTTGGGTGATTTATGGAGGTTGGCATTTTTAGTTGATTCAATACCTCATAGATTCATGTTGGCAGGGTACTATTGAAAACCATCGGGTGCCGGTTCAGTGGTGCAGAGGTGTAGGTGTTTACCAAGCTGAAGCTTCTGGTGTGGAATCTAGGGTGGGCACTGTTGAGAAGTTCAGTACTAGGACGAAACAGAAATCCGGTGTCCTTTGGTTTTCAGTGGTACCCTGCTAGCACCAATCTGTGACGTTGTCAACCAACTAAAAAGAAGGTATTTGCTTACAGATAAATAATTCTGAGTAAGCTAACTGTTCTAAAGAAAGTACAGTTGATTTTTTCCTAATTTTTGAATAAATCAATTATGTGTAGATATATCTGTTAGCCACAAAGCTTAAAATTTTTCAGGTTACATAAAAAGATATTAATTTATAAAATCCCTTGTCTGTAAGGTTGCATGGTCATTTTATTGATCACTTAGAAGTTGAGTGAATCTCAGGTATAGTAGTCATAGCAACATGTCACATAGTAAATATTTATTTTATAGGTATTAGAGTATGCAAATCAGTACTGATTAGAGGGGTGGAGAGGGGGGGGAAGATATTCATACTGTTGATCGATGTTTTATACGTATAATTTCAATGATAATTTAACATAATAAGATATCTTCTTAGATATTTTGTAGGGACAAATTGTGTTTAGAAAAATGGTATATGTTACTACTTGAGTAAAAGGGTTATGACTATTTTACTGAGATCATGAATACATGAATGTTGTTAAATGAAACATTTTCTTAATTATTTGCTCTTATTGTTCTTAGGCATGATTGAAACTATTGTTAATGTAATATTTGAAAAGATGACTTAGTGCTGCTTAGATGTCATTGTGACGAAATTTAACATGATTCAATATCGAACATCTTACCACTAAGTACTAGATACTAGTCATTACGTAAAAATAGCTATTTCCTACAAAATTTATTAACAGTTATTTAAGTGTCATTGAAATGAAATGGTATTGTGAAAATAGGTATTAAGTTTTGTTGTTTGTATTCATCACAAATTAATGTTGGGTGTAAATGAAAACCAGGAAACACCAGACGGCTGTTCAACCCAAGTATGGGACTTCTTTGCAGTGTACACTCTTAATTTCTCCAGGGGATCAATTCCAGAGGCTTCAATCCTCACGGCGTACACTTAACCATCTGCATGACTGGATTGATGTCTGGTGGTGGAACTCTCAATTTCATCAGTTTGTGATACAATGAATGCTACAAGTGATAAGCTCTTCAGTCGCGACATATTTAAATTGCACAGAACATGGATTCTTACTAGAACTTTCAGGGACACCCTAAAGTTGATTAAAAATGGGCTAATTATTTTCATTTAAACAATAAGGCCATCTCAGAAAATCTTGGCGAGAAACAGAAATTATTACTCATCAGATTAGTTAAGGGCATTTAACTACAACATTGAACCTTGCTGCTAACTGAAGCCATTTTAAGAAAAATACATCGTGTACATTATGTGAACTGTAGAATCGCGTTCAGAATGACGACCATTTTCATCATAAAATAATTGAAAAATGGTCAGAAAACAGGGAGAAATTGAAAGATAATTTATATTAGCACAGTCTTCCTCGCCACTGCTCGTCTACGAAATCACTTAGCACTGAACTGATTTGCTGGAGTACTCAAAGCCATAGAACGATACTCAAATCACCGAGCTAATATTCAATGATTTATTTTTACTTGACCATCATCTATTGTCGTTTGCAATAATAATATCACTCCGACTACGGCCTAACTCTTAGGATCCTGACTTTTCAACCGGCGTTTTTGCTATTTCAATTAAGAATTAATTGCATACTTAAGGAGAGTCTTAAATAAGTGCCAAATACGTATCTTCTCGTCCCTTATTTCCTGTCAATCTAGAAAGTAGTAAGTTGTAGAACCTTTGAGATAATCTAGACAATCAAATTAAAATGTAAGTATATCATTGTCACTTTTTTGAATAATATGCAAATTTATTCATTAACTAAAACAGTTCCTTAACTGTTTATTAATAATTTACTGAAGAATAAATAGACTTACATAGTTCACAGACAAATTGTTAGATCCAAATTTTGAAGGCTGCCTATTGTCCTCATTTTCATCAGATAATAATAAAGAATTTTGTGAAGACTTTTGTTTTTCTTCATCTGTGACATTTTTAGTTAGTTCATGAAAATCCACTGTATCATTGCAGCTACTCGAATCATTATTACAATTTGAACAATCGATATCCATTTGGTGTAATGAATTTGATTCGAGATTATCAATTGAAAATTTTAGCATACTATTTATTGGCATGGTTGTATGGGTTAATGTGGGAGAAGTCTGTGGACTGGTTACGACATTTAACTCACTTTCTATTGATTGCTCCATAAAGGGATTTGTGAAATTCTTATCGGATTGACTAATTAACGATGACAAATTTTGTTTGTTAACCAATAACTTTATACTGCTATTCACTTGTTCGATTAAACTCTTTTCTGTATTTACTGAAAACTCTGGTGTATCATGTATAGGTTGTTGTAAATGACTTATTAAAGGATAACATTCTCCCATTTTTAACATTTCATCTATGTAACTTTGTTTTACGTCATCTTGAGAAGAAGATGGGATAATAATCTTAGAATTTATTTCACTTAATTTCTCAGTATCATGTTGATGTTGATCATTGGCATATTTAATAAGGGATGAAGTTTTGTTAAATGTTTCTTCAATCGATACTTTTAACTTTCCACGATCTTCATTATCAGTGTTAATTTCACTGCTACAACTTAACAAATCGGTAGATAAGTGGTTATTTTCATTTAAATTCATTTTTATCTCTTGTAAATTGGCAAGCATTTCTTTTTTTAATGTTTCAATACTTGTTCTTAATGATTGACCAACTAGTTCCGATATATGTGGTTCAAGTTTCAATAATGTTTGTTCAAAAAGGCTTTCTGTATTGTTGTTATTATTATTATTAATAAAATCATCGTTACAATTACCTTTATTGTACTTGTTATCTAAACTAATATGTACCTTAGTTGATTTAGCAGTTAAACTACGACGAAATGCTTCTACAGCATACTGGCTTAATTCATTAATTAATTTGTTACAGTCAGAATTTATGTGATTAATGGGTGATGAAGTGTCATTGGTTAATTCGTCAGAAGGATTAATCATGTAATCATCATTGGCATCGCTTACTTGAACAAGTAAATTGGTTTGCAAATCACTTTCATCATTTATTCTTCCTTCAGAGTATTCATTAGTTTCCGGTTCATTTACTTCTTCCGTTTCTGGTTGATTTTCTCCGTTAATCAATGAAGATGTGGATAATTTTCTTATTTTGGGTTGAAGGCTATCATCGTCATTTAATCTACAATCTATATATCTGCCTAATTCACTTTCACGTGAACCATCTTCAACTTCTAATAAGTCGTCACTATTATTATTATTATTATTATTATTAGTTATAAGTGGAGTGAAATGGAAATTTTGCTGTGGTAATATTTGTTTACGTCGTTTACGACGTATTTCATATTCATCTTTATCTGGATAATCAGTACTATCTTCTTGAATTTGAATATAATTTGATGTCACCGTACAAGATGGAGAATTATTTAATGATTTTGTATATTGTTCATCTTCTTGTGACTGATGACAATCATTTAAATTATGACATTTATTCATATTTGTATATTGATGATAACATGTTATATTCTCTTTATCATTAATAATAGTACGTAATGAATTAGATAATAATTTTATTTGAGAGAAATCTTGTTCATATTTATCATTAGAACATTTAATATCTGATTGTGATGAGATTTTTGTTGAACTTATTGAATCGTTTATAGTTAAATCTAATGATTGAGTTATTGATTGTGGTGATAGATTGTGTTGATTTTCATGGGATTTAGAATCTGAGCATGTTATGTTTATATACTTTGTTATTTGATGATCAGTTGATGTTTGATCGTTTTGAGTTAAACCTATTGTTAGATAATATAAAATATGATATTTTGAGAATGATTAGATTCAAATGGATAATAAGAAATTTTTATTAAAATAAGTTAATGAAGTAGATATTAGATGGTTAAAGTTGGTTTGTTGATGGTAAGTGAATTTCATGAGGTATATTTTCATCATATTTGGGACTCACTAGTTGGATGTACTCGATTTCCAGTGTTAATTTTTATGTTGAGACTCTGATTCATTTTGTCGGTATCGAATTCCATTGTGTTTGCTAATCAGCAATTGAGTTTGGAAGTCACACTTGCGTAACGGGTATATATATATATATCACATGGTGTTTTGATCTTTTTGTTGGTGAATGCAGTGGCGTTTGATACGAACAAACTGAGTCTAAGTCCTGGTGTAAATATCAATACTGAGATACAGATACATTTAACTGATGGGTCTCTAATAGGACGAAACATGTTTACTGGATTCCACTTGTCACGATCTACATTAAGTGTATTTTTGAACCATTAGTACATCAAGGCGATTCTTTTAGGATGCACATACGGCAAAAGAAAGTGATTAATTAAGGAGCATAACATTGTCAACAGAAAGACACAAATACTTTCATAGTAGATATAGAATTACTAGAAAATGTGAAAAGGATCTTTATTATCCAGCTAACTGTGAACACCGTAAAATCTGATACAAATGAGTGTTACCATACGTCCTCATATCTTATTACCATATCAAAACAAAAATAGCACTATAAACAGAAACAGAGTCTAAGTAATTGTAGCAGTAGTAATAAAGTGAATGTCTGTTTAGTGCGAATGCTATTTGCTAAGAATGAATCACTAATAATGTGCTAAGAGAAACCGGAGCTCATAATGCAGATGAAGGTAAGGAATAAATGGATCTGTTTCATCGTGATAAACTCTGAAACCTTTCATTTAACGTGTTGAGTCACTGATCACGCTTTTTTCGCAAAGTCTGAGGTTAATTACACCAACAGATAGTGATTATGTTGTACAAGTATGCAGTAATGATTTGGCTACATGGATAACAATTTTGGTTTGATTTAAGGTTTCTCTAAAATGTTTAACCGATTTCCTATACAGGCTAAGGTTAAAAGTTTACAGATTTCACTAAGGGCATAATAAAGTTGAACTGCCTACATTGTAATTTTCATACAGAGTTTTTCAATCGAATACAAGTTCATTTGTAACTATAACTTAAAAACATTAATGTCGATTAATAACAATAACACTGTAAATTAAATGTGTGCAATGTACTGTCTTGAATTTTTTGAATCTAGTTGCTTGTTTATTGCGGCTTGCAGTTCAGTTTACTACTAACTGACTTCAGGAGATAATTCATCGAGTTATAATAAGAAGCTGCGAATAATGAAAATCAACAGTGTCGGGTGAAGACAGATACCCACCACTCGCGTAAGTCACTTGTGAATTGTAAATATTGACGTTCGGTTGTTGATCAGCTCAGTGGTCTAACGATTAAGCGTTCACCACAAAACCTGAGGATATCGAGCTCGATTCCCTGGTTGGGTTGTGGATTCCATTGCTGAGGAGTCCTATACTAGAATGAAACAGCTATTGAGTGCTTCCTGATTTTTAATGACTGTTTAACCCAGGGTAATTCGTGTCATCAAATTAAACAATCACTACAATACCAAAATAAAACTTAACTATTAATATTCTATGATAAAAGTTAACAGAAAAAGTTATGACATAACATTTAATCTAATTATTATTCAATGTAGAATAAAAGTGAATTCCCACTAAACTTTATTATTTTACAATTCACCTAAGTGAGTAACATGGTTAAAATTAAGTTAACTTTAATATTGGTGAGAAATCAAAAATTCTCCATTAGCCATAACTTTATATTCATCTATTTCTGTAGGTAATAGATAAGAAGCAAGACAGAACTATTAATGATATATACATTTATGTTATATAACCATGTAAAACGTTTAGTCTTAGTCTTGTTAAGTGAATATCATCGATATATTAAGTAGAATTTAAAATCCTATCATAATGTTAGTAAAATGAATGTATAGTCAGTAGTATTTTCATGTTATTTACAAAATGAATAAGAATAAACAGTAACGAAGATATATCTATGTCTTTCGATCTGTATTCTCATTTTATGCCTACCTATAACATATCATATTCCAAGAACTATATCTCAAGGGAGAAGAGAGTATATATGTAGAATAAAATTTCCACATTTCAACATAATGTTAGTTTTTTAAATAGAGAATGAGAGAGAGGAAGTGAAAGCAAGAAATAATATAATAACATTAGTTTCCTTCTATTTATCCATCTATTTATCTGTCTGTAAATGTTTTAATTTCATATCTTATAAATGAACATTCTCTTAATACAGGCAGGGTGGTATCATTCAATTTGATCAGTGAGAAAAGGCGAGAAAATTTTTAATATATATTTATGTATTCAAACTATTTACTCCCTTATGATTAAAAGAAATTGTAATATAATTTTACCAAATTCTTTATGTCTACTTAATTGGTTCGGTGAATCTAGGCGAATAATGGGCTACCTTACAATGAGATGAACGTATACAGTAATGTATGGTTTCATATTTGTTTTCGTTTAGGATAAATGATATTTGTATAATGATAGAAAAAGAAGTTATAAATTGCTACTTTAGAAATGATACTTCTCCAATATATATATATACATATACATATATATAAGTATTTACAAGAGAGAACTTCCTACTTTAAAATGTGTACAAAGTTATCTGAAACATTTTAGAAACAGATATTCCTTTTCACGTAACAATAAGTATAAATAGTACTAAAATTTATAATAGTATGAAATAAATTATGCTTTATTCCAGGACTTTAAATCCCTTGAGTAGTAAGTAGTCTTAGTAGTAACAGTTACAATTATAATATTCTTCTTTAGAAGATAGGAATAATATTTTATCAAGTAGTTTTCCTAACAAGTCATCATTTACCATACATATTACAAGTTACTATTGTTATTAAATTAAAGGAAAGCATTAAATATTTGATGACTGGTCTGCGAAAATACCGCAGTAACCGTTTTCTCTAAACACATTAATAATTTCCTTTGGATGTATCAAAAATGTTATTGAAGGCATTGTGATACTCGGAATATAAAGGCACTCCTGTTTGACTGAATCACTTCGAAGATACAATTAGGATTTCTATTTAAAGTACATGAAATAATTTGTCAACTTAAACATAAACTATATTCAGTTAGGTTAAGTTTGTATTTTCCCGCTGATTTGTAATGGACTGAAACTGGTCAGTCTTTGTACATCCAGCCGATGAGTCCCAAATAGGACGAAATGTGCGTCCTGGATTCCGCTTGCCAGTCACAATCCAACCTAAATATATAAACTATATGCATCACAATCACTTGTAAACGTTGATTTGATGAGCTATTTTAATCAGTAGATCAAAAAGTATAGTCATTTTATTATAGGTCGGATTTTGAATATATCATAAATAATCGTCTTTTTCAAACCACAGTATATTTAACCGACTCTAAATTGGTTCTGCCAATAAAAGCAACCACTCTAGTAGCATAGAAAAACTTTTCAAATTTACATCGTAGACTAACTACAGCTAGGCAACCACCGAAAACCAGGAATTACTGAACAGATATTTTATCTTCGTATGGGACTTCTTAGCTACACGCTTCATTGATGAGATGCCCAACGATCGAACCCAGGAAATTCCCGCTATGCAGCAAGCACTTAGCACTTAGTCGAAATATATTAGTTTACATTTCTAATTATTATTCGATATATATTTACAGCATATTCTTCAATTTTTAGTCATGTTCACATGTCTAACACGTTTGATTTCAACCAAGTTCAAACACTCTCATGAGTACGTTAAACTTTGTATTAAATATTAATTCTGTAAAATATTATCCTAGGTTGTATGCAGCTGATGAGAAACCAACGAAATAAAATGAATTCATCTTATTCTGCACAAATATTTGTTCTTGCTCTTTTGTAATTTTTATTAATTAGAGATGTTGCGTAATCATCATCTAGCTCATATTAGATATGTTTGAAATAAGACTCTAAAGATTATCTGTAAAAACTAATCACTGATGAGCATATGGTTATAGACACAAGGGTTTTGTAAGAATTGTTGAATGTCATAATTTCCATCACAGACTCACTAACGCTAGTAAGGTATGTTGCAAAACTCAACTATCTTCGCAGATCTTGAGTGTTAAACAACTAAATTTTAACATTAACAATTGTAAAATTTATAATAAAATAAGTAATATTATAACATTAGTGACTATATACCTTGTAATAATTCTAAAAATGAAGATCTTTATGTCATTATGTTTTTTTAAAGATACAAATGGAAACAAATAGAAAAAGAGAACAAAACATTGCCAATTGACACATTCAGTTGTTAGCTTTCTCAAAAGAATGATTAGTAGACAGGATTTTTCGTATTTGACATTTTGATTGACTTAATCAAATATAACTAGCATTATGATGTTTATAGACAGTCGATAACTGGTCATTTTTAGGAAAAAAATATATCGTTTCTTGTATGACATCAACAAATTACATTGACGCCAGTAAATATCATCATCGTCATCATCAACATCGAAGCCGTCATTTAACATCATTCCTATGCATCTTATTTATGTTACTTTTATTTGAATTCAAATTATCTTTAAGAGTTATTCGTTGATTGTTTTCACCATTTTTTATCTCTCGTATTTTTGTTTTTTTTTAATATTTTTTTCTGCTGAGAATACATTTTGATAGATTCATTCATCTATCCCCCTACTTGTCTATCATCTGGAATCATTAATTTTATTTACTGAATACAGAATGAAAACACTGTTTTATTGTGAGAAGTTAATATACTAGGTGATAAAAATTTTCACAAATGCACTAAATCGGCACTAAATCAAGACATACATTTTATAAGAAACATAAAAATGTTATTTATTTACTTACATTAATTCACTTTTAGGTGAATAAGTTCAAAAACTTGAAAGCTCATCAAAACAGCTGTCCAGTGCTCCTTGGTTTTTAATGGTATCTTGCCAACATCAGGCTGTGGCGTATTCAATCAACTAAAAATATGAGACTTCAAAAACCATCTCAACTCAATTACAATAATCAGCTCATTAGTGATTAACTCCAGGATGTTCCTGAAACTCTAGCAAGAAGTCGAGACTGGCGGAGTTCATATTTGTCAAGGGTGAGACGATTATCACCAACGACAATTGGTGGGGTGGAAATTCTACCAATGAATGGCGGCCCAGTGGTGCAGAGGGTTAGGTGTACACCAACCTGAAGTCTGTAGTGTGAAATCGGGGAGACGCACAGCTGATAAGTTACACACTAAAACGAAACGTCTGTCCAGTGCTCCCACGTTTCTAATAGTACCCTGCCAACATCAGTCTGTGACGTATTCGACCAACTAACATACCAATCTTCATAAACCATTTCAATTCATTAAAAGTCCGTTATTCAGGAAATGGAATTGTGATATTTAACAAGTAGGTCATCGGTAAAACCAACTGAGTACGTAAATGTTTACTACAGAATAGTCATAAGGGTTGTTGGTTGTAGTCCCTGCTTTATTATGTTAGTTGTACTTTTGTAGTAAATTCTAATTGTGCTACTAGATGGTTGTGTATTTCAGTTTGGTGTTCCAGAAGAAAGAATTAGGTTCAGATTTTGCCCTTATTAAACTAGCAATCATTGTAATTATGTATTGCGATTATCTGATATGTCTAAAATAACTGGCTTTGGTTGACACTATTTTGCTTACAATCTCAAATGTAGCCACCATTTCAGTGGTCAAGCTGTTGTGGAATCGGTGAAACTGTTCTTAGTATTAGCAGTCAATCTATGCATCAGTTAACTTATAAATCCAGTTATCGGTATCTGACTATTCATTACTTTTAAACAGGAAGAATGATTTTAAAATAGAAATGTCAGTTAGTAATATGAATCTTATATACCATTTTAACACAATAATTTGTTTGAAATGAATCATACAATAATTTGTGCATATTTGTTCTGGAAAATAAACGAGGAACGTATGACATCGTATTTTCATGTTGTGAGTACTCAGGAGAACAACTGATCAACCACTAACAGCTTACTTGCAAAATGGTTGAACGTAACATTAGATTGGATAAGAACGATGTTTTTATTTTTTAAATAATGGCTAGTGCTTGAGTAGGGGGGGGGAGGGAGAACGAGTGTTTTGTCTTATTTATCCTTTCTCCTCTTTTATATCCATTCATTTCGACAAGTCTAGAGTACCACTGACTTGGCACACGGGTTAATCATAATAATAAATAGTGAGTTCCAGTTACGTTGTCTAATTCATCGCTAGGAAGTAACTACAATCAGCAGACGGATCAAAAATAGAGTGAGAAGTATATCGTTATCTCCATCCCAAGTATAAACTATACTTTGGTAAATCTAAGTACTATCATTTATTATTATTTTTGGATAGAATAACAGTCTGTAACATTACTTTTGTAAATGAAGTTATTCTATCATTAGATTAAGACCTTTTTTGTAGATTCTAAGTGTATAGGTATATAAAATAACATAATGTAACTGATGTTTATCTTTTGAATCTGTCACACATACTTATTCTCACCTTCATTTAGCTGCCATCACAATTACATACATACACCAATAACAATAGTATAAGCATAAATTAAAAAATTTACTACTACGATACCATTAAATGATTTTGACATAAGAGAATACAAAGCAGTTCAAAATTATCATTATCATAATTACAACATACATATTCTATGTCGTAATATTTTCAATGTTGTTGCTTATCTAATGTTGTTAATGCAATTCATTGTTGTTATTGTCTTTTAAAAAAGGGGTTTCATTAAAAAAGATTCATCTGACAAGTATACGATGACCTATTCAGTGGCCATTTGACCCATACAACTAATCGCTACACATACATCTAAACAATTATACATACATGAACGTGTACACAGAGAGAAACACATGTATATTTACATCAACTTGTTAAATTATTTTCTGATCATGTCTCTGTTACTAATTAAAAATTGGAAAGAATTAAGTTCAAATTAGTATTACTAACTAAATTAGTAAATAAGATTAGTTAGAGTAATCATTTTTGTAAATAAATAATTACACGTAATAATAACACTATTCAACTGAAATGATGTAAGATGTTTATGGTGTAAACATGTAAATATTCTGGATAGAAACAGTAAAAAAATCTTTGGTCAAAGTTGTTATATACTCTGACATTTTATAAAGTAAAAGGGAAAGATGAGCAGATAAATTAAATAGATAGTAAGATTACTGTTTCTAGGGTGGGGGAGTCAGTTTAGCTGTTAACTAAAAAAGACAGATTGGGTCTCTCATCTTTGCTAGATATTTTTAAATGGTGAGTACAAGGGGTCCACAAAGAGTGGAGATTGGGAGGATGTAGTATAAGATAGGATCTTGTTATCAAAATGAAATGCAATGGATTTAACTAATTGATAATATAACTTGATTAATATTATCAGTGATTAAACATCCTATCTTTTCAGATGATCACAGAATTCGATTACAGTTTCTAAACATAAAACATGATGCTGATCACTATCATATCTAGCTTATAGTACCTCCTCGGATGATAGGAATACCTGTAGTCAAATCAAACAAATTCACTAGAATAAATAAAGTTAACAGATATGAGGGTTTCTCTTGTTCTACAAGAAAGAAAGTGCGAATTGAAATTCCGGTTAAGTTACCTGTAACTACTATTTGTCACCTTCAGTTATTTGATCATTTTCTCAAAAGATTGGCAGCTACTGGTAATCATAAGTTAGTTTAACTTTTCACATTTGTATTTAAGAACTTGTAGTTAACTTAGTTTAAAGACATAACGGGAAGGATGCTATAACTATGTTACCCCATATCAGACTGCCAAACTTAATGTGGAGTCATAGGTTCTTCTACAATAATTTAGTTACAATGGTTGGTTTTGATCAACCTGAATGCCATTTAAAAGACATGATAGTAAGAATACGTAATGACATTATTTACCAGAAACCCATCTTATATATCTGAGTGGTATGATGAAACAGTTGACTTCTGATTTGCTACTTACACCGCGGTATCATGAAAGCATACCAGCAAGAATTTGAACATTATAAAAACAGGTACTGTTAAATAACCAAGACATTTGAAAGTGAATGATTGCAAGAAGAACAAATATACTAGTCATCTTAAAATTAGATAAATATTTCACAAAAACTAGAAAAACTAAAAAATTGTCAGTACATATGCAATTCTGCAAGTATTAACTTCTGATAGCATCATGTAGAAACTGTGAAGAACTGAAGTAAATATTTTTTTACTCATGTTAGTTAAGAACAATTAACATTATAAGATCAGGTGAATTAGTTTCATTTTATGTTTTTTAAATGTCCAACCTACATTTCATAAATATAATATCTTACAATTGAAACTGTTGTGTGTTCCCTCTAGAAAGTAATCCAGTTTGTTAGTGATATAGTCATTCACAAGTTTTATGTGAAAACGTTTTGCCTATCCTATTAACTAAATGACATAACTGATGACGTTTCAAAAACACGAAAAGAATGTCATCTGTGTGTAGTAGAATTAGACAAGATGAAACACAATAAATACCCATCATCCTCCAATTTCACATATTTTTTAGGTTAGTTTTAAGTATAATAAACCTCCATTCTATGTTACTAGGGTGTCAGAGAGTCAGTTACTACAAAGCATATACAATCATACTTTTGACATACTTTAGTTTGGAGGTAACGAAATCCAAAGCATACGAAAATATGCCGAACTCTTGAGAACTAAGGTGCATCAGAACAATTCATAAAGGATTCAATCGATACTGGTCAATTACGGTCTCGACTATTCAAAACAGAAGATTATACCTCATTACTAAATTATACTCACATTTGTCTAGTTTTTTGTAATCAGCACTGTTTGGTATTGGTAGGGTACCACTGAAAACCAGAGACCACTGGGAAGCTGATTAGTAATAGTTTGGAATCCCTCAACAGTGTGCACTCTCGATTCCGCCTTCTGAAGGCCCTGGCTTTGACCCCATGAGGAGAACTGAGGATGTGCACTCCCGAAAAGTTCCATGTTATTGCAAAATAATTGTCCATTGTTCCCTGGTTTTAAGTGGTATCCTACTGACATCAATCCGTAACGAGTAGTTACAACTAGACGTAATACCTATCTTTACGAAATTCCCGTAATTCAACTATACCCATATATGCTCATTAGTCAAGTTTATTATAACGGGGCTTTGTATTTTAACTGATTTTGTTTCTGTGTTTTGTAAAGTGTAATTTCAAAAATGTAACAGATACCGTTTTCCTGCTTGTATTTTCACTCTCTTCTGGATTATCCCACAATAAAGAACTTCTCAAAGTAAAAACCATCATTAATCGATCAGGTTTAACCAAAAAAAAAATCAGAAAGTGGAAGAGAAACTGAATAAAAACCCAAAAGAAATTGTATATCTATTTCTTGAAATTTCTTAGATATATGCTAAGTATATTTTGTACCCAGCACTTTCAATTACTTTTCAATTTATATAATTTGCAATTATCTTTTATTAGTGAAATTTTCACCAGAGATTTCATTTCAGGGTCTCAGATTTATTAACAACTAACCTCTATGAACAAACCGTGCAGTGCGGAGGGCACATCGAGTGAGAAATATAAAATCGCGTATTTGTTCGAGCTTAAAATAAGATCTATGATGAGAATTGCTTTCACGTAAGCAACACTCACTTACTAAAGAAAGGAAAAATAACTTGGAGTGTTAAGTGCAGCACACTAATTGAAAGTTGTAAATGTTGAAGAAATCTCCACCTACAAATAACTGCATACTCACTAGTTCTAGTGAAGAAACAGTGAACCGCGAACCTCATCCTTTTTAAGGAATTAGTTACTAAAATAAATGCTGTCTGATAATGGTTGCGTTAAATTTACTGTAAGATAATTGATTGCCTATCCATTAATAAATAATGACAATGGTCTTCATGAAAATAGAGTTAATCGGATTTGGTCTATTGGTATTCAATGTTTCTTGTGAAAAGTACTTCAGTCTAAATTCGTATTCTAGCTGAATCTACAAGAGTTTTCTTGATGTTCACCGACATACACTTTCATAAAATCACATAAGTAATACAAACGTGAATCAATATTTGATACGTTCACATAGATTGTATTGGAACCATTGCAAACTTTATGAGTATACTAACGTTAATTAATAAAATGGTTTTATTGCAACTGAAGACATCGCATACGCTAGTAAAAAGCATATTTATTATAGAGAATGGCATCAATATGTATATACTGTTGTATTATACGATCAAATGATGGCAATATCTTGCATATTAAACCAAGGAATGATTAAAGTAGTTGATAACCTTTGCACTTATTTCCCGACCATTACTAAAACATGAGCACTTATACTCTTAAACCTTCGGTTAAATTAAAATCGGCAATGTATGGTCTAGTAAATTTTTAATTAAGGTATAATTAGATATGTAAATCATCTCAATAATAAGTTCGGGTTGACGCGGATTGTAAATTAGTCAATGTTTATTACAATACAACAAACAAGACGATGTTACTTTCTTCTATGATATTTAATGGTTAATATCACATCATTATTACAGAATAATGTAATCACCACTTTCTTATCAACCACTAAGTTTCATTGATATATGCCGTTGATGCCATCATGCCTCAAAGTTTATCAGTATAATAAAAACAACGAAGTTATTCGTTATACGTTTCAACTAATCATTCAAGTTTTACTGATCTATTAGAATAATCTGATGTTGGATAAGTTGCTTGTTATCTACAAGCTAATAGTGACTTGTATTACTACTAAGTTCTGCATCACATTTAGTAACAAATAAGGTAAATTCCCTATCTATTCATGTTTTTATTAGCTTTGCTGATAAATGAATTTTCCATTTCACTTTAGGAATTTACCGGATTGTGATTAAATGACATAATCTGTAATGAATGACGACTTTAGTGAAATTATTCCGTATTCCGTCCATTTGGAATTATTTATTCGAAATTAGAATGAAACTAACATTAATCACAAGTGTTTAAGTTTTAAAAATACGTAAAGATAGTTAATATAATTAGATGAATGTATCAGTACTCAATAATAAATTACTGAATACAATGGATGACATATTCCCCATATCAGCTACTGTAGTATTCAGCCATTATTTCTGGTGTCATTTCAAGGTTTACATTTTATTCGTTCACCTTGAAGCATATTTTAGGTGCCTATATTTAACCTTGTAAAGTAGTTGAAAAATGTTTAAGGTGGATTGTGACTGGCAAACGAAATCCAGGAGGCGCGTTTCGTCCCATTTGGGACTCGTCAGTTGGATTTGCTTTGCAATCCAATGTTGATATTCACAGTGGGAACTTGGTCCGCCTCGTGTCAAATGTCACCGCGTTCATATATAACAACAGAGGCTGACGTGTTTTAGTCTATTATTAATTCACGGGAAGATACATACCCATCCTAATTATCTAAAGATTGGTTTCATGAAAATTGGGTACCAAGTGTACAGAAGACCATAGATATTAAATAAGCTCAATGATTAAAGTAAGGAATTTCCAACATATTACTTGATAGTTTGGTGGATGATTCTTTACGAAAATAGTCTATTATATGCTGTTAATGGATATATTGGTTATTGTATAATTGGGTCCTATCATAGCAGGTGACTTTTAGCTTCCTATTTACCTAATAGTGCGTATTTGCCATGTCGCTATTAACTATTTCTATTTGTTTCTTGTGGTCTATAAATTTTATGCTTCCACTTTCAATATATCTCCGTAAGTCACAAAACTCAAGCCTGAATCCATGTACAATCACCGGATATAGATAGAAATTTTATGTGCATTTTTATATACTACAGGTTGAACACGTTCCACATTACATCAGTGACACTCACACTATTAGATAAATTCAGCACCTGAACATAATCAGACAATCTTTGAGTAGATAACTGTCATTAAAACCATATTTACCTTGATAATGTTTACTTCTAAGAAGAACTTTAGACTAAACTGTCGATTGAAATACCAGAATTTATTAATTTGAATTGTGGAGATTGTATAAATGTATTTTTATATCTAATATATTTTATATACTGGGCAAGCAATTCGTGCGAGAATATTTGCTTAGGTCTTGACAAAACACTATTAAATTATTATAATTAAATGATATACAATTGAATATTATTGAGTACAGAGAAGTGGTAGATCTAGTCTAAGGCAACTCATTAAGTAATAAAAGGGACAAGTTAACAGGGAGTTTAATTCTTTATAGTGACTAACTTTTGTCCACCTATTGACACACTGTGAATTGTAATGAATATAACAATGAAATTGGAATGAAGAAGTGAATTCATACTAATTTTCTGAAGATTGATATACTACACTTGATAGTAATATACACTGTAGGTATTATTGACTAGTTATCATATCTCTGATCGTTATAGTGTTGGAGTATTATCTTCCCAAAACTTCAAGATTCACTATACAGAAAATTTATCTCCTGTCAATTGTCTCTAATCAATTAACATTCACTAAAGAGTCTATAGTACTTGATCAATAAGAATAACTATTAACTAATGTATAATCAATGTAATGTTGATGCATAATTAAATCCTCTCTCCTTCAGTTGAATGACATTTATGTAAATAAATGAATAAACAGAAGCTGACAAGTTAGAAACTGTTAACATGAAGTAGTTAAGATATGACTTACCATATGATTTTTGAACAATATCCATTTCTTCAATTCAGTATATTAGTTATTAGCATGAATTCAGACTATTTAAATAGAATAAACATTATATATTCTATTATAAAAATGAAGTTATAATTATGAATGTAAATTTGTTTGTATCTAGTTTGAGATAAGTAATTTAATGAAAGTTTATCTATGTAGATTCTGTAAAAATTAATGAAGATTATTCAACATTATCATTATCAATATGAGATTGTTACTGTTTGAATAATAACTACTACTCATTATCTGTTTAATCTCTCCAATGATTATGTCTCTTATACACACTTACAAAAATATACACATTTACAAATATACATATACATATATTGATATACAGACAGTTTATTCAATATTACCTTTACCCTTTAAATTAATATTGTTCATTATTATTAATAGTGGTTTCGGACTTATAATGTATGTTATTTTTTTTCTCTAACATGATGGTCAATCGTAGATTTTGATTTATAAGTATAGGGGGGGGGGTGGGGGAGAGATGAGACTAATGCATATAAAGTTAATCTCTGTATATTATTAATATAAATTTGTTTATATGTATGTATGTGATAGGTGATTAGTAATTTTTAATATCATTTGTTTTACTCTACAGGTTCTATCTAACAAAGTTTACAAAAAGAGTATAATGATAAACACAATAAAGACATTAGCCAATAAATATGAGAAGCGTTGTATACACGTGTATAACTTTTGTGAGCATCTATAGTTTTGTTTGTTTATCACAAATTAACTGGTGGTGATAGTATTCATTCTTTATGAGTATATCTATGATGTGGTTTTTCTACTCATCTACATACATATTAGCCTATCACCTTCTATGTAAAATAGTCTTACATGAACAGATTAACATACGCATATAATACAAATAAGTGATAAATTCTATACATTGAATAAATTGACTAACATACAGATAACTTAGTTGTTTAGTCCTGCAAAAATAAAATCTCATTTGTCTCTTTTCACTTCCTTCTTTCAAGGATACTTTATTATTCTCAAATCAGAAATTCTTACTATTCAATGTCTATTTTTGCATTTATATATACATAGGTTTTACTCACCTATATTTTCAGACTATATTGAAGTCTTAGAATGAAAATACATGTTTTTTTTTGTCATTTATGAAATTGGATTAAATAAAACTAATGTATATTATCGAAGTCACGTGATACTTAGACACGTTTATAAACATTAATTACATGTATACTTAATGGTAGTTTTTCATCATGAACTAGGATCAGCTGGAGAACAAGTGAAAATCAAGCAGAAGTAATACAGGGATTTTGGTTTGATCTGTGACTTCGTGATAATGAATGACCCTAGATTTATAAGAGTTTGAGTATAGTCAGTGTTATCATTGATTGATTGATTCTGTCTGTAGTTAATAACCCCTAATCTGTATCAAATAAAAGCTCGCATTAATAAAACATCGACTAGCTCAGCGTATTAAATAGGATCTAAGCATTTCAGTGATAAAATAAGATCTGGTGTGTTGAGTTAAATATAACTACATTGTAACAATCTTAAACAACTATCCGCACAATTCTATTCACTTTCGATAGTCATCGCACTAGTGGTTAACTTCAAGATGTTCCTAAAGTTCAGGGGAAAGGCTGTGACTGGTGGAGCTCAGATTTGTAGGGAATGACATAGGTATTACCAGTGACAATAGATGAACACCGCACTATGGTAAAAACTTTATGAAAGTGTGATTCCTGCTATTGGACAGCAGCCTAGTAGTTCAGATGGACAATGGTTCTCCTTGAAATCTAAAGGCCGTGGATTGGATCCCCTAACAGAATGGAGGATACGCTCTTCTGAGCAGTCCCACATTAGAATGAATCAGCTGTCTAATACTTCCTAGTTTTCAGTAATACCCAACCAACATCAATCCATGACAAACACAGGTAATTAAACTTAACACCTATAACCACGAAACCACTTCAGTTCAATTAATGTTAAATTACTTTGAAAGTAATCTCTTTCTATCCTAATGAATGAAGCTTAGAAATATGGATAGAGAGAAGAGAGTGTTGTGCTACTAAATTATGAGTAGTTCATATTTTTCTTTAAAGAAACGAAGTAGTTCGATTAAATTATTATTTCGTCGCACTTTTCAAATTGACGAACAATATTAAACATAAGATTGTGATGAGAAAATTACCGGGAATACAAACGTATCGTTGTAGAGTTACTAATCAACAAATTAACTTCTCCTCCTGAAGGATGTTTACAAAAATTTAGGACTATGGAATCAAATAATAAATAATGAGTTGATTTAAAACGCTCAATAAGTTAACAGATTAATGATAGGCACTGTTTTAATGGATATATTCACTTGATAACTGACCAGAATATCATGAATTCCTAGTTTTCAATAATCTATCATCTATTGTCAGCTTCTTACATTAAACGTACATGAAGTTCACCATAAAACTTCTTGGCATTACATTTGTTTGTTTCAACAGTATTGTATTTTTAGTAAGTAACTACTCATCTCATATAAGAAAAAGTAAAACGTGAGGAGAGGGGAGGGAAGAATTACCTACGAGTATTTAATAAAACAATCAAGTATAATTAGTTATTAAACATTTACGAGCAGGTTATATATATATATATATATATATATATATATATATATATATATATAATCATAGTTATGTGTCCATTTTTTGAGTGCAAAACAGTACTTTACTACTCATTTGTCGATTGCAGCTAGGTGTGTCTAGACCAGTTTTATTAAAGGATGTATTTATTTGTTCTAGGATCCTGCTACCGACCCCTTCTAAAATCAAATAATTCAACAAGAGTGGTGAAATAATCGGCTTGTTGGCTTAATTAAAAACTTAACTGACAGAATTCATTTTATCGCGAGCCTATTAATGATTTCTGCCATCTAAGTAGAGGACTGAGTACCGCGAATATTCCACGTGCAGTTTATACTTAATTTTGTACGAGCGTAGCGACTATATTTACAATAAAGTGTTAACAAAGACCCCTTTTTGATGGTCTGCATGAAAAAGAAAAATCTCTGAAGAAATTCGCATAAAATGAGAGGAATGAAATAGTGAAGTTTACTGAGCATAAATAATTTACGTCCACTGTCTGAAATATAATGAGACTAGGATTAATCCCAATTATAGGACGGTGTAAACACCAGTATGAATATAACTTGAATAAGATTGTATAGTGAAGACTACTAAACCAGTTAAATGACCAACCAAAACTCGTAAGTATAGCTAATTCATGTTTCGTTGACATCCTACTCTGGGTAAAATGTTCAACTGCAGCCTCACCTACTGTTAGGAGTGTTAGGTTATAATACCTGGCTCCTAGTAATGAGTGTCTGTTAAATCTTGGTAAATAAGTTTCGCAATTTGATACCCTAATTACCCTGAAAAATAGGTTGACTTTACCGTTGACTTATGTAATAAAATAAGCCGGTAGTGGAAACGAATAATATTTATTAATTATTTATGGGTATTGTATAAATTATTGCATTTGTACTTGAGTTCACAAATTTTATTTCAGTTAGACGACTATAGAGAACCAGGAAGCACTGCTTGCTGTCTCATCTTAATATGAGACTTTTGAGTAGCATGCACATGAATGGTCGTTAGCTACTTAGAAACATCGAGTAACGCCACAGTGTCCTAAATCTTATGCCACTGAGTCAGCAATTAATGATTTATATCTCTAACTTAAGTCAACTAGAGATATTACTTGACATCCAATAGGATTAAACTCATCAAACTCCTGAATTATTCCTTAAAGCCATTTACTAGTGAGCTCTTACTGATCATAACTGTGTTTTGAAGGCTGCCAACTTTGAATGTGATATCTGATTCGGTAACCTGGGTAGTTCTGCACTGATGTATTTGGCTTCGGTCCTCAATGAAGATGTGACTGTGAATTCCTGAGGAGTTTTATACTAGAAAGAAACAGCTGTTGGATGTTTCCTGATTTTCAATATTCGTTTAATCTAAGTCAGCTCCTGATCATGATCTCTGTTAAAACTAAAGTAGATAAAAAATGTGAAAGATAAAATATAGAGGATTTCATGTTAAAGAAGGAAAACTTACATTTGAGTATAGTATTTTTCCTTGTTCTTATGTACGCTGAAAAAAATTGATTATGTTTGATAAGTTTTTATTTACTAAAGAGCAACTTTTACAATTAACTGACGTTAGTTGGTGAACCGATAAAACCTAATTAGTACTAGTCATCTATCTAATCTTGTTTAACACTCTTTAGAGGTGAACATACACGACCCTATAAAAATGGATTAATGCGCTCGAAAGTGCCTAGTTTAGAAAAAAATTTCCAAAGTTCCAGTGAGAAGACAGCCAATGATTACAATTTTATCAGAAATGAGATATTTAATGATTTCACGCCATATCATGAATTTATTGCGGCTGAAAATATGAACCTCTGAACCTCAGCTTAGTGGCTTCAGGTTAACAAGCTTGCCGAAAATAGTCATTGGTTCGATCGCTGCCATTTTTAATTTCCGGGTAATTTCGAATCAGAAAGAAATGTATCCAGTGTCCTTCGATTTCTAATAGTTGTATTACTGAACTTAATTTTTGGAAATAATCATAAAAATGAATTAATAGAGATGTTGGAATCAACATATCCCGGACAACCTCAGACAAATAACATGCTATAGCTTGGGCATATGGTAAGGCAGATCGTTGTCATAATGTGGTTTTTTCATTAGGCCAAAGTCTTTTACTTAAATAACTCAGTTTATTCCAGTATTGTTTATACAGTTATTACCTACATATGTATAAAATTTGCCTTTGTTAGTGAAGCTTCATATACACTTCTGGTCTTCATACATCATATAGCTCATTGGGTGTTAGCTAAAACACATATTTTGAAGCCCCAAAACAAACTGCACGGTAACAAAAGCTGACTATGAGAAATATAATTAAGTTTTGATTTAACCCCTGACAACTCTAAAGAAATTAACCCATTAGAATATTGGCTTTTGTAAGATACTATAGATTATTTCTTATTTTGGTGAGACAAAAAATGCATTTAAAGGGAAAAATTTTCTTAGTCTATATCTTAGACTAAAAGGAAGAGTAGGAAGAAGAAGTAATGTAAAAGAAGGCAGTAATTATGCAGGAAACAAATCACACGCAATAACAAAAAATAGAATATTTAACTAAAGACGTTATAAATAAGAAAGTGACAATGAAAAATAGGACACATTGATTTTCTTTAAGACGTTGCATATTTTTTTGTCTCTACTAGTTTATACTAAATCGGATAACAGTATGATTGGTTATTTTGTAAAGAGAAATAAAATATCAGTTAATTGAAGATTAAAGAAGTGGTAAAAGTTTTCTTCAAGAAAATAAATTTTCTATTATTTTCCGTTTGAATGTCTAATGTAATCATTATTATTTCTATACAGTGAATTATATAATTCACTGTATAACATGATTCATTTTTAGGATAAATTTGTATATTCCCGTTGATCTGTTATAGACTGAAGCTGGTCAGTGTGACTGACTGGACTCAGTAGTTTAGTGGTGAACGCGGTGGCGTTCGACACGAAACGGACTGGGTTCGGATCCCAGTGTGAACATCAACATTGAGATGCAGGTACATCCAGCCGATGAGTCCCAAATAGGATGAAACGTGCGTCCTGTATTCCACTTGCCAGTCACAATCCAACTTATATAATGATTCATTTTTGTTGAATATAATTTAGCTTTAAATTTAAAATGATAAGATATGAAAAAGGAAACAAAATGTAATTAAAATGTACTGTAACTATAAAGAAAGGCGAGAGGAGTGATCGCATGTTATTGATGATGTTATATCGAACGATTCAAGAAAGGTAACTAACTTTCTGAACTGTTTTCTAGTTCACTATTTTATTTGTTTTCAGTATATGTGTTATGACATTAGAAAAGGGTTTATATTAACGATTCGTATGACTAAGTGATTGGTGCAACCTTGTACGCAAGAAGTCACAATAACGAGCGCCAATGAGAGTTTCTAGCTGATCACTGCACGTCTGCTTGATGTCAACTCAGTCTCAAGACGGAAACAGAGAACACAGATTGATGAGCCAACCAAAGAGAATAATGTTGTATTTCAAATAGTCGTTTATATATATGCAAATTAGGCCACACCGTCAACCACTTAGGAGTTTTACATTAACACAAAACAAAGGAGATTGTGGCAGTGAATGGTGGGGTGGGGGTAACGTGCACACAACTAATTAACTGTAGTTCATAGTAAGAGATAACACACTATCAGTAAATATACTAAACAAGAGGATGGGGTAAAATGAACGTAACAGTGATATAAATGAAATGTCTGCATTAGCCACAGTTACAAAAATTGAAATATTGTTCTAAGACACAGTTTTGAAAATCCATTACTCTTCTTTAGTCTCCCCATATAACAATATGTATATCGAATATTTTTTTTTTATTGTCGTCATGATCCCATCAACCTAACCACCCATTAGATTCACAAACCGTTATCATACCACTTGCCATTCAGGTACTATAGTCAACTAATTTTGTATCTGTACACCTCCCCAGTTCCTAGTCATTGTTTCCGTTTAGTATAAATGTTATTCTTCCGTTAGTACGCTGAGTGGTCAGGTTTTGTATGTATGTAGATGAATGAGTAATATATAATCTGACTGTTGGTTTGGTTATCTCGTGTTCTTCTTTCCAACTTGGGGACTAGTAGTCACGGGGCAGACGTGTGTGTGCACTAGTTAGTTTTCCATTGTTTTCCATATTTCGTTATCTCCCAGTTTTTCAAGATATAACAGATGACCTTCCAGAGAATTTAAAACAATAATTCTTAAATGTTATGGATACTAGAAAAATAAGAAACCAATCAAATTAATGAAAAGACACGAGAAACAAACCACTGCAACAAATTTCCCAACGAATCCTAGTCTATACATGTGAAATTTTTCTAGTGCTGTTCTTAATAAGACAGGATTAGAAGCACTATAGCCGGGTCTCAAGTTTTCCAATATAGAGAAAAAAATTAGTAAGATGGATATAAAGACACCTCGCTAACTATTATGTACAGAAGGAGGGGTTTAGTCTAACATCTAAATATGGCTTTGAAATGCTATAATCTTCATTAGTCGGTGGTACTTATAAATACCTAAACAACAGTCCGAACCTGGAAACTATCCTAACCAGAAAACGAAGAAGCATTGGGGGGGTACTCAGATCCAATGTCGTTTTGATAATGACAAAACCAGATAAAAGCTCAAGAATTGTCTTCATCGACAAAATCGATCATACGGCAAAAATAAACACCCTACTAAAAATGACAGGAAATTCCAAATGCTTTCAATGAGAAATGATGCATTAAATAAGATCTTAAAAGAAATAACTGATACTTTAAAAGCGATTAAATAACAAGATCTAGTTTCAGAAAACCTTTCTACCATGTTAAAACGTACTAGAACTATATAGTCTTCCGATGCTTCACATAAGTGGCTTACCATTTCATCCAGTCTTGGATATGATCAGTTAGCCTTACCGTGCTACGATGGAATGAGTAGCAGAGATACCTAGCCCACTTCATCAAGAAATAGTAAACCACAGTATAAAAGATTCGTTTGAGGTTGTCGTAAAAACAAATAAACTGACAGTTACAGACAACTTTGTGACATCACTTAATGTTTCATCTCTATTCACTAATGTCTCACTATTAGAAACAGTAGATTTCTTCTGCAGTGAACTTATAGAAAGGTGTATTGAAACCTTAATTCTTGCTTCAGTAACAAATGAATAAATACCTAGATGTACAATGAATGCTTATTTTCGGTTCAGTAATGAGTACTATAGTCAATCGGATGAAATAGTAATGGGGTCACCACTAGGTACATATCTTGCAAACTTTTTGATGGAAAAACTAGAGAGAGATGTGATCAACCTACTATCTCTTTACTACCTCTACATGAAGAATACTTTCATTATATTAAATAGCGAAGAGGAAAAGAATAACTAACTCATAATATTTAATAACGTCCATCATCTAGTTTACCCCAGTATAACAAACAAAATATTAACATCTCATTCCTAGATATCCGGGAGATCAGACGGTTCAGTAAGAAGGGAGGTATACAGTAAACCGTCAGGTGGGTATCTTTGTGGCTGTTTACTGACTAGGTATAAAAACATAGGGAGGATTCTGATATTCTGAGCCCAGTTAATTTTCTTTGGCAATGCAATTGATGAAGAACCAAATGACATTTAAAATCCACATAGCAACAACAGTTACCCTAGCAGTTCCAGTAATAAACACTAAAATCAAGGAAAGTGAAACCCTAAGTTAGTGACTGCTCTTAAAAAGACATTATTTCTAAAATTGCAGTTTAAAGTTGACGTCATCAGCACAATCTTAATTCAGAGCTTTCTATCAAGGTAAATTAAACATAACATATTACAACTTATCTTAGATTTCTACAATAACGAAAGAAAGTCTAAATTCAGCACCTCCAACTACAATTATAAATTCAACTGCTCCCGGGAAGTCAGTTATATGGGATGCACCTTCTGACAGCTACATTATCGCGTTACAGAGCATCATTCGTCCTCGTTAAGGAAAAGGTAAGTGTGGTAGATTAAAAGTTTCGTTCTTGTTATTTCTGATTGACACAGGACACTGAGTCGATCTTAGTAAATCTTTCAAACTATTTATCAAATTCAATCAAATATCCTACATAACTTGCAGATACGTCGTTTACACACGGTGGAAGCTATTGCTACCCACATCCACAAACATGATCTGTGAATTTAGGAAAGTTTGCACAATCATTTGCTTTACTGTGGCTATTGACGGCGTCAAAAATTGATTTTATTTAACATCATTTTTCTTTTGTCTTCAATTTTACTGAATTTGTTAAAAACCTTTAGTCGTTATGTGCCTAAATAAGCTTAATAGTCATCTCTTTATCCTTAAGTGACCGTTATTATAATATTTTTCTAACTTTATTACCAGCTTGAATTAACCTCCCCCCTCACTCCCTCTGTTGACAATTATTGTTATAGCTGAATTGAAATGGTTATTTTTCTTGTGGAGATTGGCATTTTTAATTGGCTAAACACGTCACAAATTGATAAAGGCAAAGTACCATTAAAAACTGGGGAGTCGCGGACAGCTGTTTTGTTCCGGTGTGGAGTTTCTCAGCAGTGTACACCCCAGAATTTGAGCCAGGGGATCCAGGTTGGCGGTGAACACCTAACCCTCTGCACCATTGGATCGGCACCCAATCTTAGGATTCTCATTTGTATCAGTTTGTGGTATATATTTTTCAATGATACCCTGTTAACATCAGTCTGTGACGTATTCAATTAATTAGTGTTATTATAATTATCATTTTCCGAACATTTTGGTACAGATGAAACCTGTTTACCTCTTTTTTGTATTTAGTCTATTCGCCTTACTCTAGTAATAATATTCAATCCCTGTGACAACTTTTATCTGTTCTTTTACTTGAGATTATTCAACCAGTCAATTTGATGTCGACATATCGTTATTCACTCCACGACTTATAACGATCGATTGGTAGTCACTTTGTCCACCTCATCTTCTGTTAAGCATTTACAATTATCACTATAAAAACATTGGTACTTGTTTTATTAGAATCTGATAAACCACCACTTGATTGGTATCTATTATATATATATATATATACATATATATATATATATATATATCAGTGTAGTGGTTTGATGCGAAACTAAAGAAAAGAAATTTCTTTGCTCAATCGTTGTTTCATAAAATGTGAAAGTATAATTGCCTAGAAACCTGAAAATTGTTACGACTAAAAAAATAAAGAAAAAATGGAAAGTAACGTTATAAGTGGACTCGGTGAATAGTGCGATTTTGTTTGGAATAATGCATTCCAATTCAAATATAGGCATTAGCAGTACTTACACATAAATATATCCATTTGAAGAGTCCTCAATCGAAGAACATGATCATTTCAGATTTCTCTACCGGCCACATGCCTAATACCTTGCGACTGAATGTTCTATCGACGAGATCCGATAGTGACACATGTATTAGAATAACCCGGTATCGGTTCTAGGCCTGATTAGTAAAAGCGGGAAATTTAAACATATTATAAATATCAATCTATTTATCACTGTATAGTATTTCTTATGCCAAACTACTTTAATGTATATGTAAGCTACGTCACCAATGATTATTTGATAAAGTAGTACAGCGAATAACATATTTGTGCTAAGGTGAGAATGAAGAGGAAACCATTCTGGATTCCCAGTAATCATTGAAGTAACATGTAACTGTTCAAGGTCTCTATTGCCATAAAGTCTAACCGTAAAATCAAAAAAGTACTCGGATATTTACATATGCTGAAATTCCTATGTATTCCATTCCTTTTATTAACCTGTGAGAAGCAAGATCAGTTATTACATCAGAATATAAAAATTATTTTGTTTGGCTCTCACATCAAAGTCAGAATTTTCCTTATGAACGTCGACACCGTTCTATTGTATGGAGCTGAAACTTGTTTAGATAACTATGAAAGGCATCCTTTAAAAGAGACAAGTATTTATAAACAACTGTTTGCTCAAAATATTTCGGATTTATTGGCTAGACACGATTATTATCAACCTACTGTAGTAGAGGACAAACTGACCAGAATCCAGCTGAGGAAGAAATCAAGGAAAGACGCTGGAGGTTGATACGACACACATTGATGAGATTCATCAAACTGCGTCACAAGTTAGGCACTAATATGAAATACTCAAGGACAACGGTAAAGAGGATGACCAAAGAACTCATTTTGTCTGGAATTGGAGGCAAACATGAAAATAATAAACAACACCTGGGTAGAACCGGAAATAAAAGCCCAGAACAGAGCTGGTTGGAGAATGCTGGTCAGTGGCTTATGCTTCATATGAGGTAACAGGCGTCAGTTGATTGATTGATTGATTGATTGGTTTTTATCAGCAGCATACAACGTATATTACTAAAAATAAAACCAAATTTTCAATAATATTCAGTTAACTTATTGTCATAAGTTTGCTAGAAATCTCGACGGGAAGTATATCCGTATGGTGGGAAATCGCACTTAAATAAAGTTGATGAAGTTGAGTAAAATATTGCAAATATACCTAAGATGCAGAAGAAGGTTCCGGAAAATCAATCAACTTGATGACAGAAATTTACAAGAGTGAAATATAATGAGTACACAATGAACAAATGAAAAGTAAATTGATGTGGTACGAGTTAAATCCAGATAACTAGACAGAATCCAATATGATATATGACGATGTTAAATAACTAGTCAAATTTCAGTAATGAAAGAAATGATATACAGAAATGAAAGATAAGTTACCAGAGTAAAGAAAGGATAATAATTGTTTCCTCTGGAACATATGAATCAAATTTCAAGGGTTTAATACAGGCAGCTTTCAAGAATTTTAATAGATATATTGCATACTAAACACATTGTAGATTTTTAAGCTGTCTACATGATATGTTGTCGTTAAGGTATTTAGAGAGTGAGCTGTTGAAGTTCTCGTTTTACTTCATTAAAGACTCTTAGGAGCATGTTCGTTGAACCTAAGTTAGGCCCTCCTTCTATTTATACCAATGTAACCACGTTGGCAAATAAGCATAGCTTTGAAAAATATTTGGTATCACAAAACAAATATATACAGTGTTTTATTTAAATGACTTATATTGTGTAACAAAACAATATGGAAATTGTAGTCGGTAAGGAGTCACAATCAGCTTTTGGCTTATTTCATTCGCTTCGACTTCAGTATAAAATACACAATATTGATTCTTGCTTATAGACAGTAACAATTAATCATAAATGTAGATTTGTCCCGGTTGGTGACATAAGTGGAACCCTGAAAAATCAATTCGATTAACTGGTTATATGTAATCTAAATGTAATTTACATAACAAATCGTCTTCATCTAGTAAACCACTGGTTATCATAGAACGCTGATTCACTCCATTTGTAAGCAAACGAATAACTTACAGATGAAAAATGAATAAACACTGTCCATTAGCACATAATGAATAGCATGAGACTGAATCTGACTGATTGGCATGAAAATCGACCCTATTCAAAGTAGTGGGTACATACTATCGATGATTCTGAATCTGAATCAGTTGTGTGACCCATTTTGGTTCCCACAGGCTCTCTAGCTATTATCAACTGTGAAAGAAATTTATGTTTGAATAGTTTTAAAGTATACTCATATATATAGGATGTATACCACCGCCATGAAAGCTGTTTCATTTTATGTATAACTTCCTATTGTATTATTACTTTTTCTTTATATTCTAATGTAATAAATATTGAATAACTCTAATGGAATGTTAATAATTGACTCTTTTTATAACAGTTAATAATAATTCTTAAAAAGGAGGTCATCATTGAAAGATTCATTCGTTTGTTGACCTTAATATCCGGTTAGAGAAGATGTTAACATCGAGAAAAAGAAAATTTACGAGCGTAAGACTTCTAAAGAAGAAGTTACTTTAATAGACTTGTCATGAAATTACTTAGTAAAGGTGATAAAAACAATAAAAACTTCATGTAAATATTACTATTGCTTCGATGATACTTGAATATGAATCTTTGTGTACGTAAATATAAGAATAAAAGGGAAAGGAAATAAAGCAATGAATTAGGTTATCGAATGACTACCGATAGAAATTCTAAGACTAAAAAATCAATTAAACATATAAAGACTATTATTAGACCTACACAGATACACAATCATTTTAACATATTTATTCAAGTTAAGGTATACAAACTGATGATATGCATTTAAATTAAAAATGTAAATGAAATTTCAGTCACAATTGATATCTAACTTCTTTCGTATGCATTTTGACAAATTTTGCCTTAATTTTTGGGTGGGAAAGGATTTTGTAACTTCCATTAGCTGGAATTCTTTGAAAACCCATGGAGAACCAGACAAATTAATCGTCATAGTTTGAGGATGCTAGGTAACACTTTAACCACACGTCAATGTATGTTTATTGAACTCAGTCCAGAAATGAAAAACTAAGTTAATTTTTGAAGATGAGTATCAAATTAACTAGGATATATAAAGGCCACTGGTGTACCTTTATGTAGAGTTGTGAGTCTACACGTCTTGGGAGATTTAACCTAGAACTATGTAACTAATTCCCATTTGTTATGAAAATTACCGTCACCTTTAGATTGTTTTACATGTTGCTTTCAACCATTTAATCAGAGAAAGTTATAATATATTTGTATTAGTTTGCTCTGTTGATTCTTGTTTGAATCAGATTGAAGCTGACAATCTGAATGCTGGAAGGACGTTTCGTCTTATTTTGGATTTATCAGCTAGGTGTACCTGCATCTCAGTGTTGATGTTCACATTAGGTCACACTTGTACAATGTGTATGTATATATAGTTAGAATGTATTCGGCTTTTCTCTTTGATTTATTTTGGACTGAAATTGATCAGTCTCTTATATGTGCTTCCTGAGCGGATTGCCTCCATATACCGATAGTTCACAAGTATTGCTGATTCATGTCTAAATCATACTATGATAAGGTGACTATCTATCGCATTCTCATATTATGACCTCCTTCATCCCCCCCCCAATTTCATAAAATTTAATTCACCACTTTATTCTGTTTACATTATTTGGTTAATCTTCAACGTATTGAAAATTTTATATTATTTCATGTATATTAATCCAAATTTCCTTTAAGTTTAAACAGTAACGAATAATTATTTCAATTGTTCTATGGAAGAGACATTCCAACTGCTTACCATCTCATCTAAAATTGAATCGACCTAAATGTATATAATTACCATCCTGTCAGCTTAACTTGTATAGTTGTTGAGCTTTTAGAACCAGATTTCCAGAATAAACTACTATCATACAAAAGTACATAGTTTACTGACTTATTATTCGTTGTGATCATTACTACTAAACAAACTTCACTGTGAAATAAAACTCGATGGTAGCTTAAGTCTGTGATATGCTATCTTGTATTCACCAACTGGAATAAGGCGTTTGATGGTCCTTTATTTAGGACTTATAGCAAAACCTAATAGCCTCGTGGACAATTAACTATATGAAGATAACTATATAAAGAGCAAATAAGTCTGTTTTAATCATTGCTAATATTATGTACGGATGATTTAAATTGGCTAGTTGGTAGGCGCAAAGTAAGCTTGAGCTAATCTGAATTGATCACCACAATATCACCCTAAATAGGATGCTACTATTACAATTTCCAAAATAAAATGACTGAGGTCATAAGTTAAAGATAGCAGAATATTTTAATGCAAACGATCCTAAAGTATTCCGTATATTACATTCATCTTATTTGACCTTGACATAAGTTGATGTAAATATATTTAGGTTGTTTTATCCCACCTATATTAACCTTACATTATTGCATATAAGTAACCACTTTAGATGCTGTTAAAGACGGTGACACTTATTATGTAAGTTTTAGGTTAACTGTTTAACATAATTAGAAAATCTTTGAAGTGACTGAAGAATTTGTGTATTAATTTAATTAGTGTGTGTGTTATCGGTTGATCGAAAGATGATAATTTTTGTAGACTATCCAAGATCTGATTAAAAATTAGTAAGTGATTAAAAGAGATATCAGACCCGGACAAGAGATCCCTTTATAAACAAAAAATAATCAGTTACAGTGTTAAAGTACACAGAATTTACTAAATTTAGTTAGTTGTACAACATATCAACCAGAAACCAATCAGGCAATCCTTATCTTAACAGTATGAGTCTTTTAAAAGTTTTGAAGTAATATGCTTAATGTTTTCACTTCTTTTTTTATAATCGGATGCGTTTGAACAAGGTGCACATATATATCTTAGTTATTTTAGGGATACTTCTTTTTCAATTACTACTGTAGCGAAGTTAGAACTGTAGACATCTTAAAGAACTAGCATTATCTTGATACCACTGATTTTCCTGAGCAAAGGTGATAAGAAATTGACAAACTTTTGCTATTCTGCTCAGTAACTTATCTTACGAAATCTCCTGCCATCTACAGACAACAAAATACTATAAGTGGAAACGAACGACATTTTTGTCACTGTAGACTATTATCTACATGCAGTAGATTATGACATATAAATAGTGAGTTTCTACGACAAATGTCAATCCATTATCATTTATTTAGTTAACTGTGATCTCAGTGATGATAAAGACATGGATAAATGGTTCATCCTTTCCAAAGTTATAGCGTACTCTATTTGTTAGTCGATAACACCATAGCACTGTGCAATAGATATATAATGTTGACTGATGTTAATGTAAGCCAATATAAACTGTGATAAAAGTATTAATATTAGCATTACAATATGTCGAAAACTATAAAGAAACTTGGTATCTGTTACAAATATAAATTCGAACCACTCAATCGTAAAGTTTATCACTACTAAACAATCCTAAGCGTACATCATCCTTCTATGGTAGTAAATTGTTGGTAGTTACCTTTGAAGCATTCAACTACAAGAACGAATAAAAAGTTTAATTGTACCTGTTTCTTATTAAAAATTTACGTGTTTAATATCTAAATAATGAAAATTCATTCTTTAGACGACTAACATAAATTCTGGTTAGTGATTAGTTCTATTCGTTTATTGATTCAGTAGTTCTTAAGCGTTTAACTGGTAACCTGACGGCTGTGAAAATAAAATTACTCTCCTTCGTAAAAATATTATTAGTATGTTGAGTGTTTGCATGAAGTAATTATGAAACGCTAGACTTATCTTTTCATGCTGAGCTACATTTGTCAGAAGATACATCTTCAGTTTTGATAGAACTAGATACTTACTTGGAAATATCTTTGATTATAGCACTAACTGACCAATCTGTGTATCATATAGACAACATCGATCTTGCCAAAATTCTGGATACACCACAATGGTATGATCAAATCACCTTTAAACTAAGGTTCATATTCTCTTATTAGTTGACTTTAATCACTTGACATTGTAACACAGTTCATACAGAGTCAAGTTAAATAGAAGCCATGTAAGCAGTAGAAATTTATAAACAAAGTTAAACAACATAATGATTACTATTAAATAGTAATTAATTATAGGTTGAATAAGTTTTCATTAACCTAAACATAGTTTGTGTAAAAATTAATTAATAACTATGCGTTCACATCACAAATTAAACTGATCTATATGATCAGTATATATTGAGAATTACTGTATAAATTTGTAATCTTGATATGAACTCTATAGTTGTAAGCACACATATCCTCTTACCTGAGAGAAGTGGGGGGGTGGTGGGTGGGTGGATAAGGGAGGCATTCATTTTGTGCTATATGTTCTCAAATAATATACACTTTTAACTTCAATTAATTCACAATATATAATACAAATTTATAAATCAACATTAATAATGTCATCTTTTATTTTATTTTTTTATAATAAATTACAAAAAACTTACACTTTTTTTAAGGTCAAAAAATAATTGTTTTAACAATTAATATTAAAAGCATATTTACATATGATTATTGAAAATTGTCTAATCAACAAAAATATACAATTTTATTATGATGAATGTATCCAACGTAACCTGAATAACAAGCAGTCCATAAATATTGTACATGATAATTAACTAATAAATTTTTGTAAGCATATTTTAGCATTACAGGATAGTACAATTTATTAGTAGTATTTATATTTTATAAATGTTAATCAACTTGAAAATATATCAATATACATTGTATAATAACAAAAAAAGAAAAAATAAATTGTTTTGATGATTAACTTTACAAAATGATATCGGTTTTATATCATTTGAAGGTATTTGTATCTTCAACTCGATTTGTTATATACTGAAGTTGATCAGTCTTTGTTGCTATATGTATATGTCAAGTAGGCTGTATCAGTACAGCGGTGGTTTATAATTATGCATTAAATTAGATTAAGGTTAACGAATGGAATCCAAGAAGCGCATTTTATTTTTGTTCAGAACTTGTCACTTAATTGCACCTTCATCTAAGTGTTGTTGTTCATATCTGAACTTGAATTAAGTCCGTTTCTGACTGAATTCATACTTTCGAACTGTAGCTGTATCAGGACAATCTGTTCAGAGTACACATATGACAACAGAGACTATTCAACTTCAGTCTATAACAAACCAATCGGAAGATACAAACACCTTAGAATTATGTATAAATGCCTTTTGCATAAATGTGACTGTCTTAACTTAGTAGGCTAGTGGTAAACACTGTGTATGTTGACACAGAACGAACTGAGTTCAAGTCTTAATGTGAACATTAACACTGAAATACAAGTACATCTGTTTAGTGAGTTCCAAATGGGAGTAAACGCTGGTCCTGAATTCCACTTATAGATCACAACTTAATTCCTATATTGTTTCCGATTTAACTCTTATCGGATAGAAGTATTATAATGTTTTGGATGGGGATGAAGTATAGTTTTAATACAAATTGCTGTTTAGAATAATAATAATAGCTTTGTTGTATATTTAAGTTGGATTGTGACTGGCAAGCAGGATCCAGGATGCGCGTTTCGTCCTATTTGGGACTCATCGGCTGGATGTACATGCATCCCAATGTTGATGACGGCGTTTGGCACGAAGCCAACTGAGTTCGAATCCCAATGTGAACATCAACATTGGGATGCAGGTACATCCAGCCGATGAGTCCCAAATAGGACGAAACGAGCGTCCTGGATTCCACTTGCCAGTCATAATCCAACTTAAATATATAACTTTTGTAATATCGCTATATCGAGACATTCGTCTCAGAATGCACATATGGCAACAGAGATTGACCAGTTTCAGTCCATTGCAAATCAACGGGAAGATACAAGCTTATCCTAATAATGGCTTTGTTTTCAGGTAGCATTTTGTAAATGAGAGCATATCAGTCTGCAGGTATGATTAGAATGATATGGGTTTATCTACATACAAGGGTTTAGGTAATGAGTCACTGTAGAAAAATTTACACCATATGAAGATATTGATTAAGAACAATGCCAACGACAACAAAGTTTACAGTACTAACAAATAATACTAACGTATAGTATATCTTCAAAAACAATAACAGTAAGCTTGTTAGAGCTACGAGGTGTTTCATTGTAAAAGGAAATTATCTAAAAGTATTTAATACATAACATTCAGAGGAATACGATATCTCAAAAAGAAATTTGTGGACCCAAATTAGGTGATTTCTGAATAACTGATGCAAATTCATAATACAGAATGTCCACAATTACATAGATTAGATACAAATTACTGAATTAAATAATTGTTGTTAAGTTTTCTTCACTTAGTATGATTATGTAATGATTATTCAAGTGATAAGATTTATTATCGGTTTTCTAGGTTAACTATGGATGCGGAGCAGGGGGTGGAATAAATTCATTCTAATTGATATTATTCTCAACGGTTTATGCTTTCTAACTCCTGGTATAACGATTTATAAGCAGATGAATATTTATGCTCATGAGACGACCAGCCCGTTTATATTTAATAATAATAATAATAATAATATTAACAATAATAATAATAATAGTGATAACAGTGGTAACAGTAACAATAACTCGTATGGAGCCATTCTTTGTTTGTTTGTATATTTGGATGAGCATAAAACCTGACTGGATCTTGACGTTAACTAAATCCACAGGTCATTACCACTCATTAAAATTATGATAATCTATCCTCTTTTATATTAAGTGGAATATTATAAAATGATATATGATAAAATCATTAATTACCAGATAGTTTAATGATTATTTCAAAGTATATTAAGTAATATGGATTACAAGTTGTAGATAGAAGTTAATTACTAATTAAAACTTCTAACAATTTACGCTACATTTTAAATTTGTAGCATTCAAATCAAAATGGTATTCAGAAAACATTCCTGTAAACTTTCAATTTTTCGCCATTCTGAATGGTTGTGGAACACTAAGGAATTTTAGCTAACTCAATAACAAAAGACTTTTCGACAGAAAAATAAAATTATTTAAGGTGGTTCTGTGGAGATAGGTATTAAGTTTAGTCGCCTGTATTTCTTCACAGATTGGTGGAGGTTGGATATCACAAAAAATTAGGGAGCACTGGATAGCCATTTCGTCCTACTACGGGACTCGGCAGTGTACACCATTGATTCCGATATGGAATTCAACCGAGGGCTTGCATGATGTTGAATACTTAGCCCTCATAACTGTTGGAGTTCAGACTTGTCGAAAGTAAAACAGTTATTTTCTATGACAACAGATGATCGTCATGCTATATCATGACTTGATGAGAGTAGGTATTCTACTAAATGACGCCGGCTCAGTAATCAGAAGGTTAAGCATTCGCCAATATCAAGGCCATGGGTTAGATTCCCTGAAGGAATCTACGATGTTTACTGAATAGTAGTCCTACGCAAGAAAAACAAATGTATATTGGTAATTTGGAACGAAGATTCCATTGAGCATATTATTATATTATGTCTACAGACAAGAATCAGGTACAACCAGTAGATTCAGTTAGTTGTCCTTATCAACAAACATCTAAATATAATCTATTATGTTATAGAGATATTTTTATTGACAAACAGTATACTAACATTAGTAAGGTCGCTTTTTTTACCTTAGCCATCGAACTAATTTCAAGCGTTAAACTTGACTCTTAATCTTTATTTTATTCCCGATCTCATTCCAATTTATTGTTATTAGTGATTTCTAATATTCAACGTGTCTTCAAACTTACTCATCATTTTTTATTGCTAGGTGACTAGATAGAGTAAGCAACTGGTTTTTAAACCGAATCTTTTATTTTTTCTATTATTCCGTAAAGATTAGAGACAAATAACTAGTATTTTAATTTTGTTTTTCTTCACCCAGTTTGATGTTTATGGCGTCGGCTTTTTAATTGTTTCATAATTGTTATGATAATTTACTCACCACCCATTAATTGGTGTTGATTTCGTGAATTCGTGTTGAATCATGAAAAGAAGTTAATTGAAATGAAATGTCATCGTTCTCTTTGTGTTCTTAATGACTTAATGGGAGTATTTAATGAATATTGCTAACTACAGTGTATAGATTCTGTAAGAAAGTATCAGTAGTGATCCGTGAGAAATCTATAGTCGCCAAAAGATATACGCAAATAAATCAAATCAATCAGCCTGGAATAAATTCAAGAAGTCAGCATGATCATATCACTCTATTATATACTTGAACATTTTAACATATTTTCATCAACTTCCTGGAACCATTTAATTTTAGTTATACTATGTTCTCTGAAAGGTTTAATTGATGAGGATTCGTTGACATTCTAAACGATTTCATTGGCGCAAACTTCTATACCATCTCAATGTCGTTTAGTTTATGAAACTAACATAGTGTTAAATTAGAGTTACAATATCTTACAGAATGTTATGTTTGTTTATCAGAGGGATACGACAGTCTAGTAAAATAGTACAGTGAAAAATTTGAACGTCCACTACAATGATATAACACATACAATTGTAATTGTCATGAATTGTACTGTTAGCTTCTCGATACAGAATGCAATCTATTTACTTTATAGTATGGAGTTCCATAGATACATAAGCCGTTATTAATTATATTTGATTTTTAAAAGGAATTTACTTAAACTTTTCAGTTTGTCACATTCATCTAATGAGGTGTATTTACAACTTGACTGGAACTTAAAATTCATTTAATATTTCAACTTTGAAAATAAAATATCACCAATTATATCCAATTAAAATAATAAATCATCCCTCCCCTCTCCTCCCTCCCTCCTATCATTCATAATCACAACTATCATTTCAGTTATCTCGTATACTGTTATCAGTAAATTATTTTGTCTAGCAAGAATATTTAGGATAACAAAATTATTTTCCTTCTCATATGATCTATTATTGTCACTAGTTTCTTTTGTTGTTGATAAACTCTATGGAAGAAAAAAAAATCTAATTTATCATAAACTTTTACTAGTTTACATCCTTTTTTTTCCAACATAATTGACATAATTCTTATCGTTGTGTGTAATTATAAAGATTAGATTTCAACTGTTACTTCTGTTGACTTATGTACATCTAATTTAGTTCCGCTAATCACTATTATATTGGGTAGGCATGCAAGTATATATTTATTGACATATTAGGCTTATACAAGATAGATATACTGAAGTATATATATGTATATATATACCCCTACTTACAAATAGATATATTCACTTGAATAAACACATGATGTTAAACTGCTTATCGTTTTGTTTTTGTCTTCTACTGAAGTTATAACTTTTCTTCTGTACAGAAAAAAATGAAAAAAGGAGGGATATATAAACGTTTTCTTCCAGTAATTCCAGTTCTCCTTAACTTCTATCTCAAATTTTCTAGTCAGATTACTCTAAGTATTCTTATTATCTCTCTATATTGTAAAAGATTAACTTCCGGTCAACTTTTATTTCAGAGAAAGTAAAACATACGGTCAAGTTTTACTCAACTATGTAATGTAGATTTACAGAAATTTGTGCAGCATATATATATATATATATGCACCTTAAAAGATTAGATGATATGTTCGATACTTGTATACAATGTAATAACGATAGAATATTGGCCTTTTAGAAATTGTTCTCCTCTACCTTGTGCTAATTATCTCAATAATTATAAATCTATCATAACTTATAATTTATGAGAAATCATTATTATTAATCATAGAATAAAAGCAACAATTATGATATGGATAACATTACTGTTAGTAGTATTATGAGAAATGATCACATAGTGTATTCTACTTAATACTTTATTGCCAGTTAAATATTCTATATAATAATATTGAGCTACTCTTAACTTAAACTCATCAAGGAAATCATAGAAAAGAAACAAATCAACAATATACACCCGTATATAACAACTAATTATTATAATGTGCATCAATGCATAAAGTTATACAGATAATATGCAATGTGAATTCATGCTTGCATGAATTTATTTACTTTAAAAGTTATTTCATAGAGTGAATAAATAAACGGACATATATAAAGCAATAAAATAATATGTAATATTGAAAGAAAAAAGAAAAGAAGAAAAAAGACGGGATACAGTCATTTTATGATTTCTGTTATTATTATTATTATTGCCCTACTTCTTGTCTAAATTAATTAACATCAGTGGTCTTTAAAGAATTACTGGTTAGTGCTACATTTTCTTGTCTCTTAACAGTCTTTATTACTATCTGAAGCATAAGTAGCAGTAGTAGTAGTAGTAGTACTAGTAGTAGTAGTAACTCCATTGAAGCAATATAAAAATCCATTCACAGTGTCTTAGTATAGATTATAAACTTGTAATTGTGTGTGTGTGTGTATATATATGTGTAAATAAATATGACATTCATAGAGCATAGTTGAAAGTGTAGAGATGAAAGTAATTACTGTAGTTATAATAATGATAATAACAGTCTTATAAAGTAATTAGGGCATTCATAGTAATTTATTCAAGACAAATTTATACGTAAATAAATATCTTTAAAATGTTGGAGAGAAATTTTATCAATGCATGCCCTTAAATTTTGAAGTATATGAAAAGATAATTGTCAACATCCTGTATGTGCATAAATCTTGAATGTTTCATTCTCCAATTAAGAGTATTGAATAGAGTTTCTGGGTGTATAGTTGTATGTCTACTATAAATAAATAGTGGGTGTAATTTTTGATAGAATCTACCATAACGGACAGTTTAATCTGGCCTAAACATTTTAATACACTTGATTTGTTTTTGATAAAAGTTTTGTTAGCGTAAATATGTTTCTTCGTAGACAACTGTTCTGAAGACAATAAAGCTATACAAAAGCATATGCACTAAAATCTTTAAAAACGCAAACATACTTAAGCATGAGTATCAATAGTCGTTTTGAAAGAATATCTTAGTAAGAAAAGCATTACATATCATCACATACGTTTATGCTGATGTTCTTTACCGATTCCTTCATTTTCAGCCAAATAGTAAATTCTAAGAATTACAGTCAACAATAAAAATCCTTTATTTACTATCTTTCTAAAACCCTTAATTATAACTAGATTATATCTTGATGGTCACTGGTTGATATCAATTTCAAAAACCATTGAAATCGCAGAACACTGAACGGATGTTTTATCCTTGTTTGAGACTTCTAAGTATGGTACACCTAATTCACACGAAATCAAACCCATTATATCAGGTTTTATCGGGAGAAAAATGTTATTAAGTTATTGAATGGTAATTATATTCTTCATATTTCCGAATCTAATTAGTATGTGGTGTTGCATTGCTTCGATAAGTGATAACTGTCTCATTTGTCTGTATGCTTATGCCTTCCTTCAAAAGAGTCTTAAATATATGATAGGGTCGACAATTCATTTGGTAATGTTGTTGTACCTTTTTACAAAACCGTTGTCTAACATGAATTAACAGGCTAAATTATTTTGGTCATCGGTCACAATAAAACTGCTTTCCTAATGCTTTGTTGGCTAAAGATCGACTTCGAATATTCAAGGATAGTCATCAAATGAAAACAAGTGCTTATAAATAATGAAATAAAAAATGACTTTTTGACCTAAGTGCACTATTTCAAACTTAGAATTTACAGGTCTGGACAAACACAACTGACGCCGATTGACGTAGTTTGGTAAATCAATAAATCACGAAGCATCTATCAATAGTCTCAACTCTTTATTATAAAATTCATCGCAGTTTTCGTAGTTCAGTTAAGTTAAAGAATATTTGTGTCATGAACGACTACCAATATTAATTGAATGAATATTGACGAACGCCATGTATTTCTAATGTTTAAAGCCAATCGGATTCTACCATTCATGATGCAATGTTACCACTAATAAAGATATTCAAACATTATTTCAGTTGATTGGAGGTTAGAAATTCTAGACTTATGTTTAGTAATAGACGGTATTCGTCGATGAAGCGTACTGCTCTGGAAACTCGAATCCATGTCACATTGATATATTTCAACTAACCGACAAAGTTTGATCAGTACTATGGGCAATACAAGCATTAGACTAGTCACTACGCAGTAATCATTCACTGTCTCAATCCTACAGGAAGTCAGCCGGAATAATAAAGTGATAAAGTTGCTCATTGTAAAACCTGACTACTCACTTGCGAATCCCTAAGGTGGCAGGGATTTCTTCCAAGATTCTAGATACGTCTTAGTGATAAATGTCAACTGGATGGAAACAGCGATTCATGGATGAACACTGATCACCTCCAACTATCTATCATTGGCACTGATAATTTGCTTTTAACATCAATAGATCACTTGGCAGATTATTCCACATTATTTGCAACTTGACGTTGATGTGTACTTTTAACTATATAGATTATTCGTTTTAACTGAATAACTTCAATACAAATGTCTGGTGAAATCGACAATGTCGATTAAAGTAAATATTTCTCTTTGGTGAACGAGCTACTAAGGGAGTATACTAAGTTTATTTGATTCAATGACAATTCATACAGTTAATGTTAGCATATTGTAATGAACATAAACAACTGAAAAGGATAACAAATTATCCAACTTAAAGCCAGAAAATTCTTAAGAGATGCACATGGTAATGTCATTTTGAGTTCTATAATAGTCTGTTACATGTCTTTATTTAACTAGCTAGTATGCTTCGAATGACAATCAGCTTCAGTCTATTTAGGATAATTGATATTCTATACTTTAGATACTACTTACCAATTCACAAGCATAAAAGGAAATATTAAGTAATTTTAATTTTTTAAATTCATGTAATATTTTTTTTTTTTGATTATGATTACAGACAGTATAATCTATTGTAAGAAATTTATATTCATTGATATAAATGTTGATAAGTTTTAGGATGTGTTTGAATCTATATCTATTCGTATAAGTTGGTCCTTCATGAATACATGTATGTGTATATGGATATGATATATTCTTAGCTAGTAATAATATTATTTATCTTCTACATTATCACAGAAACTAAAATTTTCTCGATAGAAATAATGTACAGAAAAATGTTTTCTTCTCTCCTCCACCCCCTCCCCCGTCTTCATTAATCCAAAAAGGCTTCTGTCTCCACTGCTTGCTACTATTATTATTATTATCATTGTATTTATTGTTCTTAATGTCATTATACTACATATCTTTCCTAAATCATTCGAGCATAAGATCGGGGTATCCTGTTTCTATTTACGCTTCATTCATTTTCTAACTTAATGTACAACTATAAACACATACACAAACAGATTGTAGAATAGTAAAAAAAACTCTATCCTGTCTTCACTCTTAATATTATATACATTTAGTAAAGTAGGTGCACTTAAGAGCCTACTTTCTAATACCTTCTACAGAAAAGAATTAAGGAAAGAATGAAATCACCGATCAACAAATAAACAACTACAATTGTTCACATACACACAAAGTAGTAGAAGTAGTAGCGATAGTGCACAGATTGATAATAAACGTACTATATATGTAGTCTCCTTTCTATACACGATTATGCATGACTACAACTAAGTATGAACATGTGAACATTGAAAGTTATGTTTAATCTATCATTGATAATAAACATACGGAATAAATAAATAATTTTAGTTGCTCGTGTTCATCAAAGGTTGATGTTAGTTGGGCACCAGTCGAAACCGAGGATCACTAAAGTGTCATTTCGTCCCAGTATGAAACTCTCCAGAGGCAGTGAGTACCCTTACTCCCCATCACCGGTTAACTAGTCTGTTAATTGAAGACAGAGATACATTATTATACTAGTATTGAGGTCCTTACATACACTTGTGATATAGAATAGTAATTTTAAAGTTGAAAATACCTGTTATTGCTTCAATATATATTGCTATTAGTTTGAAACTTTACAGTACTCACTTACGAACTCATGTGTAGTAAACAGATAGACGATTTGGGTTATACTCAACTTTTCCATGCGAAGTGAGTGTGTCATTTAATTCACTTTTCATAGACCTTTTCCATTTATCTAGTAAGCGAGTGTTGTATATTATTAAATATTTTTATTTCAAGCCTTCAGATTGATCACATTAATGCTCTTCATTAAGTATATCCGGCTATTCCACAGTGGATATGTCAGTCGAAAACTTTAGTGGTAACTGAATTTGATGTTGGCTTGAGATGGGCCGTAGTTGTTTACAACCAGACTTTTAGTAAGTTAGCATCTTTAAATATAATTTTCAGAATTTATTTTATTAAGTTCGTCAAATTATGAATAATATATTTATGGAAAATGACCCGTAGCTTCATGAAGTTTGCAGACTTAAAAGGACTCTTTAGGTTGCTTTTGGAAAAGTCTTTACTGACGTTAACACATGTAGGAAGTTCCTAGGTGCAGTATGAATAGCTACTTGTTCGGTAGGATAAATATAACCAAATGAAACATCAATGATGACCACCTAAATATACCTAAGCAATATATCACACTTTAGAAGTACATCTTCAATACACATGGCAAATCTGTATGTTAGGTTACTGAATATAATAAAAGAAACATAGTTTGGTTAATAGAACACCTACTTATCCATCGTTTCTCCACAAATTACCTGTTATCGTATGTTCCAACTACGTATAACCCCATACAGTCAATGCAGGAAAAACTGGAGGTAACTGTTGTGTGATTGAATCCATAGATAAGGTATCATTATTGGGATAGGTTGTGATGTCATTTTCCTCAGTAACTGTCCAACGACTGTTTCTGTCTTTAGACTATTTTTGAATTTCATATGAAACGATTTTGTTGAAAATTCGGCAAGTGAAATATTCCAATAACCATAGCATAATATGCAATTATGGATAACTGTTAGAATACTGTAATGCCTATCTTAGTAGCTAGGTATGGATGCTTAGTGTGTTGTTGTAATTTTAAAGGATATATGAAATCGAAAGTACTCAGATATTGACAAATAGGTATTAGCTTCACGCACAATTACCTGATTAAGCCCATAATCAAGCAACAGCATCAATCAATAAATTGCAACTTCAGTGTAATCTCATATCTTCTAGAGCTATTTATCCTATCCTTGGATAAATAAGCGAGGTTTTGTAATTTCTCAACACGAACACCTTGGATATGGATTAGAGCATAGTGTATGTGTGCGAAAGACTGTATTGATCATCAGTTAATTTTGCAACAAATGATTTTGTGATTTTCATATTTCATTCAGTCACTGGTCACTAACTGAATCATTGAGTAGCTAACAACCCACTGACAATAAAAGTTGCGTTAAAGCATTTGGCATGTGCTTAAAAAGTTGCATTTATAATTAGTAGGAAAAGTGCTTGTCTTTACTTTAGAATTCTAGTGTGATAGTTGCAGTGGTTACATTGTATGTGTAGTTAACCTACGAAGAGTTCTCCTAAAAACGGCTTACTTAGAAACCTTGATGGTATTGGCTTACCAACATGATGATATAATCACAACCAGAGTAAAACAAGAAACTATTTCGTTAGTTGTAGATCACATGGATCCCATATTGTACACACAAAATCTACGTATATATTTCTGATTTGTAAATTCAGGATAATTACAAACGTTAGTAAAGCATTGAATAGCAAAACGAAACAATTATTTGGATATTTCAGTAATGATATAATGGACAAAAGCGCAATTTCACATTCTTTTGGATAACCCTGTGTTAAAATCTGGAGTTCAAGTCTTCAGAAAACGAATAATTAGTGCTAGTTTCGAGAACGTTTCGTAAATGCACTTAAAGATTTTCTGGTGAATGAAACAAGAATAAAACTGGCTAAAATCTATCAAGTAATTCATAAGAAAGGATAAAATTTAAAGAATAAAACCATTTTAGGTTAAATAATAACTTAAATATCCCTTTACTTAGAAGCTGCAACTACAGAATGTTGCATCGCTACAAAATTCATGTTATAGCACAATAAACATAATAAAAACTTCAGACCCACTGGTAATGATAAAGCTAAGGACTAGTTAACATTTAGCAGCACAATTAATTAATAGCACAATGAGAACCGAAAAATAGAACAGTATCTTATAGAACAATATATTTGTAGCAAGTAAAACTCCGTAGCATCCAAAACAACTGAGGAATATCAGGCAAAATAAACAATCACTTACCTATATAGACAAATAGCACTTGTGGTACCATTATGAAAAATATTACACTAATCAACTCATAAAATCATTGCAAAAGATTAAACTTATTAATACTCTAATTCAAGTAAACTAAACACTAACCAGAGCAAGGTTGCTTGCTCTCACCTTTTCTCTTCCTCCTAGTGGCCGACTGGATCATGAAGACCTCCACATTTGAGGGAATGTACGGGATTCAATGGACAAGTAGGATGCAACTCGATGATTTCGACTTCGCAGATGATCTGGCTCTTTTAGCACATACACACCAACATATGCAAGCGAAGACAATCAGTGTAGCAGCAACTTCAGCATCAGTAGGCTTGAACATACATAAGGGTAAGAGCAAGATTCTCAAATACAACACAAGGAGCACCAACCCAATTCAACTTGATGGCGAAACTCTGGAAGAAGTGAATACTTCACATATCTGGGGAGCATCATCGATGAAAAAGGAGGGTCCGATGCAGATGTAAAGACAAGGATTGGCAAGGCAAGGGCAGCATTCCTACAGTTGAAAAACATCTGGAACTCAAAACAAATATCAACTAACCTCAATGTCAGACTCTCCAAATCGAACGTGAAGACAGTCCTGCTGTATCGGGCTGAAACTTGGAGATTTACTGCAAACATCATCAGACGGATACAAGTATTTATAAACAACTGTCTACGCAAGATACTGAATGTCCGTTGGCCAGAAACCATCAGCAACAGCTTATTATGGGAGAGGACAAATCAACTTCCAGCCGAAGAGGAAATTAGGAAAAGACGTTGGAAATCGATAGGACATACATTACGCAAACCATCAGACTGCATCACAAGACAAGCATTAACATGGAATCCTGCTGGGAAACGGAAAAGAGGAAGGCCAAAGAACACACTGCGGCGAGAATCGGAAGCAGACATTAAAAGGATGAGCATCAACTGGAAACAATTGGAAAGGATTGCTCAGGACAGAGTTGAATGGAGAACACTGGTTAGCGGCCTATTCTCCTCAGCGAGGAGTAACGGGCATAAGTAAGTAAGTAAGAGCAACCGAAATCGTTAAATCAACGAAAAAATGAGCAGTAAAATACACTGCTCCCATGGATTACAATGATGAAGTTTATGTATAATCCCCTTCATAAGCACACGATTTTACCTGGTTACTATGATAGTACGACAAACTTTAAATGAAAGTTTTGAATAAGTTACCTCAGGATAGATACCATCGATCTAAAGTCCCATATCAAGTAGTCTCTTTTCATATAAATAAATTCTAACTTCAGTCCGTTTTCATATAAACATATAAACCAAGGAAATAACTAGTAGGCAAAAATGTATAAAAATATTATTAATGACAAAGAAATATGTCAATCGTTCAAAAGAAACATAATGAAACTGATAGCCTACTGATCCGATGAATGTTTATCTATTATCATATTAATACATTCAGATATTTATTAAAATGTTAAACGAACATAGAATTTGACTGAATATGTCACAGATTGATGTTGGTAGGGTACCATTTGAAACCAGGGAGCACTGGACAGCTGCTTCGTTCTAGTGTGGAACTCCTCAGGAGTGCGCACCCTAGATTCCTCACCAGGGGCTTCATGTTGACGGCGAATGCCTAACCATCTGCACTACTGGGTCAAAATCCAATGGTAGAATTCCCACTTTCATAAATTTGTGATGTATAGAGCGACGATCATCCATTTTCATTGGTGATGACTGTCTCACTCCCGATAAGTCTGAACTCCCTGGTTTTCATTGGTACCCTGCCAACATCAATCTGTGACATATTCAATCAAATAAATAACCAATCTCTACAAAAACAACCATCAAAATTGAATATAAAGTTAACAAAAGTCTTTGTATTTTGAGCATCACTTTCAACTTTACAGTATCATTTCATTTTATGTTTGACTTGTATTTCTTTCTTATAGTAACAACTTAGTCTATTTCTATGCAAATGAGTAGAAAAATATAAAAAAAGAAAAGAAATACTATAAAAGAATGTGAATGACAACATAAAAGAATATTTCCTATGAATTGTATTCAATGAACTGATGTTTTTAGTTATAACTTCTGGATATTTTCTTATCTTTTTAACTATGTTTGTATGCATTAATGGATGCTTCATGTAATTGATTATTTATAATGTGTCCTGTAAACAGAGTTAGTTAACTAGAAAAACAAAATGGTTACATAAAATAAGATGAAGTTGTATGAAACAAAGTAAAATGGAAGTAATACCCTGTTTCTCATTAAACAATCAATTTAGTTAAAAATAATCAGTCAGTTTTATTGTATTTTGTTACATTTAAGAAATTGTAAATTTGAAAACAGGAATTAATGATAACATTTAAATTGATGTAGTTTTATGGAGATTGGTACTAAATTTAGTTGATTGGATTCGTCACAGAGTGATATTGGTAGGGTGTCAGTAAAAACAAAGGAGTAATGGGTAACTGTTTCGTCGCAGTATGAGACTCTTCAGTGGTAAACACTGTCGATTTTGCCAGAAGAATCTAAACCAAAGCCTTCAAAGTTGGCGAATGCTAAGCTCTCTGAACTACTGAGGCGGTGTTTGGCAGCAAAATTTCAAATTCCATCAAATTATGATATAGAGCCAAGACCACTTTACATAAATTATTATTATTATTATGTAGTGAACATATATTTTGTAGTTATTTTTAAACGACTCTTTATTCTGAAGTAGCGTTATATCCGTGAATAATGATGGCCAAACGTCGATTGATCATTAAATATTGACAAATGTAATGCTTGTTTAATTCGTAATAATCCTGAACAAATTCTAACGACCAGGTAGCATTTTGACCACTAGTCGAAATAGCTTAGCATAGCAGGAACTATACTGGAATGGAAGGTGGTTTAAGGAGCATTTGGTAAGAAACCCTTGGTCTAGGTTTTGCGTTATTTTACACTCGACAACACTGCTTGCCCAAAGTCACTTGGGAACTTTTCATTTTCATAGTTTACAATTATCTGCGAACTATTTGGGCTGAGAATGACTCTATGTGAATGAGGGTTATACATCAAATGATCGCTAAGAAGCGACTAATGTGATGTTGTTTAATCCTTTTGTAGTGGTGGCTGAATTCTCTACATCAAACTGACGATTATGGATGATGTTTCTTACTCACCTGTAGGTCAGGGTTATTTCCAATGTTTACAATAATTGTTGCTGTATATAACACAACTTTTCGTTTTACCGTTTATTTAATCGGTAAATGATGCATATAACAAGATATTTTTCATTAAAATTTCTTTTAGAGAAATTAGACTATTCTACAACTGTCCGTAATAAGCGTACCTAGTGTAGTTCAGCTTGACAAAGCTGGTTGAAACCACACGTATTGTTAACTTAGCAGCTAAAATGAAATTATCCATGTAAACTAAACTATAATATGCAGTACTTACCAAGTAAGTGAAGGGAGAATAACAAAAAGGGCTGAGTATAGCCCATCTATAAACACTAAAACAGTTGTGAAAGTTTTAGTCGAGTGTTAGAATCTTCGAATTTCCTCTGTGAGCTTTGCATGAGAAGACGGTTTAGGTTGTTATGAGGAGACCAAATCAGTTAAAATAGTTAACTGTTATCTTTCCTATTACAGAGAGACAGAGAAAAAGAAAGACTCTGGAAAATGCAACTACTGAGGCCAAGTAATCTGTGAGAATATAAAGAAAAGAGAGATGATAAGGAATAATAAGTATCCTAATTAGACATTACATGATCTAAATCTACCTTGCCTAATTTAAATTCACGTTGGACTAATTTAAGTAAAATAAAGAGTGAATAAGAATGAATTTCAATAAGCCAAATAAATGATCTTAATTGTCTAACTAATCACTATTTAACGAAACCATTGAATTTGACATTTCTTGACTCGCTCCCCCCCCTCCTTCTTCTGAATAAACTCCTTTTCTAGTGTACATATATGTGAAAATCACTTTTACATACGATGAAAATTACAATTAATATTTCCAAAAAGCCTTTTATTGCTCATTTTCCGAGTACTTGTATATTACCATTCGTAATAAGAATAATAATGTAAGTGCATTATTCTTATTAATATAGAGAGGATAAAATAAAGCTATAAGCTAAAAGAAATCACTTAGGTATCAACAATAGTCTAATCAGTAGTAATAATAACACTAAAAAACTAAAAGCAATTAATATCCATTTCATTCACCCTACTCCTTCATCTCACTTTTCACCCCCCTCTCGTTTTCCTTCCCTTATTTTCTTCGCTATCTACTTCTCATATTAGAAATTAGATGTCTTCTATTATGTTCCTCATCAACATTATTACTATTACTATTATCATTGCTGTTATCAATGTTACTGTGTTTAGTAGAAAGAATAGTAATTATTCCATTACTGCTCATCAGTAATTATTACTGTAATTTTTATTCTCAAGCTACAGACTTTTGTTATTGTTGTTATTATTATTATTATTATTATTAGTGTATTTATGCATGTGTAAGTGCATTCTAAATAGTTTTCTACCCTTCTTCTACCAGCATCCTTCACTTTAACTTTTTTTCAATAAGAATGAGACTAGTAATTCCAAATTATAATATTTACTCTTCTGAGTTATACTACTAGAACTTATAAAAGACATGGATGTATACAAGTAGTACACATGAAACTTGTACATTTATTCAAATTTGTTTTTTTTTGTTTCACTTTCCATTACAGTCTTCCATTTTATTTCTAGAAATGATGTTTACAGTTATTCAATGAATAAGAGAATCTATTCGTATCTTGCCTTCTCCTCTACTTTTACTATCATTTTTCAGTGCATTAGTTATCTAGGCATTTATTATTTTTTTTGTTCTTACTATTCTTGTTGCTTGTTACAGTTTAACTTCTCATTTATTCATTCATTTATTTTCCAACTCTCTTCTTCTCCTCTCAACCCATTATGTATAGATATATTCGCCTGTATATTTAATAGATACATATACTATTAAGTTGATAGTGACTACTGAGATATTTCGAATATTAAACATTCTAATTATTCTCTTCTTATTATAACTACAATCAGTACCACTAATAATAAGAATGATATTAAGAGTAGTAATTATAGTACTAACTGTAATGATAATCTGGCTATAAATATCCAACCGAACTAATGGAATTTATGTCGCCTATAAAAGAAATCAGGAAAAAAAATGTTATTAGGAGTAAAGATGATTTTGTTGTTAATATTGTTATTATTATATTACTTAAATGTATACTGTTTATAATTCTTCTCTTATTTCATTTACAAGGCAAATATTGTTAATAAAATGAGTTGGATAGAAGTTACAATAAAAGATAATATTTCTCATGATAAAAAATACGGTAACAAATAGGAAGATGATAGGTACTATATACAGGCTGCTTATTATTTTCGACTAGTAATAACAACAACAATAAGAGCAGAAACATATACTCAGATAAATATATTGTATATATCAATGTTGGCCATTATTGTAAATAGTTCGTTGTAGAAACAACGTGTATGACAAATTGATAAATAAATGATATATATATATATATATATATATATGATTTTTCCAACTAATATTGACGACTAGAATGGTGGAGCTTAAGTAAAAGTTATTAGATGATATACATATTCCTTCTAATTTGTGTATATATCTTTACCTCACAACAATATTTACGTTAAATGAAATTGATAATTGTACTTACAATATACAATAACTCGTCATTTAGAAAAGTTGTTTCTTTTCTAAAAGCATATAACACTACTTATTACTAACATATCTCATCGACAATAAAAAAAATTATCAACCTTATTGTCATTTAAATTGTATTCCATCATGTTAGAACGTCTATTAACTTTTCCTACTTATATTCTATAACCCCCTCCCTATCCTCACATAAAATAACTGTTCTCGTTTTCATCCTTTGACTTTACTTTATTTTCATGAAATGAAGAAAATTATTATTCATTTTCTTTATTGTTACTATTAGTAGTAATAATAATAATGATAATAAATAGGAATGGTAATGAGTATGACAAGTATATAGATATGTTAAGCTGAGTATTATTCGATTTGTCTTTTGTACTGTGCTATGCTTTACCAGTTTACCCTTATCTTGACTATTGTCACCAATATAACTGTAGCTTTACTATTATATGACTAATAGAATAATAATAATAATAATAATAGTAACATTTAACACATCGTCTATGCCTTGAGTTTGTAGATCTGAAGAAGATATTACTTTTAAGTTTGACTGATTTCTTTTCATTTAGTCCTCTTCCCACCTCTCCCCGAAAAAAATGTGATTCAAGTTGTTTTAGAGAGAAGTAAGTAAAAACATGGAATAGAGAGAGAATTACTTCAAGTTTGTATTCTTTTTTTTTCATTTAAATAATGAGTAAGTGATAGGCATATAGAGTTGAACAATCAACTAAACACAGTTAAGCTAATCTAGTAATGGTACGATGATGAGGAATAGATTCCAATAAATTGAGTCTTCATTAATGTCAACTTTAGTTATTCATCTTAGCATAAAATAATTACAAATTTGACATACACATTCACTTGTCATCTACTTTCATTTGTATATAAAAACAATAATAATAATAATCTGTAATTTTTATTGTTGTTTATTCTCTACAATTTTTCTAAAAAAATTTTAGTTCTACGATGGAATCAAAAAATTTTTCAGAATATCTTATAGTTTTCAGTTATTCGTTTTAATATTTGCCTAAACAGAAGTAATACAAAGTGTAGCTGTTGAATTTATTCTATATCCCACAATGATTGTAATAAATTGAAAATACAAAAATTTATAGTGTTTCTTTTATTCGCTTAGTACATCTTTGAGATGTGGACTTATGTGTGTACGTACAAAGTTTGCAAATAAAATGCATTTTCACGTTTTTCTGTTTTACATTTTTTTTTTAGTTTACATTGTCGTTTCTGTCAAATTATGAAGTAGACGAAAAATAAAACATTCAGAAGATAACCTATTTCAATGTAGTTGATAAATGTGAAAAACAAAATCAAAGGCAATAGAATTTTTGTGGTAATGTTGATAATACTTCTAACGATAAGAATGACGAGTTAATGGAAACAATGAATATTACGCACATAAACATGCAAATGTATACACGTGTGCGCCAAGTAAAAGAATTTAAAAGTTTTCATTTTGTAAGATGCTCTATTCAATTCCAACGTTTTCTAATGGCTCTTTCTGTCTGTGTGTGTGTATTTGATGGTTGGGATAAATAGAGCTGCGGTCTACAGTGAAATTATAAAGTGGATTTTATCCTCTTTTTCGGAATAAACTAAACTAATATATGTCAAAATCATAGTACAACGTTGAATAACACATTAGACATTAATAAATTATATATATATATATATATATTCCCAAAATTAAATTAGGCTTTGAGACTAGGGCATTAATAACTCCTGAGTCAATTTAATTTTCATCTAACTTACAAATTAGATAAAATACAATTAGTTAATTATATCAGTTGTGAGATTTTACTTTCGCAGTGTTACTGGCAGATAATCAATGATCAGTACAAATTTCTCAATCCTACAAAAGATTAGATGTAGCCTAAATACATCAGTAAAGCATACATCAGGTTATGAAACCAGGTGATAGGTGCTTGGATCGCTCAAGGATTTTTTTTCCCTCAAATTTGTTAAGTATGCGTTACAAGCGGGTTCCGACTATGTCCATTTAACATCGATAAATATATACTTCAATTGCGATGGTTATTTTTGTGGAGATTGGTTATTTGATATGATTGGATATATCACAGATTGATGTTGGCAGGGTACCATTGACAACAAGGGAGCACTGGACAGCTGTTTCGTTCTAGTGTGGAACTCTTCGGCAGTGCGCACCCACGATTCCGCACTAGGGGCTTCAGGTTTCATATATTCACATGTTCATATATTCATATATTCAAATTAGCATTATTCAGTGTTTTGGCTATATATGTTATTAATAATAATATTGATACATGAAAATGACTGAAAGCGCATGTAATTAAAACGACAAAATAATGGATTCATAATTTGAGAAAAATGTTATGTAATGACTTCTATTACGAATTCTACACCTTGAAGTGATTATCAAGCAGCCTAAAACATAAATTTTTGCTCTCTCCAGTCCCAGACAGTCAAAAAATTAAGTAAGCACAAATAATTTACTAAAACTACAACCAACAACTAAACAGTAGGTATGATAAGTCCTTGATAACCGTTTACTAAGAACGTCAGCTTCATAACACCAACTTACACATTAGATAAAGTTGATACTACAGCACCAGGGACATTTTAAATTCTAAGAATACAATTTTAAAAAAATTGTGATGTATAAATTACTTCAGCCGAATATCTATCATTGAATTATTGGCAGTGCAAAGCGTACAATAAAAGTAAAATGTATAGTGTTGCTTGAATACATGCAGCAACATTCATCATTCTCGTATACATAGAATTGCGTACAATAGATTGCATAGAAAGATTAAATTAGCATAGAATATGAAATAGTGTTATATCTTGTGCTTGATAACTTGACAAACCGCAAACAATCTTAGCACTCGAACGCCTTAAACCCTCCTAGTCGCAAAATCAGAATATAGACGACGAGAAGACAGGAAACTTTATTCCAGTAGAATGGAGACAGAGACAATTCGAGTAGATTATGTACAAAATATTCGTATATTTACAGTGACTATTCATCGGATTGAAATCATAAGCATTTTATTAATACAGTGAAATATTGTCAAATATACTCTGGGAGTATAACTCACATTAACTCACATAAATGTGATGAAAGTTTACAAATCATACTTACAAAAAATCAATTAAACTCCTTACACACTTGATTTTATTATCAATTGTATTTTTGGGGATCTCCTGTCTCCACGAATGTTTTGGATCGGTACAAATCTTTTATAACCAATATCTTATAAGCAGGAGAATGGTGACGTTTTATGTATCCGGATTAAAAATCTGAACAGCTTTTCAATTTATAGTAATTGTGTGTTCAACCAAATAATCAAAGTTTGTCTTAATATATAACCTCTGAATGTTAAACTATCTAGTGTGATGTTGTTACACATAGAAAGTAATAAATTCATTGATGAATTACTAGTTATTATCCGTCAATAACTTCTTGTAGAAAAAAAAGCAGCAAGTATGTAGCAACCATGATATTACTGAATTCCATGTAGTAGACATTTGTGAATATACACTAAAATTGATCAATTCAAAGTAGTCCTTAATTGTTCTTTAGATGCTATCAGTTCATGTTGGAAAGTATCTTTCAATCATATTGATTACATTACAATCTCAATAATGATGTGAAATTAAGCAGTCATTGTTTTTTTTCTTTTCTATCAAAAAAATAAAGTAAAACTTAAATAATAATAATAATCAAACTACGCAGATTTTTATTTTAAATAAGAAATTTTTCAAAAAAAAAATAATAAAAAAAATGAAGTATAATCTAGATGTATGAAAACGATTGATTTCACTTATTCACGTCAATCATTCTTGCAAAATCTTTCAATTGTTTATTCATTCATTTGTTTCACTGTTTTATATCTTTATCAATTGATAATCTACTCAGAGCAATAGAATGAGAAAGAAATGAATAGAGAAGTAAATAAGTATCCATGAGTTAAATAGAATAAATTAGAAGAAATTGTGTGTAAGAGAGAAAAAGAGATAGAAACCGAGTTATTGGAATGAAAGTAAGAAGTATACTGTAGAGTATATGCTGTTAATTTGTCTTTTGCCTTTAATCACTTGTTTCGTTCTTTTTCTATCAGCTGGTAGGAGAGGATATGGAGGGAGGGGAAGGGAGAAATAAGTTCTTTGGATTCATTTGTTCTTTTCTTATTGATGATAAAGCAATGAATGTTGTCAATATTGGAATCATTGATCATTATCAGAAGTAAATTAAAAAGCTGCTACACACACATTTATGTATATAAACTTACTACTCTTTTATGAAAGTTAGGAGGACTCAAATAAAGATAAATTGAGTAATTCATTTGAATTTGTTTTAGATGGATTATAAGAAAAAAAATTATTCTGATAAATTGTCATATGTTGATAGTGTACAGTTTCAATAAGTTAATGAATATGGAGGTATAGAATGTTTACCTAATTACCCCTTAAGTTTCAGTCATACATAATTTATATTAAACGTTTCACGGCTTTAAATGAAAACCGAATATATGGTAACACTGTTTAATACTTTGAAATTTTAGGCATTTTAACAACATGAACAGTTAAATTGAATTGCATCGACGTAATATGCTGCCTGAAATTGGTCCCAGATTATCTACTGCTTCTAATTCCTTCTATAGATGATAGCTTCAATACTTGTCTTCAGTCTTAGATAAAATTTAGATAAATATTTGCAGAACATATTACCTTCACAATCTTTCATTGCCTTCATCTCAACCAAATAGAAGCAAATAAGTTTATTAAGTATGAAATGATAACATTCTGGTCAGTTAGTATGTCACGACTGAAGCACATCACAAACAATAATACTCGTTTAGTAAAATGGGTTCTTTTGTTCAAATTACATAATATCTTAAGGGCAATAATACTCGTCATTTCACACGGGATAAGAAAGTACTGTGTAACACCTAGCTAAATCGGTATTAACTACATCGTTTAATACGCTTTCTATGACAAAGATGTATCATATATCATCATCAAATTAATATGGTGTTGTCATTATTTCACCTTCTTGGTGTATTTATGGCTTTTTTATTTAATACTTATTAGATACAACTCTATACTTTTAAAAATGAAGACTGTTAGCGTGTGTTTTCCAGTTATCATGATGCTTTAATCCTTACAGTCACATTTATACATAACAGTTTGATCATTTTCAGCAATTTCTCAGTTACATAGTGAAATTCAGCACTTATAACACCAACACAACTAAAGGAGTTGTTTTTATTTCTCTATGCAATTAAATTACGTTTTAATGATTTAAGAAAATGTATTACACTTGTTGATTAATTGTTAGTGTGATATCAGAAATTGGTTTGATTTAACCAGCCACTGACTACAAGGAAGCACTGTACAGCTGTTTTGTCCTAGTATGGGATTCTTCGGCAGTGCACATCCACGACTGAATCAGAGACCGAACCCAAGACCTCTCAACTCCGAGGCTAACACTTTACCATTAGACCACTGAACCGGCTTCTAACGGTTGACATTTCTAATTCAGTAAGCTCGCAGTATATTTTTACTCTGCCTCATCTATCACCATCGATGGATAACTACCTTACACTCGATATAGGTGAACTCCACTGTTCACTTCTACGTACTCATACACCAGAAATTACCTTGAGAAACTAGTCACTAATGAATTAATGTAATAGAGTGGTGTAGAGATTATTGATTGTTAATGATTGTCTAATTCAAACTAATTCATGATATCAAATAACAATTAACAACATTCAATTGTAATAATTAATTGTTAATTTCTTATACTTCAATTATTAAAAGAAATTTCATACATAAAACCAAGTACAATTTTGTATGAATCATTGAAAAATAAACTTTTCTCAATGGAAACTAAGATTTTTACATTGACTTTTATTAGATAAATAAATAGATTTATAGAACTTAGATCGAAGAGCACTTTTTATAGTATACATATGTGTTAAAAAGTTAATGATTGGTATTCCTGGCTAAAAGTTATGGCAAGTATATAATGTAGCCTATCGTTAATGAACTCAATCCTTCTTAATAAAAGACTCAAGTGTTCTTTTATTCTGTCTTAAAATTATTCTAATCTTTTGGATTTCATACAAGTAGGTGACTAATTTCAGTAAGTAATTTTTAAAGTTTTGGTAAATAGTAGTAAAGTTTATTTATGTTGGATATGATGAATTTACTTATCAGCAGCAGCGGATAATGTTTCCATCCTCTCAGTAGTCTAAGTATTCCTTATTAGGGTCATATATTAACACTGATAAAGACTCCCATGCTAAGATTAATCAGCTATTTAATTCTTCTTAATTTTGAATGGTTATCTAGTAACAAGTTATTTGTAATGTAAATTAATTTTATCACTTAAATTTTATTAGTTGACATGAGATATTTCGGTTTGTGTACATTTCTTAAAATAATATCACTAATGAGTAGTAATTTTGTAAATTCATTTTACTGTATAATAAACCTAAAGAAAATGAGTAATTTTAAAGCTTCTTAATATTTTCAAAGTCACAAAACTTGTTGATAGGAAATACTGCTAGTTGAATCAAAAAAAAAGAAAGTGAACAACTAAATTTCAAACTACTTATAAGTAAATAAAACTATGTGATAAGAATATATCTAATTTAAAAGTGGGATTGTTTTAATTGCCAACTTATATATATAAATATATATATATATATATATATATATATATATATATATATATATATAAAGAGAAATAGAGAGAGAATGAGGTGAGATGATGCTTTCTGTGGGGGTTGATATTTTTGATTGGTTGAATACATCACAGATTGATGTTGGTAGAATACAGTTGATAGAAGTGGGAATTGTACCATTGGATGCTGGCCCGGCGGTAAAGAGGGTTAGGGGTTTGCGTTCAACCTGAAACCCCTAGGGCCGAATCTGGGGTGTGAACTATTGATGAGTTCCACACTAAAATGAAACTGATATCCAATGCCCCTTGGTTTTCAATGGTACCCTGCCAAAATTAATCTGCGACGTATTCAATCATTTAATAATATATGAAAAATATATATTTTGAGGTTGATAACAATTAACGAATGACCTTAATAATGATATTTAATCATAATGATTTCTTAATAGAAAGTCATCAAATGTTTAGTTTATCTATATCGTGTATATGTATACACACACTATAAGCCCGTATGTTATGTTGTTTAATCGAATTGATTGTCATTTTATACTTTAAATAGTTGTGGATGAAAAGGAAAATGCTCTTGCTTCAAAGGTTTCTATGTAACATTTCTGTTAGTCTTTTAACTTATTAACTACTGTAATATAAATATCATTGTTATTATTATCCTTAATTCTTCAACTGTTAAACAAATAATGTTCATTTATCATATAAGGTAAGTATGATAAGTTAATTCATTTCATTTTATGTCTCGTGGATACAATCCATTAAAGTTAAATAGCAGTAATACTCAGTATCAAATGAACTAGTGTATACATACAATTAAAAAAGCATTCAAATTAACATTTAATCAGAACGAAATATAAGAATAAAACTGAAATATGAAATTTATATACGTTGTGTATACAGGTCAATAAGCAATTAACAATGTCAGTAATGATGTCAGCGTTGATGACAACAGCAAGAATTGAAGAGACGAAATATAATGATATTCAGTGTCTCGTTTTTATTTCATTATAACCATTTTCCATTCCTTATATTTGATGTTAACTAATTTGTAATTGAGTTGAAAGATATTTAAATATAATCATAAACTGATAGCGGTTACAGACAATCAAAACAGATAACTAAGGATCGAATACTCCGAAAACACATTAGTTCAGTATAGATATTTAAAACTAAATAATGATCAGACTGATAGCTTTTTTAGAGCTGTTGTGAATCGTTAAATGTCAGGTGTAACCCATTTTAGGATTAAGCGTGATACTGTTAATAACTTGAATAGTGGAGACCTTATTCAAACATTTAATTCTATTTGAAAAGACAAAGAAATATCCTGATTTGCAGAGGAACTAATGGTCTAGGTTCGACTTCGTCTAAGATCTATGGCGTATGCTGGTGTTAAACACTGAAATCAAATGGAAGTTTTAACCGGTGTCATTAGACTTCACTATTAAACCACCTAGCTCAAAGTATACAATTTTACTTGAATTCTTAGAAATACGGTTAAAGTATAGTTGACGATTGATAACATACTACATTATGGACAGCAGCAATACCCAAAGCCCTTCATGTATGATTTGCAGAATTACATTTATCAGATAGCTGGCAAAATGATTTCTAAATAACACCAAAACACGGTCTTTTAATAATTTCTTAAGTAATACTTAGATATGTAGTTGCTGATATTAGGTACATCGGTTAATGAAAACTTCCTGGTTGAAGCTTGAGTAACATTTCCAGTCACTAGTTGACAATGAATTCGAGAAAAATAGATCGTAGTGGAACAGCTATATTCATTTTCGATTTCCTCCATAATAATGAATTATACATTATATACAGTTTCTTATTCTTCGGCCTCATTTATCTTTATCTTTTCATTCTCATTGCGTTGATACTAATTACTACAGTAAATTGGTCACTTAGTTGAGTTGCTATTAATTTAGCAATTTACGGTGTGATAAATAGAAAATACCGTAGATATACTTCACATCCTCCGCAAGAATATCCAAAAGGAGATATTACAGTTTTAAGCTATTGTGTACTTTATTTAACAGATAAAGAATGTTTATGTTATGCATTTCGGAAAAATGCACAGTGGCCTTGATAATTGCCTATCAGTAAACGGATACGTCTGCTCCGCGATTAATAATCCTCCAAGCCGGAATAGAGAAAACAACGATTTATGAGCCAAACAAACACAATCCAATCCCGATTCAATCGTATTGTATTTCAACCACGCATCTATATATACACAAATTCAGACTACACAACAGACCAATTAGGGATTTTACATTAATACAAAACACAAGAGATTGTGGCAGTGAATGGGAGTAACTTGTACACAACAAATTAATTCTAGTCCATAATAAGAGACAATATAATAGTAGCAAATATACTAAACGAGAAGATAGGGTAAGAGTAATGTAACATTAATAGAAATGTAGTGTTTACATTACTTACGACCAGAATAAATGAATTGGTCCTCTAAAACATAGTTCTGGAAGTTTTTCACCCTTCGTTAGTGGTCCAACGTAACAGTTTAGACAACAATTTCGTCACAATCATACTACTGTATGAGATATCAATGTTTGTTGAATACTACTTGGAAAAGTGAGTACTTCAGACAATGGTTTGTTACATTAGCTCAATATAACTGAAATTGTTCGGTATGTAACTACGTAAACATTTGCAACATACATAAACACATTATTTTTGTGCTTGTGAAAGGTACAGTTTAAGTGAAAAGAATAAGTAAAATTTGGAAAATAAAGTCTTATGTAACTCAGTATTTATATAACCGTGGTATACAACTCTCAAGCTGCTTGTTATACAATGCATTTGTTGTAGAATGAAAATAATGCAAAGTACTCGACATTATGTAGTTATTTTTGCTTTGTTTAAAAAGACCTTTCATAAGATTTTTAAATCGCAATATCCAGTACAATGCATTATGTGTAACTGTGTTTAACGGAATGATGCTTAGACTAAGACATTTTGATGCCAAGTACAATTTGCTTAACAGAGGCCTACATAATCAAAGATCTTGATGAGATCAGCCAATATTAATTAGTGATATAATAAGTTTGGATAATAATACGTAATGTCACTTCTTTGATCCATCCTGACGGTAATTTTTTTTATTCGATTAATTAGTATGAAAACAGCCATTATAACTTTTTATGTATAATCTTAAAAACTTATTCATGTCATATAACATCTTCCACAATGATACTGTGAACTATACTGCATTATGTGTCAATGAGAAATCTGAACAATCAATCAGCATGCAATAGCTCTGGTACTATTAAATACCTTTTACTGACCTCGTGATATTAATATAACACCATCTTATTGGTTTACTTTCTAACCACTTTGAATTTCCTTAAAACACCTACCAAATACCCACACCCTGAAGGATTATGTACTTTAAACATTACTAGCTCTATTCCTTAAATTATTGTAATTATTTATTATCGTAGTTAATTTATGACTGTGGTTAGTGTATTTCGTTGACATCATGTTCAAGAGAAATCATTGGTTAAATTACATGCAATTCTCTTGTTTAGTCATCGGAACCATGTATCAATTGTCATATAGTTATGTATTACACATTGGCTGCGTATCGTTTTGTACGTTGACATAATGAATTTGTTGCATTCGTACTTAATTACTATCATTGATTTAAAATAATTTTACTACGTTCAAAGAGGATTACTTGATTAATATTACAAATTACCCTTCCATCCAGTAGCTAGTGATTTCAAGTTTGCGTTTTAAGCAAATATATATCTAAACAATATAAAGATGTCGTATTTTAAGCATTACTTTAAGTTGCAATCAATGTCAACACAATTTGTAGAAACTACCTACTCTTACAAAGAAACAATCCATAAATTAACATATTAAGGGTTCATCTCTCCTTCAGCTTCATTTCAAGGTGTAGAATACCATAGTTTCATAATACATTGAAATGAAGCAACAAAGTCTACTGATATAGTTTTTGACACACTAGGTTGAATAAACGTAGATAGTTCAAGCATGATACTAGAGTCACAAATAATTTTCTTACTTATCTTCTTCACAATTCTATAAGTAATACTGAGAAATGTAGCTTCATATGGAAGTGTTTCAGAAACTAACTTGTGGACGTTAATGTTAATAAAGCCAATATCCCAATGTAGAGGGGAGTAGATTCACTCTAGTAACATCGAGGAACAATACAAGATATGTTTTCCCAACATAACAACATAAAAAACAATTTTACAACAGTCAAAACTTGATAAACGAAAATGTACTAACTAACCTTGACATAAAATCCATGAAACAACTCTCTTAATAAGCAGATAAGTAAACATTAAATATTTCAGGCAGTTAGTAGACATTTCAAACACTAAAACATCATCTCTGAGTGAAATGCAAAACTGGATGCACTTCTCAACACAGTGACTTTTAAGGGTTGTGTAGATAAGGAAAGTAATGCACAACTCTCCATTAACGAGTATAGCTTACTAGTTACCACGATCTATAGCGCGATTTCAATTCCACAGATTGATTAATTTCAGTCTTTCAATATGAATCATATTTTCATTTACTTTCTTTGCGTGATTGTTACGATGTTTTACTATCCCATTTACCATACCGTTTATAACTAATGACTCACATATTATTAAGAATTAAATCATTGAAAATCTCCTTTTAAAACATTTCTCAATGAACAATTTGAAGGAGAAAAATCAAGTCACCAAAGTTTGGAGATTCATTACTATCAAAACAATGATTGAAGGAAATAATGATCAGGTAAAGAAAACTAAACAAGATAAAAAGAATGAAAGGAATAACCAAGAAAAGAAGCAAAAGTAAATGGAATACAACAAATACTTTATGAATACCAACAAAAACTCTCAAGTGATCTATCTTTGTTATTCTTGTTTCTATGCAAGAAAAAACAATTAAAACAAACGAAAATGAAAAAAAAACGAGACAATGAGAACGAGGTGAACATAATGTTTGATGATTAAACTTATGACACAAAGATGAGGAAAAACAAAATGACTTTACATCTTAGATAAACAATACAACTAGATAATTAGTATTAATCTATCATATTTCATTGAAATGATAATAAGTACAAAGATTAGACAGAGACAAAAGAAAGTGAAATTATCATTTTCGTTTTTTGGAAATATTTAAGTAGTCATATGCTTAAATTTGCAGTGAATTCCTTTTAGAATGGAAACAAAACTAAATTTAAAGAACTTTAAGGTACATGATGAGAACATAGTAAATAATAAACAATGATTTTACCATATAAGATACTTAGTCACTTTATTATACACCATATGACTGAAGTAAATCTAAGCATCTATTTAATGACTAATTAAATATCACGCAATTTTGTTTCTAGTCATTAATAAATAAAATTAGTAGAAAGTGAAATTTATTAAAAATTCTTTTCGACATTATAGTAACTATTCATATCTTAAGTAGTCATATAGTAGTAATTAGTTATCAATTAATATTTAACATTTATTATGAAGTGAATGAAAGACTCAGTGGATGCTCAACTTCGAGATGAACAAGCTGGTTTTCGTAAGGATCAGTTGTGCACAGACCCAATCGTAACACTACGGATCAGCCGTTGAACAATTAATTGAGTGGAACTCGTCACTGTACATCAACTTCATTGATTACGAGGCGTTTGACAGTGTAGATAGGAGAACACTATGGAAACTTCTTCGACACTACGGCGTACCAGAGAAACTCGTCAACATCATACGGAACTCTTACGACGGAACACAGTGCAAAATTGTGCATGGAGGACAACTGACAACTGCATTTCTAGTGAAGACTGGAGTCAGACAAGGTTGCCTACTCTCACCTTTTCTCTTCCTCCTAGTGGTTGACTGGATCATGAAGACCTCCACACCTGAGGGAATGTACGGGATTCAATGGACAAGTAGGATGCAACTCGATGATTTCGACTTCGCAGATGATCTGGCTCTTTTAGCACATACACACCAACAAATGCAAGCGAAGACAATCAGTGTAGCAGCAACTTCAGCATCAGTAGGCTTGAACATACATAAGGGTAAGAGCAAGATTCTCAAATACAACACAAGGAGCACCAACCCAATTCAACTTGATGGCGAAACTCTGGAAGAAGTGAATACTTTCACGTATCTGGGATGAACAAGAAGAATGGTACACAGTTGTAAAAACAAGGATTGCAAAGCAAGATCAGCATTCCTACAGGTGAAAAACATATGGGACTCAAAACAACTGTCAATCAACCTCAATGTCAGACTCTTCAATTCGAACGTCAAGACAGTTCTGCTGTATGGAGCTGAAACCTGGAGAATTACTGCAAACATCATCAGACGGATACAAGTATTTATAAACAACTGCCTACGCAAAATACTGAATGTTTGTTGGCCAGAAACCATCAGCAACAGCTTATTATGGGAGAGGACAAACCAACTTCCAGCCGAAGAGGAAATTAGGAAAAGACGTTGGAAATCGATAGGACATACATTACGCAAACCATCAGACTGCATTATGAGACAAGCATTAATATGGAATGCCATTGGAAAACAGAAAAGAGGAAGGCCAAAGAACACGCTGCGTCGAGAATTGGAAGCAGACATTAAAAGGATGAGCATCAACTGGAAACAATTGGAAAGGATTGCTCAGGACAGAGTTAAATGGAGAATCCTGGTGAGCGGCCTTTGCTGCTCTGTGAGGAGTAACGGGCGTAAGTAAGTAAATAAGTATTACGAAGTGATTTCAAATAAAGAATCACTATGAAAATTAATATTCTTTATAAAGGTGATGGTTCATTAAAAATAGATATTACTTATATCTCAGCATATTTTCGAACTCAGTTAATTCAAGTCTTAAAGAAATCACTGTATCATTAGTTGCATGAGAAGAGATCAAATTATCGGCATGTTTCAATTTCAGTGATTTCGCAACTGTTAATTAATGTTATCAATAAATGATTATCTTATTAATGATTTGGTCAATTTAACAGGTTTTATTCACAATAGAACTATTCAATGATTAATTTAATTAGATAAAAAGTAAAACAATGGAAATAGTCTAAAGTGATTAGATTATTCGTTAGTAACCTAATAATGTAATTACTTAAGTTAGATTATGACTAGTAAGTGGAATACAGGACGCTAATTTTGTTCTATTTGGGACTCGTCGGCTGGGTGTACCTGTATCCCATTGTTGATGTTCACAGTGAGATTCAGACTCAGTCCGTTTCGTGTTGAACGCCACCGCGCTCAACACCAGACTAATGAGTCCAGACGGTCACACTTGTGCAAGGGGTACATTCCACTTTCCAGTTACAATACAACTTAAATAATACTTGTGAATAATTACTATATCGAGGCAATCGGCTCAGGATGCACATATAGTAACAGAGACTGACCAGCTTCAGACCATAACAAATCAACAGGAATATATAAGTTCATCCTAATGATGCAATGTTGTTGCAATACTTTTTGATTGGTATTTTACCCAGAAAAGCGATCTTTTCTTCTACCTGGAAATATCCTAAAGGAACAGATGATTATGTTAATAAATGTAAATGTATTTTTCATTGGTATACTTTCATTCGACAAACTAACCAGTTAAGTTCAGAAAGGCAAAAACATAAATTGTAGCAGAGCAATACGAATTTATTTGTCTAATGATTTTTCAGTGATACAATCGACAACATTTTACTCTGATAACTAAACTTTAATCTCATTAGTTTGTTATTGATTTACAATATCAATATCGTGTAATCATTGATGTCGTCAATGAATTTCAGTCATGTTTATTTTGTGTAATATGTCTTATAATAAGAATATATTATTTTGTTAAGTAGAACAACTCATACTTCATGATTATGTATTCTATCTTCTCATATTTTTTAATTAGGACCACGATAAATGTTAGATTTATGAAATATCTTTCTGTAGCAATCGGTTCAAACAATCTATACGATCTTACCCTATGTTACAGCATTTTACAGATAATTACGATCTTATGCCTAAAAGTTCATGATTGTCTGTAGTTAATGTACACGTAGATTATTAAGATGATAATTATTTTATAAGAATCGACGTTTATTAAACTAATTCTGTATTTATAGGCCAGAGAGGAGCATTAGAACCGTAAGATAATTTTTATAGGTCATGGCATATCAAGTACAAAAACACCGGTTGAGTGGGCAAAACTCAGATATGAGATAGGAAATTAGTAGCATGAATTAAAGTTACGTAAACTCTACTTAAAAGTGATGATTTTAAGTCAAAGTAGGACTAACTAGCGTCATTTATGGGTACATAAATCTACTTTAGACCTCTCAGTAATGAAATAAAATGAATACTAATTCATTCGCTTATTCACTACGAAAAAGTAAATGACAAGGGATAGCTATGTTGAATATACTAAATATATGTTACACTATGGTCCCAACTTTTATGTAATGCGCTACGATATATGATAACATAAACTGATTTACGAGACAATGTGTTCGATTAGCCGCTTGGTTTATATAACATTTTGCTTGATGGCGATGTTTAAAAAACAAATGACTTAGAAATAAACTCTCACCCCCCACTGGGATGCTCACTACCATAGTTTCTTACACTAAGAGGAAGCATTTGTCCTGTCCTGACTGTTTTTCAAAGGTTGTCTGAGTCAGGTCAATTGGTGACATCAAATCCAAGCAGTTTCCACGATACCTAATTATCAAAGTAAAATGATTAAAGTTAAGGCAGAAAAGCGTAACAACAGAATTTTTAATTGTGTATAGAAAAGGAAATGTTACATAACCAAATGGTGGAAACTGGTTACTGGGAATAGTGCAAGGTTGATAAGAACATTTTCTTTTGAATGTATAAATCTAGTTTACGCTCTTTGCTAGAGGTAATTTGAGGTTATTTTCTAAGTTGGCAATGATAATTGATTCAAGATGTTTATGATAATTTTCTGTTTTTATTGCTTAGTTATATGCAAGATAATAGGTTCGATATTGTTAGTAGGTATTTGGTCAACAATTAAAGGAAGCGATATTTGCGTCAGAGGTGAAAAGTCTACTGAAGAAAACACTATGAGCAAAGACCCAATAAGTTTATTTGCATAGCTGATTTCCTTCAGCTGTTTACAACCTGGAAACAACCATATTTATTATTTATAAAAAACGGTTTCCTTACTTTGTACAATAATATTGGAAAATTAATCAACAGTGAAGGATAAACTCATGTAGACATGTAAAGAAAGCATAAGTAACTCCATCAATCAACTGATAACCAGGAACCTAGGAAAACACTATCACTGGTACTATTTCCACCCATTTTAACGTAATCAAGTGTATACTTCACTTCAACATATACTTAATATGGTCCCCTGAGATCGGATATAACTTAGATACGATAGGGACGTCACAAAACGTTAATCCATTTATCCTATGAGGATTGATAATATACAGTCCATAAGAAACTTATTTACTGATCTGAACAACATAAAAACAACGATAGTAGTAGAATAGCATAAGTTTATTTGCATAGCTGATTTCCTTCAGCTGTTTACAACCTGGAAACAACCATATTTATTATTTATAAAAAAACGGTTTCCTTACTTTGTACAATAATATTGGAAAATTAATCAACAGTGAAGGATAAAAGGCATATAAGAGATGCTCAGACAGCTAGATGTTTCAATATTAGACAATGTGAAAATTTTAGAAAAGAAATTCTTAAAGCATACTGACAAGCCAGTCGTAAAATGTTAACCACCACTAGATGAAGACTGATTATATGAGTAAAATGATTAAAGTTAAGGCAGAAAAGCGTAACAACAGAATTTTTAATTGTGTATAGAAAAGGAAATGTTACATAACCAAATGGTGGAAACTGGTTACTGGGAATAGTGCAAGGTTGATAAGAACATTTTCTTTTGAATGTATAAATCTAGTTTACGCTCTTTGCTAGAGGTAATTTGAGGTTATTTTCTAAGTTGGCAATGATAATTGATTCAAGATGTTTATGATAATTTTCTGTTTTTATTGCTTAGTTATATGCAAGATAATAGGTTCGATATTGTTAGTAGGTATTTGGTCAACAATTAAAGGAAGCGATATTTGCGTCAGAGGTGAAAAGTCTACTGAAGAAAACACTATGAGCAAAGACCCAATAAGTTTATTTACAAACACTTACGCAAGTAGCTTAAATTGTCTCTCAGCTATTTCGTATATGTGTTGGAAATATATTGCATCGTCGTTTCGAACTTCAAGCATTTTTCGAAACAAATTCTTCCACTTTTTTCACTTCTTTGTATTTCATGATCGTTTATCAGCAGATTTGTCATATAATACTGATTCATTTTGTAATCTCGTTACTTAATTATCTTTGTTAAAAACGTATTTTTCACCAAATTATTTATCGTTTATCAATTTTTATTAAGTAGTATTAATTTGATTTTCACCAATTTCGAAGTATCTTTTCTTATAAAATAGACTAAAGTAAATAAATACTCTTCATTGATATCTTCTGATGGATCTTGTCTTAGCACTATTCAAATTCATAATGAGGTAATTAATGGTCCAACTAGGTTTAAATGGTGCATGATAAACATGTTATTATGCTATTCACTCGAATATATCTGTAGATAATTAAATAGATTGCACGTGGATTCCAATCTACACATATTATTTGATATTTCTAATAGAGCTAACTACTATTTCATATATGTTTATTATCTAAAAATTATCCCACATTCTTTGGTTCTATAGGCAATAACTCCTTTTTGTAAAGCGACTAATATCATACTACTTAACCATAAAATTTTTAAAAAACAAACTTGGTTTTTTGTTGTCATAGTAACCTAATACAATTATCTATATAATTTCATGTTGATGAACAGTGAACGTATGACAAAAGATACTCTTAATAAATTATAAAGAAAGCATATCTCGCGTGTCTCCTCAAATATACACATGTATAATTGAATAGTCCGCTGAAAATTGAAAAAAAAATTAAATTTCCTTTCTTCCCATCACACTTTACATCTCCAATTCTTCTTTATTTTACCTCATCAAAAACATTTTTTCAATTATTTAAACTAATTACCATATTTATTATGATAGGATAGATTGAATTCCATTTATCAATAAGAAATCTATTACTTATTCCCATAATTCTAGTATTTATTCAGAAAAAATTTTGAAAAATTTTCTGGTTGTTAAGTGGGGGGGGGAATTTTTTTTTTAGGAAACAAAAATAGAAATAATATTACAATCTGATCACAATTCATTTAAATTATATCTTGCATTTATTGACCAATTTAGTTGATTGCCTCCACCCCTCCCTCCCTTCCCCCTAACCCCGCCTACTAATATTGTTTTCTTATTCGTTAATTTTACACAAAATTTATATGATACCATATCATGCAATGAAAATTAATCCACCCATATATACCAGAATTATTTTTGTTAAAATATTATTATAATTTATTTATGAAGATAAATTGTTATGCTTTTATAGACTTAGATAATTTAGAGGAGTAGTAAATGTTAGGGTATTAGTAGACATATGTTTCAATTTATTTTACTATTCTTCACGTATTGATTGACATGATAAACTTTTCCTTAATCTGTCAGTATCAAGTGTCGATCTCTTCTCAATGAGATGATCATTTTTGGTTTTATTAAAACTGTCTATTTCTACCTTTCTTTCCTTCTCATATTCAGTTGCCTACGTATCGTACACTACAATCATTGTACTGCTTCAATACTAATTTCGATATGCAGAATAGAGACAGAATTTAATATACACATATGTTCAGTATTTTATGTGCCAATTCTATGCTTCATCAGATACGTTAACTGTATACATAACGACGTTTCATGCATATATTGAATATTTAGCCATAAGTTGAATACAAAACAATCAGTTAACTTGAATTACGTTTTATAATCACATGATATTCATTCTTCAGTTGTTTCAGTGTAAATGGTAAATATGCTCATTTAATTATTTATTGATGAATATAACTACTCTTGGAGACAAATTTCTTATCAGTTAATTTAAATCTTCAAAATAAAGAAATAATCTAATAAGTAAATTAGTATAAATTTCTATGCAAAATTTTATTGAAAAATGTGTATTGCTAGTCAACAATATGGATAGGAGCATGTATATTTGTATGGAAAAGTACGTTTTTCTTTAACAGAAAGAAAACAGTATGATTGACATTTGTACGTTATCGTTATCATTTAGTTTTTCAGAATAATAATAAATTTAAAGAAACAAAAAAAATAGAATGCTGAATTTCACAATTTTTTTGTTGATTGCATCTTTCGTTCACAATTGTTCCAGAAAGATAAAAGACAGTAATAGAAGTTTTACTATCGTTATCAAACTATATCATGTTGATAATTAAATCATCAGAGAAATTTTAGGTTTTGTAATTTATGCAGTAAAATATGGCATACTCTTTAAATGGTATACCAGGGATATATATATATGTGCCAGACGATTGAGCTGTACTGTTTGGGTTGTAGAGGGCCTAGATAGTGTTCAGTCCTCCTGAAAGTCATTGTTAAGCTAACCCCTTGTGGGGTATATCGATAACCGTGTATACAATACTTACCACTCGTATGAAGATAAATTTCTTACAATATTATTTATTCACCTGTACACTGCCATGAGATATAAAAACGTCCTCGACTCAGCTTTAATTCGTCATGTCACTCTCCTGTCAGTTCAAGTTAACAAAGGTTTCGAAACTCATGACCACAAAATGGTTCTCTGTGTTATTTCTTTTGCATCTAATCATTCGAATAGACCTTTATAACAAGAAACTAGACAATAACACTATTGCAAAAATATGAATTGAGACCTTCAACAAACCCTTTTAAGATACTCAGATTGAAAAAACGACTTTGTCTAATAAATCCACAGATGTATGAAACATGTTTTGATAAATTAATAACTTGTATTTTTTGAACCCGTTGCATTTATCAAAGTAACTAGTATAAAAAACCCAATTCTCTATACATATTACTTAAAAGTTGTCAGAAATTATGACTCAAACAAAAACGCTACCTAAAGTCAAATTCTTAATAAGCCTTTGTGCAAATTACCATGAATCTTAGTCAAACAAACGAAGCACAGTTTAAAGTCTGTTAAAGAAGACTTATTAGAACTACGTGGTGGCTTCAAGATGCATACTTGGTATGTCTATACAATAAGCACCTTATATTATCTCAAAACACTGGGTCTCATTTTATGGCTTAGTTATAAACGTTCTTAATATTATCAGTAAGCTATTCGATGATATTTATGTAATATGAAGTAAATCCCTGAGAGACATTAGAGTATACAACATCCACATGCCTACTAATTAGATCCAAGCAGCTTCTTTCATTTACTTGCATATCAATAAAGTCTCAAAATTTCTTAGGGTCTCAGGTAGATGTGCAAAAGATAGGAAGGCATTCATTTACTTTATTTCTCATTATTCCTACTAAAACTGATTACTCTGTCTAGAAACAGACATCTATCCAAATAGGTGTAAAACTTAGTATGTAATCACTAGTGCCTGTTACCTCTAGTAAAGCGTAGGTGTCTTCATATATATTAGTTCAATTAAAATCAGAAAAGATGAATTTGTAAATTCATAAGTTCATAAATGTTACATCACTTATGGTCATAATGACTGGAAAAATTAGTATCTTAGCTTATCTACTTTCTGGATAATCTGGTTCCAGTTCCCAACAGTTTTCTCAAAACTGTATCATGTGCAAACTGTACTAATTTTTTTAACTTCGTTTATCCTAAACGCAGTCTTCGGTACTTAATTATAGTGTTGTATTATGACATTTCTATAGCTAATAACTTTATTAAACACAAGCCTCTTATACGCAAACTCTCTTGTGACATCTGACACCTTCCTCTTCAATCACTCGACTAGATTCTTCTTTCACTCATCTATACTGAATAGTCAAAATTAATTAATTGTTATAAAATGTCTAGCCAGTTACAAATAATATACGACAAAGTTGTGTATTAAGTCCTTCGTTTTTACAAATGCTTTAATATGGATAGACTATTTTTGTTTTCTGACAATATCAAAGTGGTGTACTCCTTTCCTCCACATGTGCTTACTCACAAACACAAGAGCATTAGTACTGAACTCAGTTACGTTACGTTATGGTTACTGAAATGGAAATTGGAACTTAGTGCTTTTAAGTGTGAATGGAAATGTTTTGCAGATTAGAGTCTAAATTTCAGTCTCACTCATAAACGGTAATAAGTTATCAAGTGTACGTTCAGTGGTTGACTTAAACATCCTTACCATTTTTCTTCTTCACAGTAGATTACCCTACAGATATATAAATCACACCGACTTCTGAGTTAAATGCTACGTAACTTTCATAACAATGATCCTCGTATTCTGCCTTTCAATATGTGTGTTCCATTACTAGTAGAATACTGAAATTTAATTCATTAGAGATGTTCGCATTATGTATAAACTGGAAGCTGTCTAACGTCGCTTTACACTTCATATTCTTCGGGGGGGGGGAGTGACTGTGCCTCAGACTACGAAATTAGATGTCCTCAGTGAGGACTAGACCCTTTATGGAAGCAACAACTAAAATAAAATGTTTTTGACAAGATACTGAACAGATTAACTTTTACAGTAGTAAATGTAATGCTCTTTAAACGTTCTCCCTTATATTGCTTTCATAACTCGGCTTCAAAAGCTAAAATATCAAATTCTAAATCCGCCTTCTCTGTATAAATTACTCTACAGAGAAATCATCGTAAATCTGTAATATTTTGTCACAAACTATTTGCGAAATAAATTCTCTTTCTTTATTTGCACGACATATCAGTAATCTTCTCTTCCGCGACACTGTATTAAAACTGTTCACTCCACTGATTATTCCACTGACAAAATAATAAAGACTTTATAAGTATGAATATTTTTATCACCCATTATTTCTGTTTAATCCGGTTTTATGTTAACATTTTACCTTATTTATCTTATTATAAGCCTGCATTGAAAACCACCTTTTACAGTGTCCAAATGAGCACTAACTTTTCCCACTCACACCATTACCTTTACAATGTTTTTGTTGTAATTCAGTCCTCTCCGTTTTCAATTTTTATTTCCAACTGTGGATGGTGTTACGTCGGACGACTAAAGAAGGGTGAAAAACTTCCAAAATTGCGTTTTAAAGGACTAATTCATTTATTCTGGTCGTAAGTAATGTAAACACTACATTCCTATTATTGTTGCGTTCCTCTTAACCTATCCTTCTACTTAGTATATTTGGTGTTATTATATTGTCTCTTATTATGGACTACAGTTAATTGGTTGTGTACAAATTATCCCCATTCACTGCCACAATCTCTTGTGTTCCGTATTAGTGTAAAATCTCTAATTGGTTTGTTGTATGGTCTATTTTGTGTATATATAGATGCGTGGTTGAAATACAATACGATTGAATTGGGATTGTATTGTGTTTGTTTGGCTCATAAATCGTTGTTTCCTCTATTTCTGTTTGGGGGACTGGTAGTCGCCGGGCCGATGTGTCCGTATACTGGTTGGCAATTATCAAGGGCAGTGTGTATTATCCGCAATACATAACAGATGATCATGTATAAAAAGTGGATAGAAACTCCTTGTGCTACACTGCCTAATTCTCTTCGTCATATATGTGGCATCTTAGTTCCATTGCCTAATGAAACACCATGTACCTTACACGTCATCAACCTCTCTAATACGCTTCGGATAGTGCATCTTTGCCATTCTCAATACGAATCCTAACCTCCTGACACTAGCTACTATAAATAAGTTATGTACTATTATACTAACACGTGTTGGGGAACTCAAAATCCCTAAAAGTACAATTATTTATTAAATCAAGCAAAATGAACTTGTATTCATTTTTTGTTAGTTTGATTTGTAAACTTTCATCAAATTAATATGAGTCATACCCCAGAGTGTATATTTGACAACATTTAATTGTATTATTTAAAATGTTGATAATTTCAATTTGATGAATAATCACTATGACTATACGAATATTTTGTAAATAGTTCACCTCCTATCTTACTTGAAATAAAAGAGTTCATCTGGTGTTCGCGTCTTTTCTTTGTGTTCAAGTTGTAGTGTAGATTTAACCTGAGGTTGTCTGAAACAAATAGGAATCGGATCTTGCATCTAGTTAGCAGACATATTCATGTGTTAATGTATATCACCCACACACTTATCCTTTGCAGTTTAAAGGAAATTTGAATTCAGTTTTTGATGGAAATAATTTAACGATGTTAGTCCACTTTAAATAACATGCCCTTCTTTTTTATACCAGCCTGAACACGGTTTGTAAATAGATGTATATTCTTTAGTCAATTTCAGAATATATTACTAATTTCATCATTAAGTAGGCTGTTGAACTTCTAGTTTAAGTGAATTCTAATTATAGTTCAATTGGGATGGTGAGCACTGCTGAGGAGTTTCACACTAGAACGAAACAACTGTCCAGTGCTCCCTGGTTTTCAATGGTACCCTGCCAACATCAATCTGTGATATATTCAATCAAATTCTAATTATGTTAAATTTACGAAAGCAGTTAAATCTGTAATAAAACATTGAATATTGTTTACATCATGAAATTTAATGTCAATTATGATATCTGATACAGCTTTTACTAAGAGTGATAACTACTAACTACGATTTGGTATTAGATTCAATAGCTTTCTTTCCATCGGATCCCAACTAAAAGAGGAAACTCTGTAAGGAAGATTTATTATAAGAGTTCAAAGATGATCGTTAAACACTAGAAGACATGTATATCGATTTAGTTATAGTGATAAACGGTTATAGAATTTATCATTCTGAACGAATTCAACAGCTTCAGCAATGATCAACTTTTTCAATATTCATTATATGTGATGTATTCAGAGTTTTCAATAAGTGAAAAAGAAGTGCTAAATATATGAGCGTAATTTCCATTAACGATTTTATTTCATCATATTTATTTTTATCTGGAATGTTGAGCTGCGTTACAGTGACATGTACACAGTAAACACATGCATTAGATATTACACTCTAATATGCACCACGAATGGCAAACTGAAGGAAAATACTGGATCCAATAAACATAGTTACCACTTAAAATGTTGCAGATAGCTTCAGATAAATCCACACAATATAGGTCGATAAAACACATGTCGAACGGATGAAAGATAATATTGCACCAAACAATATAATGAATATTACAATTGACGAAAATTACACAAATTACGTAAGTCACAATGAAGGTTTCACAGAATCAGCTAAATGAAAATCACATACAGTCAGTACATGACATCACTCTGGATATCATCCTGATAAAGTGTAATTGGACATTTAACGCACGAAAACAAACTGACGTATGCTAAAAGTTAGGAATCATTCAATATTCGTTCCATCTTTATTTTGGAACTCATTCGTACTGAAAAACCATGACTACGCCACCTAGATAATAATAACAAGAGGTTTCTAAAGGTTATTATTATCTAGGTGGCGTAGTCATGTTTTTCAGTCGAAGAGGTCATTAACCTTCATCGACTGAGATGGCTGGGACATGTGTTGCGCATGCCCGACCACTGTCTACCCCGTCGCGCGATGTTGGCTAGGGCTGAAGTAGGATGGAAGAAGGTTAGGGGCGGCCAAACCAAAACATGGCATCAGTCCATGAAGCCCTTGACTACTGGTCTAAGCCATGTAGGTAGATGTAGATTACCTGGTCGGGGTCCGCGTGACGATCGCAATAAATGGCTGGAGACACTAGGCGATATAGCTCAGAATCGGTCACAATGGCGCAAGTGTATTCACTCTTTAACCTCATCTAGATCTTGAATTCTATTGTTATTTTCTGGACATTTTTACTTACTCTTCCCTCTTGTATTCTGTTTATACGTTACCTGAGTAATGTCGTAGTGCTAGTGTGGTATGGCAACTTGAACCTACGGCGTTTGTGCCCGGTTCTACGTTGCTGCTGCTGCTGCTGATGATGATGATGATGATTCTAAAGGTTACCAAGCACTATGAATGTTGTGAAACCTGAAAAAATTCAGTATAGGAGTTTTTTATTGTTGAGAAATATTAAATTAAGATGAAGCTGATGGCTGTTGTCAACTGGTTTACAATACCAGATTAAGTGATATTCATCCTCAGTAAAAGATATTTCCTGGAGTAGAATGGCTTTAAACAAATTCCGATCAGCAATAAATAGCAGACAAATGTAAATTCTAAGCAACTTGAAGATTCTAATCTACATTTTGAAGATTTGTGACAGCAATTACCTTTCACTGGACACAATTATTCATAAATACCATCCACCACACTAAACTAGAATATGATCATCCAAAATGAGTCTCCGCCTTATTACAGAGGTAAGTGGTTTCAGTGAATACGCATTCTTGGCATTTACAAGTTATTAAATATTAAGCTAACAAAAGTAGACATTAGGAATATTTGTCTTTAGGACAGATATTTCATTAAAGTATTATGCACAATAAGTACGTAAAATTAAACATAACAACACAAGGTATTTAGATATAACTATTCACATTTCTGTTTACTAATAAGCATCACGTGAAAAAAAACACAGATACTAATAGAGACAATAAGATGGAGACGAAAAATTTCTTCTATCTCCTACTAAGTTACTGATTAATGTCTATCAAAATTTATTCACGGTTGAATTAAATTAGTTTTGGTTGTTCAAAATAGATAACATCTATTTTTGTACAAAACTGATTTTTTGCAGTACTACGTTATGGTGAAATGATATATTTTTTTAAGTAGACAATTTAAGGTAAATAAAGTTTTCTTTCTGCACGAAATATCATCGAGTGAGTACTCAAGAGAACAATATAATGAATACAACATTAGTATTGATAATAATCACAAGTAAATAATCGAAAATAGTGTAAAGAAAAACAAAAGAAATAAGTTGATAATTCTAATAGTTACTTATAGATAAGGTATTCGATATAAAGTTTATTTAATGACTTTTTGAAGAAATAATGTAGCCTTCATACTATTGAATAGTACCATGATATATAACATTAGAATATACGGAAACTATGTTGAGATTAAAAGTCTCTATGGAGTATTCAGTAATAAGAAATAATTAAGTGAATAGTTGCTTTTAATAACTTTATTGCCAGGCTCTTATAATCAGTCATAAATTCACGAAAAATGCGTCACAATAACTAAAATAAGGCATAAATAAATAAGTTGAGTTAATTAAACAACAGCATATACCGAGATAATGAACTTTTACGTTGACTACTGTTTAGAATCAATCAAAATTTTCAGGTTGTAAAGTTTGTGGGTCATTTAAAAGAGGCTGAGTTACATACAATAGTAACATAAATAAATCATGTGAATATAATAATGCGTCGTAGGTGAAATGTTGTGTTGGGTTATCTGTAATAATACGAGTCGTAGGCAAAAAGTTATTTTATTCACAGTGCGAATTTCTGTTCTGGAAAAGTACTGACTGGACACCCACATTTTGTTGCACTTTCTCTTAGTTTAGTTTTCGCTGTCTACGCCATTTTCTGAACATAATAGTTCGATTTGTCTTGTAAGTGGGTATGTGAACCTGAGTGCTCTCTCTCCCTGTATATTATGTCCTGATATTAGGTAATTGAATATAGTCAGCAGAGAACTCACAGACTGTTTCATATTAATAACTACTCATCAACAAAAAGTACTTGAATAGCTCATTAGTTGATTAGTAAATTGATTCAATATCATTTATAATGGATGACGCAGGAATATTCACAGGCGTATAGGTAATTTATAGAAAAATGATGACCAATAAATATAGTCAGCTACTTCTAACAAATCATCACTTCCTACTAACAATGAAAGTCAAGGTAAAAAAAAATACAGCCTATAAGCATTAATGTACTGACAAAATTCAGATGCACCGATCACTATTCATGATATATGTAACTTGGATTTATGTTATTGCCTGCTGTCTGGAGTAACTTACCTGGAACTTTCTTAAAATATATTAATCCACTTATCGAGCAATCTGATTATAAGTGTCAACATGTATGAGACTTGTATCGACTTATCTGCATAATAACTCAATGTTTAGTAAAACACAACATCTGAATGTATGTATTCAGTAGGATGTTGTGATATTAAAATTTAACAGGATTTAATTAATTCGGAAATTGGACGACTGTAATCTATACAATTTTGAGTAAGTTAATAACGTAATAACAGACCTCTGTTATACGAAAATTAAGATCGTGATACATTCATATGATGTGTTAAAATCACAAAATTGCTTAAATAAAGTTAGCATTGGTAATAAGAATTAACATAATGACATTTTATCAGAACCAATTCATTGATTTATTACGATTAACGATAGTTTCTGAAATAAAGTAACATCCACATGTAAATATTTATATTTTTTAAAGTTGCTAAATATAGGATTACCATCATTGACAACACTAAATATAATCCTCTAAGTTTCAATGGTCATAAACCAACCAAAACTTTATGTCGTTAAGTATTTATTGGAAATGAGTTTTTCACAGATTTTTTAAAATATGTTTCTCCTTCTTTTATGATCTAACATAACAAGTGGTCCATGATTCGTTTCCTGCTTGAAAGATGGATTAGATCCATTTTTGGATTTGCATGAGTAAACTACAAATATACTCTAAGTTAAACACGATAAATTTCTAGTCTAGAATGATTGATCATAGAGTCAAATAGTTTCAACTGTTAATAAATATATCAGTTACGATTAAGGATTGCTGTGATTTGATTGATAATTATCATCTATTCACATATTTAGTCTTGGAACTATGAAAATGATATATGTTTCAAATAGAGTCGTACTCATTAAAAATAATCTTCTCAGTCTACAACTAATTTTTGTGATTAAGATCAGGAACAGCAGGATGCTCACTTATAACTCACTTTAAGTCCATGTTAATTTGTATAGAGATTCGCAATGTCAGAAATGATCTTTTAGGTTTTCTAGATGTAAAACAATTTGAAGGGTATGGGTAGGTTGTATTTTTATCATTTCTTAATATAATAAGGTATCATCTCATTTATTTAGATAAACTGTATCGAAAGAATTCCTACTCAACAACTGCTTCAATAGGATAAGTTGATCTATGAAATTTAGTGATATTTGCTGGGGCTATTTGTTTTTAGTATTAAAGTAAGCTATTTTGACTAAGCGTAAAAGCTTCGTTTGGTACACTTGGATTGACTACAGATTTTGATGACAAAAGCAGATGGGAATTTCTATATTTTTTTTATGTATGAAAGTCTTCAGATATCCCATTCCGTTATTATAAGCCACAAACGAGACATTCCAACCCGTAAAAAGTGAAAGCTATCAACTCACGACTGTAATATAAAAAAACACTACGTTCTTGAATTTGTTACACTTCATATGTGAACATTCAAAGGTTGAATAAACTAATACATACCTTCATTAATTTTATGCACTTTGATCTCGTTCATTGTGTAGGTAACAAATTAGATGCAAATAATTCAGCAGCTTAGATCCTTCTGGAAAAAACGCTCTCATAATCTAGCTGGCTTCTTGTTAATGATTAGAAGTTGTTTATAACCTATAAACGTTATATGCTCCAATTCCAGTAGTTAATAAATGCTAAATACAACTTGATTAAGTAATTGGGCTATGAGGATAAATTAGTGAAACGATAAGCTATCGTACAGTGAACATTCTTCGAACATCACAAAGTTATCCAATCCCACATTGTTGTCTAACAATTTTTTAGTAAATCAATACGGACAAACTATCCAGAAAAAGGCGCTCACAAAAAATATAAAAAAACTAAGAAAACATATTCAATCTTATGCAGACTGTTGAAGTACATAAGCAGTGAAAGAACTTCTCATAGAATAATTTAACACTACCTGAAAAATATGTATACGCATATATTGTGTAACCAGAAAAAACAGATATTCTCTTTGTGAGTAAAATTAAAGTCTTTTACAGGAAAAAACAACATAAACGAAGGAATTATAGAAAATTAATGTACATATTATATAAGTGAACAAAGAAATACAACAATGTAATAGCTAAATACAAGTCATGTACAAAAAGGAAAGCGGGAGAAACGAGCTCTAAAAGATTATGTATATATGATCATAAAATGTCACATATACTACCATTACTTTGTAGTTCGTATCTGCTTTAAAATAAAAATGTACTATTCGACCTGGTACTTGCAAGGTTCATATGACCAGAATTCATTGTTACTGATGATGATGAGACTGTAGCTGTTGCTGAACTACTGTTAGGTGTAGAAGTGAGTGCTGAAGTAGTTAAGTTTCTTATTATTGATTGGGAAACATTATTACCACCAATACTATTATTACTACTACTAACATTATTGCTATTATGAAGACACTGATTAGTTGAAGAGATAGGCAAACCAGGTGGGAATATTGAATCAGTCATAGATAATCCAAGTGAATCATCATTTATCATGCTGTTGTTGCAACTTGTGCCAATGACATTATTATTCATATAGCAACCAACACTACGGCTTGTGGTACTATAATTACTAATAGAATTACTACTAATAAATGATGTATTATTCAGATTGAAGTGTGGATTAACTAAGCGTACAACACCAACTCCACCACCTAAACGTCTAGAATTCATACTACCCCGTACGGACCAGCAATTTGCATCTGGATCATATAGTTCCACCGATTTTAAATAAGTGGCACCATCGAATCCACCAATTGCAATTAACTGATTGTTAACTACGGCTAATCCAACCTGATATGTAAAAACAGAATAATGATGAAAACGACTAGACATAAAGCAGCTTAATAATAATAATAAATAATAATAATAACACTTCCTAAACAGAATAAATGTACGAAGCGGTGTATTATTGGCGAAATTGAAATGTGAATAGCAGTAAAATCCGGTATGAGCATCTTGTCTAGTTTGGGACTCATAAGGTTGACATACATGTATCTCAACGTCAATCTTCGCATTGGGATTAGAACCTAAACTCTTGAGCTGAAAACAGCTAACATGCTATCTGCCAAGCTACTGAGTTCGAACAAACACTAGTTAGTTCATACCGCTGAACACTAAAGGTTCATTTTCAGTATAGAAAAGTGCTACTTGTGGCTATTTTCTTGAAGTCGTAATTGATACGTTGACACATAACAAATATCACAAAGGACAAGTGTGCAAAGGTTGTACAGTCAATAAACGTGATGAAATTCATGATAAGTTGACCGATGGAGCTATGAACCATTATTGAATGAGGTAGCTAGAATATATGTTACTTATGTCCTGCCCAAATGTGTAATATTGACATAAAAGTAGGTGAAGAAATAGCTAACATAGTACAAATCTAGATGAAGCCATTGACTGCTCGTCCAAGCCACGTTAGTAGATTCAAACATTTGACGGGAACCTGAACAATGCTCATAATTAATGATTGGAGACGTCCAATGATATGGAGGAAACCAGTGACAGCTGCACAATTGGAATCATTCTGAATTTCCTCAAAAGTCTTGCATCAAATGTAATTCTTAAATGATTTGTTTTTTCTAAACTTTGACTTCTGTGTTTAGGTACCCACAGCAGCCTCATCATTCTGCTAGTGCAAGTTATGACAACTTGAACGATGTTTTACGTTACTATTAGAGCGAGACCTTCATTTACCAATACCACTGAAATTACAACAGTACAAGGCTTCATCATACTAATAAAAAGCATAGTAGAATGTGTTTTCAAACAGTCAGAGATATATTTTATAGCTGGAGGAAACAAATTAACCATACAGAGACATTTAAACAATCATTGAAGATCTAACAACGTTAAAAATGTTTACGTCTATTGACTTCTGATAATGAAACTCAAGGCTTAGGCTTTTAGGAGAAGAGAGAGAAAAATGATAATTCTTCGTATGTGAAAGAACAACTAAGTTATTTGACGATTAAGTTTGTCTTCTTATTAATAAATGAAGGTTTAGTTAAAGGCGCATAAATATAGTGGTGAGTAAAGGCATGTAAAACCGATGAAACAAACTTCGAGTTATATCATGACTATCTAACTTACCATTACGGATTTGTGTACATAGGCTTCTAATCGCACCTCAAGTGTGAGGGCTAGCGATACTACTCGGTCGCTTAAACTAAAATAGGTGGGAGGGCGATCCGAACTCGAGACTTAATAATTGGGAGTCAAGTGCAATATACAATGAGCAACCGAATTAAAACTGAATTATTATTGGGTTAACATAAACTCTGTTAAAACGTGGTATCTTTGTTAAAGTAACACCGTTATCTATTTGTAAAAAGTCTGTTCACAGTCAACCATGAAGAAGTATCCATAAACTTCTTCAAAGATGACAATAACAGAGAATCAATTTATCACTGCTTGCAAGTTAGTACTAGACTTAAAAAGGAGAGGAATTTACAATCAAAATTTACTAACGAATTATTACGAGACTGATCGAAGAAAAAAAATGTATTTCAAATTTGAGTGATAATAAAGAAGCTAGTTTATTTTTACCACCCTTCAATAAGTTAGTAAGATTTTTTGAAACAATAACACGATTATATATATGAAGAAATTTAAACACCTTTAATACGTGAATGCACAAAAAGTAGCAGCTAGTCGAAAGGTTTATTCAAAACCCATAGATGAAGAATAAAAAAAGACCATGAAAGTCTATACCATCGTGTATCATATATACTGTTCATTAATCTGAATGAGTAAACTCACATCTAGCAATCATAGAATTATATCACCGGAACATATTATAACTTATTTATCAAGCACAGAATCGTGTATTTAGTCTTCAGCGATACTGGATATGTGACGGCTAGTGATACTGTTCAGTTATCCAAGCAGAAGTAGGAACGGGACTCTAACTTACGACCCAATAGTGTTTTCCCTCCCATAGCTAACTGGTTATTTACAACAGATTCACTGCAATTGAAGAGAACTCAGTTGTGTTGGAAACTAATTTAAATTCTCCCGGAAATCTCAAACCTACAAAATACTTTTGTTAATATTTACATCTCGTAAAAAAATATACTTTATATAGAGATTATTACTTGATTACTATACATTATATAATTCGTTTTGTAAATATAACTTACTCCACTACGCCTTGACGTCATTGCTACAACTGGAGTCCATGTACGAGTACGCAGATCTAAGTATTCTACAGATGATAATTCCGTAACTTCATCTCTTCCACCTACAGCGTATATCATACCGTTATAGACAGCTACTCCTAAGTGTTTACGTTTAGTACCCATACAGGATATTTGATGCCATGCGCCGACACGAGGATCAAAATGCTCTACGGAGGATAACGGTTGCTGACCATCTGAACCGCCAACGGCATACAACTGGCCATTTAAAACTGCAACACCGACACCTAAACGACGAGTAATCATACTTGATACCTGAATAAAAATAAACAAAACAAATACATGATATTACCCACGCACTACTACAACAGTAGTATTGTTTGTAAATAACTTAGAGTACACGGCTGTGGTCAAGTTAATAAAAAAAATATATTAATACAGAGCGTAGTTCTTTTCTAGTTTATATGATATTCCACCTATCCATATTACGTACTGATAGAAATTCTCACTATCTTTACAGTAGTACATGTGAATATTCGGAAACAAACTCACACATCAGCTTCTAGAAAGGATAGACACCAGCAAAATACAGAAAACGTAGTGACCATACGACGACCTTGTATCATAGCAATCCTTCAACATAGTCACCTCAAGTGGTGTCCGTCAAGGTTGCCCACTTTCTCCATTTTTGTTTAATTTCATAGTTGACATACTGTTGGAAATTACACTTTCATCGTCTGACTTTTCAGGAATTGATCTCCTACCAAGAGATCTACTTATTGACTTAAAATATGCTGACGATATAGTCCTGTTCGGCGAAGACGCTGATACAATGCAGAAACTTTTAACAGCAATAAGCTCAAATGCAAGCATGTTCGGAATGCGTTTCTCCCCCTCTAAATGCAAACTATTGCTCCAGGACTGGTTTTCGTCAACACCTGAACTAAAGATAGGGAGTGAAGAAGTTGAGCACGTCGACCACTTCACTTATCTTGGAAGTCTGATTAGCCCTAATGGGTTAGTCTCTGACGAAATCTCAGTACGAATTCAAAAAGCTCGTTTGGCTTTTGCCAACTTACGTCACCTATGGCGTAGACGAGATATTCGTCTCCCAACGAAAGGAAGAGTGTACTGCGCAACAGTTCGCTCTGTCTTACTGTATGGGTGTGAGACGTGGCCATTAAGGGTAGATGACACTCGAAGGTTATTAGTTTTTGACCATCGATGTCTACGAAACATCGCTCGCGTTAGCTGGGATCACCGAGTAAGTAATAACGAGGTTAGACGACGGGTGTTAGGCAAACGTGGTAAATCGGTCGATGAGGTTGTGAATCTTCATCGACTGAGGTGGTTGGGACATGTGTTGCGTATGCCCAACCACCGTCTTCCTCGACGCGCAATGTTGGCTGATATAGGAATAGGATGGAAGAGAGTTAGAGGCGGCCAAACTAAAACATGGCATCAGTCCATGAAGTCACTGACTGCCGTTTTAAGTCGTGTCGGTAACTGCAGACTACCAGGATGGGGTCCTCGTGATTACCGTAACCAGTGGCTAGAAACACTGAGTGGCATGGCCCGAAATTGGTCACAATGGCGCAGATGTATTCACTCATTATCCTCCCTTAAATCATGAGCTTTAAATTATTCCATAACCTTCTTTCTACGTTTCCTGAACCATATTCTATATGTTCACATTCCTTGTTACTATCATTATTTTATTTTATTGAAGTAGCTTCTACTAGTGGTGGTGGTGTTAATCTTGCGGTGCCATGGTGGTATAGCAACTTGAACCGATGCACACATGTACCAGGTTCTATGTTGATTGTACATACATTCAACATAGTCAACTATTGCTTGTTTTAAGAGAAAAAATGACAGTTTTAGTGAAAATAATGGTGAAGCTATCTTAAATATCGACAAAGTCTCGAATAATTTACCTAAAGGTGTTAGATTACGCCTACTCTACACAGAGGAAGCAACAAGCATCAACTAAAAGAAACAGAACTTATGTACACAAAGGATGTATATGCAACCTCTTTGTTTACCCTGGCCTACAATAGGGTCATATCTCCAAGACTTTTCCCAGTTATTTTCCATCCTTCTTGTTTCCTTACCTCGTTTATCGTTACCTTCCCTTCTTTTATATTTTCCTAAAAGGACATTCACACTTCTACTAATAAATAATGTCAACACATATTTTTCTTTTTTTTCACCAAGTTATCCCATTTTTATTATATTTTTCTATTCATTATTATTACATCACAATAAGCTGTCGCTAACTGTACTATCGTTAGTTCACCTACATCTTTGACCTTATTGATTAAATATCATCATCGCCTTTTTAACACAACACATACACTTAATTTTGTTATATTAAACGACCTTTCTAGTGTGTTGCGACATAACCTTTCATATGTGTCAGCGGCCACTTTTAGTATTTAAAGATCAAATCGACATGTAGTTTGTGATTTCAATCCACGACTTTGATACACTTAGTCACGATGTTTACATACTTGCCTACACTATGACATCATCTAATTGTATTATATTCATTTATTGCATTTATGGATCTATAAATGTACAGCTTGAGGAAGAATCTATCCGAAACAATTGCTCGTTCCAGCATTCCTAGCTTTTAAAAGCTTTACTCTAAAACTGTTATGGAGGCCCACTCGATTCAATAAAATACTGACTTAATTGAGTTGGTTAATGATAACTTAATAAATCTTATGAGGGAGAACAACTGGCCAGCTAAGTAGTATTATTATGAGCCACTTGTCAAGTATCAGAAGAATAATTAGTAATGAACATGCACGTGGCAAAACAATCACAGTTCATTCACTTTTTCCCGACGTAATTGACAAGGATTATTCTAACGAGATCGGAACGACAGAAAAGCAAATAAGATATCCCACGCAACCAGAGATTTCAGACTATTACCCAAAATCTCGAGTACAACAGCGTACTCCACTCTAGACATACATACACCTACTAACCAAAGAAGAGGGCTCGTACACTTTAGTACTGATTGCCTGATCTCAACGTAAATAATAAACATACACCGCAAGTAGATGACAATCGGTATAACTGATGAAGGAAAAAGTGAAAACATATCTAAAACCTAAAAGAGATCTTAGAAACAAATACAAGCCTATAGTGCATCATATACATACAAGGAACAATTAAATACAAAATATAGGTTACCTTTATCCATTTATTTACATTTGGATCGTAGCATTCAACAAAATTCAAACAAGATACTCCATCTTGTCCACCAACGGCATACATGGAACCATTTAATACAGCTACACCAACACTTGTACGACATGTACTAGTTGAAGCAATGTCTGAAGACCATTGATTTGTGTGAGGATCATACCTAAATGCAAACAAGATTGAAAATGAGTAAACAAAGAGTAACGGAACAAGATTGCTAAATAAAACTATTTTTATTATAAATACTTTATACAATTGATAAAGTCACTTAAAGTTATGTTACCATCTGGTTTGGAGGTGTTTAGAAATGACTCCAGGAGAAAACACAGTAGTATCAAACAATATGATCAAAGTGAAGGAAAACATTCATTTATAGATAACCATATTTAAAAAGTTAAACTTTGAAGCAAACGAAAAACATCGTGGACAGTAATGTATAATTTTCTGATAGAAGCCTATTGATCAACCACTATTATAGCGACTTTAAAACCCGTGACAGGATAACGTAATATTTTGTCTTGAGCTTTTACAGTTAAATAGATGCAAAAACAAGGGATACAAATAGCTAAATACCTAAGATTAAGCATCAATTTTAGGTTTAAAGTTGGACTACTTATAAGTAGCTTAAAAACACTGTCATTATTCAATAGCAAAAATGTTTTAATTGACATGTACGAATAATTAACAGAAGCAATATTGCCAGAATACCATTTAATTATTTACTAGTAGGGTATTGGGTGTATAAATTCCAGAGTTGAATCCTTAAATTCTGCTAATAAATAAAGTCAAATAAAAAGAACAAGTCTTCTCTATGTTAAAATGACCGGCTGTTCTACATCTGTATGTAGGAAACATAATTGAAATGTTTAATTAATGAACTTTACAACTCTATATGTACAACTAGAATACGCTATTCAAATAACTTTTAATTCAGAAAAATGTACAGAAGACTACTTTTATAATCGATTTCTTACCGGGAAATCCATATATCAAGTTCGAATAAGATAACCCAGCTTGATGAAAATTCGATAAAACAGAACCTTTTAATCGTGTTGATCAACATATCAAGCAAGTTGGAAACATGCTACTCTCCACCTATAAACACGAAAAATCGCCTCAGCATGGTCTGAACCACGCTGATATGTACAGACTACATACGTAGGGCCATCACAATTATAGTAACCAGTAGTTGGAAACATTCGGTGATATGGCTTAAAATCGGTAGCAAAGGCACAAGTGCATTCGCTACTTGTCTTTTCTTAGAATCAGAAAGCTGGAATTATTCTATGCCATTATTAGCGAACCAGTTATATTTTCACAAATCATACTTATCATATCAAATCTTTTTTACCATCACTGATATTACTACATCTACTACTTTAGTATTTACCACTGATGCACAAGCTTACCAGGTTTTACTGTGCTTACGACTGATTGGCTTTGATATTGAACCTTTATGTCTTAGAATTCTATTTGCATGTAGAAAATACATTGTCGATAAATAACTTAGGATACTATTTCAAAAAAAGGGAACATTGAATGCCCATAAATTACCTTTCAACTGAATTCAAATAACTATGCCCATCATGTCCTCCAACAGCATAGAGAAGATCATAGACAACTCCAACTCCAACACCACAACGTCTTTTATGCATAGGGGCTACAAGATGCCATTTATGCGTACGTGAATCATAATGTTCTGCTGAAGCGATTGCATCGCCTGAACACCAGCCACCAATTGCAAACAACAATTCACCTCCCTGCAGGATTTTTCTCGGTTTAGTACGTGGACCTTGCATTAGTTGACGCTCTTGCGGTAACAATAAATAATCTTTTGCTTCATCGACTAGATCACGACAACGTTCGTCTGAACGTATTAGTAAGTCTGTACCGACAGTGCCAACTAAAAATTTTGGACTAAGAAGAGGTAATCGTACATGCTCTAGTAAATAAGATAAGTAAGGCCGACGATCAGATAGATTATGATGCATCCAGCGCATTACAGCATAATAAACTTGTTCTTCCGAATTCACATTTAAATCATCCGAACTTAAGATATCTACAAGATGACTGACGGGCAACAGGAGAAACTCCTCGGATTCTACAACTTCCTATCGAAGTAAAAACGAGGAGAGAAATGACTAAGAGTTGAAAAACCCAATTCAAAGAACAATTGTTCAGGAAGTTGAGAAATACACGAAACAGAAACTACGCAAGTGTTAAGTAAGGAGCAGTCTGCTTTATTCAACAGGTTTATTTATTAAAAGCTTAAGCACTCAATCTACACACAAGAATTCATAAGCTGTAATAAATTGGTTGGCTGAGGAAAAAATATAAGGTTACGAAGCTTGTGATATAAGTAGGCTACTAGAGAAACCTAGTAACAAAGAGTTGAGTGATTAGTATACACACAAGTTGTAAGAAGTATGTGTTATTTCGGCTTTTAAATTCTAAAATAATGTTCTACACTAAGAAATAGACAAAGATGCCAACATTTTACTAATTTAGGGAATTACACTATCAGGATACTGATGCAAGTGTACAAAACACAGTGACATTCGCTGATTGTCTAAAATTTTTTAAAGATTACTTATGCTCAAATGAAACAATATAGATGACATTGCAAAACATCAGTTCAGGATTGCCCCCTAGTGCCAAATGATGTGTTCTAGCAATAAATTCGTCGACAAAGAATAAGTAAACAGAATGACATTATTCCGCTTTATCTAACATCAAATTATGCATCTTAATCATAAGTTATAACTTCATGAATAATATATCTTAACATAGCACGCAAGTCCACTGTTGTACATTGACTGATTTATAAAATACTGCATGGATACAATGAGGTCACCAAATTCAATTGTCATAGTCATTATCTGGAACTCACAGACAACGTAAGATAAAACTTTTTATAACTAATATCTACAACCAATTCCAAAAGCATTACGACTATACTGATAATCAATAAAGATTCTCTTACAAGAAAGTTTAGATGCGTAAACCTGTCGGCTACACGTAACAACCCCCTGCAGGCATGTGTATCTGCAAATGCTCGAATTCCAAGACAATTGGACGGATCTAACTGCCGTTTTAAAAATTCGCAGCAGACATCTTGGATTTCTGTAAGTTGTAGGAGACAGGCAGCTGGAAGTAGATTTTGAACGTTACATTCTTCTACTGTTATCTGGCTAGTGTAACAAAAGTCTATGAGAGTTTCCACAGCATCACCATCTAAATCATACAGAGTCACCTAAGTGAGAAGGAGAAATAATACTGAGATATGTAATTAGGCTCATATACTGTCTAAAAATTACTAAACTTTACATAAATTGACGACTAGTAAAGTAGTAGATAGTACACATGAATAAGTCCTTCTAAGCAGCAACATATAAGACTCGCTTTCTGTTTCGAAAAAATAACTTTTAAATTTAGTGAATTGTCTGTTACATTTAAGTTCTCTGCAAATTGAAAGTCAAATTGAGCAACTAATTTTCACTGAAGTTGGATGCTTAGAAAGCAAGATCCAAAATTCCAACCACAAAGTGAAGTCCGTCATTCAGTAAACCCCGTTGAAAGTTTAGACTAAGTTCCCTAAATCCAATCTCACCGCATAAAATGAAGAGGTTACTTATGTCTTTACCAAATATGTAGTTGAATAGTAGTTAGGTTAAAAGTAGTAGCCAGTGTATCAGATATAAAGTAATTTGTCAGGAGTTAGAAAGGTGATTCATTTGCTAAACCGACTGTCTGTAGGAGTCACTGGTAAATCTATACAACATGTTGAAGATTCACTAAGTTTATTTCTGTAATGATTTGGGATACTGACATTTAGACTGAGAGTGAAACTCTATATCCGACCGTGCTGCTATCTTGACGTGGTGGTCGGGCTTGCCTATCTTGATGACTCAATCGGGCTATACTGACCAGAACAACCGTTTCTCTAGGTCCTACCATGCCAAGCAGGTCGGTTGAAGAGCGGTGAGACCAAAAGACGAAGTCGTACTGCCGGCTGTACAGAGGTGTAACGGCAGTAAGGTGTTTTCTTCGGACAACCAGCATAGCAGCGATGCTGCCTTCCCACAAAGGAAGGGCGGGGTTAGAAAAGGTCGACCCTAGAAATGCACACCTCACCTTACTCCACGGATTTCCGTCTTCCGCAGTAAGGCCTCAACAAGTACGGAGCTACAACAGCGAAAACTTCTCTCAAAAAGGCCGTGTGTGACCAGCCTCAAGCAGTTGTTCCTTGGGCACTGCCGTCACGCTCCCGGGTCTTTCAGAACAACCCTAACCAATTTTGCTTTTCAGGTACATCAAGAAGAACCCTTCCACAGCGTGGGCAACTGGGAAGAGATAACCGCCCTCATACCGCTAACAACAGGCAAGACCACAGCCATTTTAATCAAACTCCTTCTTCCATTCCTAATGTTCATCTTGCCCCCACCTTCAGGCCTAAATCCTTATCTTCAACTTCCTCCTGTGTCATTAGTGCTAACGATTCCGGCCCACGAAATAACGGCCCGAGCATACTAAGACCACGCTTCAAACTTCACATTGGTGCATTCAATGTACGAACCCTTTGTCAAATAGGGCAACAAGCCTTCCTAGCTAAGACATTAGAATCCCACGCCATTGATGTATGTTGTGTCCCCGAAACACGCATACAAGATTCTAGCGTCATCATTCACTTGACCTCACCTAGTCAGAGTAAACAACCTTCGCGATACACTCTCCGTTTATCTGGCAATTCAACAGCAACTTCTCGTGGGCCAGCCGGTGTAGGTATTGCATTAAGTATGAGAACAGAACAGGTATTCCTCGAATGGATTCTTATCGACAGTCGCCTGTGTGCCATCCGACTGAATGGTTCAGTAAGAACTCGGAAAGATAGGGATACACGTCGTTGTCTTTTCGTTGTTACTGCCTACGCTGCCACTGACTGCAGTCCGTATGGAGTGAAAGATGAATTTTACAGAAAACTTTCTGAACTACTTCATAAGGCCAAACATTCAGATTTGGTAATCTTGGCGAGTGATTTTAACGCCCAAATAGGTGGCTTCAACCAATCGGAAAGACATTTAGGTGGATGCTTCAGTGTTCCAGCTCAGAGAAAGGATAACGGCGATCGTTTGTTGCAACTTTGCCCAGATAATCGGTTATTTCTAGCCAACACGAACTTTAAGCATAAGGAGCGACATCGTGTAACATGGCGACCTCCTGGCCCTACTCAACGGTGGACTCAAATAGACCATATCGCGATTAGTCACCGTTGGAGAGGCTCGATAGAAGATTGCCGATCTTTCTGGAGTACATGTTTGGATTCCGACCACGCTCTACTGCGAGCACGCGTTTGCTTGCGTCTTACCGGGCGAAGAAAAACTACCACAGGAAAACCTTTTAGAAATCAGTTTAGTAACGAAACAGCCAAAATTAAATTCCAGGAACAACTGAGGAATCACTTAAGCAATTATAAAGATGCGACGCGACTAGATACTGCTTGGCAAGATGTCCAAACAGCTGTGGCATCTACAATGATATCTGTCGAGGACTTAAATCAACATGTCAAGAAATATCAATGGATCTCAATGGCTTCTGTTGGTTTAATAGACTCCCGAAGACTTATCCCATCGGGCTCCGAACACGATGATGAGCGACGTGTAATCAGTCATAAACTGACGAAAAGTCTGCGAAACGACCGTGAGCAGTGGTGGGTAACGAAAGCAAAGGAAATGGAAAAGGCAGCAGCGATAGGTAACACTAGACAACTTTTCAAGTTAATAAAAGAAACCAGGGTTAGAAAATCCAGCGTTAGTGAGACGATTTCCGAAAAAGATGGAACGCTTATTAGCTCTCAGTCTAGACGTTTAGGACGATGGGCTGAACACTTCAAGGAACAATTTAGTTGGCCTTCAGCTACTCTAAAACTTTCCACTATTTCGAGACAGCCAGAATGGAAAGTCGACTTAGGTCCCTCGACTCATGTCGAAGTCGAAAAAGCTATAGCCAATCTAAAGCGAGGCAAAGCAACGGGTCCAGATGGATTATCCCCAGAGGTCTTTAAGGATGGTGGTCCCACTTTGACAACCAGGCTGACTGATATTTTGACTAAGGTTTGGGAACTTGACATAATTCCGTCTAACTGGTGTCGATCGTTAATCGTCCCAGTATATAAAAAAGGGTCAAAATCGTCCTGCAATAACCATAGAGGAATTAGTTTAACTAACATAGTGTCTAAAATACTAGCTTCTATAACCATCAGACGCTTAATTGCAACTCATGATCTACAAGTACAAGATCAGGCTGGTTTCAGACCTGGTCGCGGTTGTATAGACCAGCTATTCACCATTCGTCAGGTTTTAGAACACACATACTTTTCCGCGGCCGACAATAGTAGTTTTCCTTGACTTGAAAGAGGCATTTGACTTTGTAGACCGTGAAGTTCTATGGCAGTGTCTTTCATTGAAAGGTGTGCCCCAAAAGTACATAAAACTTGTTAAGGATCTTTACTCAAGCACTATTAGTCGTGTCAGAGCATATGGCGAACTGTCATCTGAACTTGTAACCTCAAGTGGTGTCCGTCAAGGTTGCCCACTTTCTCCATTTTTGTTTAATTTCATAGTTGACATACTGTTGGAAATTACACTTTCATCGTCTGACTTTTCAGGAATTGATCTCCTACCAAGAGATCTACTTATTGACTTAAAATATGCTGACGATATAGTCCTGTTCGGCGAAGACGCTGATACAATGCAGAAACTTTTAACAGCAATAAGCTCAAATGCAAGCATGTTCGGAATGCGTTTCTCCCCCTCTAAATGCAAACTATTGCTCCAGGACTGGTTTTCGTCAACACCTGAACTAAAGATAGGGAGTGAAGAAGTTGAGCACGTCGACCACTTCACTTATCTTGGAAGTCTGATTAGCCCTAATGGGTTAGTCTCTGACGAAATCTCAGTACGAATTCAAAAAGCTCGTTTGGCTTTTGCCAACTTACGTCACCTATGGCGTAGACGAGATATTCGTCTCTCAACGAAAGGGAGAGTGTACTGCGCAACAGTTCGCTCTGTCTTACTGTATTGGTGTGAGACGTGGCCATTAAGGGTAGATGACACTCGAAGGTTATTAGTTTTTGACCATCGATGTCTACGAAACATCGCTCGCGTTAGCTGGGATCACCGAGTAAGTAATAACGAGGTTAGACGACGGGTGTTAGGCAAACGTGGTAAATCGGTCGATGAGGTTGTGAATCTTCATCGACTGAGGTGGTTGTGACATGTGTTGCGTATGCCCAACCACCGTCTTCCTCGACGCGCAATGTTGGCTGATATAGGAATAGGATGGAAGAGAGTTAGAGGCGGCCAAACTAAAACATGGCATCAGTCCATGAAGTCACTGACTGCCGTTTTAAGTCGTGTCGGTAGCTGCAGACTACCAGGATGGGGTCCTCGTGATTACCGTAACCAGTGGCTAGAAACACTGAGTGGCATGGCCCGAAATTGGTCACAATGGCGCAGATGTATTCACTCATTATCCTCCCTTAAATCATGAGCTTTAAATTATTCCATAACCTTCTTTCTACGTTTTCTGAACCATATTCTATATGTTCACATTCCTTGTTACTATTATTATTTTATTTTATTGAAGTAGCTTCTACTAATGGCGGTGGTGTTAATCTTGCGGTGCCATGGTAGTATGGCAACTTGAACCGATGCACACATGTACCAGGTTCTATGTTGATCGTACATACATACATACATGAAACTCTATATAAGGCAAAAAAATTTATGGCTCAAATCTTCGGAAAGAGAAAGACAGTGTCAAAAAATCGTTTTTCCCTAACAAATATTATCCTTGGTTTAGTCGATAAAATGCACCATGGTTTAGAAGATTCTTACTCGCTAGCTAAGTGGTTCATACGAGCCGCTTCCAGCCAGGTGGTGTGAAATCTGATAGAAAATAGTGCTATTCCTACGCGATTTAAGTAACTATTATTCCTGAGGTCTACTATCGCTTTTATAAAGACGAAGAGTTGGATCCATGAGGTTCATTTTGCCAAAACTGAGGCTTTCTGGTCTAGTTTACCTGACACTGTGTTGGTACCCGCACTTTAACTCGAACCTAGTAGTAACTGCTGAAGATATAAAGACATTATTTACCGAGTAACCGACTTGCGAAATCCACTATTGTATCAACATATGTTATATGTCACTATCGATCATATGCACCATAACAACTAGACTCCTATTCAGGTACCTAGATATTACTGAGGTGTTGGTAGGTAACATACTAACAAAGCAATTAGATATTAACGGAAGACCATTTAAGTCTCATAAGGCAAAAAAATTTATGGCTCAAATCTTCGGAAAGAGAAAGACAGTGTCAAAAAATCGTTTTTCCCTAACAAATATTATCCTTGGTTTAGTCGATAAAATGCACCATGGTTTAGAAGATTCTTACTCGCTAGCTAAGTGGTTCATACGAGCCGCTTCCAGCCAGGTGGTGTGAAATCTGATAGAAAATAGTGCTATTCCTACGCGATTTAAGTAACTATTATTCCTGAGGTCTACTATCGCTTTTATAAAGACGAAGAGTTGGATCCATGAGGTTCATTTTGCCAAAACTGAGGCTTTCTGGTCTAGTTTACCTGACACTGTGTTGGTACCCGCACTTTAACTCGAACCTAGTAGTAACTGCTGAAGATATAAAGACATTATTTACCGAGTAACCGACTTGCGAAATCCACTATTGTATCAACATATGTTATATGTCACTATCGATCATATGCACCATAACAACTAGACTCCTATTCAGGTACCTAGATATTACTGAGGTGTTGGTAGGTAACATACTAACAAAGCAATTAGATATTAACGGAAGACCATTTAAGTCTCATAAGGCAAAAGTAATAGTTGTTAAGCTAATTCAAACAACAGAATCTAATAGTTTATTTCACCATTAGATTCAACATTTTTCGATCATAATAAATATATCCATAAAACATTAAAAAAGTAGTACCTCAGTTTGTCGGGATTCCGCCAGTTCTCCAGTGAACATTGCTCTAAAATAAGCAGAGCAGGCAGCTAACACTACACGGTGTGTGTAAATTTCTCGTCCATCGACTAACAATACTACATCACATAATTCTTTGTTTTTACGAAAACGATTCATAGCTTCGAATGAACTAATGGGATGACGTTCAGCAGTATATGCCAGACGATCATTTAGTTGTTGAGCAACACCTGATTTTGCGTTTGACATAGATGAGGTAACATGTGAGTTGTGAGTGCTAGTCAATAGGCCGTCTCCAAATGAACAACAGCGAGACACAGTATTATTAGATTCGCAAACATTGACGCGTTCGTGAAGGGAACTAAGCATTCTGTTGTCACCTGTGCACATTTCACGAGTGTTATCTGACACATACACATTCAGGTCGACATGTGACGACCTGATGCTATTAGAGTCGCCCACTGTGACATTATTGAAGTCAAAATTATCCGTACTTGATCGTTGCCCATGATAAACAGAAGAACCACCATTTCTGCTGTTAGGATGAATATCAACATCCATTGGTAGCATAACCAAAAAGTCAAACCATGATTATTCTGAAAGCAAAAGGTTGAAAAAGGTAACTTAGTGAGCACAAGAAAAAATGGTAAGCGACAACAATTGGTATGATTATTTTCAACAAACGAAAGAAAATACTACTACCTTTTTAGAGACAGAAGCCTAACGGGTTAAAACAAATTCTTATCTTTCCGTGGTATCTAACTCCCATTGGTATGTCTATAGATGGGACTCACATTATTATGCAAGTTCGTGTAGTAACTATGATTTACAAAGCAACTGACTATTAATAGATTTGACACCAGTTTTAGACGGAATATCTCTAATTGGAGCAGAGGGATAACCGTACTTAATTATTCGAAAGCAGTTGTAAGGATCTATTGTCTCAGCCAACTTTTATACTTACTAAGTTATGTTGTTTACAATTCTGCTTATACCTTAATGACTTTCCCTTCATATGTACATAGAACTTTCAATGATACTCACATGCCGTATGATGTTTATTCAGTCAAATAACTGGTAACAATTCTGTCAAAAAAAACAATGAAGCTAATTCGCAAGCGCAAAGTAAACAGCAGCTCAACATTCTTCATGTTGCATGGATTTACACATATTTTACATCCCAACTATAATAAATCCCATAAATTAAAGTATGATTAACGAACTATCGGCTTCTCGATACACAGCATGTGCGGGGTTATGTGGTTGGAGAAATTAAAACGTTTCTTGAGATATGAGCAGGAAAGTGAAAGTATATTAAAAAAAACAACGTAATCGTCAACCGAAATTGTTTCTCATCCGCTGTTGAAATGGTTAGATGGAAGCTAAACAAAATGCTAAACTGAGGATTTAAATTTTAAGAAAACGACACCCATAATGTTTGCCTATCTTGAATATTTAAGTCCTAGTGGTTTCATACTTCGAACAAAATTTCTTACAATAATGTGTTGAAACTCAAACGCCGAAGAAAACATCAAGTAGAATCATATGAGTCAAATAATGTACTACTTTGTGGATACAACCATTCGCACTTATGAGTGCGTCTATCCTACCGAATACTAAAACGTACTGGGGAAGAGCGAAAAAGAAACTTTTCACTCAACTCTAAGGATACAAGAAACCTACATATTTACGGTTGAATCCGGTGGGTTTGCTGACGCCAATGTACCGTAACACAAAAGGCAAGCTCGATCTAATACCTTCGTGAGGAGATAGTTTAAGCTAGTTGGTTTTTTACCCTCGCTTCTTGTTTCGGAATCAGTATCCGATCTTCGGTATTGTCCAACACTAGTCCTATTACTGTCAGCAGATACAGGTTTACGGTTGTTTTTTCTACTACTTCTTTTTATATGTGCTTTACACTGCAAAGTTACTATTTGAAAACGACTAATGTGTAAAAACGCTATTTATGATCCAAATGAGTTTTGTAACGCATGTGTTAGAGGAAGAGCCTACTACTAAGCGCGTCAAACGTCCAATTGTTAAAAATGATTGTACACAGGACTGACGAAGTATTTGCTACATGGGCTTTCAAGTCCAGTAGAAATGGAGCAGCAATTTTCAATGATAGGGGTTTAAGTAACACCGACACCTGTGATCAAATACGTTGATGTAAACAAAGTCAGACAATTTCCGAACAATCGATTGAGAACTAGGCAGAAAATGGGAAAAAGCATATTGTTTTAAATTACGCAACAACCTCATGCATTAGATACGTTAAAGGGAATTACATGTAGTAAGGACAGAGGAATATATAATTTTTAGTTTGCTATTTACTCAGTTGAAATATTTTACGTCTGTCTATTCCCTTATTAGCTAATCACAGCTCGTATAAATAGGACGTATCACATTTGTTGAAAATTTTGAGGAAGTCCCCATTTTGGAATCTACTTTTAAAAGTTATTCTGAATTTCAAATTTACATTAATGTTTATAATAAGGCCTTCTGATAGCCTAAATGATACTGGTTTAACTTAATGTCATCCTTCTTATTCATACATCCTATGCTCATAATATCAAGAAAACCCGTCTTAAACCAGAATTTTGTTGACAAATCTAGTGCACCTGTCGCTGAATTATTAGGCTGATTATAGAAATTATACAGAGCTAACAGTATTCGCCCAGCATCACATTACTCTCGGGGAAATGATTTAATAGAACATATGGTCCCTAGATGATGAATGAAAGTCATAGATGTTTACTGGTATTAAGGACACTGACGAGCTCCAAACCTCCTCGTACTATTATCATAGTATGTCGCTCACCTAGTTTATGCGTTTCGTAATCTACGTGATTTCCGTACCGGTAGGAAATACGTTTAAGTTGAAAATCATAATACCCCATCGTAAAACTAATTTTGTAGTTACTTTCGTCACAGTTTTGTAGCTGTAAATAGTGTCTGAAATAAGTGATTGTGTTGGCACTCGCTATGGATACCGACCATGTTTGTTTGAGTAAACGAACATGGGTGGAGGCACTAGTCAAGCATCAACACCTGACCATAGCTCGTCACAGCCTAAAAGTGCAATTTCTCTCATGGACAAAAAGCATAATCGTTGGAATTCAGTTTACTTTCTACTTAGGATCAAATATAAATTCTTTTTCACTCATCACTACCTTCTGCTTTTCACCCTATTATCATGTATAGGTTTAATGATCATAAACTATTCTAGATATGCCACAAATGCAATTTGGTTACATACGGCTGAATTTTGGTATCCAAGATGTTTGAAACTAGCTGGTATGAACGGCTGTAAATAAATTACAGGTTTTTGATCTTGCTGTTGTATAAACACCAATTTCTACATTTAGAAATTTGTGCTCATCCAGTAGTTACATAGGAAATGTTTAAAAAATTATCCTTAACACAGTTTTCAATTTAGTTCTCGAAACTTATGACATTTATTTATTTATTTTAATCACATACTACTCATTTACAATAAGCGTTGTGAAGAAACCATTTTGGGCTTCATCAGTTGAGTATAATAATTCAATAAATCAAATTAGCGAAGTAGTATTAAGAGTATAAACGCTAATGTGATGCAGGACGTGTAAATAAAAAAAGGAAAAAAGAAAGAAGAAAGAAAAATTCTAAAGAGTTCAATGCGTAGTCGTAGCTTAGACTTTGCATAAATAGGTTTGTTAGCCGACTAATAAACCCAATATAATTAAAAAATCAAGTTGTAATCAAAATTTTGAATTGGTTTATGAGTAATGACAGAAGACAGATAATAATAATAATAAAGTAGATTGGAAGAGAGTGAAAATATGCACTAATAACCATGTAAAATATATAGAGAATTATAGTAATGGAGAGATCAAACAGTGCAATTAACAGTGTGATGAAATTGTGAATTTTCACTCAAGTGATATTGGAAGGGTGAATAATAATAATAATAATAAAGTAGACAGATAATAATAATAATGTTATTAACAATAATAATAATAAAGTAGACAGATAATAGTTTCGGCCACTCACAAAGTTACATGCTGAATTGCATTACGTGACTTGTGTAGTTATAGGCACAGTGGTGCTTAATATGAGCCCTTTGTGTTAAAGCCTAGACATATAAGGAGACAGTTTCGCCTGTTGACCGTGCCTAATATGGATCGCAGATCGCATTGACGAATGAATGAGGATATTTTATGTCTTTCGACGAGTACTCTAGTCCTTAAGCGTGAATTCTCACATAATTCCTTAAAGGATGCCAGTTTACTAAGATTATTTATGAAACATGTAAAAACACGTTTCAACACTTGTCTACTGCAGTCACCTCTGCAACATCAAAAATAATATACATTCTTCATATTCTGCACGAACAGTTTATATCTCTGTTGTAAGGTGAACCTGACGCTGCATGCTGAAAGTGTGATACAAGCGTCTTATGTCCATCATATACTTAATAAGTATGAAAGGGATTCTAAGTAGCCTATTGATACTAGTCTACATATGAAAGCTGAAGATATCTTATAAGTCGTATTAATGCGAACGTTGACAGTCAGAATGTACTAGAAACTACTTATAAAGACAACTATGCATGAAGTTAGCCGAATACGCTTAGAATGAATGTACTAAGACTAATAATACTTCCCCCTTTGAGTTAAATCATCTTGAAATATTAAGTGTTTAATTCTTAATCTACTAGTGGTGACCTATTGCTGAAGATAAACATCTCAAACGTCTGTGTGTAAAAGTCAACATACAATATCATTTATAATGATTGGTGAATAAGTGGGCATGTGTTATGACAGAAACCTAGGCATATGGAATGGGGCATATGAAGATCTTTCGTGGCCTATACGAATAGTACTAAAGAGGAACCAAAATCGCTACTACATTACAATGATGAAACATGTTGGCTAGGTTTATTTGTGTTCGGATCGCTGGATGTTTGTGGGTGAATTTCGCCCTGATTTTGATAATCTCAGTTAAGTCCTCTTCACTGCTTTTCTTCCTTCGCTACATAAACAGTCAGATTGCAGTTTCCAAGGGAGAGATGCAAGAGATTAAGTACACAACGAAGCCTATCGTATATATACGTATATCACTTAATATAAGTGCATTATTTTACTAAAATCTCTGAAATTTTTCTCGTGATGCTTAGAATGCTAACAATACTAACTGAAGCCCAGTACCAAAAACTTCATTAAACAAACCGATTAAAACCAATGTTTCGTAGCGATATTAAAACCAAATTAATACAGCCCAAACCCTGTGCTATGGGGAAATATGGGGACGAAGTCTTAGACAGATCCAGAATATTTATGTACTTAGATAAACTGAATGTTAAACGGCACCAAACACCTTCAGAGGCAACAAGTGTAATGTGTGAATAACTTTAAAATATAATTAAAGTAAGTAGTAAACAAACACCTTGAATCAATCATATAAAATATAGTTAATTAATGAATCCATAAAAAGAATACTAGGACATACAGATGTTTGAGCGATGTATTGTTAACGCTGGTCGTGTTTATGTATGGCAGTTCAAACTGATAAAAACATTGTAGTACAATGTAATGAAATGGCAGTAGTCAAACAATAGGTGTTGGCATCATAAGAAAATAATAGGCATAACATACTATTACGATACGTAGTTTGTTGTGACCCAGATAAAGAACTCTATATGGTTGAATGTATAAGACCAATTGATGGATTCGGCGTTGTGCGTACGTGGTTGCGATAACAAACGCTAGTGCGTGCTAACTAGTCCTTGTATGTATGCCCGATAGCCACTCGATCCCAGGCCAGAATAGAAAGAATACAAGACGATGAATCAACTAGATAGGATCATTTTGCATTTAATAACAGTAATATATTTCGTGGCACCAGGAGCAAGCCATTTTTACAAGCAAGACCGACAAAATCTAACAGATCATAACATGGTTGAATTGTTGCACAAACTAGTTGTACTGTAATAAATAGACGTCCGGGTTTACAGAGTATAGTAATGTAGTGTTTTAAATTAATATTTGTGTGGAGCCCGTTACGAACAGGACCTTGGAACGATCTAACGATACAGATGATCATCAAGATAGGGTCTAGTCACTATATTGAAGGATTACCGGGACGTAGATGCTCGGCGTTTAGCGTAGTATGAGGCAGCCTCTAAGTGCTGAAAAGGAAGGAGGAAAACAAACAGCTGAACGGAACAGCAGTATTATGACAGCTATATTTTCCTGACTACTTAAGCAAAACTCATTGCAGCAGGCTCAGAGAATGAGAAAGAGCGACGACAACTGAAACATAGACTAACACTGAGTCTGCGTGAGGATCGTGAATAGTGGTGGGCAACGAAAGCAAAAGCGATGGAAGTATCAGCAGCTGCCGGCAACAGTAGACAGCTCTTCGGCCTATCATGGACACTAGTTTTAAGAAATCGGCAGTTAGTGAAATTGTCTCTGGAATAGATGGATCTATGATGCACTTTCAGTCTAGAAGATTAGAGCGATGGGCAGAACACTTTCATCAACAGTCCAACTGGAACCCCCCTACTTACTCTTAGTTTGCCCACTATCTCCAACCTACCTGAATGGGAAACCGACACAGGTTCCCCTAACTCTCAGTGAGGTTGAAAATGCTAAAAGTAAATTGAAGTGAGGGAAAGCAGCAGAACCTGATAGGTTGTCTACTGATATCTGAATTGAACATCATTCAATCTGACTGGTCACATTCGCTGATCGTTCCAATTTACAAAAAGGGACAGAAATCCTCTTGAGATAACCACAGAGGAATACAGTATCTAGAATATTATCCCCTATAATCATTTAGCGTTTGCCCAACACTGGAGAACAGCTGACTCACGAAAACCAGGTTGATTTCAGACCTGGACGTGGTTGTACTGATCAAATATTCACCCCGCACAGGATTCTCGAACATGGGTATATATACGAACGTCCCACTGTAATTGTATTTCTTGACTTGAAAGCATTTTGCGACCCCGTAGACCGTGTGAAGTTTGTGGCAGTACCTCAAAAGTATATAAACCTTATAAAGGCTCACTACTCGGTCGCCACCGGTCGACTCAGAGCGTGTGGCAAATCAATCAATCAATCAATGACTGTTACTCCAAGTGGAGCATAGACCGCCCACCAGCATTCTCCAGCCAACTCTGTCCTGGGCTTTCCGTTCTAGCTCTTCCCAAGTGCTGTTCATTCTCTTCATGTCTGTTTCCGATTCCCGACGCAATGTGTTCTTGGGTCTTCCTCTGTTTCTGTGGCCTTTAGGATTCCAAGTCAGTGCTTGTCTTGTGACACACTTTGATGGTTTCCTCAGTGTGTGTCCAATCCATCTCCAGCGTCTTTTCCTAATTTCTTCCTCAACTGGAAGTTGATTAGTTCTCTGCCACAACAGGTTGTTGTTGATGGTATCTGGCCAACAGATCCGAAGAATCCTACGCAGACAGTTGTTCATAAATACTTGTATCTTCTGTAGGATACTTTTCGTAGTTCTCCAAGTTTCAGCTCCATACAACAGGACTGTCTTCACATTTGTGTTGAAAATTTTGACTTTTATATTGACTGAGAGTTGGTTTGAGTTCCAGATGTTTTTCAGTTGTAGAAATGCTGCCCTTGCCTTACCAATCCGCGCCTTCACATCCGAATCAGACCCTCCTTGTTTGTCGATTATGCTGCCCAAATATGTAAAGGTTTCAACGTCTTCCAGAATTTCTCCGTCAAGTGTAATTGGGTTAGTGTTTGCTGTTTTGTATCGGAGGATCTTGCTTTTCCCTTTGTGTATGTTGAGGCCTACTGCTGCTGAGGCTGCTGCTATATTGTTGGTCTTCTTCTGCATTTGATGATGTGTGTGAGAAAGAAGAGCTAGGTCATCTGCAAAGTCCAAGTCATCTAGTTTCGTCGATGTTGTCCATTGTATTTCGAGAGTGCCTTCAGATGTTGCAGTCTTCATGATCCAGTCGATGACCAGTAGGAAGAGGAAGGGCGAGAGTAAGCAGCCTTGCCTGACACCGGTCTTCACAATGAATGAATCTGTGAGCTGACCTCCATGCACGATTTTACAATGTAGTCCGTCGTAAGAATTCCGTATGATGTTGACTATCTTCTCGGGTACGCCGTAATGTCGTAGAAGGCTCCATAATATCCTCCTATCCACGCTGTCGAATGCTTTTACATAGTCGATGAAGTTGATGTAAAGTGGTGAATTCCATTCAATTGATTGTTCAACAATGAACCGTAGAGTGGCGATTTGATCGGTACATGATCGATCTTTACGGAATCCAGCCTGTTGATCTCGGAGTTGGCCGTCGACTGGGCCCTTTAATCTGTTCAATAACACTCTGTTGAAGACCTTTCCTGGTACTGAAAGTAGAGTAATGCCTCTGTAGTTCTCACAATTGCTGAGATCGCCTTTCTTTGGTATCTTGATGAGGTACCCTTCTTTCCAGTCTGCTGGAACTTGTTCTTCCTCCCAAATCTTCCTGAAGAGAATGTGGAGTATCTTTGAAGTTGCTTCTATATCTGTCTTCAGTGCCTCTGCTGGTATGTTGTCTGGTCCTGCTGACTTGCCACTCTTGAGCTGTCTGATGGCCATTTTGATTTCTTCGACTGTTGGTGGGTCTGTGCTTATAGGGAGATCCGTGGCTGCTGCTTCGATGACTGGTGGGTTCAGTGGGGCTGGTCTATTCAAGAGTTCTTGGAAGTGCTCTACCCACCTGTTCCGTTGTTCATGCACTTCAGTGATTGGTTTGCCAGCCTTGTTCTTGATTGGCCGTTCTGGCTTATTGAATTTCCCAGCTAACTTCTTCGTTGTATCGTATAAGAGCCTCATATTTCCTTCTCTTGCAGCTTTTTCCGCTGTCATTGCTAGGTCCTCAACAAATTTTCGTTTATCCAACCTGATGCTCCTCTTCACTTGCTTGTTGACTTCGGTGTATTCGGCCTGTGCCTTGGCTTTCTCTGCTCTTGTCCGACTGTTATTGATCGCTGTCTTTCTGTTCCTCCTTTCTTGGATCTTGTCCAGAGTACTAACAGAAATCCACTCTTTTTGGTGTTGTTTCTTGGGACCCAAAATCGCCTGACATGTTGAAGTTATTGTTTCCTTAATCTCTTTCATGTTGTCTTCCATATTAGTTCCACCTTTTTCTAGTAGATCATGAAATGCCTGGAACTTGTTGCTGAGAATTAATTTGAATTCGTTGCGTTTGTTAGTATCCCGGAGAAGGGCTGTATTAAACTTGTGTTATACTGCTGCTCCAGTTGTCCAGTGCTTCCTCAGCTTCAGTTTCATTTTAGTTACCACCAGATGGTGATCTGAAGCTACGTCGGCTCCTCTCTTTGCTCTTACGTCTTCCATGGTCCTTTTAAACTTCTTATTGATGCAGATGTGGTCGATTTGGTTCTCCGTAATGTGGTCCGGTGAAACCCATGTAGTTTTGTGTATACGTTTGTGGGAGAAAATGGTGCCACCTATAATCATTTTGTTGAAGGCACATAAGTTCACGAACCTCTCACCGTTATCATTCCTTTCTCCCAGTCCATATTGTCCCATGATGTCTTCATACCCGGTGTTATCCACTCCGACCTTGGCGTTGAAGTCGCCCATTAGAATGGTCAGGTCCTTGGCTGACACATTTCTCGATGATTGACTGCAGTCTCGCATAGAACTGGTCTTTGTCGTCTGTGTGGCAAATGGTCACGAGAAATTTCATCCTCAAGTGGAGTCCGTCAGGGTTGCTCCTTATCCCCCCTTTTTATTTAATTTTGTCATAGATGTGCACTTAGAAGTTTCGTTCATTTCTTTTTACTCCTCAAGAATTAGTCTCCTCCTAGGAGGTCCTCTCGTCGACTTATAATACACAGACGATGTAGTCCTATTTGGTGAACACTCTGACAATATGCAGAGTCACCTGAACACCGTGAGTAACAATCCAAGGAAATTTGGAATGCGCTCCACCCTTTCTAAGTGCAAAATGTTACTCCTGGACTACTGGTCTGATTCTCCTCCTAAATTAGTTATAGGGAGTGAAGTAATTGAACGCATTGACCGCTTCACTTATCTCAGAAGTCTCATCACCCCTGGTGGGTAGGTGTCTGACGAAACATCAGCACGGATTCAGAAAGCCCGATTGACATTTGTCAATTTACGCCACTCACGACGCAGGCGAGAAATCCGTGTCCCAACGAAAGGCCGAGTGTACTGCGCAGCAGTCCTCGCCGTTTTAATATAAGGCTGCGAAACGTGGGCCATGAAAACCCAAGATATTCGTCGACTTCGGGTATCTGACTATATAAATCTTCGCAGCATCGCCCGTATATTATGGTATAGTCGAATAAGTAATATGGAGGTTAGACAAAGTTTCTTTCACGTGATATTAAACAAATTAGCGTTTTCCGGTCGAGGAACCTTCTACAACCTACGCAATTTAGCCTCGAAAATAAAAATGTCACATTCCAAATCTACTCTTTATAAGAATTATTTTACAAATTATTTCCCGAGAATCTGGAACAATTTGCCTCAAGCCATTAGGGAAACAGATTCACTTTCTTTTATTCGTACGACATGTTGGTAATTTCACTTTATTTGGTGTCACGTTAAAAATGTTCACACAAACTATTGTTTCTTACTCCACTAGCTAAATAATAGGGATTTTGAACGTGTGAGCACCATTCACCTATCTTAGTCATATGCTAGTGTTCTTCCCTCTTAATCAGCCTACAAGCAAAAGTGGTATGTCGGAAGCGTAAATACTAATCCCACCCATTAGCCCAGTTAACCCCAGGATACCAGTGCTGTTGTTTTGTGTTCTTTCTGCTTTCGTCCTCCCTCTAGTTGTAGGTGATTATGTACAAGTCAAGTATGGAACTTACTGGAACAAAACTATTGATTTCTCTTCTATACCCAAGTTCTAAGTTCTTTTAGTCTTGCATTGCATTTAGACATGCTCAACGATCTATTTTGCGCACTCTCAGACGTCTTTTGTAATTGCAACACCCGGATCGATAAACCCGCGGTTCTTTGTCATATATGCACCATGGTACAATCCATATATTTGGTGTCCTAGTACTGTAAACTTTGTTGCAGCTGGTTTAGCCCTCGATTCATACCTTTATATGTTATGAAAGTCCTGACAGTAACTCATATCATTCTGATCATACCTGTAAACTGCCATGTTCCCATGTACACAGTGATACTTGAGAATAAAGGCTATTTCGACGTCATGGTTAGACTTCAAATAAACTGCGCTAATAAACGCAATAGTTACGCAATCATGGGGTTACTATTTACTCGTGCGGGATCATAAACTTGGCCCTTAGAGTACTTAAAGTCAAATTATCTACATATTATGTTATGACATCAAGTCAGTTTGTTTCTTAAAGGTATATTTGTTTTGCTTCTTTCCTACTTATCCATACTTTTGCTGGGGTAAATGCATACATGAAATTTACGGCTTTATTACTGCATTTTTTATTGCCCTGCTTTTAAGCAACAGTGAAGAAGTTCTTCGACTTTCACTAAAGTGAACAATCCCTATTTCAAAAGTGACTCCTGTCAAATTTTACAGTTACTTCCAAGACTGGGAAAATTTTAAAGTCTTCAGAAGACTACTGTTGTCCTCATGTCGTTTGAAAAAGGCTCCTTAATAAGTTGCCGACACTAATTATTGTTTCCAAAGTTCAAATCGAAATAGTGATACGTCGTCGAAGAACGACTTTTACCTAATCAATGTCGATAAAATACATATAGTCTGGAATAGCAAAGTAAATATACACAACAAATAAAAATGAGCTTTTTAATAATGTTGACTTCCAGAATTACACGAACAATTTCTCAGTCGTTTCTAGAAATAACTATTGCAAACAGTTCAACTAGATCGACTGAAATGGGTTTAATAGAATCAATAAACAGCTTCCTTGATGACTGTCATTTCCTCTTCTATAGTGTAGGTAACTGAAAAATCACAATATGGTGAAAAACAAAACTATAAGCTCGCACCCTAGCAACATGGTTTTATGTAGTATTCTTGCAGCACCTCCTCAAAATATTTTAATTCCTTCGGCATTCCTGGTGTTCTTGTTTTAACGTTTCTTTATAAAATGGCCTCAAAGTGGCCAACCCTTAGTGTTTTAGTGGTCTGGATCAATCCATTATTCTTACTACATAGAAAGGGGTCGAGTACTATTTTGCTACGTCAATTATTTTAACCCGAATAAGATGTATTCCTCAACATTTTCGACATAACTGTCTACAACTTGCAACATCGTAAATGTCAATATAAACTTCCTGTTACTTTCTACCGGCTGACGTGTATGCGAACATATATTTATCGTCATTTGCCGCTTGGATATTTTTGATGAACCTCGATATTTTTGAAAGGTTGAATTGACAATCCTGCAGTGGAGAATTCTTAAGCACAAGATCAGGAATGTTAAAGTCTTAACCTTTTTAAAGTAATATTTTTCATATTCAGTCCTTTAGGATGGTGGACAGACAGTCTTTTTGTCTGTGGAAGAAAAATGCACGTCACCATTCTTCTAATGGTATGAAATAGTGTGCGACCGCTATTAGTTCTCGTTGTCACTTGATAAAAGGTGGGGAGGAATGTAAACGATGTTCAGAAGGCACAATAGCACCGCCTCGACGAGACTTTACCATATCTTTATTTGCAATAAGTGATAAGCTAAAGATAGAAGGTGTACAGAGATACTTCACAAAAATGACACTGGGGATGGATTGTGGACTATACGGTGCGATACATTGGGCATAGAACCACTTTGCAAAAGACGAGCCAAGCTCAATCTGACATTCTATTTCAAAAGTGACTCCTGTCAAATTTTACAGTTACTTCCAAGACTGGGAAAATTTTAAAGTCTTCAGAAGACTACTGTTGTCCTCATGTCGTTTGAAAAAGGCTCCTTAATAAGTTGCCGACACTAATTATTGTTTCCAAAGTTCAAATCGAAATAGTGATACGTCGTCGAAGAACGACTTTTACCTAATCAATGTCGATAAAATACATATAGTCTGGAATAGCAAAGTAAATATACACAACAAATAAAAATGAGCTTTTTAATAATGTTGACTTCCAGAATTACACGAACAATTTCTCAGTCGTTTCTAGAAATAACTATTGCAAACAGTTCAACTAGATCGACTGAAATGGGTTTAATAGAATCAATAAACAGCTTCCTTGATGACTGTCATTTCCTCTTCTATAGTGTAGGTAACTGAAAAATCACAATATGGTGAAAAACAAAACTATAAGCTCGCACCCTAGCAACATGGTTTTATGTAGTATTCTTGCAGCACCTCCTCAAAATATTTTAATTCCTTCGGCATTCCTGGTGTTCTTGTTTTAACGTTTCTTTATAAAATGGCCTCAAAGTGGCCAACCCTTAGTGTTTTAGTGGTCTGGATCAATCCATTATTCTTACTACATAGAAAGGGGTCGAGTACTATTTTGCTACGTCAATTATTTTAACCCGAATAAGATGTATTCCTCAACATTTTCGACATAACTGTCTACAACTTGCAACATCGTAAATGTCAATATAAACTTCCTGTTACTTTCTACCGGCTGACGTGTATGCGAACATATATTTATCGTCATTTGCCGCTTGGATATTTTTGATGAACCTCGATATTTTTGAAAGGTTGAATTGACAATCCTGCAGTGGAGAATTCTTAAGCACAAGATCAGGAATGTTAAAGTCTTAACCTTTTTAAAGTAATATTTTTCATATTCAGTCCTTTAGGATGGTGGACAGACAGTCTTTTTGTCTGTGGAAGAAAAATGCACGTCACCATTCTTCTAATGGTATGAAATAGTGTGCGACCGCTATTAGTTCTCGTTGTCACTTGATAAAAGGTGGGGAGGAATGTAAACGATGTTCAGAAGGCACAATAGCACCGCCTCGACGAGACTTTACCATATCTTTATTTGCAATAAGTGATAAGCTAAAGATAGAAGGTGTACAGAGATACTTCACAAAAATGACACTGGGGATGGATTGTGGACTATACGGTGCGATACATTGGGCATAGAACCACTTTGCAAAAGACGAGCCAAGCTCAATCTGACATTCTATTTCAAAGTTTTACACCATTTAGCATACTCCCCCGACCCTATATTAAGATTTATCAAAGCACCCAATTATGGTATCAGAAACAATACAGGTACAGTGTTGGTGGGACACTGTAAGACTAAAATACGTTCTAACTTTTTCGTGCATAAATCCACTGCTATATGGAATAACTTACCAGCAGAAATCCGTACGCTAGATAGCATAGATCACTTTATACGAGCGATAAACCAACTATTTAGTGACTCTAATACGCTGAACAAACTACCGATTTGTTCAAATTCTAGCATAATGTGAGAAATACTCGGTCCTCTTAATGTGTGACACGAGAGTGTAGACTATAGTATCTATGTTATCTATAGATAACATGAGCAATACACGAAACAATAAAACTAAAGTTCGGTACCGAATACTCCACGACTTAAAACAACCTCAAGTTAATTAGTGATGGCTCATAGGGTTCGCAACCTTTAAACACTCTAAGCATAAACATTGTAGTAGGAAAAATAGCAAGAAATAAAGAATATTTTGCTTTAAAACTGTTTGCATCACAACTACTAGCCAACTTCATTTGTTTTTTCTTCTATTTTGTATGTTCCTCCATATCATCTCCTCGAGCTTGTGATCAGCTCTCATAAGTAATGGGTCTCCATTACAGCAAACTACTCATAATATCAACCCGCACAGATTCCATCGCTACGGAAGAATACCTCCCATACTTGTGCAAGGTTTAAGTTCTTATCCATTGTTCTAAATATTTTTCGCCTTACCCCGTATCTGGATATACTGTGTGGTCCGTTCTGCTCACTCCGAGCCGGCTCTAGAAGTCGCAGCGCAAGAGACGAAAAGCGCGCGTTTGTTCGTAAAAAAATGCGCTGTACCACAACGCGTAAATCTGGCGAACTTTGATGTCGTTGGTCTTGCAATTAATCAATGCCTTAATATGGTGTGAACCCCTTATCAATGACTATCAAAATCCTTCTTACCCGAATATCAACCATGCAGACTTCAGTACCTCACGAGTGACGTCCGCCAAACCAGGAATCTTGCTACTGAGTACTCCTAGTCTTATCCTGCATCTCATCCATTCCACAAACTTAGCCGTTTTTTGAAATCGTAACGCTCTGGTCAGGGAGCGCGCGTCTCTTTGTAATTTATGAACCGTGCTAAGATGCATATATTTTGAGTCCTAGCACTGTAAACATTGTTGCAAATGGTTCGGTTTTCAATTCAACTGATTTTATGTTATGACGATGACAAAATATCTGCATAAATGTAAACTCTTATCATTCTGATCATGCCTATAAACTGGCATGCCCTCATGTACGAAATGATACATGAGAATAAAAAATATTTATTTATTTATTTATCTTTCCTATTAGTTGAGGAACAACAAGATTTAGGTGTAATCGTTTGTAACAACTTGAAAATCACGGCACAGAGCAGTGCATTAGCTACTAGACAGTTACAAGTAAAGTAGCCATTTTGTACAGTGTTCAAATGATTTGATGTTAATAATCTAAACCCCACATTCTACCTACGTAAGACATTAACAAATTCGTCGACGTCGGATTCGTAAAACGTTAGGTTTTGGTCTCTACTGAGCCCAGTACTTAGATAATCCTTGATACCTATCTAACTCCTTAGATGAAATACACCAGTGCAAATCTGCAACAGTCTTCAACTAACGCTTGAGCATTCTGCTAGGTTTGACGCGTAACTTACAAAGTGAAGAATTAGTTGATATTAGATAGTTTGTCTCAACTAGTTTCTAGTATTATGAGATGAACTAAAATTCAAGTTTAATGACGCTGAAACAATAGGTGAGTTTGGCGTTTTTTGACGTAGTTGTTGAGAGTGGACGTTGGAAGTGTTATTGGAAACTTTAGAATATTGTCAAAGGGCTTACAGCAACTGCTGGATTATAAAAAGAAATGACTGTAGTCTTGTCGGAGATACTGGCTAAAAGCTGACAATCGTTATCCTAGCATTTTACAGTTGTTCGAGTTGTATTAACTCACGAAAAGCATAAACGTTCCACGGCATTCTTATTGTACAATGATGTGACATCGATAACTGCTTGTTTTGAAGCGTAAGGCGTTTTAGGATCACTGTTATTAAGCACTTCCCATACTTGATCATCAGGTAGGAGTGTGCTGGTGCATCTATACTTTTCTCCCAAAGATGCCGCGTCACCCACGGAAAATTGCTGTTGTTAACATGTAAACTGGAGTACTGGATCATATGACATATAAGACGACATGTGAATGACAATAGGGAAGGGGACTAGTATGTATGCGACACTATAACAAGCACCTAAAAAGTCAACGGAAAATAAATGAACTTACATACAACTTCAAAGACAAACGAAGGATGTGTGCCAACTGCAGGATGAATATATGGTTACAATATTATCCTGGAGTTTTAATAATGTCAAATGTTATGATACAGCTAGTTTGTATTTGAAAACTTCAATAAATCTTTGCAGCAGAAAGTTCCATAAGGAGTATGTTTATTATCACTTATAAGAAACGTGACTTCCGATAGTCAATTAATTCGACTAGCGCATACATCATGGTATATAATGTCAATTAGTAAATGAATGAGATATGGTTGAATGATTTTATAGATAATGTCAGTGCAATAAGAGAATCAATATTTGATTATGAAACACAATGATATGTCGGGCACCTAAAGATGACTGAATATCTTCGGGAACTATTTTCCTGTAGACTATTTCGTTATTTTTGGTTGTATTCAAGGTAAACATTTTATTACTATTATCATTCAGTTCCCCCTTTTATATCCTCTCATTTGACACGCTAACTGTCAGTATATCATTTCTTATTGATGAACTATGGCCAATCAATTGTGCATACATACACCAGTTCATATTTACTATTACTCCTATTTTGTATTAATGTTAATTCCCTGATTGGGTTGCTGTGCAGTCTGATTTTGTATATATATAAAGGAATGTTTGGAAATATAATACAATTCTGATTCTGTCTGGTTGGTCTATCGTCTTGTTCTTCTGTCTCTGGCTTAGGACAGAGTGGGCATAGAGCAGACGTGCATTTATCGACTAGGCATGCCCAGTTGCCGTTTTATATAACAACCAATTTTTTGACGTCATAACATTCAGACGATAGGCCAGAGGTAATTTAGAGTAGTTTGAACCGCGGTGCTACATACTTCACCTAGAAAACTTTATTCTCTTGGCTAGTTCAAGCTAAACCTAAGATACTGATATTTTTAAGACTATCCTAGGAGTATGCATTGAATTATTAGGTGAACTTGGATGCTAAAATACCCAAGCTTCGTAGTCCCTACAGGGCGAATTGTCGCCTAGGTCACCACATAACCGTTCAGAAACCACGGTAAGTAAATTAATATTCAGCTTTCTTAACAAGTAATCAGCGACTAGAACAACCAAACGGAGTAAAGGAACACTTTCAAGGAGAAACTGGATATTAGCTGTGAAATTTACTGAAAAATATAGCAAAGATCACCCAAACGTCTGAAAATACTACTGAAGACTGAGTAGCGTATTAGCCGGATTTTCGACAGTTTGCGTTACTATCTAGGGGGGAGGGGGTTCCCATCTGCATTATCAATGTCCTCTCTAGTTACAAATGCACTTCAAATCAAGTATATACATAATTCGTAAGTTTAAAACATCATCGTCGTTACACTGATCTTATCTTTTTGTTCTGTAAAGTATTGCGATGGTGACGAGCTGCCCTTTATCAGCTAACCTTCAGGCCATTGACCAACAAGTTAGAGAATTATGCCGTTTCACCTCAGACCAGCCATTCACCTTAAAATGGATTGATGAGGAACAAGATCCAATCGTTATATCCTCAGATATGGAACTGAAAGAGGCCTTCCGTCTTCACGAGCTTAATAAAGAATGGCAACTTACAGTTCTGGGTACGCTTCCTGTAGTTTTATTTTTGCTACTAATTTGGCTATTCTTTGGGCCCCACCTCATGATCATTGGCAAACCTATCTATTGCAAAGTACCTAGTGACCTCTATAAAGCGTTATTGGTAACTAACCATAACACGATAAACATTCTTTTAGCACTCACGCGGAGATACTTCAATTCAGGGACTAACATAGAATTAATATGTTCTAGTAAATATTAAGTCATTTTGGTTGATTAATGGCTGAGGCAGTTACATTAAAGATCCTAGGTGATAGTTGAAATGTCATTTGCTTTAGGTTAGTCATATTGACCAAGAATTGGGTGCAAATGTCAGTACTTTTTCTACAGTTAATGTAATCAGAAATATAAACTATTAACAATTAATTTTATAGAAACACACACTTGTTGAAGCGATGTAGTGTGCGTTATAAGTACGAGCAGGATTTCTGGTCAGCGTTAAGTCAGTTATTTGCACGAATCATTAATCGATTTGGACATCTGTTGCAAATAGCCTACAGTCGTTTACTTTTCCTAATGTATGGTAATTAGATTGTGAGGGACACGAGAAAATCCATAACAATCGTTATGCAGTAACTGACTAGGTTTCATTCACTAAAAACACCAGGTTATGTACTTATTTCTCACCTCAATAAGTTTACTTTTGTTTCCAGTTCTATGCCACTGTCGTTTTCTTATAATTACTGCCTTCTTATTTGCCCTCCTCCTTTCAATATTGCCTTGTCGCACTAATCTTAAGCTCGAAGACTTGCGTAAAATCTCAATCATGTCAGGTCTTGCAATCATTTTGCCTCCTTGTTTCAGTATTCGTTTTGTTAGAATATTTAAAATATGTATTCAGCCTTCAGTGATAACGAAGGTAAATCTTGTGACGGATTCCGATTCTAAGTTTTTAATCTCGGTTATCGAACCGTATTGAGATGGCTTCTGAGATTAGTTCTAGAGGCGGACAAATAGATAAGACATATTAACACAAGTCAATGCTTAAAATACGGAATGCGAATATTAGAACACCTCGTGTCCTACTATAAGGCGAAAAGATCCAGGCGTTCCAGAAGCTTATCTTAAGGAAGGTTTGAAAGACCTGTCACTAGCTTAGTACTTACACGTTGAACCCGCTCAAGTGTCTTGACATCCTTTTTCAGGGACTTACTACTTGGGTACAGTATTTAAGATGAGGTCTCACGTACATGGGATATAAAATCCGTGACATATCTTCGTCAAAGCATTTGACCATAGCACCCGAAATCCTTTAGTTACTGCTGCGTTGTAGTGGTTTTCGAGTCTACTTATAGGTACTCCTAAATCTTTAAATTCTTCTACTTGTCGGAGTGGTGTATTATGCCAATGTGCATCAGTGCTGTCTTACTGCAATTAATTTCTAGTCTCCAACTTTCAGACTGTCGGGCCAATTCGTTCAAGTTAGATTAAAGATCGAGCTGGTCAGTACCGCTGCATGTTGTTTTCTGAACATTTACGTCATCAGCAAATTACAGTGTTGGTGATTTTGACTGACGTGGCAATTCATTAACGTAAAACAGGAACAAGAGAGGGCCTAAGATGGTACCTTGAGGGACTTCGCTTAGTACAGGCTTCCATTCAGAGAGGGTTTCACTAACTCGGACTCTCTGTCCCCGCTTGCGTAGGAAATTCTTTTTCCGGAAGTTAGGAATCCCGCGCCATTGATGTATGTTGTGTCTCCGAAACACGCATACAAGATTCTAGCGTCATCATTCACTTGACCTCACCTAGTCAGAGTAAACAACCTTCGCGATACACTCCGTTTATCTGGCAATTCAACAGCAACTTCTCGTGGGCCAGCCGGTGTAGGTATTGCATTAAGTATGAGAACAGAACAGGTATTCCTCGAATGGATTCTTATCGACAGTCGCCTGTGTGCCATCCGACTGAATGGTTCAGTAAGAACTCGGAAAGATAGGGATACACGTCGTTGTCTTTTCGTTGTTACTGCCTACGCTGCCACTGACTGCAGTCCGTATGGAGTGAAAGATGAATTTTACAGAAAACTTTCTGAACTACTTCATAAGGCCAAACATTCAGATTTGGTAATCTTGGCGAGTGATTTTAACGCCCAAATAGGTGGCTTCAACCAATCGGAAAGACATTTAGGTGAATTCTTCAGTGTTCCAGCTCAGAGAACGGATAACGGCGACCGTTTGTTGCAACTTTGCCCAGATAATCGGTTATTTCTAGCCAACACGAACTTTAAGCATAAGGAGCGACATCATGTAACATGGCGACCTCCTGGCCCTACTCAACGGTGGACTCAAATAGACCATATCGCGATTAGTCACCGTTGGAGAGGCTCGATAGAAGATTGCCGATCTTTCTGGAATACATGTTTAAATTCTGATCACGCTCTATTATTACATTACTTTTAACTCGGACAATATTTATATTTATGCCGTATTTACTGTCATTTTTATTTTGTTCTACGTTTTCTTCCTTTTCGTCTTTGTTGCTTCCTTCTGTTTCCAGTGCTTATTCTATTTACCCAGTAGCTCGTCCACGGTGAAGATTTTATCCTTTCAGTTTGGTCTGATGTCGCTGAATAGTAGACTTTTTTGTTGCCATCAATGTTAAGATCTGATGCAGCCTTTTTGAAGCCATATATGCCGTTTAAACTGACCTCCTTCAACTTTTGAACATCGATACAGTTCGAACAACAGATGGGTTTGACTATGTCCTTAGAAAGCTTTGACGTCAATGTTTGATGTTTGCCTGAGACTCGTACTCAGGACTCTGGTGACGTATTATAAATTCACCCCTCATCTGTTGATTCGGAGAGTGCGTTCCGCATGCGCCTATTCGGAGGCCTGTAGCATCGGCGTCCTGCTCCATGGTGTTAGTATCATACAAAGTAAGCTTCAGAACAGAGACCTGCACTAATCGACTAGGTTTCCATTAGAATATAGCATCAAAGTCAGACTAACCTGGCATGGAACACGACGTTTCTTTGTAACCTCTGCCTATACACCGACAGATTGCAGCCCAGATGCAATCCAGGATGAATTCTACCATCATTTAGGTGGCCCTCTCAGGAAAGCGCGTTCGACAGATATTGTAGTACTAGCTAGAGGTTTGAATGCACAGGTCGGGCGTCTAAGCATAGAGAAGAGTCACTTAGGTGACCAACAGAGATTCGATGGCCACAGGTCTAACGTCGGTAACCGTCTTCTACGGCTTTTTGCTGACTACATCATATTTCTGACCAACATCAGCTTCCTGCACAGCCACCGCCAATCCGCTACTTGGCGTCTTCCTTCTGCAACCCAAACCTGGACACCGATTGATCATGTCGCGATAAGTTACTGCTGGTGTTGTTGTGTTCAAGACTATCGTTCCTTTTGGAATAACTTTCTGTACGCTAATCATGATGTACGGTGTCTCGGTGTGCTCGATCTTCATTGCCCCCAAAGAATCGCTGTTATCCTGTGAGAACATCAGGTAGTGTTGAAGTTTGGCGTCGTGTTTTCAGGCACAGTGATAACAACTCGATTGGTGTCACCATCTTGAAACACCGGATCCAGTGGCTTAGTTGTGTTTTACAAGCGTCATCTCAGTAGCTTCCATGTCGTATATTATTTGCTGACTCTGGGACTGGTTGGAAAAAGCGGAAAGGTAGTCAGTTCATGACATGTCGTCGCGAGATTAAGGAAATCTGCGTAGGACTGGCATCTGTCGATCCATCCCGACTTCCTGGTTGGGGTCCTGGGGATGGTACAAATCAGTGGCTCGTGACTTATCGGATATGGTACATAACAGAAAGCAGTGGCGATCTCGCTGCAGTTTCTTATTACGATCCTTATACAAGCGTGGTGACTTCTCTTAATCGGAATGAAATTTTGTTGTTTATATTTCTGTATGAACTGTATCTTGTAATTCTCTTGTTGTCCTACTAAATATTACAGTTTCCCCTTGCTTTTACTTTTTTTATTATCTCATGTTACTTTTGTACTTGTATGGCGTATATATTTTCAGTCCCATTTTGTACATAATTTCATGTGTTTTAATAATTATAATAAAAACGATGATTTACACCAACAGTAAGATCATCTAATAATGTTATCTAAACCACGTAAAATCATTAGTCTAAATCTTATGTAGAAAAATTAACTTCGTTGTCCAGTAACGTGAAATGTTGGTATTTATTTTTGCTACTTATCACAAAAGCTTTGTTTTTATGTGTCGTTATGTTTAGTACATTCTGTTTTATTCCTTATGTGAGGTTTTCTTCATTAAGGTCTACACTGCACAATGTTATATTTTACTTATCCCCAAATCATATGTATTATATTTATATTTCTTTTCTTTTTTTCTGACCGCCATACTTTGTCACTAACTTAGAAAGTTAGGCGAAATGCATGATCATATCAGTTTTTTGTAATTTGGACAATGTTGTGTTGTACAGATTTACGGATTCATTAATGTCATTTAGGGGAGATTTGATTATACCCGTGAAATGTATTGCTGAAACAAGTTCTTAAGGTCATTGTGTTAAATGACGAGGTTGTAAAATATCACTAATTACCAGTTGCTAAACTAGATCTTAATATTGGTGACACTCATCGGTGTATAAGACAATGGTTATGAAAATTGAAAGACATTTTTAGTTTAATAGGACCACTTATTAGGAGAAGCATCTGTCCAAACTTCAATATGGAGTCACAGCTTACTGAAAGCTTTAAAAATTCGAACCAACAACCCTAGTCTATGTGTTCAGAAATTGTAATGCTCCTGTCTTTTCTTTGGCTAAATGTGACTCCACAGATATTTTCATGAATTCGACACACCTTCAGTTTTGTGTTCATTTTATTTTATCTTCTCTTTTCCTCACTCCTTTTCTAAACTATCCCCATTACCTATATGTATTGTACTTTTATTCAAACACTTCGTACTACTTAATTTTTATCAATAATTATTACTTTAATAAGTTTATCTTGTTCTTTTAAGTTTTAGTCTACTTGCTTTATTTTTCGTATTATCACTACTAATACACCTGTTCTCTTACTATCAATTCACTGATTATAATCAACAGTTATGTAATCCGTCTACCACATTGTCACAATTGATTCAAAAATTGCCTTGATTGGTTTAACATTTTACATATTTGCATATAAATATTATTTTATATTAAACTAAAAGCTGATTAGCTAATTGAAAACAATGTTGTTCGCTTATATGTGTTGTCCTAACTTACTGGTATTGTTTGTAAGTTTTGGAAAGGCTAAACGTGTTCCTATTCCATATCTTTAATACTGCAGGTATTTCTTACCACTTTGTAAACAGTGTATTGTAGAACTGAGTTTATTTGAAAATCATTTATACATCTTAACTGGTCTAATTGATCCTAGATTTACAACAAAGCTCAAATTTTCCACTTTGTTTCAGTATTTGATGGGGTACCAAGTGAACCGGGTAAACCTTGTCCTGGTGAAGATAGTAAGTATTATTGATAAACCTATATAAGTGAGGTGTTTACTTTTTGAGCTATTTTTTCTTGATATGACTCATAGATTTCTAGAAATATAAGAGATTTTCGGTTCACAACTGCCAACTTTCTCTCTAATACTGCTCCATAAAACTACATTATATACTTTTATCATTCATTTAAAAGTTGGCCAAATTTCAGGAGGGGGGGGTTATTTTTAAATATCCAATCCATAAGAATTACAAACGTGAAGGCCTAAGCTAACTAGATTATACAGTTAAAAGTTCAAAATAGGTTTTATTTTGTAAACTATGTTATATATGTGAAAAGATTTCCTAGTGTTCGTTATTGTTGTAATCCATCACCTTAATTAAGAATACATATAATAGCTTGATTTGATATTGTCTATCTTTAGTGACGTTGAGACGGTAGCTCACTTTTGCTATAATACCTTGGATTTTCACATTTCTGATCAGTTTAGTAAAAATTTCGGATAGATTCTATAGTGAGTTTCCATGATAAGCAGATGTTAATTGCGAAAGTAAACTTACATTGGAATTCGTAAAAATCTTTATTTTCTCCATCTAAAGTTCTTAATGCCCACTAGTTTATTTAGTCACATACATGCAAAGTCATTTGCATGATCTAAGAAAATCAGGCTGAATCACACATTTTTTAGTCAAAAGGTAAGTTATAATTAATTGGAATTGGTTTCAATGGTTTACCATGATTATGGAACTTTAGATAGTATGAACTTTATTCCTTACTAAGCTCTAAATGTCTGTGAAAGCAATTAAGTAACTATCCAATACTCTCTAGGTTTAAGAACTTGTCCGACTAATGTCTAATTGGGTTAAGATTCATCTCTACACCTTTTCATAACAAAGCATTTTACAATATCTTCACACATGTATTTCATAAAATTCAGTAGATCTCATAACGGAAATTAGCACTGTACTGTGACAGGATTATTGTTCGTTGATGATACAGAATAAAAAAATGTAACGTACCAAAAGATTTCCGTGGTTTTAGGTTTTCGAATTCAAATGTAAGTACCAATGATGAAGTAATGGTTCCGATACTTGACTTTTATTCACTTAACCAATCTTTTGAACCCTGTTGTCTGATCTACATCTTGGTTGGTTAATAATCTATCATGCGGAACTGTACACAGTTACCCATTTTTACTTTCACTGTTGCCAATTAGAATATGATTCATTGTTTAAGGGTTCAAAAATTCGTTGGTATGAGTTTGTTACTTATATATGTTATTGACTTTTCAATTATACACTACTGACTTGCTTTCTCATGTTTCTTTACCAGTTAACATGTATCGAAGAGGTGCTAAACGGTGGAAAAAGAAATTCTATTTATTGCATGGTCATCAATTTGCTGCCAGACGTTTTAATCGAGTAGGTCTTTTAGTATAATGTTTAAATTGCTCTTTATCAAATGAATACATGATATTTGTTCAAAATCAATTGCAATAACCCAGATACACGCTTTTTATTTTCCTCCAGATCTAATATCTTAATATTCCTTCATACGTATCTTTTTGAATCATATTCTACATCTAGTCTTTTTCACCATCATCAATACTACTGTTATTTCTAAGCCTTCGATACTCATATTGTCAATTTTATCTAATGCAACTTTAGCAAATACACAGTTGTGCTAAGGTGTGCATTATGATTGACTGAAGTGCTTTTTACAAAGATATCTTAAATGTGACGACTATCTCACTAAAAGTTTAATGAGTTTCGTATTGGCTACTTTGTACTTACTCAGAGCTACAGACGTGTCTATAGATTATTGGAGTGTTGTCATTTCATTTAACGAAGATTGATTCATTCCAAAACCCATAAATAATTCTAATATTCCAGTTTGTTTACTTTAATACGTGAATCAGTTTCGAAGCTTTTAATGCCTCGTGCGTTTAACATGTAGTGTGGCTGAATATACATAGGAATGTTAAATATTCTTATCTCTTGCTATATCTTAGAGATGTAAGCTCTCAATTTTTAACCTGCAGGTTAAAATTTATCAACTCAGGAGCGCAACAGTCTGAGACTCGCTTCTCCTATTTCTGTTAGAACGGCCGGATAACATCACCAACCTTCAAAGGGGATGTTTAAGTTGGTGCTGAGTGCATGTTTACGGACCTGGTTACTGACTAATTAGAATATAAAACCCGACACTATAGTGCATTTGTTCTAACTAGTTTAACAATAGTAAATGAAACAATTTAATAAAATTATTGTAAAAGAATGCTCGGAAGTTTAAATAAAATAAGAAATAAAAGTATATAAACTAATATCGGTATTTAGACTTCACTGTTTTTTGAATAGCATAATTTTTGTTACATAATCTCCTTTCCTGCGTGTTCGTAATTGGCTCATATAAACATTCAGTAATTTCATGCATTAGTAGTATATTTTACGATTACACTAAAACTTGTTTCATCTTATCTTTAACTAGTGTTACACAGTCTTATCAATTGATATACCTTCCTTCTCTTTAAGTCCTTGTTTTGCCTGATTTTTTTTCTATTTCCTTTCCTCCAACTACGACTAGTGCCTTGAAAGCATATATAATCAAATTTTCACTTGTCTTACTTATAACAGTTGTGCTTCACAATAGTGTGGCAAAATATTTCACTCCTTTGTTGTATACCATTTGTTGTCATACCGTTATTTCATGATCCCATGTGGTGTCATTTGATGATCGTTAGTCAGCATCTGTGTTCAAAAAACTGTTTTGTTTCCTCAATTATTTCGAATGATTATGAGATTTGTATTCTTCCGTGAAGAGTATTTCTCTCTAATTTACAGCTTTTTTAAATGTTTCGTATTCATCTAAAAGAAATAATTTTATGTGACCAATTCACTATAATTATTTACACATTTAGCGGATAATGGCGACGTGTTATTCTACTGAAAAATGAGTTTCATTAAATCATATATATATATATATATATATATATATATATATATATATATAATTATTATTCTCCATTTATCTTAGAAAGCTGTATGTGCCTATTGCAAAGAACACATATGGGGTTTAGGTCAACAAGGATTTAAATGCATTAATTGTCGTCTTCTACTTCATCGTCGTTGTCAAGGTGGAGTACGTCATAGGTGTGGTGAAGCATTTATCAGACCAACCTATCAGAATATGTGTTCAGTCTTTACATTTCCTACTGGTTCTGCTCCTGCTTTGTGGGATAATAATGGTAACAGACCTGCAACTATAGTAACTGACCCGTCTTCTGGAGTAAATAATACTCTCCCATCTCGTCTTCCTATCACTATTCAGTCATATAAAGATGAAGCAACAACACCGAAACAAGAAAGAACGATAGGTTTAGGTGAAAGAGAATTGAATCGTAAGTTTTGACTTTTGTAAGTTATTTTCCTAATGGACTTATGTCAGTTGAAGAATTATTAAAGGCTATAAGCATTTGACAAATGTAATCCTAGTTTAAGATTCATCACTGAACAACTATGAACTTACGTTGGACATAACCCAAAACTATGAGGTCTGCCTATGAAGGATCTGACACAACTATGCATCGGTCTAAGTTACCACACTTCACATTAGAATTGTGATTGAAAATTAACTAAACGAACATTGCTTGAGCTACATTAATAGTAATTCCTATTATATTCATAAACTGCCAGAAAGTGCTGTACCTGAAGCTTTATCAATCTTTATCCCATCGTTCCTATCACGGAATCTAAAAATTGACCACCAATCTATATTTATTCGCAATATGTATATATATGTAGTTCTAGTGTTTATATATTACTTCAAATCTCACCTTATTCTTTTACAGAAATACCAGATAAACACCTCCCACCAACATCTAACGTTAAAAATAATGTAAGTATTTTTATTTAGCGTTCGTTAATGCATATTCTTGTTTATTTCTATCACAGTAGTAAATATTTCCTGGTAACAGTGTTTGCCTTCAAGATACTAGTGGATCATATCTTTTAAATCCATTAACTATGATACTAATGTCGTAATTCATCGGTTCATTTCGATTCCTTACTCAATATATTCAGTGGATGTAAACACTTTTCCTTCACTATGCTTGCTGCATGCCTTTTACTCCTAGGAATGATAACATCCATAGTTCTCAGTACCTTGCTAATTATTTAAAAATGACCGATGACTGGTTGTACTTATATGTTGAGCTGTATTTATGAGTTTAATTATCATAGTAAGATGAGCCTTTACGTAATGTAATCGGGAAGTTCGGTGGCGTAGATTCGTTTGATTGCTAGCGGGTAAATGTAATGGATTTTAAGTAAATCAGTGTAAACCTACAGCACCAAATTTTTCAATATATTTACATTGTCCACAATCGACCATTCAATTTCTACTCTACTTTTAGCTACGCTCTTGATAAAGATAGTTTGAATTAATCCGTTGTTTTATCACATTCCACAAAATTTCAATTAAACAGTTACATAAAATAATAGATTTAAATAATATAATATAGATTTACAATTTAGAGCGATTTTGTCGACAAAGTGCATACTCACCGAAAATCTTTCTATCCACTGTTTGTTTTACTTTGCAGCTCAAAGCTAACTCGGATAATTTAATAATTGAAAGAAGTGGTATTCGCCCTGGTGATGGTGTGTCCATTCCAGTTACTATCACCACTGATAAAGTTGGTGATAAATCTATACCAATTATAGAACAACGTATCACAGATATTCCTGATATTCCAATCACTTCCGGACGAGTTGGTTTAAATGATTTTACTTTGCTCAAAGTGATCGGTCGTGGCAGTTATGCTAAAGTATTTCAGGTGGAGCATAAGCCAACTAATCGTATATATGCAATGAAAGTTATTAAAAAGGAAACTATCCTTGATGAAGAGGTGAGTCTAATGTTTTGTGTTTCCGATAATTTGTTGATAAAGTCTTTTTGGCCACTATTCAGTTATTTTGTTTAAATGTATGAAATCATTAAATTCAAAACTAGCTTTTAAACCTTTAAATTTGTCGAATATTTACCACACTGTTTCGTGGCTCTCTGAAATTCATCTAAGGTTTTCGATTTTATTCCTCAAACTCATAATTGTTTTGGTCACATGAATTCAGTCACGTTATGAAATTCCAGACGTTTACTACGAAAATACCATTCCCCGTTAATGTTTTATTTCTTATAAGACTATCGTTTCACAAATGTAAACTAATTTTTTCAGGGACAATCGTATAACAGTTTACTACTCAAACCTATACTTTACTACTGAATGTTATGAATTTTATATTATAATTTATTTTAGTGTGTATCTCCATCTATGAAGTCCCTACGTGTTTATCTGAGTTATATCAGGAATTATGGACCTCTTGATTAGGGTTTTTTGGATGATAAAAATTAGTTCTTGCAGACTTTTGGGGAAGTGACTCAAAATTTATCAAAATAGTACTTGCACATTCTTCGTTTATTTTCACCTTGTTCATTTTAAAATCTTTTCATTTCATTAGGATAAACTTGTATATCCCCGTTGATTTGTTATAGACTGAAGCTGGTCAGTCATTGTTGCTATATGTGCACCCTGAGCGGATTGCCTCGATATAGCGAATTTTTTTAGTCTAGTGGTGAACGCGGTGGCGTTCGACACGAAACAGACTGAGTTCGAATCCCAGTGTGAACATCAACATTAGGATGCAGGTACATCCAGCCGATGAGTCCCAAATAGGACGAAACGCGCGTCCTGGATTCCACTTGCCAGTCACAATCCAGCCTTTCATTTCAGTTTATTTTCTGTTTTCCTATTACTGAGATATTCAGGACTTAAGGCGATGCGTTTATATCTAGGATTGTGTCTTTCATTGTTATACCAGGCTTCAGTGTAAAACTACTTATCACTGTTAAAACGTTATTTACCTATATAGATAGCGACTCCTAGAGATCTTATGAAACGATAGTAATGTCTCAACATTGGTGATACTCATAAATCATACTAGTTAATTATTTAGTAGGGAATTTCAGGCTGGTAATAATTAACAAATGTAAAAAGTTATATCAGAGGTGAAACTATCTTAAGAATCCACACAGTTTTTGATGAAACTATTTTAGTTGATCAAATGTGTAGAAGACTATCATAAGATTTATTAGCCAGAATTCATTGTTTTTGAATAGCTTTTTTTCCGACAGATGAATCACTTTGTATCTAGGTATAAAAACTTGATATCTAGATAATCAAGCGTTTACCTGAATATTATGTAAAATTAGTTATTTACTTGTTATTTTCTGAGAAAACTGGTTTTGTATTGTATAGATAATCATGGTAACTAAACAGTATATGTAGAGCTTGTGTTTTTATGTCTCTAACACCAGGATATTGATTGGGTGCAAACAGAAAAACATGTATTCGAATGTGCTACCAATCATCCATTCTTAGTGGGCCTGCACTCGTGTTTTCAAACAAGAAGTCGGTAAGTTTCTGCTATTATATAATCCGTAAAACCTGACTGGTTAGTGTAATTGTTCATATTTAGTGGTTTTGTGAAAAACATTATCTGGAAGTATTTATTATTATTATTATTATTATTATTATTATTAACTATAAGTTTAGATTTCCCTGTTGTTGATATTTGGGGCAGTATTTTGTTATTCTATGTTGATATATGTGTTCCTTAAATGGATGTGTCTACTATTCAAAATATGAAGTTGTACTAATTTGAAATATTTAAAATAAATGAAATACCTTTAACTGTATTTTAGTTTGTGTGACTATGACTACAATAGATTCATACTCCTATGATATATAAGTGTTAGTTATTGTATGAGAGCTTATACTACTATGTAATTTCATTGACCTACTTAAGCGAATTGTGTTTTTAAACCCAATAGATAATTAAAGCTGTGATTTGTTAGTTTACACTGAATTTTCAGCCAACTATTTGTTATATCATTTCCTTTACTTATCGAGGTTGGTGTATATAAGTAGTACCACTACTATAAGTACGTCTCAGACTAAAATATGAGTCTGCGACTGGTTACTGGGTTACATCCATTACTTCCACTGAATCTAAATATCACCTCCATATGGCCTACGGACACTGCGCTTATTGAACATCAAAAGTTGCAGATAACCTCTTTTAAACCAAACTCCTTCTTTTTGAATTTTTTGCTAATTTCACATCAGTGGTTAAAACGAGAAAATCCATTGTTCCGTATCTGAGATAAAATACAGCAGCGATCATTGAAAGCCTTTTTGTTTGCCAAAATATAGGAGAACCACTAGCAGGCGAAGGTATTTAAGAGCTGTGTGTTTATGTAATGCGTAACCATATTTGCCTTTTCTAGTAAATGAAGTACATGCCAACAACGATAATAATTTTTTATTTAATAGACGTATTTGTATCTACATTGCTTTTCAAGGACTTTGCTAATAAAGATTTTCTCTAACAGCTCTGCTAAACAGTTGCTTAAGCGTTAAATCCCTTTATTTTCATTTATCTATTAAGACTTTTCCTTTACTTAATTCAGGCTTTAAACAAGCAAGTTATATCACTAGTCGTTTTGTTATGAAATGGCTACACGAGGCAGAGTGCACAAACTTACCACTTTGTGCGTCATTGTTTAATGTTTTATCATTGTATCACATGTTGTTGAATGCATAATTGTGTTATTAAATGTACCACCCACAGGATTTCAGCATACGATGTGCTTCTGTCAGTTAAATAATGCGTCCGTAGCCCTTAATTTTTAGCTTCCATTATACTTGTAGAAATACGAGTATTGATTCATATATATATATATATATATATATATATATATATATATATATATATCGTTTAACGTCGTCATTACTTACTTAATGGTCCCAACAAACTCGAGCTATGTTTAGAAGGCTCCAATGTCCATATAACAATAGCTTACTTATGTCCTCAACTCTTAATGGCCACATTTCTGATTCATACAGTAATACAAGACGGACTACTGCACAGTATACTAGTTTTTTCACTGAGAGATGGATATCTTGTTTACATATTAGGTGATGTAAGTTGAGAAAATTTCAAGCGAGCTTTTTGAATTCGTGTTGAGATTTCGTCAGACTTCAACATATCAGGAATGATCAGACTTCCGAGATAAGTGAAGTGGTCAACTACTTCACTTTCTATCTTTAGTTTAAGTGTTGACTCAAACCAGTCTTGAAGCAAAAATTTGTATTTAGAGGGAGTGAAACACATCCCGAGCATACATGCATTGTTACTCAGTGCTGTCAAAAGACTGTACATTTTATCAACGTCTTCACTAAACAGAACTATGTCATCTGCGTATTGTAAGCCAGTTAGTGGATCTCATGGTAAAGGATCAATTCCTGAAAATACAGACCATGAGATTGTTATTTCGAGCAGTAAGTCTCTAATGAAGTTAAATAAAAGTGGGAATAGTGGGTTGAGGCGACAAATCGCGTATGGTTCCGAATCCAGACAACTATTGGCCATACACTGATTCGACTCAGTGTTCAAGTAAAGAGCCTTCACAGCGTTTATTTACTTCTGGGATACGCCTTTCAATGATAGACACTAACATAGAACCTCTCGGTCTGCAGAGTCAAATGCTGCCCTGAAGTTAATAAAAACCACGACTGTCGGGAGCGTAGGCAAGAACGACGAAAAAACGACGGCATGTATCTCTATCCTTTAGAGTTTTTACCGAATTCCATTAAAGAAGTGCTTGTCCTGTGTTTGTACTCAATGCAATGCCTACACCGGCTAACCCTGTCGAGTCGCCGGACAAACGAGGGGTATATTGCATCATAGGTTCTCCTTATCCTCTAGGTGAGATCGAGCGAATGAACATGCTAGGATCCTGTATGCGAGTTCCGGATACATAACATACATTTACGGCCTGAGGTTCTAATTTCTTAACCAGAGAGGCTTACTGCCCAATTTGACTCAGGATTCGTACGTCAAAGGCTCCAATTTGTAGTTCGCAGAGTGGTCTCAGTACACCTGGGGAAGTATTTCATGGGCTAGAATCGTTGGTACTGATGGCACATGAAGAGGAAGCTGATAATAGCGATTTAGGTTCGAAAGTAGAGGTAGAAGAAATATTAGGAATTGAAGATGAAATTTGATTAGGAAGATGATGATCTCAAATACTATTAAGAGGTATGAGGGCGGTTATCACTTCCCGGTCGCCCACATCTTTAAAGGTCCATCTTCATAATTTAGCTAAAAAGTAAATAGGGTTAGAGTTGATCTTAAAGACCTGGGAGTGAGACTGCAGTGCTCAAGAAACAACTGCTTGAGGTCGGTCACACACGGCCTTTATGAAATAAGCTTTATTTGTGTTACCTCCGTACTTGTTAAGGCCTTACTGCAGGAAACGGGAATCCGTGGAGTAAAGTGAAGTGTGCAATTTCAGGGTCAGTTTTTTTACCACCACCTTTCCCTTGTGGGACGGCAGCATCGCTATCATGTTGCTTGTCTGAGGAAAACGCCTTGCAACCGCCATACATCTGTACAATCGGCATTACGACCTCGCCTTCATACTTTAGGTTTGTTTCTTTTAGCCATCTCTCTTCAACCGACCTTCTTGGCATGGTAGGGTCTGAAGGGGCGATTGTTCCAGCATGTATAACCCGATTAGTTCATCACGATAGGCAAGTTTGATCGCCGCGTCAAAGTAACAGCAAATATTGAGTGAAAACCATGAAGCACTGGAAAATGGTTTTCTCACAATCAGGGACTCTAGAAGTGATCACTCTGTGTCCTTACCGAGAGTAGAGCCCAGTGTCCTTAGGCTCCAAAGTCAACACTTAAAACTCAAACCACTAAGTAATGGTGTCATATTCAACAATCTCTAAAACACCCAGTCATAACACATTAGTGATTAATTCACGAAGGTTATCCCGAAGGTCTCGCGAGATGTAACCTATCCTATTCTTTAACGAAACAGTTGTCCACAGCTTCCTAGATTTTTGATGGTTGTTTGTTAAAGGTTAATTTGTTATTCCTTTTATACATGCTAGCTTTAACGGTTATTTTTATTCATTGGCTAGTGTTTACATAAACTGAATAAAAGTTGTTCTTTGTGTATAATTTAATGCACAAATGATACATAAAGTTAACCCTTATTTGTAGTCTTTTAAACTGAAGCTCCTTTGATAGAAACTTATACTGCCTTGTACATTTTTATATGTGGGATCGCTACTCACAGTTTCAGACTCAGCAATTAGCGGAAATCAAGGCTTCAATTAGTTTAGTGAGTTACGTCATTAGTAGACATTTTTAACTACGTGTGCATAGTGAGCTACTTTGTTTTGATTGATAATGATATTTTTATGGCACAATCAATCACTGATACACTTTTTAAGTAATACATCATTATTTTCATCAAACCAAATTTTTCGAAAAAACAATAGATTATTCTTTGTCATCGAGTTTGTCAACGGTGGAGATCTGATGTTTTATATGCAACGTAATCTACGTTTAGCAGAAGATTATGCACGTTTTTATGCTGCTGAAATTTGCATTGCCTTAAATTTTCTCCATGAACGTGGTATTATTTATCGAGATCTCAAGTTAGACAATGTTCTAATGGATAGCGAAGGTCATATTAAACTGACCGATTACGGAATGTGCAAAGTAAGCGAAAATACCGATTTTTTTCTTCAACATTTTCTATACGATATTTTCGTTTGTATTATGAATAAATACAGTATGACTTTATGAGCTTCACAGGATTTCACTCATTGAATCTAGTGTTATTAGTTTACTTAAAATGGCTCCCCATAAGTAAAGCGTCTGATAGGTTCATTCACCGAGTTAATTAGTATTTCTAGGGGAAGGAATAGGAGGATCCATAAGTAATGTAATTTTGTACTTTATTTAATGATAATGATAATAAGATACTGAATGTCCGTTGGCCAGAAACCATCAGCAGCAGGCAAGCATTAACTTGGAATTCTGTTGGGACAGGGAAAAGAGGACGGCCAAAGAATAGACTGCATCGAGAATTAGAAGCAGATATTAAAAGGATGAATAGCAACTGGAAAGGATTGCTCAGGGCAGAGTTCAATCGACAATACTGGTAAGTGGCCTATGCTCTTCTGTGATAGGTAACGGGCGTATGTAAGTAAGCTTGAGTATGCGAGGCAGTTAACGTGGACAAATAATTATTTGGAACATATAATAACAAAATGTATACTTGATGATATGTTTAAAAAGTTAGAACATAGCTAGCCCAGAAATTTGGGAAGTTTTATATTCTATCAAGTTTTTTTTGACAGGGAATTAACGTCCCTAAGTTTGTTGCATGTTACCGTGACATCAATCAAGTAAATCATGCGAATAGAAATGTATTCGACTAACTCTTCTAGTAAATTACATGTTTCATCCTGTGACAAACTGTTCATCTTCAAAATATCTGCCTTATGGAAGTCACATGGTAGACGATGATTAGTGTCGTATTAACTCATTCGAATTTACTACTCTTGATTTCTGGGAAACGCTCATTAAAACGTATTTTATTACTTGACAATTAGTCAGTGTTTGACTGTAGATAGAACTATACCTAGTCGTAAGCATTAATTATACTGATATATTTTGAAAGTTCTTTTTGGCACCTGTTTTTATGCATAAAATATAGCAAGTCAAATATAAAATGGGAAAGTACAGATTATGGAAGTATGCATCATTAACTGCATACACTTTTTCGGTTATCTATTTTTACAGGAAGGAATCATTGGAGATATGACAACAACTACATTTTGTGGTACACCTAATTATATAGCTCCTGAAATACTTAAAGGAGAAAGTTATAGTGAGTTTTAATGTGAATGCAATAAAGATGAATTGTTGAATAATATGAAATCAGTTATTTCATAAATTCTCTTCAGATGCTAACAAAATAAACACATGTTTATTTATTATTTGAAAACATTTGTATGCTTTTTTCATCATATTACTAGAGCAGCCTTCATCAGTGACGATTAGCAAAACTTCGAAGCTGTATTCATTCAGAAGCTAATAATTTTGTTATTTATTAAATACGCATAGTGTTGTTGATTCTCTCCAAAAACCTAACATCAAACATACTTCACCACGAAACCGTGGCTAGTGGATACATTACGACTAGATTGATAAGATTCTATTATCATGAAGAATTGGATAAACAGATGTAATAGGCCATTATTGTTTACCAGTCACTCATTGTTAATATTTAACAGCTGGTGAAAATTTCTCACACTAAAAATCAATGTATATACTAGATATTTTTCTTTTTGATGGTATTACATAATCCTTTGTTTTTATGTAAATACATAAGCTTATTTCTATACTTCTGAATGTCATGACAACTATATAACAAACTCTAGAATGCCTTTATTAACATAACCTTTCCTCTTCTAGGCAATAATGAATTTTCCAAGCACTGATTTCATTTTAGTCAGTGCATTTCACCGTCTGATATTGAACTAATCTCCAATATTTCTTTTCTTCATGGTTTGGCTAGTTAATTTAGTTGCCTTGAGATTTTTTTAATGTCATTTTGTTGCACAGTTTTCATCCTGATGAATATGCAAAAATAATAATGATAACAAATTTGAATGTTTTGTTAATATTAACGAGGTTGCAAAGGAATAATTCAGTAACAGGATTTCATAAAACGAATACCACTTAAAATACAGTCATTTTTACTATTTATTGTTACTACTATCATTTGAAATAGTAGTAAATATATTTATTCTATATTTTTGTTAAAATAGGTTTCAGTGTCGACTGGTGGGCTTTGGGTGTTCTTTTGTTCGAAATGCTAGCCGGTCGTTCTCCTTGGGAAGGTGTTGGACAATCAGCAAATCCGGATCAAAATACTGAAGATTATTTATTCCAAAGTTAGTCGCTTTCATTTAATTGTATAGCTTATATTTAGGGCGTCACTGTGTTAACATCATTGTGATTGTTTATATAATTCTTCTCGTCCTACCGGATCACGCAAATTTCCAACATATTGACTGTTGTATATGGCATCCGGAAATCTGAAACGTGGTAATCAGAGCCAGAAGTGACGAGTCTATAAATCTAATATTGGAAGCAGTTCTGGTAGAGCCAACCACCAGCAACGAGAGTGATGTAATATTTGAGTTCTATCTGATGAATTTATCAGTATTTATGGTAGCCCATAGCATTGGAACATGAATTGAGGGAAACACGTCTATCGACTCTAACAACTTCAACCAAAATATGTTGTAGTTTGTGGTTGGTTAAGGCTTTAAGGAAACTAATTAATAAAATGCTGAATATATCCAAGTTCTTCATCAGTAAGGGAACATATTAACCATTAGGTGCATTTAATTGTATAAGTAGGTATAGTCACTTCAGATTTCTTTCAATGTTTTTGATAATCAACGGAATATGAATCCGCTACTAATGACTTCAGTATTAATGCTCATGTTTTCTGGAACGCATGGGAAATTGATTATTAGAGGTTTCCCTTTACAGTGAATCTACCTGCATCCCCTCAATCAAGTCTTTTCACCGGAACTGTCTTTTAAATGTTGTGGTTGAGTTGTTTATCAATATTACTTAGAGCGATACAACGTCTTTTTTTGATTGTGAAGTTACATTTAGCAGTGCTAGGAATGATGTAATTTCTGATCCACTAAATAATTAAACTTACTTGATACCATTTATTAGCTCCATACTTAAAGTCTACTTAAATAAACGTTTCAGTCTGTATGAAATCGTACTCATATCTGCGACCTCGGTTATTTTTAGAATCTTAATTGTAATATTGCTCGACAAAGTGTTTTGTTGCGAACTATTGATATGGTTACCTTTAAACTACAGATTTTCATTTTATGACATCTTAGTACTTTGATGTAGTATGTTTTGAAAGCAATGTAATTTGTATTGTACGAAAAGATTTACGATAATATGGGCGGACTTTTGGTTAAATACCACTTAGGATCCCTGCCTTTTTCATGCAGCTTATCTTAGCTCTATCAATAATCCAAATATACTTCTGTTCGTCTCGATTTCATCATAATACGTGTTAAAGTGAGTGGTACTGTTGCTATTATCTAACTTCTGGAAGATAAATAAATATATTTGTTCATTGTTATTCTGTTTAAATAGTTATTCTCACTCGTCCGATTCGATTTCCACGCTCCATTTCTGTTCGTGCAACTAACATACTTAGTGGATTTCTCAAAAAGGTTTGCCGTTTTTTTATAGTTGCTATTGTTATTACCTATTTATTATGTCTTTATAGATTGCCATTTTATCGTATGCTAAACACTGTAAATCTTTTTTTCAAGATGTCATAACTAGCTTTTTCATGATGCCAGAGTCCTTTCCTGAATTCAAATGATACGCTTCTAAATTCTATCTAATCAAGAAATCACCTTCATTTACTCCTTTCTATAGTCATACTGTAAACGTACATGTCACATTTGTTTTTACAAAGTGTTACACATCAACCTTAGTTAATGCATCCAAGTTATACTTTCAATTCTGTTAAACATTAATTAAGTTATCTTACTAACTTATTACACCCTATTTATTTAGTTTCATTGATTATTTTTCACAATGCTAAATTGATTTCATAGTTTGTAGATTTGTACATCCTTATATAGTTTCCAGCCTACTTTATATCTTTGTCAGTACTAAAATATTTTTTCATTTGTTTAGCTTTGAACATCGTTTAACTTTCATCTAACTGGTTAACCAGCTCATCGTTATAAATACCGCTCCATCAGCTTCAGTTTAGAAAGACTTTTCCATTATGGCCAACAATAGGGATGTTAAAAGTTGGTGTTGATAGTAAACTATTAAAAACCAAGGAGCGTTGGATAATTGTTTCGTCCTGGTATGAAACTCTTCAGCAGTTCACACGCTATATTCCACTCCAGGGGCTTTGGGTTGGCGAACGCCTAACCCACTGCACAATTGGGCTGGCATCTAATCGTAGAATTCCCACTTTCATCAATTTATGATATAGTGCGATGACTATCCATTGTTATTGCTTATAGCTGTCTCATTCCCGGCAAGTCTGAACCCCACTTGAAGCCCCTGGAGCGGAATCTAGGATGAGTGTCGCTGAGGGGTCCCGCACTGTGGGGAAACAGCTATCCAGTGCTCCCCGGTTTTGATTGGCACCCTACCAACACCAACCTGGGACGATTTCAGCCAATTAAGATTTAATATCAATCTCTACCTCAATCCAGTAGGGACGTCATTTGAAGTTAGTTGTAATAAAGCTGACATGACTTAAACTAGGGCAAATCGCATTATACGGAATACGATGGCGTAACTTGGGACCAAGATCGAAACCAGACACAAAGAATTCTTTTTCTATGCCCGAACGTTTCCCCAGTGACTGGTAGTCCCCCAAGTCATAATGATGAATACATGATAATTATACTAACAACTTCATGAATTCATTTCTATGCATCCAAAATCTGATTGCGCAACGGATCAGTAAGGAAAATGACATTCGTACAAAATAGGGATAATAATGTTGAGAAACTAGGGTGTAGAGGAACAGGTACATAATTAATTGTAGTTCCTTAGTGGTAAATCATGTGTCAACAGTTCAAGAGTCCGATGAAAGGTTTGGGCGAAGGGAATATAACAATAATAGAAATATAATGATCGATTTACTTGCACTCAAAATTAATGAGTTATGTAAGTTAGCTGTTCTTCTGGAGTCGCCTGATGTAACAGAACTTAGAAATTTATATGTTTAGGGATTTGCCATATAACCATATACAATTTGAAATGTATTGCTTGTAATAAAAATGATAATAATTGTGATGAATGCTGCATCTTTGAAGCATTTTTTGCATAGTTCGTATTCTAACTTCTAATGTAATATTCACTTACATATGTACGTATTCAGTATATACAGTTACTAACAATCCAATGTGTAACATACCTTTATATTTGTTCGCTGTATCCTATTCATTTTATAAGATAGTAAGTTAAATAATTTCATATACTTGGTTCTTTTTATAAACATGAAGACAGAAAGGAGACTAAAGCAGAATAACACGAATTTTTGTTTATTTTGCTAGGTTGTAAACGACTGATTTGAACTCGAAGAAATAAAATGAATTCATGTTATTTTAATCGATTTCTTAATCTTTCTTTCTTCAAGTTATAGTATGTTAGCTTCACTATTAAGTTTTATATAGTAATTTTAAAACTGTATCGGATCGTTCGCTTCATTTCTAGTGTATAAGGCTTTATCAACCATTTTTCTATTTCAGGTACCAACTGAACGTCTTGGATGTGCACCCGACTCAAGTTTTGCCGATATTATGAATCATGCATTTTTTGCTCCAATCGATTGGGTAGCTTTAGAACAAAAACAAGTTCCTCCACCTTATCGTCCGACATGTGGTGGTGATAGAGATCTGATACATTTTGACCCTGCATTCACTGATGAACCCGTGGTGCTTACACCTGATAACGAGTAAGCACCCAATCTTTTGTGGACGTTTGCACTTATTTTTAGACATTTCCAGTTTGTATAATTTGCTTTTAAGTATTTTTTTAAGGGTGACATTGGGATAATATTGTATTGTTTTGTAGCTAGAAAGAAACCGCTGATCTATATTTCGTATTAGTTGACACTTGTCAGTAGGACGTATCTGTAATAATGAAGAAATATACTGTCCTAGTTTCGCAGTGAGATACGTTATCACTGAGATGTTCAGAGAGCAGTTAATCTATTATTATTGTGAGAAGGTTATTTTGGATATGATAATCAACAACTGATTTAAGTGAACTAAATCAATCGTTCAAGGCTAGTACTTGCTTCGAGACTAATGACTTGGGTTCGGTCCTCAGTACTATCTTCTGTCTAAACATGATGAGGAGTCCTATACACTTAACCGAAGTAGCTAACCATTACACCCTAATTCTTGATGACTCACCAGATTATATTAGTCCATGAAGCTCCACAATCTACTCAAATAATTAGTTTAATAATGTAAATTCGACATTCACAATTAAGAAGACATTAAGTGTAGAGTACTTAATTAATGCACTTTTTCGCGGGTCTTCAATACTTTGAATATTTTATTCATTATTGTTGATCAATATAATGATTAGTTTTAGTCCATGTAAATTATGTATGTATGTAATTCTTATGTTCTTCCAAATTATTAATAGTGCATTAATTCATTAGTAACACGATTTTATGGTTAAATAGAAATCAATAATTAATCTATTCTCAATTCTTATCTAATTGTTAATCTCTTGACATGTTTTATTTCTACACTATTAATCTTCAAATGAATGTAAACATTATGTTAATCAATTAGTAACTTATAAATAAGTGAATGACACTTATTTATTTGTTAACAATAAGACGTAAGCTTAAAACTTACAACAGGCAACACCATCATTATTAGTTAGTGGTAAATTTAATGTGTGTACATAAAACTACTAAACTTCGTCATTCATTCTTCATCTAAGCAGTTCATTTGTGATCAGTATTTCTCCTACTCTAATTTATGCAGTTTTAACATAGTGTGTACCGCTCATAATTTCCACACACCAGTCCACATTACGTTGTTAGCCATCATAAATGTAGACAATGGTTTATATATATATATATATATATATATATATATATATATATATATATATATGCTTCTAAAATAATACCCACTTAACTTATAATTATATCTAGGGCATTTTGGTAATTGTAATGCCAGTCTGTTTAAGTATATTAACTCACTATTTTAAATAATATGATAATATTCACCTATTACGTCATTTTATTAAATGCGAATACGTGTCGGTAAGTAATTGTGGTTTCGTCTCATTGATAGTATTTTATCAAATAAAACTATCTTGATGTGTTTATTATTTTCAGTAAACTTTGATTAAATTGTCTATAGTAAATATACTTTACTCTTTGTTAAATTACTTTTTTGGAACTCTTTGATAACATCATTAAAATGCTTTATGTATTTCATAATTGTAAAAATTGTATGAGAATACGTTGTCATATGTGTAATGAATTTCTCTGTAAACAGAATATTAACGTCTTCATTTCTTAAAATTTAAATTGTTATTTTTTCATACATAAATTCTCAAATTAACTCTTGAGATTTTGTTCACTTTCTATACCTTGTGATATATGGCTAATCATAATATATGAAAACAGTAAACTCGATAGCACTAGTCAGGATGCGAACACGTCTGCCCCGTGACTACTAGTCCCCAAAAGCCGGAATTTAGAAAACAAGACAACTGAGCCCATCATCAGACATACAGATTATATTTCACTCTTCCATTTATATGTATATAGAACCTGACCACGCAGCGTACTAATAGGAAGAATAGCGTGTATCCACAACGGTGACAATAATGACTGGGGACCGAAGGTACAGTTACATAGTTAATTGATTATAGTTTCTGCGTAACAAAACATATGATAACAGTTTATGAGTCTAATGGATGGTTAGGGCGACGCGAACATGATAATGATAGAAATAAAAGATTCGATATACATATATTAAAGTAAAACAGTTCGGAAAGTTTGTTGCCTTTCCTCAGTCACCCGATATAACAGTTAATAATCCCAATCTACTCTTACTAGTGGATACTGCTAGAATTGACATACGAAATTGTCACATTTATAATTTCGAAATTATCAAAAGTATTATTTCTTGCTTTTTTCATTTTGTAGAGATATGATATCACGTATAGACCAAACGGAATTCGACGGTTTCGAATATGTGAATCCTTTGCTTATGTCTTTGGAAGAACAAGTATGAGAAATATTCTTGTATTCTCTAGGGGGTCATTAACACTTTAACACAATCTGTGTATTTTTTTAAAGAATTACTTTTCATTACCAATATCATATCTGTATTGTGACAAACTAATGAATCCAATTTATATATATATATCTTCCTTTAATTTTTATGCATACATTCCACATATGATTGAAATCATCTCCATGGTTTCATGTTAAATTAACTTAACAATAGACAACTACAACAACATATCAATGGTTGAATATATTTTCACTTCTTTTGATTTTAGGGTATACAAAAGTATTGCACACTTTATAGTTTATAATTTCTAAGCCTATATATATTCGTACATGCCTATGTTTTTAAGGGCAATTTGTTCTGTTTGCCTATCCCTTCGTACTGTTATTTTGTTTATAACGAACCAGCTTACTTCACTGCTACATACTTGTCTTTTCTACATATTTTATAGACAATATTGTATGATTTTTTTTGCTCACTCGTTTAATTCTGATGACAATAAATGCTCATTGTATATCTTTCTTTTTCTATGCCTCGTCGATTTTTTCATCGGAACTACAGGGTTGGGAATGTATTCATTGTTTGTATTGTATTCACCATTTTTTACTATTTTTCTGATTCATTAAGTAGGTGAGTATTGCATATTCACATGTCATTTTGATCAAAGGTTTCATTTTAGTCTCTAACATTCGGTATATTTACATTATTCTACCCGATATGCCGGCTGCCACTATACTGCTATGTCCCCAAGAGTCAGTTGTGGTTTACTTCAGACGCTTAAAATAAAAATTCCGCTTTAAAATGCAGTATTGACACACTAAATTCTCAGAAAACATGTGGAAATTACGAATAGAACTCATTTTTTAGTACTGGAGAAAGTTGTGGATAACCCCAGTCTAATATGGTTTATGGGTTCGATTCCAGTTATATCACCATGAAACGTATTTTTATCAATCTGTGATATGTCCAATCTCCACAAAAATAACCTCAATTGAACTGTAATAATTAGCTCACTAGTGACTAACTCCAGAATGTTCCTGAAGCTCTAGTAAGAAGTCGTGACTGGTGGAGTCCAGACTTGTAGGGAGTGAGATAGTTATTACCAATGACAATGGATGATCGTTGAGCTATATATCACAAATTGATGAAGATGGGAATTCTACCATTGAATGCCGACCTAATGGTGCAGAGGGTTAGGTGTTCGCCGTCAACCTGAAGCCCCTGGTACGGAATCCGGGTTGCGCACTGTTGAGGAGTTCCACACTATAACGAAATAGCTGTCCAGTGCTCCCTGGTTTTTAGTGGTACTCCGCCAACATCAATCTGTGTCATATTAAATCAAATACACTGGTTAGCTAGATCGTATACTGTAAAACTGTTTTAAACATGATCAGATATCTACTTATTCCAAATGTTTTGAAGCACAAGTAGATTAAAAAGGCTCTTTCAGCTTCATGTTTTACTTGAATGTAATTCGTTTAAGTAGGTAATTTCTTGCTTAGAAATCATTTCGAGATAGAACAACGCTTCAATTTCTTTACATTGACATCAAAAAAATAGTAATTTGAAATAAAGACAAATTTTAGTTGATACGATCTTAGAAACCTATTAGCTAACCTGACTTTAGCGATAGCATCTTTCACCAAAATTCACTAATTTTACTGTCTGCACTTCATTCATGTGACTGTCTTTTGTTGTCAGACGTCAACTAAAACAGTTAACCATTAGTCAGAAACTTAAAAATTGCTGTGGTTTGTAGAAAAAACCTCATACGTTTGATTAGACAATTTCCTCAAAATAGAAAATATACAGCTCTTCCTGCATAATTTTGTCAAGATAATGACTATCAGTTTTATTACTAGTAGGATGAAGACAGTTTTATTAAGAAAATTAATTTCTGCATTGCTTTTATGTCCGATTTTCTGAAGTTAGTCTAATGTTATCTTTGCTCGCTTTAACTTATGTCAAACTACGAATTACTTCGAAAACAAAACATCTGGACGGCTTCAATACGATGTTGCCACTTGCTTTGGATTGGCTTAATTATTTTAAATAAATACTGAATTGATATGCAGTGGCAGTTTCTGTAAGTAATAAATTTTTTCAACATTTGAATTTATGTGCTATAATCGATACAAAGTTACGTTGTTTCAGATATGGTTTGGTAATGAATAATGATTAACGAAATAATTGAACCCAATCCTAATCGTTACATGAGATACAACTTTACAACCTGGCTTAATAAAGACAACTTACGAGGTTGGATTCAAACTCCAGAATAAACTCATACCAAAGACGATATTCACTACCGAGGAGAAGATTCTATTATCAAACAAGATAGCATGTTTCTGTACGAAGGCTTTGCACGAAAGTAGGTATAATTTGACAGCATAAACGACTACAAGGTATTAATTTTGTAAGTAAATAGGCCAATAATTAATTAAAACGTAACTGTTTAGCTTAATTCATCATGTCATTTACCCAGCTTAAAAGAGACTAGCAAGATTACAAGATAATTCAATATGTAAAACTTTTGAAAGCACCAAAATCCAATGCCATTTTAATTTAGAGTACTTCTAACGTCAACGAGTATATAATTTAATATCAATTTCTGAATCAGCATATGCATTTTAGCTTTATAATGACTGCGTATTTATAGACCAAAATAAGTATTATTGGGATCCATTAGTGCTTCCACAACGACCCTCAATACTATAACTTTCCCAGCATTATCTGTTGTGTAACGGAGGTAGTAGAACTAGCCGAATAAATGTACGACAAAGTCTATAAACTATCGAATTGCTCAATCATTAGAGAATATTACCTATTCATCTTACTCAAACGGATTTTATGCAGTTTAAATTTAATCAAAACCACCGATAACAGTCCTCTAACAAATATATGAAATCAAAGTTTTGGGCAAAAATCACAGCATTTCCATGTACACCCACCTTAAGACTAAAATATTTCAGTGGACACAGTTCAAGTATTTGAAACTAAGAACGCCAAATGTTGTTAATAAGGACACCAATAGTTACTAACATGTAGTAGGAATTCATTGACATCTCCGATAGATTTACTAATCAGAAATAATTAACCAATTTATTTGCACTGATTTCCTTAACTTGTATGATTGTTCTTCGAAAACTATGAGAATATGTTGACAATTCAAGTATATTCAGCCATAGCGCGTATTCCGTAGTCGACAACATTAACAGATAAGTATTCACAAAAACCGGAACGTTCTATAAGTTATATTTATGAAACTCAAACGCTATTTCATAGTATAAATATTTTTAGTTCAGAAGACACAAACGTATATATTATTCGCTTGGGTCTCACTGATAGAACCAAAAATATGATAAAGCATTTCAAGTCAATCATCGTTGTTCAGTTATATTTAGACAGGAAGAATCTGTGTATATATATATCTGTAAATTAGTAAGTGATCAATTTGGTTTGAAAGGAAGTAAAATTATGTCTTTTACTGGCTGAGTTTAAATGCCTCCACTATGTAAAATTGTCATTAGTCATTTTAATTCTTAACAAGCACTAATGGCTAATGCCTTGGTATGCGTTTTCCCTTCCATCAAGTAAATTAGGAATTTATTGCACCCCAATTCAGCGTCAAATTATTCGTAGAATTTATCATAACTTCATTTAGAGCATATCAATGGACAAACTGGTATGAGTCATCTAGTCTCACAACAAATTAATTTTCAGAGTACATAATAGAGTTTTAATACTGTGTAAGTTGCATTAACTGACTATTCAGTATGTTGCTCACTTGTTCTTGAGACGTTATGTTATATGTAAATAATTATTAGCCGAGACTTAATTAGGTGATAGGATGGATGAGTCAAATGACGCGAGACATATCATATTAGCTCAAGGTCAGACATACACAGATCAATGGTAGGCAACATATGAGACAAAACAACAGATAACTGGCATATCTTATGGTGGTTTAGTCATAATTAAAATGTCACTTGGACTAGAATATGGACATTCCCGACTTTGGTGCATTTGAATGGCTTAACAACATGCCAGTTAACCAAAGCCTCAGGAAATGTTGATTAGTCATGCGATTAGATGTGCGAATTGTTCGATTCTAGTGACACGAGAAAATTCCCATTTGTTAAATCACTGACGTTTTCATGTGCGTTGCTATGTGCCGAAGAATTTCGTTGCGCTTTAAAACTTCCTCAGTCTTTCTCACGCGACGTAGTGGGTAGGTGTTAGGATGTTTTAATATGTTGTAATGAATCGGACGTCTCAACAAAAGAAAACGATCAATATCGTCTACCATTATGAACATTTTAAGTTTCAAGACATCTAGTATCAGATTCTTTGTTTTATGTCATCTCTAGCATACAGCTAAACATTGTTCAGCAAACACGTTTAAGCATGTTCGCCAGTGAATACACTCTAATCACCTACAGCATACGTTTGGGCATACATTTCGTTAGGTTTATTTCTGTTACATGTTCTTAGTTTTATTGCGTTTTCCACTTAAATGATGTTTATTCTAATGATCTGATTTCCTTTTTTCAGATATTATATATATTTTTGCAAGCTAATTTAGTAACTGGTAGTCTTGTCTCATTCGAACATTTTGAGATTGTCGTACTCACTTTTAGCATGCTTACTCTAATTAGTGAAATATTCTTCATCTTATGTAAAACTTCTGCTTATCTAACAAAACTATGCAATCAGTTTTGTGATTGTAGGTCATTATGTTAATGTTGTAACAAACAAATATACTGTTTATCGATAGACAATTCAGCAGTCACAGATATTCTTTTGGCCAATGTTGAAAAGCATATCACAAGTGTATTTTTCAATATAGCAGTGGTTAGTTTTCTAAGCATACAAACCTTCATTAAGATGATAATAAGTCAGAATGCTGTTCCACAAATTTCGTTATTGGAAGCTGAGTAATATCAATACTTGTCACGTACAATAAGCGCTCTAAAGTCTATTGCCACAATTTGTACTTGAAATATGAGTGAAATACAGTTAGTCACTAGAAAGGCTCAAATCCACGTGTTCGAAGTCATTTTCATGAAAATGTTTTGTTTTCAATAAGAATATGTCGATTCAAAATCACTATATCAAAAATAAGCTTGAAAAACTTAGTTTGATGCACGGTGTGTCTCCTACCTTATTCGTTTTGAATTAATCTATTTTATCACACTATCTGTGATCTTGATTGAGAACTGTCCACGTATTAATTAAACCCATTTTGTACATACACATACATGAGCTAAACATGGGAACCTTGTTAGTTTTTTCTATCACAGTTTGTTTACTTGCACGTATTCATGTAAACTGATACATTCGGATGTAATAACACTGAGAAATTTATCTTCGTTGGAGTGTATATTGAAGCAAAACGCAGTATATCCTTACTTTCTTCAGTGTGCAGTGTGTTGTATGCGTCACTTTTGGATATATTTTTGTTCATTTAATAGGTTAATAATCTATCTATCTAGAAGACTCTGGAAATCTAGCTTGCTGTTAAGGTATCACAATACACCCTTAAGTTAACAGTGACTAGACTGTTGTGCTGCACACTCAGATTTTCGTTGGATGAATGCAACATATTCAGTGAATACTGAATGCATTACGGATAATCTTATCCAATCTACCTCCTTAATTAATCACAAGAAAGCCACTTCAAAATAACTTGTAGTAAAATCTCAGTATATATATATATATATATATATATATATATATATATATATATATATATATATATATATATAACTCCGCCTGTAGCCCCTAGGGTTGCTGCCGGTCCCAAGCCCGGATAAAGGAGGAGGGTTGGGCATGGGGCTAGCAACCCCATCCCGTAAAACAGCAAATGTGCTAAAAAAACGCTAACCAGTAAAAACCTTTATAACCATTTTCACTCTGCCCTGGGAGTTGGAAGGTATGTTATGACGCCTCATGGTGAAAGCCGAGTTTCTTCGGAAGCCACGAGGCCGATGTCTCTTCTGACAACCAGAGCAACCATTAATATAGGTACGTGGAATGTCCGCACGCTGTGGGAAACAGGGAGGACCATGCAAATAGCTGAAGAAATGAAAAGATACAACCTGAAGATACTTGGAATAAGCGAAACGCATTGGGTGCAAGCTGGACAGCAACGGTTGTCCTCGGGAAATGTGCTTTTATACTCCGGCCACGAAGAAGAAAACGCCCCACACACACAAGGAGTAGCATTGGTGTTATCCCAAGATGCATGGAAGTCTCTTATAAGATGGGAACCTCATGGACCTAGGATCATCACAGCATCCTTCAAGACGAAGAAGGAAGGGATTGCAATGAATGTCATCCAGTGCTACGCACCCACCAACGACAGCCACGAAGACGACAAAGACCAGTTCTACGCGAGGCTGCAGTCAATCATCGAGAAATGTTCAGCCAACGACCTGACTATTCTAATGGGCGACTTCAACGCCAAGGTCGGAGTGGATAACACCGGGTATGAAGACATCATGGGACAACATGGACTGGGAGAAAGGAATGATAACGGTGAGAGGTTCGTGAACTTATGTGCCTTCAACAAAATGATTATAGGTGGCACCATTTTCTCTCACAAACGTATACACAAAATTACATGGATTTCACCGGACCACATCACGGAGAACCAAATCGACCACATCTGCATCAATAAGAGGTTTAGAAGGACCATGGAAGACGTAAGAGCAAGGAGAGGAGCCGACATAGCTTCAGATCACCATTTGGTGGTAACTAAAATGAAACTGAAGCTGAGGAAGCACTGGACAACTGGAGCAGCAGTATTACACAAGTTTAATACAGCCCTTCTCCGTGATACTAACAAACGCAACGAATTCAAATTAATTCTCAGCAACAAGTTTCAGGCATTTCATAATCTACTAGAAAAAGGTGGAACTAATATGGAAGACAACTGGAAAGAGATTAAGGGAACAATAACCTCAACATGTCAGGAGGTTTTGGGTCTCAAGAAACAACACCAAAAAGAGTGGATTTCTGTTAGAACTCTGGACAAGATCCAAGAAAGGAGGAACAGAAAGACAGCGATCAATAACAGTCGGACAAGAGCAGAGAAAGCCAAGGCACAGGCCGAATACACCGAAGTCAACAAGCAAGTGAAGAGGAGCATCAGGTTGGATAAACGGAAGTTTGTTGAGGACCTAGCAATGACAGCGGAAAAAGCTGCAAGAGAAGGAAATATGAGGTTCTTATATGATACAACGAAGAAGTTAGCTGGGAAATTCAACAAGCCAGAACGGCCAATCAAGAACAAGGCTGGCAAACCAATCACTGAAGTGCATGAACAACGGAACAGGTGGGTAGAGCACTTCCAAGAACTCTTGAATAGACCAGCCCCACTGAACCCACCAGTCATCGAAGCAGCAGCCACGGATCTCCCTATAAGCACAGACCCACCAACAGTCGAAGAAATCAAAATGGCCATCAGACAGCTCAAGAGTGGCAAGTCAGCAGGACCAGACAACATACCAGCAGAGGCACTGAAGACAGATATAGAAGCAACTTCAAAGATACTCCACATTCTCTTCAGGAAGATTTGGGAGGAAGAACAAGTTCCAGCAGACTGGAAAGAAGGGTACCTCATCAAGATACCAAAGAAAGGCGATCTCAGCAATTGTGAGAACTACAGAGGCATTACTCTACTTTCAGTACCAGGAAAGGTCTTCAACAGAGTGTTATTGAACAGATTAAAGGGCCCAGTCGACGGCCAACTCCGAGATCAACAGGCTGGATTCCGTAAAGATCGATCATGTACCGATCAAATCGCCACTCTACGGTTCATTGTTGAACAATCAATTGAATGGAATTCACCACTTTACATCAACTTCATCGACTATGAAAAGGCATTCGACAGCGTGGATAGGAGAATATTATGGAGCCTTCTACGACATTACGGCGTACCCGAGAAGATAGTCAACATCATACGAAATTCTTACGACGGACTACATTGTAAAATCGTGCATGGAGGTCAGCTCACAGATTCATTCGAAGTGAAGACCGGTGTTAGACAAGGCTGCTTACTCTCGCCCTTCCTCTTCCTACTGGTCATCGACTGGATCATGAAGACTGCAACATCTGAAGGCACTCTCGGAATACAATGGACAACATCGACGAAACTAGATGACTTGGACTTTGCAGATGACCTAGCTCTTCTTTCTCACACACATCATCAAATGCAGAAGAAGACCAACAATATAGCAGCAGCCTCAGCAGCAGTAGGCCTCAACATACACAAAGGGAAAAGCAAGATCCTCCGATACAAAACAACAAACTCTAACCCAATTACACTTGACGGAGAAATTCTGGAAGACGTTGAAACCTTTACATATTTGGGCAGCATCATCGACAAACACGGAGGGTCTGATTCGGATGTGAAGGCGCGGATTGGTAAGGCACGGGCAGCATTTTTACAGCTGAAAAACATCTGGAACTCAAACCAACTGTCAGTCAATATAAAAGTCAAAATTTTCAACACAAATGTGAAGACAGTCCTGTTGTATGGAGCTGAAACTTGGAGAACTACAAAAAGTACCCTACAGAAGTTACAAGTATTTATAAACAACTGCCTGCGTAGGATTCTTCGGATCTGTTGGCCAGATACCATCAACAACAACCTGTTGTGGCAGAGAACTAATCAACTTCCAGTTGAGGAAGAAATTAGGAAAAGACGCTGGAGATGGATTGGACACACACTGAGGAAACCATCAAACTGTGTCACAAGACAAGCACTGACTTGGAATCCTAAAGGCCACAGAAACAGAGGAAGGCCCAAGAACACATTGCGTCGGGAATTGGAAACAGACATGAAGAGAATGAACAGCACTTGGGAAGAGCTAGAACGGAAAGCCCAGGACAGAGTTGGCTGGAGAATGCTGGTGGGCGGTCTATGCTCCACTTGGAGTAACAGGCATTGATTGATTGATATATATATATATATATATATATATATATATATATATATATATATGACTCTAATTACTTTATTGTGCATAAAGAAAGTGTATGGCATTGCATTCAGTTGTAACATTTTAAAAATGATAGTTCTCAAGTACACTGATTTGTTAATATATTGGGCTTAAAACATACATAAAACATCTAAAGATAAATTTAATCTTACAACTACTTTTGATCGGTAATGAAAGTACTTAGATTCAAGTCCCCTCGTGAAAATAGCTCATAGTGGGGTGGGGGGGGGGTTAGACTAAACAAAATGTTTCATTATTCTCATCAATAACTGGTTGATAAATCCAACTTCACATATCCACTTTCACGTTATTCTGCACTGTAGGCTTCTTTCAGGAAAAAGTAACCGATATGACGTTGCCTAGACCTTAGTGTTAACTAAATTTGTTCGTAATGTGACCTTTAGTCTAGATGATTGAACATTATAGTACAATTGTTTGATATTGGATGATTGAAGGTAATTAGCAAAAACCGCTAAAGGCCAACTGAACTGCTCCTTGAAGTGTTCAGCCCATCGTTCTAAGTGTGTAGACAGAGCTAATAAGCGTTCCATCGTTTTCGGAAATCGTCTCACTAACGCTGAAGTTTTAACCCCGGTTTCTTTTATTAACTTGAAAAGTTATCTAGTGTTACCTATCGCCGCTGCCTTTTCCATTTCCTTTGCTTTAGTTACCCACCACTGCTCACGGTTGTTTCGCAGACTTTTCGTCAGTTTATGACTGATTACTCTTCGCTCCTCGTCATGTTCGCAGCTTGATGGAATAAGTCTCCGGGGGTCTATCAATTCAACAGAAGCCATTAAGACCCATTGATTTTTCTTGACATGTTGATTTAAGTCCTTGACAGATATTACTGTAGATGCCACAGCTGTTTGGACATCTTGACAAGCAGTATCTAGTCGGATCGCATCTTTATAATTGCCTAAGTGATTCCTCAGTTGTTCCTGCAATTTAATCTTGGCTGTTTCGTTGCTGAACTGAATTCTAATGGATTTTCCTGTGGTAGTTTTTCTTCACCCAGTAAGATGCAAGCAAATGTGTGCTCGTAAAAGAGCGTGATCAGAATTTAAACATGTACTCCAGAAAGATCGGCAATCTCCTATCGAGCCTCTCCAACGGTGACTAATCGCGATATGGTCTATTTGAGTCCACCGTTGAGTAGGGCCAGGAGGTCTCCATGTTACACGATGTTGCTCCTTATGCTTAAAGTTCGTGTTGGCCAGAAATAAACGATTGTCTGAGCAAAGTTGCAGCAGACGGTCGCCGTTATCTTTTCTCTGAGCTGGAACACTGAAGCATCCCCCGAAATGTCTTGCAGGCTGGTTCAAGCTACCTATCTGGGCGTTAAATCACGAGCCATGAGTACCAAATCTGAGTGTTTGGCTCTATGAAGAAGTTCAGAAGGTTTTCTGTAAAATTCATCTTTCACTTCATACGGGCTGCAGTCGGTGGGAGCGTAGGCAGAAATAACGAAAAGACAACAGCGTGTGTCCCTATCTTTCCGAGTTCTTACTGAACCATTTAGACGGACAGCACATAGGCGACTTTTGACACGAATCCATTCAACAAGTGCCTTTTCTGCCTTCATACTTAATGCAATACTTACACCCGCTATTTCACGAAAAGTTGCTGTTGAGTCGCTAAATAAACGAAGAGTGTATCGCGAAGGTGTTTCATTTTGATTAGGTGAGGTCAAGTGGATGCATACGCTAAGATCCTGTAGGCATGTTTCGGAGACATAATATACATCAAGAGAGCGGGATTTTGATGTCTTATCTAGGGAGGTTCGCTGCCTAATTTGACACCTGGTTCGTATATTGAGTGTACCAATGTTAAGTTTAGAGTGTGGTTTCAGAAGACTCGGGACTTTATTTTGTGGGCTAGAATCGTTGGCGCTGATGACACAGGGTGAAGACAGGGATTTAAGCTTGAAGGTAGAGACAGGACAAATATGAAGAATAGGAGTTTGATTAAAATGACGGTGACCTTGTGTGTTCTAATACCTTAAAAATCTACAAATGGCAATACAGAATGGGATTCTTAAGTATCCTCCCTACGCCGGTATAGCATACTCTTGAATATATGTCAAGGAATATACGACTAAGTACATATAGATCTGTTATTGTGATCCAATTTTGCTGAAATAGTCTCGAAGATATTTTAAACATTATCACATTTGTTCTACTTAGGTTAGTTCTGCAACTCATATGGCGGGTAAGAATTAGGCCCACCAATCAAGTTATTATCTATCTACACATCGCAGTTGATTTTTATTCACGTTTATTGATGCACGTAAAATTTCAGACGTAATTTTTATTTTACTAAATAGAAACCTATTCTGCTGAATAGCAGTCGTATATTTAATCTCTCTTCATTAGTTAGGGGCCTATGTCATTAACTCAGTTTCTTGACATAACTTGGTCACAAACCAACCAATCGTTCAGTATCCTACTGATTAATCTTAACAATCCAAGACAATTCCGGTATGATAATCAAGTCCTTTGCTGCTTTAGTTATATGGTATTTTGCTAAATTATTCAAATGTACTGAGTTACAAGAGCCTAAATTCTAGTTTAAGTAAACGCACATTATTTTAAATTACTTCACAATATGCCACATAACTGAAGCCATCCACCATAGTAATTGTATTACATACTACAGTTAAATCGGAACACTGCATGAACTTTTGTTTCCATAAATTTTAACAAATCCTACTAAAAATTAACTAATATTAATTTTCGAATGCACAGTCAGAGCAGTTTTACATGGCTTTGGTTATCCGAGATGTAGCTAAGCCATTTGGGTTTTAGCAAGTGATTTAGATATAATGTGGGTCCACTTGAACTAAAATCTAGACACTGGCAACTCAATACGTTTGGATAGTTTAGTAACATCCAACATAACCAAAGCCAGTCTCAAGAAGACTCGACAAACAATACACGACATACAAGCCATGTTGTAGGGATCATTATAGAAATTATTATTTTAAATAGTATAGGCCTCCGACAATCAATCGAAAACATGTCGCAAAAGTCTCGATTACCTATTAAATTAGTAATCAAATAGCTTTTCACTCAACAAAAAATTTTTGGATGATGTAGAACATAACTACTACCACAAGAAACACACTAGATACGATGATATGATTTTAATTGTATTGACTTCCTCTAAAGTAATAGATCATACTTCTAAAACACTGATTCGAAGTCATAGAATGAAGGGTAGCATAGAGTACAAGGATTTAAGCCCCATTAACTCATTAGAAAATGTAGTATGATAAGTAGTAAATGAAAATTATGACAATTACAGAGCTCATTTAGCTTTTACACGAAACAAAATTCTTGGAGTATGATTTACGAATAAATAAAATACGTTCTAACCCTCTAAGTATTTCTTACAACCACACGTCCCAAAGTCTTCACCTAGAAAGATGCATTTAATGCTTACGAACGTTATTCTTTCTGCCAGACGAAGAGATAATGGCAAATTCACAAATGAAATAATGTTGACGGATGCGGAGTTTTACCTACAATATAATTCACCTTTCTGAGTTAGCACCACAACAATCATAATTTGTAACCTTCCACATATTGGTTTGTTACGACTTTAATGGTGTAAACACCATTTGATTTACAACTACTTTTATTATTTGTTCTATCTAGTACAATACTCCGTTTGCATGTGTAGTTGTCTTAAATCATAGGGGCTCCTTTGAAAGTCCCATCTGTCTGTTCTTATTTATGGGCGGTAGTCGTTATTGAAAAGTAGCTGAACATTAGTCGTTTAACCTATCATCATCATCATCATCAGCAGCAGCAGCAACGTAGAACCGGGCACAAACCCCTGTAGGTTCAAGTTGCCATACCACACTAGCACTACGAGATTATTGAGGTAACGTATAGACAGAATACAAGAGGCAAGAGTAAAGTAATGATGTGCAGAAAATAACAATAGAATTCAAGATCTAGATGAGGTTAAAGAGTGAATACACTTGCGCCACTGTGACCGATTCTGAGCCATATCGCCTAGTGTCTCCAGCCACTTATTGCGATCATCACGCGGACCCCAACTAGGTAATCTACATCTACCTACATGGCTTAGACCAGTAGTCAAGGACTTCATGGACTGATGCCATGTTTTGGTTTGGCCGCCCCTAACCTTCTTCCATCCTACTTCAGCCCTAGCCAACATGGCGCGACGGGGTAGACAGTGGTCGGGCATGCGCAATACATGTCCCAGCCATCTCAGTCGATGAAGGTTAATGACCTCTTCGACTGATTTACCATATTTCCCAGGAACCTTTTGTCTAACCTCCATATTACTTACTCGACTATTCCATGATATACGAGCGATGCTACGAAGATTTTTATGGTCAAATATCTGGAGACGACGCATATCTTGAGTTTTCATGGCCCACGTTTCGCAGCCGTATGTTAAAATGGCGCGGACTGCTGCGCAGTACACCCGGCCTTTCGTTGAGACACGGATATCTCGTCTGCGCCACAAGTGCCGTAGATTGGCAAACGCCAATCGGGCTTTCTGAATCCGCGCTGAGATTTCGTCAGACACCGACCCACCAGGGGTGATGAGACTCCCGAGATAAGTGAAGCGATCAACGCATTCAATTACTTCACTCCCTATAACTAATTTGGGAAAAGAAGCAGGCCAGTCCTGGAGTAACATTTTTCATTTGGGAGGGGAGAAGCGCATCCCAAATATGCCTGCATTGTTACTCAAGGTGTTCAAGAGACCTTGAATGCTGTGAGCGTCTTCACCAAATATGACTATATCATCTGCATATTCTAAGTCGACAAGAGAGCCTCCTGGAAGGAGATTAATTCCTGAGGACTTAAAAGAAGTGACGTCAGATCCATTTTCTTATTAGAGAAATCTTCTAATCGTTTGTATTTTGAAACTAACCAACGATAATACAAATTATCATAATCTAATTGACATTCATTATTTCAAACTACTTCATATGCACAAGACTTGAAGTTGGTACTTTATGTACAGTAGACTCATTTAGCTATCGTTGCATCAGCTAGTGATCGGACTATTAACTCTAAGTGAACTATTAGATGGGTAAACCTTGTACAATGACGGATAGTGTGATATAACAGAACTGTCTCACTTTTTATATTTTCCAGTCTGTAGCAATCGAATCTGGATCGTTCGCTCAATGAGATCTGAATTACACAGTCAGTCAGGTCCTAATCTTAATCACGTAACTTATCAGATGATAACAGTATTAAACACTAGCTACCTCCTGAAAACATTGATTTAAACCCTTGAGTCAAAGGTTGATAGGTAGGTTCGTAGGGACTATCATAGTGTTGTGGAGTGCGGGAGGTATAGAAGATACTCACTTGATATACGACCACAGATACTATATGTCTTAATGTACTGATGTATTCAAGTCAACTTCCACAAAATGTAACGCGTTGGCGACTCGGCATGCCTTTTATAAATTTTAGCATAACATTAAATCCAAAAAAAGGTAGACAAAAGTGTTAAAGTTTCAGACTAATTATTTACTAGTATGCCAAAAAAGTAGCAAGAAAATGACAAATTTGTGCTATGTCGATTAGTCTGTAGGAAAACCGGTGATTTGGAGTTATTGTTTCTCAAGACATTTTGCGAAATATTAGAAAACTAGAGAAAACCAGGCAAATACAAGGGTGATACCACCGATAGGCGCTATTCTAGAAAAACGATCATCGCCAGTCAAAGCCACATAATAGCAAGAACCAGAGAATAGCACAGTTCCAGTGGCGAAGAGAGCGGCTGACTGTAATGGATAAGGTTAAATTCATTAAAATGGATGAATTACCAAAAGAGGACGTTTGAATAAAGGTGTGTTTAGCAAAGCCACTGAATGAATCAGATGATAATAAGCCCCTGTTTTGAAAACTTGTCTTTGCTTTTCTTGGTCATCTCCAAAACCTAACAGTTAAGACTAGGGAGGAAGTGAACTTGGTTTTATTACCATGTGCACCATAAGCGCTAGCAATGACAGCCAATGCACCAGATAGTCCAGCCAATCGTACCAACATTGATTCCCAACAAATCAATGGCTTAGGTTCAATTTCAACCACAGGTTTGGATTGACTAGTTAGGATACGCTTCACACCAGAACTCATGAAATTTAAAGATTCATTGATGTAAGGTAGATACACCATCTACAAAAAGTAAGGAGATTATATTAAATCAGTTTTTTGAGAACATCCTGGCAGTAATTATGTGATAGAATTTAACAAAATATTGCACGAATTTCGAACTAATTGACTCGTCTGAAGGATTTTACATGCGCTGAATGAAAAGTGAGTTCCAGAGATTATCGAATTTCTACTTTTTTAAATACTGAAGAACCTAAAACTCATCAGTTTCCTACTGTTATAACTGTTGTCTACTCCTTAGAGTCTAATAAATATTTGAGTGGGGTCAGATATAACCATATTTACATTCATAAGTATGTCTTATAAGTAGCTGAATAAAAAGCTGATACGAAAAGTCAGTAAGTCAATGATCGACAACCTATAACCTGGCGTATATAGGCAGAGGTTCAAGTTTACCATACCACATTAACACGAAGTCAAATTTGCAAGGAAAACACAACAACAGGATACAACAACTGGGAAGAAGCAAAGATTTGAGCGAAATAATAGAGGAACTTAAGATCTAAAAGATAAATGGTGAATATGCTTGCGCAAATGTAGTTGGTTCAAGCCGTGTAACAGTGCCTAAAATCACTGATTATGATAAACACGCGGACCCCAACCAGGTAGCCTGTATCTACAAACACGGTTTACAATAACAGTCAGAAAATGCACAGACTGATGTCATGTTACAGTTTAGTCACCCCCAGACTACTTTCACCATGCTTCTACCTAAGCCAACATCGAGCAACGACGCAGGCGGTCGATGAGCACATCTAATACAAACTACAACAACCACAGGTGATGCAGGTCACAACTTGTTCCACTAATCTGCGATTCTCTTCTCGGAACTCTGTGTCTAACGTCAATATTTCTTATTACGTATCAAATGATATACAAAGGAAGTATCTAGGATCAAAGATCTGAAGCTTAAGTATTTTCACTAGATTCATAACCAATGTTTTAAATCCACAGGTTAATGGTGAGCAAACTGATGCACCGTACGCACTACCTTTCGCTGAAAGTTGGACATTGTGCATGCGCTACAAGTGATATAAGTTGGCAAAAGCCGAGCAATTACTTGGAGTTCGAGATGAAGTTAGTAATTTTGATGACAGCTTGTCACGAGCTCTAAACCAGTGGTGTTCGAGTAAAGCCTTCATAAACTTAATATACTTCTGAGGTACGCCTTTTAATAACACGCTCTCACAGAATCTTTTGATTTACGGAGTCGAAAACCACCTCAAGTCAGGGAACACAACTATTGTTAGACGATGGTAAGTATACCAATGTTCCAGAATCTGACACAGCAAATATTTGGTCAATGCATCATCGTCCATGTATGAAAACAATCCAGTTTTCTCAAATTTATTGTTCTTTAACTTCGGATGAGCGTCGGAAGATTACAGCGGCTAATATCTTAGACACTATGTTCGTCAAACTCACTCCTCTGTGGCTATCACAACAGGATTTCTGTTATTTCTTATAAACTATAACGATCAGCAATAGAGACCAGTCAGATGGGATTGCATCCAGTTCCCCGACTTTAGCTAAAATATCAGTCAATCCTTAAATATATTTAGGGTCAACCCGGCAGATCCTGTTGCTTTTTCTCGCTTCAAATTACTTATAGCCATTTCAACCTTACTAAAAGTTGGGGAACACGTAGCAATCCTTCGTTAATCGTATTTTTGGGATAATCGGTAGTTGAAGGCCAGTTGGACTCTTCCTGAAAATGTTTCACCCATTGATCTAATCTTCTAAACTGAGAGTGGGTCATAGACCCATGTTTTTGCAAAATAGTCCCAATAATCGCTGGTTTTCTCATGACAGTTTCCTTGACGAGTCGAAACAGTTGTCTTTGTCTAGTGTCGTCTATTGCTGCAGCTGTTTCCGTCGATTCTACTTTTCTTGTCCACCACTACTCATGGTCCTTGTGTAGACTCTTTGTTAGCCTACGTTCCAGTTGTTGTTGTTGCTTTTGATCATTCACCGAGCTCGTCGGGATGTCTTCTAACCTCCGTCGGTACACTAGAAGTCTCAGAAACTCACTGGTCTTTCATGACCTTTAGATTTAGGTTAGATGGAAATATTGCTGATGAGTTCACAGCCACTTTAAAATTATCCCATGCCTCTTCGAGATGCATCTGCTGTCCGTAAACAACTAGGTTCTCAGTTAAACCTTCTTTGAGTGTATTCATGGTATTAACATTCTCGAGTTGACATCTAAGGGGTTTTCCTTTTGCGTCCAACAAGACACGGAAATATGTGATCTAACTAGGGTATAGTCAGAATTCAAACACGTTCCTCAGAATGAGCAGCAGTCCTCTACGCAACTCATCCAACTACAGCTGACGCCGATGCGGTCTACTTGTGTCCATTGTTGTGTTGATGTTGGAGGCCACCAGGTTAAACGATGTTTCTCCTTATGCTTAAAGTTTGTGCTCGTCTAACGTAAACAGTGGTCTGAACATAAATACATCTACTATCCATTCGTTTGGTTTGGATAACGAGAGATCCAACTATATTTTCTAGCTTGATTTAGCCTACTAACTTGGGTAATAAAATCCTCTGCTACGATTGCTGTGTCTGAGTGCTTAGCTTTCTGAAGGAAGTTAAAGGGCTTCATCTTTTAAACATCTTTTAAACCATGTGCTGCAGTTAATAAGGGTATAGACAGAAACGACAAGAAAGCATCGGCGTGTGTCTTAGTCTTTTCGAGTCCGTACTGTACCATTTAAACGGATAGCAAACAAACGACTGTCGATAGAAATTCGCTCGAGAGTTGTCTGTTCTGATTGCAAATATTGTGCTATGCCTACATCAACAGGGCTACGAGGACCTTCTATCCGGTCCTCAAATAAACGAAGAGTGGATCGCGCTGTTTCTCTGTACTGACTACACAAAAGCAAGTGAATGATCACCCTAGAAATCTGTATGAGTACCTCGAAGATAGCTTACATTATTGACGAAAAATTCTAGGGTATTAGCAAGCAAGGCCTGCTGACCTATTTGGTGATGTTATCACACTAAAAGTCAACACATGGATTTTGTAAAAGTTTAATTAGCATTTAGTGAACTCGAAATATTAGCACTTATGGGAAGTGTTGAAGAGGTGGAAGGAAGAGGAAGGTTGGAAGTGGAAATGGAAGAATTACTATTCGCCTTTCTTTAAATTATCCTATAGCTTTCTGCAAGTTAATTTTTAATCCCAAAACCATATTCTTGGAGCCCAATCGTTTTTATCATCACTAATGTAACTACTACCTCTACTACTCCAGTATTGATCTTTCTGTGTTAATAGGATGTAGAAACTTGGACCGATACAAATATCTGCTAGGTTCTACATTGTACAACACAGATTTATATTGCATATTTTCGAACACGAAGAATTTATTAACCCACTTTTTAAACATTTCAAGGCAATTCTTTTTAATATTATTAGCAGCAAGAGCTCACTTAGACTTAAGAATCACAAAGTGGTTTTGAAACAATCTAGACCTGTTTATTCCAACAATTTTATTGGGACTATCTATCAGAACTTTTGAGTCCCAAGTTTAAAAAAAATTTCATCCGCGTTTTAAACATTTTTCTGCATGTAGATGTCATAAATAACACTACTATTTCACAGAGGAGATATCGATGTTCGTTTGTGCACACAAGCATTAACACTAAGGGTAGACATCTTGTTTATTTGGCCACTGATTCCCACCCCTGAATTGCTTAATGATCATACAACACTTTAATGATTCTTCGCCCTCAACTCTTGGTTTTGTAATGATTGGTTTATCGGGAACTTTTAACAAAGGAGTTGAGCATTCTAGAAATTGTTCCCTGCTAGCCAGCTAATCAATGAAATTGGTTTCGTTTCACTTAAAATTTGCCCAAGTAGTAGATTACATTCTCAAGAATTTAGGTATTACATTTTGCATGAAGTTCTCAAAATAAGATTTAATGAACTGAGTTATTAAAAATTAAATAAAGATGAAAAACAAAATAAATTGCAAAAACCTATTAGTGCATAAATGGTAGTGAAGATAATTAAACTTATTGTTATTGAGGATACGTGGGAATTTAAAGAGTATCTCAGAAAATAGTCTAAAAAATCTTACCTATGGGCTAGGTTACGTGAGCCCATATTAAAGAGGACGACGACTGCTTTATTCAGGGATGGCGAAACACATGCACTCTCCTAAACATCTCAAAGCGACCTTGTTAGATTTCTGACTGGGAGTTCACCATCATCTTTAAAGAGATCTCAGGGTAAATTGTCTCGGTCTAGTGGTTTGTTACGAAACAGAAGATGCAGTTTCTTGCGGGCTTCCTCTCCACTAGGTGGATGAGCTTACTAGGATCACCGATTAAGCGGAATTAAATTAATATGCCTAGTAGTTGGTGAAAGATAAGTCATTTGATGCTATCAATTTTCACTGACTGTGTATAGGACATACACAACGTATTCCTAACCACCGCCTACATCGACGTGTTGCTGAATAACGTAAGAACGTTTGGAAAGCGAAATTCCACACCAGTCCATGAAACCGTTGATTGTAGGTCCGAGACATGTAGATAGGTGAATGGCCACCTGAGGTCCGTGCGAGTCGTGACCGCAAGCTCAAAATTCATTATAACAGTACAAATATATTCACTGTCTTCTCCTAGATCACAAGCCTTGAAATTATTTGATAATCATCCACGAATTGACTCTTACTTGGATTATATTCTTAATGCTTAAATTTTTTGCATGACCACTGACTATACCGAAACTCTTACTACCTTTGATATTCGTCTTTCCGAGATGATATGGTGAGCATACTAGGACCAATGCGTATTAGCTAGGTCGTGCTTTTTTCATGATTGATTTACTATTGGAAATCGCAGTAATTTCAAGAAACGTACTTTGTACGTGACTTTACCTCCGTCTAAAGTTCCAGTGTTCATTTCGAATTATTTGATCGGAGATAGTATTTTGTGATGGTCAAAGATGAACGATTGTGCCAAGCAATTTTACTTTACCTTTATTGCATTAAATATTAATAATGGTTCACATAACCAAACTGTTATAAAAACGAAGATCGAGTTATCTCTTTATACGTATTGAAAAGCGAACCTTTACGAGTTTTGTAAATATCACCAAACTAGACTACGAAAACCGAATGAGTACATTATAGTACTGTTAATAACTTAATTCTAAAATACAATAAGATACTGGAAGTGCATTCATTGATAAAATGAAATAATTATATTAAATAATTAATAACGATGAACCTAAGGTGACATACAAGCTTAAAACACTCTGTAACTATTTAATGCGGCACAAATCATATTACTGGAATGACTCACTCGACGTTCACGAAAAATAAATGCACAAACTACCAGGAAGTATAAGAACCTTGTAGTTTGAAAAGTGTTGCGCAGTCTACAAAACAGGCGCTTTAGTAATCAACTGGTTAAGGACGGAGTAAAGCATTAGCTTTACATGCTCCGTGTCTAATAACAATGGATTGGCTGTTTCCCTGGGTACATCCTAGGTAATAAAACTGTATAGCTAAGTGTTAGTGGTTAGCAATAGAATTTGATTTGAGTCCTTAAGATTATGTTGAGGTTTTCTTAAAGATCAGGGGCGAATTTTCATGGACTACTTCGACCAGCAGGAGATTCCAATATTTAGCTGTTCTTAATGAATAGAAATTATGCCTATGATCCAAGCTACTGCATTGTACTTCTATTTTTTGGGTGTTCATAGCCAAGAGTAAATGAAAACGCTACATTGACAGAGGTGACTCATTAGCTGACAAGACACTGCACAATAAGTGAACCTTGAAACCAAACGAGGTGGGTTAAGTTGTTAGAAAACAATAGCCAACTTTTATACGGCAAAGTGGCAATGAAATTGAACGGTACCATGAATTTTCTGGATAGAAATTACGTTACGGCATGTAGCTCTAAATTCGAAGTTATTAAAACACTGCCAAGAAATTTTCATCCTACCTCTCCCAAGATGGACGTGCTTATGATAATCGCCAGGTGCCTTAACCTAACAAACACTAGCTTAAGCACTGTAACATTTGGTCTTCTCAAAATGAAGGATATTGTGAGGTGGCTAGACTCGAATAAATCCGTTAGCTTAGATTGAAGCCGTACCAAAGTCACTAAGGAATGTGCAGAGCCTCTCTGCTACCTTCCCCCTCCCACCGGTCGCTATCTCATTCACCTGATTTCAACTTACGGTAACAACATTTGTTTGTTTCGCCTTCGCAAAACAGAAAACTATGTGTCCGCCAAATTTCTGAGTATTCTACTTCTAGTAACTAACGATCTTTCCGGTGTATGTACAAATTGTTTGTCTGATCATTATGCATTGCTTCATTGTTGCAATTTGAAGCAAACAACTTTTAATTTTGGAATTCATGTTTGTATGCTACATTCGTAATAACACTTTCACTACACTTCGTCTTGAATTTTGATATAGCCCATTTGTTTTATGCTTTCAGTCGGTGTTAGTCAACAACGTTAAAGAACCGTATAAAACGGATTACATCAGCTGAATTCATAACCATCGCCATTGATTTTAGAGGTATAATATTGCTCATCTGTCAAAAGGCTGTCCTCTGAGTGGAAAAAGGTGTTATTTCATCCTCACACAGAGGAGGCAACAGAGTGGAAGCTGTTAACTACGACCAATTTCAATGCTTACCATCCTTGTTGGGGTAATGAAATCTCACCATATTCTTAACAGTCCTTTCCTGAAGTTATTTCAGAACACAGTCTTTCACCAAGCAGATTCCACGACACTGATCTGTTGGCCATATTGAGTAATTGGACCATATCAGCATAGCAAAATTATTTTGTGCACATAACCTCATCCTACATCTGCCCTAGATTTCCTCAAATTATTCGAAACAGCTAAGTATCTAATAATCTACCAAAAACTGGCTGCTAGTTACTATTAGTGGACGTTTGATGGATTGATTAACGAACTGCTTAAAGGATGGCTGGGTGGGTTTCTAACAATCAGACTTCTTTCTGTTATGACAAAGATGCAACGGCTAGTAAAGTACTACAACTTCCCATCCTTAGACCTCCTCTCCTATTACTTGTAATTACTATCAACGTTGGTGACGACTTATTGCTATTGATCACTCGTACTTTTTATCCTGATTCAGTCGATTTTGTCACAGGAGCCATAGTACTCGTTAATGACCGTTTTGTGTAACATATCAAGGAAAACTACATATGGAAGTATCTCGTAATTTAGAATAATCATATTGTATTGGACTTTGTGACTATCCAGATCTGTTAGTATTTGTAATTTCTGCACAGATATGCATTTATCACGACTATTTTCATTAGCATTAAGGTTACGGAAACAATGTGATCACAATTGTTTTGGACAATCATATGAAACGTAATGGCCTAAAGGCTGGTTGGAGCATAGTGTAGCATTAGGTATCATAGTCTATATCTAGGAAGAGAATACGTAAGAGTGGAATTTAAAGTTCCTCCCTTACTTATGCATTATACTTCTTATCCAATGAAACTGGATGACTAAGGATGTCCTGTTTCTTTAACCTAAGAAGATGGCGCTCCACTGGGACTAAAAGTGTGGATTGACAAATGCAGAGTTAGTATCACATTTTGGTAGTTCGTTCCTTATCATCAATAACAGTTGAGCAAAAAAGGAACATAAAGTTTACGTTTTTACAATTGGTGAGCTCAAACGGACTCTATTTTTTATTTTTGACTATTTTTTTAAACACCCGTCGATAATTTGAGTAGTCTCTGTAGAGCAACTAATCTCCACTTGTTTTTCCTTTAACCAGTTAATCAAAACAAGGTTTAGGTTTAATTGTTGCTGGCGTATCTCTGATTTATTTAGTAAGACATCTGATTCAGAACGGAACGACGTATGAGGAATGGAATATAACTCTCTTTCTACTGAAGTCGACACTACAGTGACTGCGAAGTCTAGACCCCAGCACTACTTCGACAGGCACAATATAGAATCAGAGAGCACTGGATATCGAGACTCACACTCCGCATTACTCGTGTCGGTCGCAGAGAGGGTCAGTGACTTAATGCTGGAAAATTTATGCGGCGCACAGTTTCTTAAAATCTGAAAGAGAAATGAATGGGAGAAAAAGGAGAGCGTGCGACTCAGTTGGTGCACCAGGTGTATCTACATTTTATGATCAAGACAACTAGCCAAAGAATGTAGCGATAAATTTAAAACAATGACTGCTCTGTATTCGAAACCATTAGTCGGTAGAGTTACGTTTCAAATGTATTACACAGCCCTATCTGATGACAAAGAACTATCCTACTGCTTAAGTCCTCGAAAATAGGTATGGGTAGTAGTAGTAAGTAGAGGGTTAATAAGTTGTATAACAGGAGAAATGATTATTATGAATGGGTCAAATCCCACTTCCGACACCAAGAAACCTATAGACCATTTGGGCTGAGAGATAGTCAAGCTTACTACATACGGTGGTTTTTAACCCAAGGAGAGCGATACACGATAAATTACAGCCAATAACTAAAATGTGAAATGTCTGCTGAAAATTACCATTATCATACTAAGACAAAATGAGCTAACTATAATACCGTTTTTTGATAGTTGTGGACGAGGATCAAAAGACAGTTTTCCAAATATATGCCCACCACGTTTGGTATTTGGTGGTTTCGTTACTTAATCAAACAAGTATGTCGTGATGAAGCGCACGGCTAAGGTATGCTCGTTTAACAGTGGCGATAAGGAGTAAAAATAATCTGTACGACGATACATGCAACAAAATGTGGAATCATGCACATAGGCAACTACAACCCCCAGTCCACGTTTTATCTAATTGAGTCCAACGTCCAAATACTCCAATCAACAAGCGACTTGGGTATTAAATATTCCAGTAACTTAAAGTTCACGGAACACGCCTCCTCTATAATCTCTAAAACTAGAAGATTAACAGGCTTCCTTCTTAAAGACTTCCATACAACGAAGGCTAAACTTACTTTGTTTAAGGTGTGTGTAAGACTCACACTCGAGTACTGCTAATTTATCTCTTCTAGTATAAATAGCATAGATAGGAATCGCGTAAAAGTGTACAAAAAAGTTTCACACGTCGAATAAGGCAACTGACGGTAACATGGACTACACGACTAGATGTGAAACACTTTCTTTAGAACCCCTGTGTCATCACCGACTACTACATAACTAAATATTCTTTTACAAAATAACCAACAGAGTATCATTATCGGCTTTCTCTCCAACGTGGAACTGTACGCCTAAATACGATCTTCGGAACTGCGAGGCAACATTACTGATTAATAGGCGCCAAACACAATATCGCTGTATGTACACTATCGTATTCTACAGCAATCTCCAAAATAAACTACTACAAAATATCCGCACTACTAAATCTGCCCTAATATTCAGACGACTGATCACCCCATATCTAAAACCTAAAGACTTGTACCAAATCTACGACGACTTACCACTTAACCACGAATCAACAAGCAGTGGCTTATTAGGGTACTAAAACTGCAAACACTAAAATCTTGTACATTGTAATAAAAAACGTAAAATATAAGATTCTGGTTTGAAACTGAATATTTTGATACCACTAATTAAGTTCTTTTTTTCGCGCTATTTTATAATCTACGTCACCGTCTCCCCGAGTTCGTGGTTTGCTCTCCTAAAGAATTGATCTCCTTTAAGCAACTTACTCCAAACGCTGACTAGGAACGTAATTAGTGCACCAACATCCCACCACTCAAGACCAACGTACATAGATTAGCTTCCTAAAGCAAATTTCAAACTTTCAGCCTAATCCCGTTTCTGGATAGTCTCTATGGTTTAGTCTGCTTACTCGCAGAGCCACAGACAAAAGGAGCGCTGTTGTTTGTTGGAAGTGTTTTATAATACAAAATATACCTCTAGTACTGTAGTGCTGTAAACTATGAGACTTGTTACCCTTGGCTTTTTAGTTAATTAATATCTTCATAAATCGTGGATTCCATAAATCTATTAAAACCTTGTTAAAAATAGGCTACATCATTCTGATCATGCCTATAAACTGGCATTCTCTCATGTACAAATTGCTACTTGAGAATAAACTATCATTATTATTAAAACACCAATGTAAAACGGTGACATTATTAGTGAAGAAGAATTTGCAAGAAGTTAGGTGTTTGTCAACATGTCCTTGTCGGTAGTGTGGTTCTGTAAGCACTAGCCTAGGATGTTGAATATTACTCTAGGTGTCTTCGACAAATAATTAGCTGCATGAAAGTTCTTATTCGTCTGTGTTGACACCTTCACGGTCCTATATTTGTGGTTTGCTGCGAGTAAACGAAATATTTTCATAAATTATCCGCCCCTTTTCGTCATTCATTTACGCCACTCGTAATGACAGTAACCGACAATAACTGTGTGGTCTGTCTTCAGAGTGTGGCCAAATATTCTTGAGAGACGAGTGCAGTAATAAATAATAATAGTAATTTTCGCATTTTTGTTGGGATGAGCAAATCTTTGGGAATTCTTGGTTTCCGTTGTCGTAATGGTGCAATCTTATCCAAGGCATAATTTATGTTACGATAGAGAATATCTATCGATTTGTTAGCGTTGCTTTCAGCAAAGTAACTTTGTAACTATGTAGTTTTGGAAGTTTATCCAGTCGGCTTTGTGATTGTCGACTGAGTGAAGTTATTTGATGCTTAGTTGCCATAATGTTTATATCAAAACTGCATATAACAATGTTATGGTCGTTACCAGGGATTTTTTTCCGGTATGCACAATATGGACACACCCCTCCTGTGATTCCTAGTTACCACTGGGATGGTGGCTCAGAGTTCTTCCAACAGTTACTAGTACCCCTTCCCGCGCATCGGGACAGAAGGAAAAGTCTCGAATCGATATGGAATTGGTGCGATCAAAATTGCAGGGCACTTAGGTGAAATCAGACACACAGACAACCCGCAAGCAGTATGAATGCACAAGTACTCAGATTCCATTCGGCCCAATCTGATCAGATGATTTGTCAGAGAATTCCTATAAGCAAACAGGCATTCCAGAAGTTCCTTATCTAAAATGTAAGGTGGCCCAGAGCAGAAAGTAACGAACAAACTGAGTTCAGGTATACAAGTGTACACTGCTTTCAGCCTAAATCATTCAAGGTCTGCGAAGTATAACCGTTTACCCACATTTGTGCCTTTTATTGTTAATAATGACCTTCGGGATGGTCAGGGGTCACCCACAGTCATTATGGTCAACCCTTAGCTTCTAATCGGTAAAAGTGCCACTTCAAAGAAGGATAAACCTCAAAATAGACTAAAGTATTACGAGACCTTCCTTCACAAATCACTATTAATTATTAATTACTGTCCTCTCAGAAACTTTCTAGTGCTGAGTCGAGTCAGTAGGGTAAGAGAAATACTTAACTCTACTACACATATCGTCATACATCTTGAATTCTTTATCAAACGTTATGCTGTTTAGGAACGATGAAGAAAGAATGGTGCTGATGCTGGTGAACAAATTTACCCGCATCATGGTACTCTTTGTAACATGAAGTGTGTTGGCGTGGTCGTAACTCTTCTTATTGTCATCATTTCAAATACACCATAACTATTTGCAAATTTTATTAATCAAGAAGCCTGGCCACCAAGGTTGAAACATACCAGGCAAATGGAATCATCAGGCAAGGTAACTAACTTTCTGAAATGTTTTTCAGGAGACTATTTCATTTATTTCTAATGTATGTACATCGATTATATTATTTCTATTAATATCGTGTCCTAGCCACCTATTAGACTCAGAAACTATTGTCATACAAGTTTTATTTTTATCATTTTAGTTTGTCGCATAGGAACTATAATCATTTAACTATGTATCTGTACCCTCAGTCTCTAGTCATTATTATCTCCGTTTTGTATAAATGTCATTCTTCCTATTGGTCTGCTGCAGGGTTTTACATGCATGTAAATGAATGGGTAAAACATAATCTGACTATCTGGCGGATGGCTCAGTTGTTTTGCTTTCTTCCTACTTCACCCTGAGACTTATTAGGCATCAGGCAGACATGTATAGACAGACTAGGTACTCTCGTTGGCGTTTGTCACAGTGATTTCGTGCACGCAAGATCATACCAAGCAACTGGTCGTACGTTCAGGTCGTTAACAATTTGGCTTTATGATGATCTTAAATTCCCATAAAAAGCCGTGCAAGTTCATTGCTAAGCCTTTCATAATATCAAACTAGGACTTAAAAATGAAACCCAACATTCTGTTTGACGTAAAGAAATGCGAATCTTCTTTACTACCAGGTAGGGATAATATTCGTTCCCTAGGCAAGCGATGGCTTTCTGCGAAACTTGGACTAGTAGTAAAGTCAATGGCACTGGTCTGCACCATGGTGACCACTATCTATTCCGTAATCACTGGTCCGACTCATTGTAACGTTGATTGGATTTAAATGCATTGTCCTCTCTTTTTGTCCATTAAATTATTACCCCTAGACTTGGACGTCATGATGTCCAGTGATGTAGTGGGAAGGATAGTAATGGCTCCTGCTTGATAGCATTTCTATGCAGACACCCTGGAAGTATGGCTTTCTTGAACAAGCCGTTTATTTAAGCAATTTGTGTAGTTATTCATTTAAATTTTGTTCTGGTAGATGACCTTCACGCCACCACCATCTCTTTTCACCAAATTACAATTCTAATTTAGCAACTAAATTTAGGCACCTGATTGTTGATAACAAGCTATGTAACGATGCAACCAAATGTAATCGATGGGAGGGGGCCTCAACGAAAGTGCTTCTAGATTAGATTTAATTTTCACTAATTAAAAATACAATTCTCAAGCTTGGAAATTATAAGTCGAATGGATAGTAGTGAATGTTTGCATCTACTGCTTGAACTTTCACTTTCATGTTTTCTGGTGGAACTGACAGTGTCTAAGTCTGACCACAATACTAACTATAAGGGGGGTTAAAGGAGACTTGGAAAATATACGCTAGCTGAGTAACCAATTCTTCTATCAATGTGGGGGAAATATGGAATTGAACTAAGGATGCTCTCAAGTAAGCTGTTCGAATAGGCCTGATTAGCCGCGATTGTAAGCCTTCAGAAAACTAATCGTTCTCATCCATGAAGCTAAAACAACCTTGATAATACAGCGTTTATAACAGTTGCACAAGTTATTTGGCTTTGATATGATATAAACAGGTTTAAAACAGTAAGTTAGTAAACAAAATTCTGTACTTCTAAAAGAATATTGGCTACCACTTCATTCCACGAACGTCACTGCCGATTCTAGGCGGGAAGTATGTGGGCCTAACAACGAACGACGATTCGATCAAACAATGTTCAATAGTATCAACGTGCTATCTCCCTTGACCTTTTTCTCTATTTGGTCACGTAGACTCGTTGATTCGCGTAGCCTGGGCTAATGGGGTCGGGGCCAGCAACGTGGAGAAAACAAGCACAACACACACGAGCACACACGCATGGTCGACGACAATCCTTAATCGAAATATTTATCACTGAAATTCTCCCAGGCGTGTGATATGATATTACTCGATTTGTGCAAGCAGTTAGCTTCCAGGATTTACAACAGTACGCCTGAAAACCACTTGTCATACATACCTGCATGCATCAAGTTAAGCACTAAAATATTCTGCTCCTTGTCACTGTGCTTCACTTGTCATTACGGTAACTTCCGTTAGGTGGGAAAGTCGTCAATCTCATACCGTCCAACCTAATGTTATTTTGAACCTTCAAATAGACATAACCTTCTCATAACTCTAGTTAGTAGAACCTTTTCCGTCCTCACGTTGACCATTTTACTAAACCATCTTCGCTCACATGAACAGAGACCATCACGCCTAGTGGCTAATCGTCGAAAGTTGACTTATCAGATCAGAAAGCTCTGTTGTTTGAACACCATTGGCGGATGCAGGGGCAGCTGAAAAAGATGAGCAACAAAAACAAAATGCCCTGCGCAAGGCTTTAGAAGAGCGAGTCAAAGGTGTGGTTAAATGGTCTAATGTGAAGGTTGGTTATGGCTTCATCAATTGTCAGGACACTTTTACAGACATATTTGTTCACCAGTCCGCAATATCACAAAATAATCCAGAGAAACTGCAACGCTCGCTTCAGGAGGGCGGAAAGGTTGAGTCCAATGTTTTTGAGGGTGACAAAGGCGATGAGGCGTCCGAAGTAACAGGACCTGGTGGTGAACCTGTCAAGGGTAGTGTGTACGCCGCTTTGTGTGGACGTGGCAGAGGTCCACGAGTGTTTAACATGCGTGGAAGAGGTCGTGGGATAGGTCTAGGCGGTTTCTCAAGCAACCAGGATTTCGAGCATTACTATGGTCCTCGAGAACGCGGACGTGGTCATGGTGGCCCGGATATGTACGGTGGTGATTACGAGTTCATGGACCGAGGTGGACGAGGATGTGGGTTCCGCGGTCATGGAAGACCTCGTGGCCGAGGATTTAGAGGGTCTGATGGATTCGAGTCCCGAGGCCGTGGTGGTCCCCGTGGAGGAAGAGATAATTATCATAAGGAAGATGGCTCGCCAGATATGCGCGATGCATAGGATGGCGTCCCAATTTTATATCAAGAACTGTCATTTTGGAAATTTGTGTATTCTGTCAGCATTCATGTGTGCATGTCTAAGTTTCAACTCAATTGTTTAAACATCCAACTCGCAGCACACTGGATTGTCATTTGTCTTTATGGATGTACACCAACTTTTTTCTCTTCCTCAGTTTCGACGTCTAACTAGTCAACTTTTGTCTTTGGAGTTTCTGTGGATATTTATCATGTTTCACTAGACCTTATAGCTTTAGCTTTTACTGCTTTTCGATGCATTTCTTGCCTATTAGGGCTTTCTATCTGAACTTGATTACTTTTCTACCGTTTCATGTTTGTTTACACTTCTGTCCTCCAGTAACTTGATTGTTCAGATCATTTACAAATGTCAGAGATTCGACTTGTCAGTCACTGATGATTATGTTTCTCTGTAAAGTGTGTTTTGTTATCTACTCGTGTTAATATTTGGTGCTGTATGGTGTGACATTTTGCTAATCAGATATGCATTTTTGATACTTGATTATGTGAACCGCCCTCATTTAAGAGAAGTTATATTTGATTGTGAATGGAGCGTCAATGGGATCGCAACATCTAGGCTGGTAAACTAAAGAAAAGATACTTCCCACCATGTGGCGTGACGTGATCTGATGATGATGCATTGCATAGCGCCTTCAACTAGTCGTGTCCGTTTAAGCAACCATGGTCAAAATCAATGTCGAGGACCTGTGTAACTATTTATTTTGGGGATTATTGGCAGCTAAAATATTATCCATATATCAGGATGAGTTTTAAACCTCTTGTCTAGGCACTTTAGCTCCCTAAATTATCTGTGAATCACTGTAAATCTAATCGACCAATACACATACATAAACAATCAAGTAATTTTACATAATAGAAGTCGGTAACGATGAATTTATGAGAATTATATTAGAATACAATATAAATCCAAGAAGCGAATTGCAAAACTCGTCAGAGTTCAACAGTACAGTAGAGACTAATAGTAAGTACTAATACTAATAAATAAATATACAGCACAAAGATCATTATGTTAGAGGGGTGAAAGCAACCTCTACACTACCTTACCCTTCACAATGCCAACCCAAGCACTGTGAAGTTCGGGCTTCTCATGATCACGGGGATAGTGGGGCGTTTGAATGCACACAAATATTCTGGTTTGGATAGAATACATCTCAAAGTCCTCAAGGAGTGGGTGGATCTACCCCGTTCTCCATCTATAAAAACCATCAACTACTCCTTAGTTTCCACAAAACTACTGTCTGGGTGTAAACAGGACATGATCATACCTATACATAAAATTCAGACACAAATTGAAAGATTTCGTCTACTGTTCGGTTTCATTGCTTCTGTAATAGTTCAGGTAATGGAAAGAATCATCGACGACTACCCCGGTGACAATTTTCTCAATAATTCACTTTCTATCTGTATATTCGCAGGTTCTGTAGAACTAGCTTGCTGACATGAAGCACGAAATAGCTGGCCCAAAACATGTGGTCTAAGTATTTTGTGGTCGCAACCCTTTACCTAAAGTAACTATATTAGCACCTTTCACTGGATCTTTTAAAAGAAGACTATTTGTTCAGTCTCTGTGGACAATGATGGATAATGCTGTAGGAACAACACATTAATCACTCTTAAATTCAAATCGCAGTTTGATGTTTTCTGCCTAATTTCGGGAGCTGTGTAAATAGATTTTTACTCCCAAAAACAAAGGACCCCTTTACTGCCTTGACGTATATCTCAAGGAACGACAATCAACTAATTCTGTCAAGCAAAGTTGCAATGATAGCAAACAGAACATACATCAGCCGTGTAATAATTACAGAGACTGCCAATTAGTAAATATGGTTACCACACATTTGGAATACTGCCTTCTGATTCTCATCTGCAATTATCATGTTATTATTTCTTTAGTTAAACTATCCGTATATTGAAATCTGATGATTACTTTTACCCGGTGCGTTTAAGCTCTTACGCTGTCGCTTTAATCTTACATAAATCGCTAAGTGTTGTTGGCTGCCTTCACTATCAGTTATCAGTAACTTATGAGTGTTGTTGTAATCAGTTCTCACTCTGTGATAACCGAACGGCAGGCGTCTGAGGATAGTACAGCACACAAAACACAAAATGATGATAATATTATCATCATTTTCAGTGACTTTGGAGTTATTAATTATGTGTTCAATAATCATTTAATATGTGACATCGCGTTTCAGGATTACTGTACGTTAGTTTTACGTGATAACGTAAATTCGTTCTTTAGAGAGTTATTCACCGTGCAATGTTGCTAGTACTAGCAACATTTTAAACGTCGGAAAGGTAAGTAAAGCTGTGATCTGATCAATGCAACAAGCGAAGGTCACATACAACTTAACTGAAGAAGATCTAGCTTTGACTATTGTTTTGATAACGATCCGGGAATCGGGTTCATGCATGCACCCCATGGGGTTGTGTTTTTCACATAACTGTCGTTTACGCCGCTTCAAATTTTATTGATATGTAAAGTTTCCAAGTTAGGGCGTGTTCTTGCATTTCATTAGATAGAGTCTACTGGAAAATTGAATTTCACAGGTTGAGGTGCAAGACAAGGTAGCACAATGAGGCGGACTTATGGAAGAATTGATAATCAGTAGGGTCATTATACACTGAAGTTACTCATACAGACATATGTACCAACGCCCAACTATAGTTGTATTTCTTGACTTAAAAGCAGCTTTCGACTCTGTTGACCGTGAAGTTTTGTGGCAATGTTTGTCATTAAAAGGCGTACCTCAAAAGTACATTAACCTTATAAAGGCTTTCTACTCGGTCACCACTGGTCGAGTCAGAGCATATGGCGAATTGTCACGAGAAACTTCATCCTCAAGTGGAGTCCGTCAGGGTTGCCCCTTATCCCCATTTTTATTTAATTTCATCATAGACGTACTGTTAGATATCTCTCTCACTTCTTTTAAGTCCTCTGGGATTAGTCTCCTTCCAGGAGGCTCTCTTGTCGACTTAGAATATGCAGATGATATAGTCATGTTTGGTGAAGACGCACACAGCATTCAAGGTCTCTTGAACACCTTGAGTAACAATGCAGGCATATTTGGGATGCGCTTCTCCCCTCCCAAATGAAAAATGTTACTCCAGGACTGGTCTGCTTCTTTTCCCAAATTAGTTATAGGGAGTGAAGTAATTGAATGCGTTGATCGCTTCACTTATCTCGGGAGTCTCATCACCCCTGGTGGGTCGGTGTCTGACGAAATCTCAGCGCGGATTCAGAAAGCCCGATTGGCATTTGCCAATCTACGGCACTTGTGGCGCAGACGAGATATCCGTGTCTCAACGAAAGGCCGGGTGTACTGCGCAGCAGTCCGCGCCATTTTAACATACGGCTGCGAAACGTGGGCCATGAAAACTCAAGATATGCGTCGTCTCCAGATATTTGACCATAAAAATCTTCGTAGCATCGCTCGTATATCATGGAATAGTCGAGTAAGTAATATGGAGGTTAGACAAAAGGTTCCTGGGAAATATGGTAAATCAGTCGAAGAGGTCATTAACCTTCATCGACTGAGATGGCTGGGACATGTATTGCGCATGCCCGACCACTGTCTACCCCGTCGCGCCATGTTGGCTAGGGCTGAAGTAGGATGGAAGAAGGTTAGGGGCGGCCAAACCAAAACATGGCATCAGTCCATGAAGTCCTTGACTACTGGTCTAAGCCATGTAGGTAGATGTAGATTACCTAGTTGGGGTCCGCGTGATGATCGCAATAAGTGGCTGGAGACACTAGGCGATATGGCTCAGAATCGGTCACAGTGGCGCAAGTGTATTCACTCTTTAACCTCATCTAGATCTTGAATTCTATTGTTATTTTCTGCACATCATTACTTTACTCTTGCCTCTTGTATTCTGTCTATACGTTACCTCAATAATCTCGTAGTGCTAGTGTGGTATGGCAACTTGAACCTACAGGGGTTTGTGCCCGGTTCTACGTTGCTGCTGCTGCTGATGATGATGATGATGAAGGTACTCATATCAAATCACTTTTTAAAAGTAAAACTAGCATAAATTATACTAAGGTGGACTTAGGGTTCAACAAGACTTAGGACAGTGGTGATTATAAGCGAAAAACAAAGTTTATAGCTCAGTCTGTTCGCTTTTAGTATGACTTCAAAATGTAGCTGTAATTTTTTGACATTACTGTCTTTTATTTTACTATGTTTAGGAGTCATGTGTGGTGAATCAAGTTATATTAGTAGACCTATCAGCACTCTTGAGGAGTTGATCTATTGGAACTTTCCAGCTGCATCAAATCTTACATTACCTTTGAGCCACTTTTGTGGTTTTTTAAATGGTAACCTGACCTTTTGTCATAGTAAAATATGCAGACTTTGGCCTTACTCGTAATTCGTTAAAATTGCCGAAAGTCATATACTGTCATGACATGGCCGGTGGTTATCTCTCCTCTGATCGAACAGTTGATTTTACATATGTTTTCCCTGCATTTCGCTTCGTTCACTGGCACTTGATAGATATATTTATTTACTTCAGTCATCATTTTATAACCATACCACCAGTCTCATGGATCAACCTAGCCCATAGGTAAGATGTTTTACACGATTTTCTGAGATACTCTTTAAATTCCCACGTATCCTCAATAACAATAAGTTTAATTATCTTCACTACCATTTATGCACTAATAGGTTTTTGCAATTTATTTTGTTTTTCATCTTTATTTAATTTTTAATAACTCAGTTCATTAAATCTTATTTTGAGAACTTCATGCAAAATGTAATACCTAAATTCTTGAGAATGTAATCTACTACTTGGGCAAATTTTAAGTGAAACGAAACCAATTTCATTGATTAGCTGGCTAGCAGGGAACAATTTCTAGAATGCTCAACTCCTTTGTTAAAAGTTCCCGATAAACCAATCATTACAAAACCAAGAGTTGAGGGCGAAGAATCATTAAAGTGTTGTATGATCATTAAGCAATTCAGGGGTGGGAATCAGTGGCCAAATAAACAAGATGTCTACCCTTAGTGTTAATGCTTGTGTGCACAAACGAACATCGATATCTCCTCTGTGAAATAGTAGTGTTATTTATGACATCTACATGCAGAAAAATGTTTAAAACGCGGATGAAATTTTTTTTAAACTTGGGACTCAAAAGTTCTGATAGATAGTCCCAATAAAATTGTTGGAATAAACAGGTCTAGATTGTTTCAAAACCACTTTGTGATTCTTAAGTCTAAGTGAGCTCTTGCTGCTAATAATATTAAAAAGAATTGCCTTGAAATGTTTAAAAAGTGGGTTAATAAATTCTTCGTGTTCGAAAATATGCAATATAAATCTGTGTTGTACAATGTAGAACCTAGCAGATATTTGTATCGGTCCAAGTTTCTACATCCTATTAACACAGAAAGATCAATACTGGAGTAGTAGAGGTAGTAGTTACATTAGTGATGATAAAAACGATTGGGCTCCAAGAATATGGTTTTGGGATTAAAAATTAACTTGCAGAAAGCTATAGGATAATTTAAAGAAAGGCGAATAGTAATTCTTCCATTTCCACTTCCAACCTTCCTCTTCCTTCCACCTCTTCAACACTTCCCATAAGTGCTAATATTTCGAGTTCACTAAATGCTAATTAAACTTTTACAAAATCCATGTGTTGACTTTTAGTGTGATAACATCACCAAATAGGTCAGCAGGCCTTGCTTGCTAATACCCTAGAATTTTTCGTCAATAATGTAAGCTATCTTCGAGGTACTCATACAGATTTCTAGGGTGATCATTCACTTGCTTTTGTGTAGTCAGTACAGAGAAACAGCGCGATCCACTCTTCGTTTATTTGAGGACCGGATAGAAGGTCCTCGTAGCCCTGTTGATGTAGGCATAGCACAATATTTGCAATCAGAACAGACAACTCTCGAGCGAATTTCTATCGACAGTCGTTTGTTTGCTATCCGTTTAAATGGTACAGTACGGACTCGAAAAGACTAAGACACACGCCGATGCTTTCTTGTCGTTTCTGTCTATACCCTTATTAACTGCAGCACATGGTTTAAAAGATGTTTAAAAGATGAAGCCCTTTAACTTCCTTCAGAAAGCTAAGCACTCAGACACAGCAATCGTAGCAGAGGATTTTATTACCCAAGTTAGTAGGCTAAATCAAGCTAGAAAATATAGTTGGATCTCTCGTTATCCAAACCAAACGAATGGATAGTAGATGTATTTATGTTCAGACCACTGTTTACGTTAGACGAGCACAAACTTTAAGCATAAGGAGAAACATCGTTTAACCTGGTGGCCTCCAACATCAACACAACAATGGACACAAGTAGACCGCATCGGCGTCAGCTGTAGTTGGATGAGTTGCGTAGAGGACTGCTGCTCATTCTGAGGAACGTGTTTGAATTCTGACTATACCCTAGTTAGATCACATATTTCCGTGTCTTGTTGGACGCAAAAGGAAAACCCCTTAGATGTCAACTCGAGAATGTTAATACCATGAATACACTCAAAGAAGGTTTAACTGAGAACCTAGTTGTTTACGGACAGCAGATGCATCTCGAAGAGGCATGGGATAATTTTAAAGTGGCTGTGAACTCATCAGCAATATTTCCATCTAACCTAAATCTAAAGGTCATGAAAGACCAGTGAGTTTCTGAGACTTCTAGTGTACCGACGGAGGTTAGAAGACATCCCGACGAGCTCGGTGAATGATCAAAAGCAACAACAACAACTGGAACGTAGGCTAACAAAGAGTCTACACAAGGACCATGAGTAGTGGTGGACAAGAAAAGTAGAATCGACGGAAACAGCTGCAGCAATAGACGACACTAGACAAAGACAACTGTTTCGACTCGTCAAGGAAACTGTCATGAGAAAACCAGCGATTATTGGGACTATTTTGCAAAAACATGGGTCTATGACCCACTCTCAGTTTAGAAGATTAGATCAATGGGTGAAACATTTTCAGGAAGAGTCCAACTGGCCTTCAACTACCGATTATCCCAAAAATACGATTAACGAAGGATTGCTACGTGTTCCCCAACTTTTAGTAAGGTTGAAATGGCTATAAGTAATTTGAAGCGAGAAAAAGCAACAGGATCTGCCGGGTTGACCCTAAATATATTTAAGGATTGACTGATATTTTAGCTAAAGTCGGGGAACTGGATGCAATCCCATCTGACTGGTCTCTATTGCTGATCGTTATAGTTTATAAGAAATAACAGAAATCCTGTTGTGATAGCCACAGAGGAGTGAGTTTGACGAACATAGTGTCTAAGATATTAGCCGCTGTAATCTTCCGACGCTCATCCGAAGTTAAAGAACAATAAATTTGAGAAAACTGGATTGTTTTCATACATGGACGATGATGCATTGACCAAATATTTGCTGTGTCAGATTCTGGAACATTGGTATACTTACCATCGTCTAACAATAGTTGTGTTCCCTGACTTGAGGTGGTTTTCGACTCCGTAAATCAAAAGATTCTGTGAGAGCGTGTTATTAAAAGGCGTACCTCAGAAGTATATTAAGTTTATGAAGGCTTTACTCGAACACCACTGGTTTAGAGCTCGTGACAAGCTGTCATCGAAATAGCCAACTTTAAGTGATTTTCGTCACCATTTCCCTCTATTTTTGTTTTTATTTAAGTTTGCTTTAGATGTTCTTAAAGTTTCAGTCTCATCATCCAGCTTTTCAGGAATTGTCTTTTTGCCAGGAAACTCACGTATTAATTGTGAATTTTCAACTGATGTCGTTATATTTTGTGAAGATGCTGACAATATTCGGTCTCTTGAATACTTTGAGTAACAATGCAAGCATTTTCGGATGTGTTTCTCTTTCTTTTAAGTGCAAATTGTTACTTTTTAACTGGTTTGCAGTACCATTCATATTGTATATAGGGAGTGAAATAGTTGAATGCGCAGACTACTTCAATTATCTCGGAAGTTTCATCAGACCTAGTGGGTCGGTGTTTGACACCAATTCGGAAAGTATTAGGATATTCTTAATCGTGTAGAGGCTTCTCAATCAGCAAATATGCTGTTTGTACTATCATTTCATTTTCTAGAACGAATTGAATATTGTTGTAGCTCACTGTCGAACGTCATGAATACATTGATTGTAATTTTGGATATCTCTGGGCTTCTTTATTGGTTTTTCATTTCCGTTAGTAAAAGTTCTTCATTCCCAGTGATTTTCTTCCTACTTTTTGCTTAACTACTTTGTTGTGGTGAAGGACTTTCGTATTTGTTGTTAGGGAAAATCATAAAATTAGTAATGTGACTTTATTTCTATGAACACATATTTCTTCTAGAAAGGCTATATATATATATATATACTATATATTTTTTAAGATGTCAACGAATTCCTAGAATGAGTATTAAATGATGTATCTAGGTAAGTCCACCCACTCTGCATTCATTTAAATTACTGGTTCACAAAAGGTACGAAAATGTTTACTAATTTACTTGCTTAGTTTTTGTTTGTTAATCGTTCCTTGAGTTATTCATAATAGTCTAAGTTCTTTCGATTGTATTGTGAATGAAATCCTGCTAAAACTTCATAGTGTATGTTCCTTTTAATAACATATTCTCGTAGGTTACTGTAATCTAATTACATCAAACATTCGCGTAATGTCCCATTTCAAGTGATTCACAATATCTATTTACTATGAACATATTTAGAGTAACAGTATTTGTTTTCCTAGTAGCTATGCTTATACCTGGATTGTTCCTTTACTAGGCTTCATTAATGGAACGAAATATCTTTATGTGGAGTGCAAAGAGTGATTAGAGGTTTTTACGAGGCGTAGGAATAAATAAACTGTGTGGGTGCGTTGGAATATCAATGATTTTCATCCTTTTAACTTTTGTTTGATAAATTCTCATAGTGGTTCTCATGAACATTACTTTTATAATAATAAAGTGAAATAACGACAAGCAATTTATTACACGTATGACGTTATCAAGTTATGACACATTTATTTATAGACTTGACTTTTAACTACTGGGTTATAAGTTTACATAATAAGTAGGGTATCTACACTTTTATATTAAGAGCGACTCTGCTTGTTACCCGAACTGCCACCCGGGTAATAACTCGAATTAACTGCTTGTGTTTACTTCAAGCTCGAAACCCGTTCTTTTTAGCACCACATAGGATGTAAATCTATGCATATTTACAGGGATTCTCTATCAATACTTGCAATCTTAGCTATTGATTAGTGATGCTGAACATTTAAAAAAGCTTTTTTGTCATTATTCAAGACAAGGTGTCAGTGTATATGGTACTGTTATTGCGGAATCAGCTCAATGCGATGAATTTAAGGTTGTTTTTGCTAATTCCTTGGAAGAGCATCGTGATTCAAGTAAAACGATAACAAACTATCGAGATTTCGCTATACGACTGGATCAGATAAGACGCGTTGTTGGTTTTGAAGGCTGGTTTATTAATTTTGAAATTGCTCTACCCCAGGTATGCCCATATTTATTTAATTTATTATTAGCTGTTTGTGTCATTATCCTGGTATCACTATACGTCTCGCTCGCCGATTCTACTGATTTCATGTCTGTTTTTCTGTTATTCATCCACCTCTCACTTCTTTACTTGGTTCCGTTCAACTATGCCAATGTGAAATAAAGCAATTTGGACAAATATTCATTCATACCTAGCGCAACACTGTTTACATTTGTCTAGTTTTTACTCTCATATTAATGCGGCGAATTTCTCTATATGCCTGCGTACACTAAAGAAATATTAAGTAATAACACGTTAAATATAATTAAAAACGGTCTTTTTGCACTTACCCTGTTAGTTTGAAATACGGCTCAATGAATTAAGTTCCCACTTAACGTGTTCAACATCCAGAAAATTTGGTTGTATTTGAAAAGTGGGATTTCTGAACAAAATTTTAAAATTAAAGCTGGAACAGACCGAGATTTTCCAGCATCTGATCTTTTTGATAAACAGACCTCAGTGCAGTGAAAAGACAAATCTTGCCAGGATTGTATGTTGTATTAGTACAACATATTTCAAACGTTCTGACAACATATTATCTTTTCTATATACATGAGAACTAAAAGTCAGGTTGCAAGAACAACAAGCACGGTAAGGATGTGCAATCTAAACCACACCATTGTGGCTGTTACATTGAAAATATTACCAGGGTAAGTTTCATGCATAAGCTATTTCTAAACACGCGGAGTTTAAATTTTCGTGTGACTATATCTTCAACAAAGGGCAACCATTTGTTCTAAACCTTTTTTATACTGTGCCCCAATCGCCGAGTTTAGATTATTTCTATCACCTGTTTTATCTGTTTTGCGATCGTGGTTGCATATTATACGTTATTATTGGATGATTGGAATTTAGTTGTTTTTCCAGTCCTTTCGGTACTATGTTCGAAACGTTAATGTATCACATGCCTGATAAACTTCGTCTTCTCATTGTGCCGTCTAAATTTACTAAGGGGACCTTTTATTTTAAGTGGTTTAGGGGAAACAAACCAATCATAACATCTTTTGTCCCGAGTTTATGACTGTGCAGCATCGAAATACTATGCTGAATACGAGGCTATACAGATACCCGTGTGGTAAGACTTTGGAATCAGTCTCACAAATCATTAAAATGCCAACACATTTAACATAAATAGTACGTAACCTATATCTCTAATGTCCTAAGAAGTGAGATATACAAATAATTCTAACTGTACATTTCTGAATGACTCATCCCACTAAATGTAATTCGTGTTGTGAAGTATTCTTCAGATCGGTCCGTTTATTTGCTTATCTAATTCATCAAGAGAGATAGTAGTCTGGTCGCAGAAATGTGTCAACATAAACGGAAGATCTCACTTGTACAAATACTTTGTTTCCCATCTAAGGTCAATATTCGATTGTTTCAACCAGTTAGTTCATCTTTGTTCCCCTTTTTTCTCTTGCTATACGAGTAAACTATGGTTTTTTATTAATAGTTCTCTACTTATTTTGTGATATGTGAATTACGAGGTGTGTGCACGATGTATTTGGTTATTTCTTGTTCTGGATTATTTTTTAGGGTAAAATTACTATAGTTCGTGATCGAATACAGAAATTTTTACGAATGCTTAAAAATCTCGGTTCTGAAGTTATCTGGTGAGCATCTTAAACTGATAGTAAATAACTTGATCAGATACTTTTGTTAAATAGTCTTAAAATCAAAGTGATATGAATATGAGTTTTTTCTCTTTACCACTATGCCTTCTTATTTGATTAGTTCATAACATTCCAAGCACTTTTTCCTTAGACTTTCCATGGGTAACACTCACGGTAAGTAATATCTTTGTATCAGGAAATAGCTCAAAATCGAAACAAGCGTGGTCTGCAAGTTTAAAATTCATCCCCTCTTTACTTATACCTATAGTTAGAGTGCTCGGCTTTCAATTACTGGGCTGTATGTCCTGACACATCTTCACGCACCCCATATTTACTAACCACGTAGTCGTAACCTCTCACTAAAAATAATGAAGCTGGATGTCTAGTTTACGAGTATACATTTAATTGTTGAGTTTATATGATAACATTTCTATAACATTATATTCTTTCAGAAATTATTGTTTGAGTGCTGCAACAAACACTCATGTTTTCAAATATAAACTGGTTAATATCATATTACTTACAAGCCTACTTTGTTCTCCGTTAAGGTATGATGCAGTAACTTGGTCTGGTCTCTTAGACTTTCAAAATGAATTAACTGATGAAAATTTACCGTACATGAAAGCAGCTGGGAGTGGTTTATTTCTCAATTATGGTTGGAATCTAGCTAAGTTACGACGATCACAAGAACTGTAAGTAACGTTTTTCAGCAAATAAAATGTATTTCATTCTCAAAGTATGGATGATTTGCAAAAAGACACTTCGCAGCAGTGTATTTAAAAATATTTATATGAATTAAAAGCAATGTATTGCTGAAATATTGTAAACAAGGCTCCTGTAATGAAGTTAATTTAGCACTTATTAGTTCCTTACACTACTAGTTTAATGAACATCTATCGGGAAAACTGATACAACCCGAAATTAATGTAAATTAGCAACCTTGTTGTGCAATATATCTGGTATAGTTCTTAAAAAATAAACCTTTTCCAAGAACACAGCTGGTGTATGATATGTTGTTGAGTTGGTAAATTCTCACTTCTAAAATCTTGATTAGCCAATCGACGCACGACCTTAGTAGGTGGCTGAATGATAAATGATCTTTAATTGTAACCAGATACTCTTAGAGACTGTAGATCCGTCCCTTAAGTCGGCTGTGAATGAACTCCTGAATATGCACTAACTAGTCCACTAATATTAGTTCTAATACATACCATACAATCGTTTAAATATTAATGTTAGAGCTCAGACCTCATAACAGCCAAATTAGAGCAATAACATTAATGCATTAGCAGTAGAAAATAGGATAGCATGTGCATAAGTAATAAATGATAGTTCATGAATCATAAATAATATAATACCAGTTAGTGGTTTAAATAATATCTTGAGATGAAGAGAATATAGATATAATAGAAGCAAAATGTTTAGTAAGAATGCAATCAAAATATATGGAGTAATCTGCGAAAAACTGTTCTAAAAGTTCAATTATTCTTTTTAACTCATCTTTTGTAATAGTTTAGACATATTAAGTAATTGGAATGTTTATTTTCGTGGAGATTGGTTATTTATTTGATTGAATATGTCACGGATTGATGGTTAGGCGTTCGCTGTCAACCTAAAGCCCCTAGTGAGGAATCTGGGGTGCACACTGCTGAGGAGTTCCACACTAGAACGAAACAGCTTTCCGGTGCTCTGTGGTTTTCAATGGTACCCTGCCAACATCAATCTGTGACATATTATGTACTGTTAATAAGATGCAGAAACTACAAAAAAATTCATTATTCAACACTAGTTTCGCGTATATAGTAAGTAAAATGACACATTATAGTTAGTCCGCTCTAATACTTATTTTTAAATTGTATAAGTCTCCTAAATATTTAGTATAGTGGCTTAATATTCGCTGGTCAAAAAATTGTTTATATTAAGTGATCGATACGATTTTATTTTTAATTGATGAATAAATAAAACAAAGATTAGTTTTATTTGTTTTTATTTCAAACAGTATTATCTTTGAATCTAATTAGCTATTTTCTGTGCTTTTCATTATTAGTTCTGTTAATTCTACAGTTTCGACAAAGGTTTTTGTTGGTATTGATTGTTTCGGTCGTGGTTGTATTGGAGGTGGTGGTTTCGGTACATCTGAAGCACTTAAAGTTATTCTCGACGTTAACGTAAGTTTATTTATGATTTCTAAAATTCACAATTAGGCTGTCTGATGTGTAACTCTACTACTAATTCATCAATGATACAATTGGAATTCATGCATATTCAACAAGCAAAGGAAATGATCATTTTACGATTTTCACATTAATGTTAAATCTTAGATCACAACTCTAAACTTCTCTTGACTTAACTAGATCCTATAAATCAGGTTGTATGATTAATTTGTTTTTAAAATATGTAACCCATGTCCTAAGGAATATACCTGCTCACTGCTGTTAAAGTACATTATTGTCTTGATTCTCGATACGTTAAAAATTCTAGGATGAATACTGCTCGGCAATATGATAAATTGAATATTTTTAGATGAATGGATATATTTCGATGAAACAACTGATAATGCATGAATAAATGAAGTAGTCGAAGTAGTTATTTACTTACTTAATCTATCTCTAGATATCAACTGAATAGACTTGAGAAGACAATAATATTGGTCAACTCGCTAAATATCTTATTAAAAGTTTTATTTATTTACCTAATGTTTTATTCACGGTAGCATTACTTATCGAATAACAAACAATTGATCCGAAATGAAAATAATGTAAGATATCTAATACTTGTCACATATATAACCTATTCTTTTTCCTGTCATTTTAAAGCACATGTTCAATGTTTAGTTTAAAGTCATTTTTCAACGTTTTAATTTGCTATTTATGAATCTATCAGCGTATTCGGAATATAAATACATTTTAGTCTTTGATATATTTTTTTAACACGTTCTATATGTATATATAACAATACGTCGTTTGCTAATCCTATTAAGTCAATCATTTTTACTATTATGGTGTGTTTCTAGTTTTGCAAACGGAAATGCCAACTAAACAATCAACGCAAGGGGTTAATATTATAAGATATAAAATCTCAATTATTTTATTGCATCACTTACAATCAAGGTTGTAATGATTAGAAGCTTAGTAAATACATGTAATTTTAGCGCAGAGACAAGAGATAAACAAGCTGGATTGAAATTGATCATACTTACAGCGAATAAGCGTTTTTGAAAAAAGATAGCCGAAAGTGATAGAAATGTTATATTGGGGTGTATGAAAAAAGATTAGATTAGTATTGTTGTCATCCCATTTCGTAAGAAAATATCAAAGCAAACGGTTTCGACACTTTCCATAATATTTGGTTTTGTTTCCTCTGAATCGTTATAGCCAATCATATATTATTCAAGCCAAACTTTACCATCATGTGGTTAGGTCACAAATTTTACTGTTATTTTGACAAATAATGCAACTATTTCTATACATTTTCCATTATTTGTTGTTTATTACGACCACGTTTAACAGGCTTCTAGACCTGATCGACCATTATCAGTGGCTTTATTCGCACCTGGCTGGGTGTTTGAAAAATGTGATTTGATGAAAGCTGCTGGCGACCCAATCAAAACATTTAGTTTATTGGCTGAGATGGACGCAAAATTCTGGTCATACTTAAGTCCACTAATTTGTCGTCTACGCGGTATAAGTCGTGGCGACAATTTTGAAATGCTATATAGACCTACGCTCCCCCATCTTCCTGTTATTCAATTACCTTGTGATTTATATGAAAGATATGATTCAGATGTTTTATTTTGTACAACATGTTGCTCTGGTCAGGGTTTATTGCCTCCGATGCCATGCTTAACTCAAAGTCAAGTGATCTTGAAGTATGGAAGTCAAATGAGTAGACAACAAGTAGGTGGTTCGTTGTTTCTTCACAATTTATATAATGTGTGCAGCAGAATAATCAGTGGGGTTATTTAATTTCTTATCGTTAAATTTCCGACTCCAGTTATTTATTGCACGTATTCAGATGTAATGCCGTTTATACTGGACTATTTTATTTGAATGATTAGCAGCTACTAAACGTATAAACGTCCATTGTATTGTATTTACTACTACCCAAATAATACTATTCTGCCTATTAATAATTTGTATCTTAAGCTACATCGTTGAATGATACAAAGGATTTATTCAAGGTTTGAGGTATACTAGCTGGTAACTATCGAATATATATTCTCTTTTGTTACAATACCTTGCGCAGATCCTAGTTCGAAAATCTTACCGACATTTCGGTCACAAATGTAGCAACTTTATTCTTACGACACCTACTGAAAACCACTAATAAAAGTTGCTAAGTTTGTTAAAATTATTATATTCTCTAGCAAGGCCGTAGTATCTTTCTTTTACTGGAAGTGGGAACAATTACATTTCAGTTTTTTCGTAACTTAAAGAGAACATGTTTAAATTTCATGTCTTTATCGATAGATGAATCTTCGACAGAGGCCACTTTTTTCCCACACATAGATCATTTTGACCAGTGATTAGTAAGTCGGTGTTTATCATTGCTTAAAATTTAGTTTAGATCTTTAGATCATCAAGCGGTGTGAATTCCTTTCTTTAAGCAAACAAGGTATACTCAGAAACAGTCTCATTGATTTATTTCGTCTTTCCGATGGATCACGGATTACTCCACACTTGAAAGTTTTGGTATATCGTATTTCATACTACTCTCTATCGGTTAAGTAGTTATTTTATCTTTTAGTTATTTTTTTGAAGTTTAGTAGGTAAATGTTCCTTTAAACTGAATTTTCAGGTTGTGCTTTGAAATACATGTATCATTTATGGAGAAAGTTTACACCAGTTTCACTTTCTTGACAGATGTTATTGATAAGATATAGGTGTAAGGTTACTTCGAAACAAAATTAATGCACATAGAAGTCTAATTATTTTGCAACCAATTACTAGTATTGATAGATTGTTGTATACTTACAATACTAATAAAATGTTTCATAGCTAAACTTAGCCCCCATTTTTTAAATGAGTACCTAAAACAAAGATGCAGTTATTTCACATCGTGATGGGGTAGGATGGAGGACAATTGGGTTGAATTGTCACTTTCTAGTTCACCATGTCTATGCAAATGTATCCTAAAGATCATATATAGTGTTTGTTGACTTTATAATTATCAGATTTTGTTGTAGCGATTTGTGTAGCTCAAATTGTCAACAGTTCATTTTCAACCAAATCTATTTGCGATAGTTAGGACTATATTTGCTTTCATCTTGTATTTTGTAGTACATATAATTCATTCAGTCAGTCAGTCAATCACAACGTATAATTTGATACGTGCGTTCATCACTTAAAGTTACCATGCCCCAAATCTCAGATTGTGATGGCATTGTCAGCCTGAGTCCTTGAGTATTGGAGGTAGCAACAGAGTTAGTATTAATGGAGAGAATAGGAGACCGAAGATAAGATCTAGGAAAATATAATTCAATAAAAATAAAGTTATTATGAATCCAGAGGCTTAGAATTTGGTGAAGGAATGGATGCACTCGCGCCATTGCGAATGATTTTGAGCCATGTCATCCTAAGTCTAACCACTGGTTGCTGTCATAACGTGGACCCCCACAAGGTAGCTTGCACCTGTTAACATGGCTCAACCCATTTGTCACTGGCTTCATGGACTAGCGCCATGTTTTGGTTTAGCCGTCCCTCGGTTTTTCCAGTTTGCTTTTGCACCAAACAGGATTGCTCGTCGAGGTAGCAAGTGGTTGGGCATACGTGACACATATCCTAACCACCTCAGCTGATAAATAGTCACTACCTCATCAATCGATTTACCATATTTACCTAGTACTCTATTCCTAACCTATGTGCTGTTTTCTCGGTGGTCCTAATAAACACGAGCAGTGCTTTGATGACATCAGTGACCGAATACTAGAAGCCTGCGAATATCCTCTACCCTGAATGGCTATGTTACACACACATCAGTAAAACGGATCAAACTGCTGCTCAGTAAATGCGTCTTTTGGTTGATAGACTGATGTCTTGCCTACGCCACATGTGATGCCAATTGACAAAAGCTATTCAAGCCTTTTGTATTGCAAGTCTAGATTTCATCAGACACCTGACCACCAGTATTGATGAGACTCCCAAGATAAGTGAATCGGTCGATACTCAATAACTTCGCTCCCTATCACTCACTTCGACGATGATGCGAGCCAATCCTAAAGCATCATTTTGCATTTGGATGTGCTAGAATCGCATTCCAAACATGCTCGCATTGATGCTTAACGTGGTAATAGGACTCTGCATTTTGTCAGTATCTTCACTCAATAGAACTATGTCATTTACATATTCTGAGGCAAGAAGTACGTGTCCTGGAAGAAGGTCGAACCTGGAGAAGTCAGGCGATGAAAGGGTTAACTCTAAAAGCATATCAGTAATAAAATTAAATAAAAATGGAGAAAGCGGGCGAGGAACCGGTAACAATTTGCCATTCAGGGTAACGGAGGTGGGGCTGAGAGTCAGTTGAACTGTTCCCTAAAGTGTTCTCATCTGTCTAATTTTCTGGGTTGACAGTGAATAATAGTCCCTTCTTTTTCCGTGATAGTTTTACTTATAACCGGATTTATAATACCCGTTTCCTTGATAAGTCTGAACAGTTATTTACTGTTACTTATTGTGGCTGCCTTTCCGTATCTTTAGCTTTCACTACTCACCACTACTGACGATCATTATGTAAGCTTTTAACCTAAATGCGTTTAAATTGCCTCCGCTCCTCATCGTGTTCAGAGCTAAACGGAATGTTTTGCCAAGCATCTATCAGATCAGTAGATGCAGCTGAAATCCACTGATTTCTCTTAACCTTTTGATTTAGTTTACTAGTAGACATCACTGCTGTTTCAACAGCTTTTTGGATATCATTCCAAGCTGACTCATGGTGGGTGTCGCTCACATAGTTGACTAGTTGGTTTTCTAGTTGTTTCTGAAATGTATTCTTGACATTTTCATCATTAAGTTGAATTCTGGAGGGATCCTCGACGATGACTTTGTTCATCCAGTGAGACGCAGACTAATACGCGCTCGTACTAACGTATGATACGAGTCTAAACATGTGCTCCAGAATGAGTGGCAGTCTTCTTTCGAGCCTCTCCAACGGTGGCTGATGGGAATGTGGTCGATTTGACTCCATCATCGTATTGATTGTGGAGGCCGCCATATTAAATGATGTCTTTTCTTATGCTTAAAGTTAGCGCTTGCTAGCAATAGACGGTTATCTGAACATATTTGTAACAGACAGTTGCCATTATTTGCTCATTGGGCTGCGACACCTTGGGATCCACTAGGGTACTTCTCGGTTTTATCTACTCTACATACTTGGGCATTAAAATCACCAGCCACCTTTACTACATCAGTGAGCCTAGCTTTTCGAAGGTCAAAAGGCTTTTTGTAAAGTTCATATTTTACTTCATCTGAGCTGCAATCAGTGGGAGCGTCGGCAAGACAACGAAGAAACAACGGCGTGTATCCCTATCCTTCCGAGTTCTTACTGTCCTGTTTAAACGGACAGCGCACAAGCAACTGTCTATTGGAATCCAGTTAAGGAGAGTCTGTTCAGCTTTTGAACTTAGTGCTATATCTACACCAACAAAACCTTGGATAGTAACGGTGAGGTTTCTGGAAAGACAAAGGGTGAATTAGGCTGGTTCCTTATTTTGACAAAGAGGGGTCAAGCAAATGATTGTACTTGGATCATGTATAAGCGTTTCAGAGGCGCAGCAGACATCAATCGGGCGAGATTCCAGATTTATAGCTAAGGAGGCTTGTCCTATTTGGCATAAGTTTCAAACGTTAAGAGCACCTGTATGTAGGTTAGCGCGAGGTTTCAGGAGACCAGGAACAACATTTTTTTTATGAACTCGAACTATTAGCATCAGAGGCGTGAGGTGATTAAGGTATGCAAGAAGCGTTAGTCACAGAGATAGAAGAGTTATTTAGAGTTGAGGGTGGCATGTGACCTCGAATAAGATGACCTCGTACGCTGTTAGAAGTATGAGGGCGGTTGTCACTTCCCGACTGTCCATACCATAGAAGGATATTACTTCTTGGGGTACCTGAAAATAAAACTGGGTTAGTGTTGGTCATAGTGACCTGTGAGCGCGATCACAGTGCCCAAGGGACAACTACTTGAAGCTGATCACGCATGACCTCGTTATGGGAAGTTTTCGAAGTATTAACTCGATTCTTTAGAAGGCCTTACCGCCGAAGACGGAAATCCGTGGAGTAAAGTGAAGGGTGACATTTCTAGGGTCGACCTTTTCTAACCCCTTCCTTCCTTTGTGAGAAGGCAGCATTACTGCAGATGCTGGTTATCTGAGGGAAACACCTTACTGCTGCCGCGCCCCACTGTAGTCAGCAGTACGACTTCGCCCTCAGATCTAAGGTTGCTGCCTTTAGTCTTATCGCTCTCCAACAGACTTACTTGGCATGGTAGGACCTAGAGGAACATGTGTTCCAGCTAATATAGCTCGGTTGGGTCATTACGATAAGCTAGCCCGACCAGCACGTCAAGGTAACAGTTACTGTTGGGGGGTGGGGTAGTACATCATCATCAGCAGCAGCAGCAACGTAGAACCGGGCACAAATCCCTGTAGGTTCAAGTTGCCATACCACACTAGCACTACGAGATTATTGAGGTAACGTATAGACAGAATACAAGAGGCAAGAGTAAAGTAATGATGTGCAGAAAATAACAATAGAATTCAAGATCTAGATGAGGTTAAAGAGTGAATACACTTGCGCCACTGTGACCGATTCTGAGCCATATCGCCTAGTGTCTCCAGCCATTTATTGCGACCATCACGCGGTCCCCAACTAGGTAATCTACATCTACCTACATGACTTAGACCAGTAGTCAAGGACTTCATGGACTGATGCCATGTTTTGGTTTGGCCGCTCCTAACCTTCTTCCATCCTACTTCAGCCCTAGCCAACATGGCGCGACGGGGTAGACAGTGGTCGGGCATGCGCAATACATGTCCTAGCCATCTCAGTCGATGAAGGTTAATGACCTCTTCGACTGATTTACCATATTTCCCAGGAACCTTTTGTCTAACCTCCATATTACTTACTCGACTATTCCATGATATACGAGCGATGCTACGAAGATTTTTATGGTCAAATATCTGGAGACGACGCATATCTTGAGTTTTCATGGCCCACGTTTCGCAGCCGTATGTTAAAATGGCGCGGACTGCTGCGCAGTACACCCGGCCTTTCGTTGAGACACGGATATCTCGTCTGCGCCACAAGTGCCGTAGATTGGCAAATGCCAATCGGGCTTTCTGAATCCGCGCTGAGATTTCGTCAGACACCGACCCACCAGGGGTAATGAGACTTCCGAGATAAGTGAAGCGATCAACGCATTCAATTACTTCACTCCCTATAACTAATTTGGGAAAAGAAGCAGACCAGTCCTGGAGTAACATTTTTCATTTGGGAGGGGAGAAGCGCATCCCAAATATGCCTGCATTGTTACTCAAGGTGTTCAAGAGACCTTGAATGCTGTGTGCGTCTTCACCAAACATGACTATATCATCTGCATATTCTAAGTCGACAAGAGAGCCTCCTGGAAGGAGACTAATCCCAGAGGACTTAAAAGAAGTGACGTCGATCCATTTTCTTATTAGAGAAATCTTCTAATCGTTTGTATTTTAAAGGTTAATGTACTTTTGAGGTACGCCTTTTAATGACAAACATTGCCACAAGACTTCACGGTCAACAGAGTCGAAAGCTGCTTTCAAGTCAAGTAATACAACTATAGTTGGGCGTTGGTACATATGTCTGTGTTTTCGAGGACCTGGCGCAGGGTGAATATGTGATCAATGCAACCCCGGCCAGGTCTGAAACCAGCCTGGTTTTCCCGAGTCTGTTGTACCCTAGTGTTGGTTAAACGTCGGATGATTATAGTGGCTAATATCTTAGATACTATATTAGTCAAACTGATTCCTCTGTGGTTATCACAAGAGGATTTCTGTCCCTTTTTGTAGACTGGAGCGATCAGCGATCGAGACCAGTCAGATGGGATGGAGTTTAGTTCCCAGACTTTGGCTAGTATATCAGTCAACCTGCACGCTAAAACTAGACCACCATCCTTAAAGATATCGGTAGACAACATATCAGGTCCTGCTGCTTTCCCTCGTTTCAATTTACTTATGACGTTTTCAACTTCACTGAGAGTTGGGGGATCTGGGTCAGTTTTCCATTCGGGTAGCTTGGAGATTGTGGGTAAGCTAAGAGTGTCTGGGGGCCAGTTGAACTGTTCCTGAAAGTGTTCTGCCCATCGTTCTAATCTTCTAGATTGAGAGTAGATCATCGACCCATCTTTTTCAGAGATAATTTCACTAACCGCCGATTTCTTAATACCGGTGTCCTTAATAAGTCGGAACAGCTGTCTACTATTACCTATCGCTGCCGATGATTCTATCGCTTTTGCTTTTGTTGCCCACCACTGTTCACGATCCATACGCAGACTCTTTGTCAGTCTACGTTTCAATTGTCGTCGCTCTTCATCATACTCCGAGCCTGCTGGAATGAGTTTTCGAGCCTCCATCAGTTCCCTAGAAGTTCTAGAGATCCAATGGTCTTTCATAACCATTGGATTGGGGTTAGATGCAGATAGCGCTGCTGCGTATACACCTGCTTTAAAATCATTCCAAGCTACTTCGGGGGAAACCTGTCGGTCATGGGCGAGTAAATGTTTAGCCAAACCATTCCTAAATGCAATCTTAGCGTTCTCAGACTCAAAGTGATATCTAAAGGGTTTGGCTGATGTAACCTTTCTGTGACCAACAAAACGCATAGAGAAACGTGCTCTTACTAGGGCGTGGTCAGAATCCAAACACGTGCAGCAGAATGAGCGGCAGTCCTCTATACAGCCTCTCCAACGGTAGTTGATGCCGATGTGATTAATTTGTGTCCATCGTTGTGTAGATGTTGGGGGTCGCCAGGTTAAACAATGTCTCTCCTTATGCTTAAAGTTTGTGCTAGCTAAAAATAAACAGCAGTCTGAGCATACCTGCATCAGACGATCTCCGTTGTCTGTTCTCTGAGCTGGGATGCCGAGTAACCCACCTAAGTGTTTTTCAGCCTGACTTAACCTACTTACTTGGGCATTAAAATCTCCTGCTATAATTACTATGTCTGAGTGCGTAGCTTTCTGAAGGAGGCTAGAGAACTTCATATAGAAGTCGTCTTTCATTTCATCTGTGCTGCAATCAGTGGGAGCATAAGCAGAGACGACAAAAAGGCATCGGCGTGTGTCCCTGTCTTTCCGAGTTCGTACTGTGCTATGTAGACGGACAGCACATAGACGACTGTCTACAGGAATCCACTCGAGAAGTGCCTGTTCTGCCCGTAAGCTTAGTGCTATGCCTACACCAGCAAGGCCACGTGAGCTAGCTGTTGGGTCTCCAGATAAACGAAGAGTGAAGTGAGCTGTTCCGTTGCATTGACTAGGTGAGGTCAAACGGATGACCATGCTGGGATCCTGTATGCGTGTTTCGGAGACACAGCATACATCAATTGCAAGAGATTCTAATGTTTTAGCTAAGGCAGCCTGTTGACCGATTTGACACAGAGTACGCACATTAAAAGCTCCAACATGAAGTTTAGAGCGTGTCTTCAGGAGACCTGGTATGATAATTTGGGAACTCGGGTAACCAGTAAAAGTGGCGCGCATAGAAAATGTACGAGAAGAAGTGTTGCAAGTAGAGACCAGAGATGGGGAACGTGTTTAATCATGAACAAGGTGAACTCGAGTGCTATTAGAGGTATGAGGGCGGTTATCACTTCCCGGTTGCCCACACCGAGGAGGTCGTGATGACCTGAGAGTGTGGCCGCAGTTCCCAGGGGACAGCTGTTTGAGGTCGGTCAAGTATATTAATTGTTGCTCCGGTTGTCAGAAGGGGGGACATCGGCCTCATGGCTTCCGAAGGAACTCGGCTTTCACCATGAAGCGTCATATTAGTCCTTCCAACTTCCAGGGCAGAGTTAGAATGGTTATAAAGATTTTTACTCGTAAGATGTTTTTTAGCTTGGTAGTTGTTTTACGAGGTGGGGTTGCTAACCCCATGCCCAACCCTCCTCCTTTATCCGGGCTTGGGACCGGCAAAAACCCTGTGGGAGCTCCAGGCGGGGGGGGGTAGTACATGTACTCATTGACAAATTGTTTATAGGAATGATTCATTTTCTTGGTGAACGTTTGCTTGTTATTTATGTACTGTTTACAGTTATCTTTTTTGATAGATATTCCCCACTTGCCGTGAACTGAACGAACCATTGATTGACAATGGTACATCACTTTTTAGCTTTTCTGTAAGTCGCTTAATGATTATTTGACAATTTTTGAAGCTTTTATTCTGTTGATCTAATTGATTTTTTACCAGTTTTATCACGGTATATTATGCACTCATCCAAAGTAGATTACTTATTTATCTAACTTTTGTTTTCTCCGATCAACGTAGAGTGGATTTCAAAACTGCTAATAAGTTTCTGAATGTCAAACGCCTTAACTACTGAGCCACCACTCCACAAGTCCAACTTGTCTTAATTGGTCGGTTTTTGAAAATCTACTTAACTTTTGTCAACTCTCATCGTTTGTGACTTTGTTGAGACGTCCACCCTGTAGTTTTCGCTGTTTTACTCTGTGGCGCATACTTTACGTTACTGCAGACAGTTGCCCATTCATCATCCCTAGATTTTCTTCCTAGTGTTGAACTATGAGATCTTGTATTGTGGTCTCTTTGCTCCATTTCACGCAGAGTTCGAACACTGGAAGTTTCCTTATTGTTCGAAGGGACGTTTTAAAAGGTCAGAGATAACATTTCATGAACTCCAATCGTCAGCGCTAATTATTCGTTGGTAATGTCAGCAGAATTAGAAATATTAAAAAACAAGGACAAAATAACTATGATTTGTGCTGATGGCTTGTAAATGATTATCACCTTCCTGTTGTCCGTGCATTCGAAAGATATTTATATTTGAAGAACTTGTAAACGCAATATGATTACTTCTATGCTTCATGGAATAAGGATTATGAGCACAACTAAAACGTCAATTACTGATGACCTGAAATACACGACATTTTTCACGAATGGTCACTTCTTGTGTGTGGTGTTAACTTCATAGCTTTAAAAATCATACTAAGACATAACAGTTGTCCAATGCTCCTTGGTTTTTAGTGGTCGTCTGGCTAAATTCATTCCATGTTATTTTCACGCATCATTTTAGTTAGCTCTTTTTCAGGTTAAATTCAGTGCGCTTGGTTTATTTTCCTTTTCCACGTGCTTACTACATACAATGTTTAATTTTACAGGCAGTACAAGTTTTGGAACCAGGTTATGAGGAATTCACAGGGACATGTTTATACATACGTTTTGAGAAACCTAATGTTTTAGTTAACTTGGAGAAACATAAAGCAAATAATCCTATGATGGAGTTATTTCTTTTTGGTTATAATGCATTTATCTCGAGTAAAGCACACTTCACAATAGCTATTACTCCATATACTTCGAGTAAAACGACATCAGTTGAAGAACGTTTGGATCATAAAATCGGTTTAAAGCTGTTTGTAGATGCATTTTATACACCGTTTAACAATGAAAGTAGAGTTAATTTCAAACGCACATTTTTGACAGCTGATGAAGGTTAGTTTCTTCGTCCTGCTTTAAACTTATGTAATGTGATTTCATTTCTGAAAATATAATTTGCTTGATGGTTTTTTTAGAGATATCCGTCTCCTATGTAACGGACAAGCATACTGAGGATCAGTTCGCCTTTTATCAGCCCATGCTTAAAAAATTGGACTATGAAAATTGAAGAAATACTAAATCTTTGAAGCCGCCTTCACGTATCTTGAAATGACTGACTAGGCAATGCTGAGGTTAGGCATGGGGTAACTCCGCCTGGAATTCTCCAGAGGTTACTGCCGGTCTCAAGCCCGGATAATGGAGAGGCGTTTGGCATAGGGTTAGCAACCCTATTCCGTAAAAACAACAACCCTGCTAAAAAGTGCCAATCAGAAAAAAATTATTTAGATCCTTTAAACTCCGCTCCGGGAGTTGGAAGGTTTTCACTTCGAAGAGTTATGATGCTTCATGATGAAAGCCGAGCTTCTTCGGAAATCACGAGGCCTATGCCCCCTCTGACAACCGGAGCAAAAAGTAATGTAGGTAACCGACCTTAAGTAGTTGTATGGTACCCTGCCAACACCAATCTGTGACATATTCAATCAAATAAATAACAAATCTCCACGAAAATAACCACCCTCATTTAATATTATTTTATAGTAATCGTAGTTAGTGGTGCCAGTGTTTGATGTTATTCAATATCCTAAAACATTTTCATTCTAATTGTGTGAAGACCGCTGATATTATTCGACTGTCCAGATTAAAATAGGTACAGCTGCATTCGAATCTACAATTCATTAGTTAGAATTCGCTTTATACGTGCTAGTGAAATTTCAATTATGTTCAAATCTTCTCTAAATCTATTTCAAGAAGGTATATATATATTCTCGAATCCCAATAGCTTTTTCCTGTAAACATAGTTTCTCTAAATAAAGATACAATCTTTCCGGGGAGTTATGAAAACTATACTATTCTCGTTGCTTCCATTGTTGTCATGTTTCTATATTTTTTAATCTAGGTAGAATTGAATTAAAAAACAACGTACCTTGGTCTTTACTTCGTTACAATGTAACCGAACTTAAACTTGATCGCATTGATGATGCTTTGATATCAGAGAGACTTTCAATTACATCGAGCACAGTGCCATCGCAATACATTCATCTTCATCGTATTGGTTTAACTTGGAATTGGGATTCAATTTTACATTGTTGTGATGAGTTAACTAACGATTTAACCGGTTTTCTATTAGGTCTGATTGAGCTACGTGATCCTCAATGGCCATTGGAAAATTATTTTGAATAAGAAGTTGGTTAACCTTTGAGATTTGCGTGTATTTTTATTTTCTATTTCAAGTTTAGTTGGTTTCCTGTGTTTTCTCTTATTCCGTGTTGCTTTTTTGTATAATTTTTGTATTGTTTTATTTCATGTTACTGTGATTAATAACACAACGGCTACTAACATTATGATTATCAGTAATATGATGATTATGACTTCTAATCTTACTAATTACAATCACTTTAATATTTGCATTTTATTTATTTATTTGTAGTTTCTTGATTCAATAAATAAAAGTATCAATTCCCGGGAAGTCCTTCTGTTATTTATCTTTTGGTTATTCGTATGTATATGTAGCCATATAGTAGTTTCTGCCTAAACAGTATGTTTGCATTTAGTTTGTTTTCATATTCTTCTTGAATGACTCGCTCATTACATAGTCTGTTCAGTACTGTCACAGAATCTTTATTTTACATAATGTAAAGTATATCAGTTGGACAACATCGACGAAACTAGATGACTTGGACTTTGCAGATGACCTAGCTCTTCTTTCTCACACACATCATCAAATGCAGAAGAAGACCAACAATATAGCAGCAGCCTCAGCAGCAGTAGGCCTCAACATACACAAAGGGAAAAGCAAGATCCTCCGATACAAAACAGCAAACACTAACCCAATTACACTTGACGGAGAAATTCTGGAAGACGTTGAAACCTTTACATATTTGGGCAGCATCATCGACAAACAAGGAGGGTCTGATTCGGATGTGAAGGCGCGGATTGGTAAGACAAGGGCAGCATTTCTACAACTGAAAAACATCTGGAACTCAAACCAACTCTCAGTCAATATAAAAGTCAAAATTTTCAACACAAATGTGAAGACAGTCCTGTTGTATGGAGCTGAAACTTGGAGAACTACGAAAAGTATCCTACAGAAGATACAAGTATTTATAAACAACTGTCTGCGTAGGATTCTTCGGATCTGTTGGCCAGATACCATCAACAACAAGCTGTTGTGGCAGAGAACTAATCAACTTCCAGTTGAGGAAGAAATTAGGAAAAGACGCTGGAGATGGATTGGACACACACTGAGGAAACCATCAAAGTGTGTCACAAGACAAGCACTGACTTGGAATCCTAAAGGCCACAGAAACAGGGGAAGACCCAAGAACACATTGCGTCGGGAATTGGAAACAGACATGAAGAGAATGAACAGCACTTGGGAAGAGCTAGAACGGAAAGCCCAGGACAGAGTTGGCTGGAGAATGCTGGTGGGCGGTCTATGCTCCACTTGGAGTAACAGGCATTGATTGAAAGTATATCAGTCATTACTGTTTTGAATAGTCCCTATTTCTATCAATAATTTTATCTTCGTTTCAATTATTTACATAATCTCTGAAAGTCAGCCTCTTCTGCTGCTCCATTGTTTCACGTTTTGTCATCTCGCTTTATCTGTGATTTTAGCTCATTGTCACAGTCATGAGAATTCATGGTTTGGCCGCTCTCATATTTCTCTTACTTGTCAACAACTTTGGGAATATTTTTACATACAGTTTGTTCCATTTTATTTTTTTCCTAGAATCGTTTGTATAGACGATTTTTCCTAATTCACTTCATTAGCATGCAATCATTAGGCCAGTTGATTGGTGATCGGATAGCCAAAAAGAATGCACACATTCTATTTTATTCATCAACGCAGAAGGTGACTGGTCTTGTATAACTAAAACACTTAGTGGCTCACTTTGCGTATGCATTAATAGGGCCATGGTGTTTTTGTTGTACTATTTTTTTATGAGTGACAATCCGTGAGGATAATCATGTGCTAGTAAATCAGTCACTTAACGATGTCTTAAATAATACTTTTATTGTTAGCACTTGGTAAATGTATTCAAAAACAACAACAATTGTACACTATTATAGGTATGGAAACTTGGTAGTATAACCGTGTTTATTGTAAGCCTTACAATATTTGGAATATTTTCAAAATGACCATCGTATCTGCTTTATTGCTATTAACAATGAAAAAACTGTTACCTAAAGTATCTGAAAATTGAACATGACATATAATTGGAAATATGGGTTTTAATGATTGGGATATTCCAGTGCATGTGGGCTTCATTCTGTTCTAGTTTTATGTTGCTGCTGTATAAAGATTTCAATCGAGTTCTGGACATACAACTGACTCAAGAGTGTTTATTCTGGACGTGAATAAAGTTTCTTTAAGTAATCCTATCACTATATTTTCACAACTGCACTTAAATAGACCTTTTTTATCGTCTATCCATTTACGTGTAATAGTACTGTCTTAATTGTATCCTAGTATCATCATGATAATGAACATTTTTTTGATATCAGCTAAATATACTTTTCGTTAAGAAAATCTCATTAACTTGGGTACACAACTTAAAGGAGATTGATTCAGTTGCTATGGCTGTTTTATCATTGATTGTTGTTTTATTTGTTACAGTCACGGATTAATTCAGTAACTGTTCAAACTTTCATTATTTCAGATTCCACAAATGTTAGCATCCACATCGTACTCTCAATTCTCAAATTTGCCTAAAACAGCACTGTTTCGCTTTGACATTTCACTAGTGCAGCTTTGTAGAAGCACATCTAACCAAAGCGACTATGGTGCAGCCGCTACACGATTACGTTTCCCAGTTCCTTTAAGAGCGCGCCGTATGAGAAGAGCTGAAGGTGTTGGTAGTGATGTAACAGGTCGTATGATGTTGCTTAGACGGTATGTTTCAAAGTTACTTGATGATGAGCGCATCGAACTACCATGGCCGCATGCTGTCGAAACTCGATTATACTCTGAGCGCTTGATTCAGGAAAGCGTTTTGGCATCAACACAACAGGACCTTGTTTCACTATTTGAACTTTGGAAAAATTCTGATGAACCTAAAATTGACGGGAAACTCAATGTTGGCATTCTAGAACTTTCTGTGTTTTGGTTAACTGAGGAACGTTTGGTTGAGAAATTATTCAAGGTATTCGAAAAGCAGTCTTTTAGTTGTACGTGCATTACGTTTTTTTATAGAACGCCACCTCATTCGCAACAGTTGAAAGTTGGTTTACTGTTGCTCACCATCGGTCTTACACTGTATCATGATTTATGTGACCATTCATCTGATGTGGAAATGCATGCAGTTTGATTTAATATAGACTGTAATTTAATAATAAAAACGTGATTTCCGTTTATATAATCACTGGTTCAAATACTTCTTCACGTTCTTTGGTTTCAATTGTCAAATATTATTGTAAGCTGTCACATAGTGTAACTGTGAGCCACATACATGAAACTAACATGACTTTTTTCGACTGAAAGTTTAGATTTGTTACCTACAATGAGACAAACTATTTAATTTCTGTTGGGAACTTTTCAATTACGGATAGATATAAAATATGGATTTTGTGCGTGTATATAATGGTATTAGTAATCATTGATGGTGTAATGACGACTGAATATTCGTACTGTAAATTGTTAGTATATGTTGAATGAAATCAAATTTACGAAATTCCAGTAAGCTCTTTGAATCTAACTCGAATAGAGCAAAAGTAACAAATTACGCAGATTAATAAGAATTCGTTTTCATTTCGTTGGCTCTCATCAACTGCATTATAGATGCTATTTATTTCTTTGGATAATGACGTCATCATAATGGTTAGTCATTTGCATTCCCAACGGCAAACAGAAATTGAAGTGACATAGGAACGTATATGTATGGTCATTGAAAAGGTGGTGTGAAGGTGATTAATTTGAGTTCGTAAATCGATAAGATGAAGTGTACAATAATCACAGAAGATCTGATGAGGTCATATGAATTTTTAAGAATTGGGTGAGCTAAAATCGCGGATGATTAATTAAATTGTTATAAAGTGGTATAGTAACGCATCCACGATTTATTGCGTAAATTTAAACTGATTATAAAGTGACATATGAATAGAATATATTTGTAAATAATTTCAATGAGTGAAGTTAATGAAATCTCAACGTTTCACTCGTTCAAAGTGGTTCCAGCTTCTTCAGGGAAATAACCAGAATCAGATTTATCGAATAAGAGGTCAAATTTCATTACAAATGTCAAATCGTATGCAGAGTATGAAAATATTATTACATGAGTCATTATAAGTGGATTAATATTGAAATGTTGTGGATGAAGGATGGTGTGCATTTTTTATATGTAGTAACATGTTGTAATTTTTCTGGTTCACGGAAGGGGATAGATAATCTGAAGACTGTCTTGTCAAATCATATAAATTTGGAATTTGATTTGCTGAGATTATTTACAAATTTATTCTATTCATATATCTGATATACACTCAGTGCCCAGACTTTGTGAATCTGTTCGTTCTTCTTCCTATAAAATGATTATTATTTGGATAAAGAATAATAAGCGTATATCGTATAACATAATGCAAACAACCATGATATTAGGATGAATAATAATAATTATAACTGGTGATTTAATAATAATAGTAATTAGTATTATTATTATTCTTGCCATTACTATTATTGTTATAGAATTTGATCACTTTCACCATGTTAGTGATAATTTAACAACGGTTTGTTTTTGAAAACAGATTTGTCTTGATGTTTTTTTTTTATCTTATCGTAGCAAATTGGCATCCCTTTGTTAGTTGATTATCTTAAAGTATTGAAAAATGTTGATAACGTGAGCACTATCAATTAGACGACGGATGATTGAACTACTCAGGGTTGTTACACCTTTTAATCTCAAACTTTTTAACATGTGCTCAGAGATGTAAATACGTACTCTTCTTCGGCAGCCGATGAAAATTAATGAAATAGGAATGAGTTCGTGTTATTTCTACGTCACTTATTGTTCTTGCGTTATTCAAATTCATGAAGGGAATTATTTGAATCGATTAATAATGGTTTTTTATTATCCCGTTTTTGGTATTAAGTACCACAACCGACCAGACTTTTGCTATATATACATCCCTAGTTGGTTGCCTTCATATGCCTTTGTATCTTAGGCTTTTATCAAAGTTGGATTGTGGCTAGCAATAGTATACAGATCGCGTGTTTCGTCTTGTTTAATTCATCAACTAAATGCACCTACGTTTGATCGTTGGTGTTCATAGATTGGTGTTGGTTGGGTACCACTGAGAACCTCAGGGCACTGGATAGCTATTTTTTCCTAGTATAGAGTACCGGTGAAGACATCAATATTAGGATTGAGAGTGTATATAGCTGATGACTTCTAAATATCGCTAATTGTACCTCCATGATTTCACTTCTGGACACAATCCAATTTTCTTTGAATCCACTATCAAATATATTCTGTTAACTACTTGTTTCGTTTTTTCGACTGTTATTAATAGTGAAATTCAGTGTATATTATCATACCTAGGCTAGTCATGTCTCTGTATGTGTGTCTTGCTGACCGTTTCTATTCATACTGGGATAGGAATTCAGTTCGGTTTAAAATGCTATCCATTAAACTACAAATATTACTTGCACTTTAAGTTTGTTAAATTTGTTAATGTCTGTGACATACATGATGTTTATTTTGTTTCTGCTGTAAATGTTTGATGCTCGTTCTATAACAATTAGTAATATTTCCTCTAGGTGTTCGTACCAAGATATCGACTATATCAACGTGCATACACCAGTTTATTTAGGATATTTTCTCCAGTTCATCCCATAAAGACAAGTGGTACTAAATCATTTGGAATTTTAGAACTTCATGGAAACCCGTGGCCACCGGTTCACGGTCATGGTATAGCTGGACGGGATCTGAATCCAGAACCATTTAAACATCATTATCTTATAAATGTTCTACTTGATGCTGCGCGTGAAGCCGCAGTTAAGAAGAATTCTAATCTATCCACATCATCACATACTGTTATTGATTATGAACTGCATCCAATCAATTAGTTTTGTATTCGTAACCTTAAAAATTGTGTAAATATGTTCTATAATTTATGTATCAATTAAGATATCTTGGTGGTTTGTACTTATATACTAGTTCATGCTTATCAGACTACGCATATCCTATTTCTGTTATAAATACTTGGAAGACTTCTGCTAACATACAATAAAGCTTCATTTTGATGCCTCTGCTTTTTTATTTTTTCTGTTTGTTGGAGGATATTTTTAGTTTTAATTTATTTTGAAAAGAGTACATTACCTCTTACGAGTTGCTAAAATGTCTATATTTTCTGTATGCAGTTTAACAAAGGTATTTTTCCTAAGGTAAACTCTTCCGCGCGGATATGTAAGTTCTGTCTGCTTGCTAAAAATATCACTATTAACTGGATTGCCATTACAAATTAGGGTATACTGGTCAGCTGTTCCTTTGCATTTTATTTCACTCAATATTTTATACTCTTCCATCACTAACCTCAAAGACGATATTAGTCTGCAGCATGATTGTGTGGTTTATACATATATCTGTGTAGCTTTCTCTTATCATTGAAGCATAGATAACAAAATCATCAATCAATTACAGCTTAAAGTAGATCCAAGAAATAGATGATCTATGGATCTGCATGTTTCTCTGAGAATCATATGTTAACATCTACTAGGCATATACTATAAAGTTGTTCTACTTACTGTTTTAGGGTATAAGTTTTTCGGTAAGGGAAGAGTGGAATAATAGAACTAGATGGGTAATTTTAAAGATTTTTGATTGTGGTCTAACATTGTCATCTATATTTATTGCGATATTAGGTAGGGTCGGTTCAATTTTAATTTAAAAACTGACTGTACTTTACTCACTATCTGTAAAAACATACATGAATTGTTTCGGTATTTACAGTTGATATTTTGTCAAAGAAGAGATAACTGCACTGTGAAACCACAGTTGGAGGTAAAAATAGGCGGTGAGAATTATCTAGATCCGAAAATTATTAGTATATGACTGTTGTATATATGTTTTATAATCAACGTTATAGACGATAGTGTTTACACTTTGACTAGTTCTTGATGGGAATTGAGTAGGCATTTAAAATGTTCCTTGCGACTAAGTGATTGGAAGAGATGGATACCATGTGATTATTGCTATAGTTTTGTTAAGTAGTTGTGAATGTTATCACGCTTGCTCTATGACCTGTCTGAGTTAGATCTTGAATTAAATTTTTATTATACCCATTTTTTCATCGATATTAGATGTTCTTTTGTGTGCATAGAAAGTTCTCATTGTGTAGCCGATTTTAAATTTACGCATGTGCATTAATTTGAAAGGACACATAATTTTAAAAGTTTGAAGTTAGGATACATCTTGCTATGAAGTGCTCTCTGATTTGGTGACTAAAATACATAAACGTATCGTTTTACACTAATTCACCCAAACTACCATCATTTCTATATCTTAATTGTTAAATAAATTCTTCCAATTAATCTACGATAAGAGCAACGTTGACAAGAAGTTATTTAATTCATAAGTGCGAATACTGAGGGTAATAAAATCATTATTCCGAGATTACCTTTAGTGGATTTCAGAATTCTCAATAAAGCACAGGTTATTTAATGTTCTATGTAAACCTATGTTTCCACTTTCTTTATAGTATTTCGTTTACTTTAATCATATCTATTGTATCAAATCAAAAGTTAGTAGAGATTAGTCTAATTTCTTTCCCATCACGAACCATTGTAGAACCACTATAAGTCGGGTAGTACTAGACAGTATTTTTGTCCTTGCCTGAGGATTTCTTAGCAGTGCGTAGCGATGATTACTCCAAGGACTGAATGCAGAGTTCTAACTGCTTAGCCTTTAGACTAACGGTCTCCATTTTCACATGTCAATAGTTGTTAGTAATCCGAGATAATAATCAACTCTAATATTTGTAATACATGAAAAAAAAATCCTTTTTATACTTGAAAAAATTTACAATGAGTTGCTTATGGAAGTATGGTCGCTAGCGAAACGTTCAATCAGTGGAGATTTCGCCTTTTGTTGTCGTCATAATATTTGCAGGGTAAATAAAGCATATGCATGAAGGAAACAAAAAAAATCATTTTATAATGAAGTACTGTAGTGTATTTTGCCTTATACAGCCAAAAAGCGGTAACAATATGAAGCTCATATTTTTGATCAAGTTGAGTATTCCAATTAACGGAATATTGGGACTATCTCGTGTACTGTTAGAGGTATAAAGGCAGTTATCACGTATTGTTTATCAGCACTGGAGGAATTATTAGTCTTGAAGTTCCTGAAGTTATGGTGATCTTGATAATCAGGAAGCACGACCTCTATACCCAAGGGAAAGCTGCTTGAGGCCAGTTACATACTACCTTTTTGTGAGTGGTTTTTTATGCTAACTTCATTCCGGACCTTAATACCGACGGAATCTGTGATTAAAGGTGGGATGTACTACTTTTAGGGTTAACCTTTTCTAACCTCTTTTTGTGGTCAGGCAGCATCGTTGCAGAATCTACTGGTCTGAAGGAAATACATCACTACTGTCACAGCTCAGGATAGTCAGTGATATTACTATGTAAAAATATAGCTATCAAATTGGCTTTTTTGTTGTATACTGTGTCATACTTATAGAATTGTATTTTGCATGCAAAGGAATTGTTATTTCTGACAAACTTCACTAAGTGTAATTTAATTTGCTGTTTTCCACCTTTGTTGCCCTGATTAGACATCAGTCAAGAAATTCAGGAGGTAATCTTATCCCAAAAGTGAATTAGCAAATACTTTTGGCATATTCTTATGGTAACTGATGTATTGGTGGATGCAATAGCCTTTTAATTATCGAATTCGGTACTTCAGACTGCTTTATATAACTTTTTCTGTTTATACTAGATCTTTTCAGGTTTGATATTTTTATTTAAGATTTTTAAGATACTATCATTGACTTTCCAACCACGGGTTCATTTGCTTAGTCTCTAGCTTTCCTAAACCGAAATACATGGAGCGGGGTCGAGCCGACTACTTATTAACTGAAATTTGGAAGGCTTAACCACCACTCGATTATATTTAATTCGATATTCTATTGCTTTAATCGGTTGTCTGGAATCTCGAAAAATTCTTTTCTCAACATTTGAGTTACACTTATTCTTGTTCCATTTACTTTACGATTTAGTTACTCTACGCTTATGTTTTATTTAACTGCTTACTTTTCATTCAACAGTTTGATGAAAAATCAACTACGGATACTCCAACATTTTGGATGTAGTGACAGAATATTCAAGGGATTTCAATTGAATAGTATCTTCATTAGATCGAAAATATCTTATCCAGAAGCATCACTTGAAAAAAAATCTACTGTATCGGCATCTACTTCTCGATGGGATATTTTACGTATGTTACCACTGTTTATTCAAATGGTGCTAAACTATTTGATTACTAAGCTACAATTAGAAGTTAACTTTATTTTACCACTATTAAGGTTACTTCCAAACATACTGATTATCAAACAACTACTCACTTTGTTACGTAGCTTTGATATACATTTCGGCTAGTAATTTCACTATTGTTATTCAGAAAATAATTTCACGAAACAGTTGCTAAGTCGATAACTTCTCATGACGTTTGTTTGTTACGCGTCATATTGACTAACAGATCACTATGCCTATTAAATCGAATTATATTGAATAGTTGTTTAGACTCAAGCTTTAATTTATTAATTAACAGTTCCCTTGGTGTAGCTAAATTAACTCTACTCTTTTCGTCCAAATTTTTCGAATTTATCCATATACGAAGTGTTTCTGTTAATCTTTCTTTGCAAACACTGAGACTTTTTTGAAGAATTCTAGTGATGTTAAAATCTGTCTTCTTAATGAATGTGATACTAATGCTGATCTATATTTAAGTCTCCTAATCTTTTTCGAGTATTTAGGAACATGTTTCAAACACAGTTGGCCTTTCTCTACCCTTGTCGTTCAGCTGTCTGGATTTTCCACCCATATTTACAGGATTGTTATCATTGCATCTGGTTTGGTGTAAATTATATTGTCGTCAATATTTGGCCAAATATGTTAACAGAAATTCTGCACCGAATAAATAGAATACATAATAAATAGAAATCATATCTTAGCGATAATCTTAGCAATTTAGATTTAAGGGTTCCGACATTTCACCCAGCAAACTGATCCAAGCTTCTTCAGGGACAGCAGGGCTGTTAAAAAGTATACATAACCTTCAGTTATCCATTTTAAGGTCTGTAAAATTAAGTAATAATCCAATGAGTAGAAATTGAGGTATCTGATGTTTCGTGACTTAATGTAGGCCACTTCTTCATAGAATAATAAAAAACTGAATTACATTAACATAAGTTTAAATAATACTGTGTTGCAAATCAAAATCAAGAAAATTAGTACGATCGAAGTATCAGTCTGAATGTGTTGTAGTCATGTTAACCTGGATGAAGGTATTTCATTGCAAATCATGTTTGTGCGTGCTTTTGAAAGTTTGCTAATTATCTGTGCGTATGAAAAATATAGTGTGTGAGGTGAGGCAAATATTTTCGACAATCTATGTTTTTAACCCATGAGAAATTCGCCCTATTTAATTGTCGTTGTTTGGGTAGATAGACCATGTTGGTTGAATAATAAGGCCTTCTTTTCCATTAAGTGCAGTGGGGTTTGGCAAAATATGAAACGCTTCAGCCACATGCTTTTCTTTCTAGTTCGAAAAACCTTTCTGAATGATCTTGATATTATTTATGTCTTTGTTGTGGTCGTTATAAATAGCATGCACTGCTATTGCTGATTTGATCTGCAGCCTTTCGAGCTCTACAAGGTTATTGGGAGGTCGTTTTGTGTAGCATGAGCCATAATTTCTCGAGAAGATTCACGAATGTAGGAACATCACATTTGACATAACCTAGTATGTAGGCACAATTTTGTGTGGCGGTGAAGGGAATATTTTCTTTTGTTTTTACCAAAATACTTCGAATCGTGTTCATTGTTTTGTAAAATGCTTAAATTCCATATTACTTTATAATTATTTGCAGTTCTTTTGTCGTGTCACAGTGACAGTCCCAATCCATGACATTCTGTTTGATTTATTATTATTAGTTAATAATAGGCCGTTCAGTCTTTGTATAATTTCAATAATATCGATGTGAAAATTATTAAATTATAGGACGTTGATATTCTTATGTTAATGTAGTTCAGCTATTTATTATTCTGTGAAGAAGCCGCCTACATTAAGCTGCAAAGTATCAGGACTCCCAATTTCTACTCATTGGATTAGTACTAATATATTACTTAATTTTACAAACCACCTGTCCAATCCTCAATCTATTTGAAGTTATCTGGTCCAACCTAGGTAATGATGCCTATTTTCAATATCGCTATACTTCCACGTTTATCTGGAGGCGCATTAGAGTCCACCGAACGCTTAGCTTGTTGCGTCATCACCAATAGGTAATGATTACCATTTGATGTCTCACGATTTTTACTAACCATAGATCCCCAACTGTCATTACTTAAGTGGACTACAGAATCGTGCGTATTCATCGACCTCCTTTCATTAACTGACATTGAGGGCATGTGAGAACATAATTCGTCACTTCTTTCATTATTGGCCAGTGCACAGTTACAAGACGTCAAATGTCCTTGCAACGACTGTATACGCCAGTTAGTGGCATTGATGGATTATTTCACAGAGTAGTGGTTTCGGTATTTATTTAAGCTGATATTATTATTGGCCCACACTGAAGGCCGTACCTGTCGTTTGCCTTTATTTGAAGTTCTCAATATCCTTACTAGTGGTTTAATACTGTAAACGATCTAACATGTTTTTATTTTAGCATTGTAGACGCCCTAAACTCAGTTATATCTTATAGCTCCCTAAAGTCTGCTTCTTATTTAATTTCCTCACTAGTAGAACGGGTTAGTTGTAATGATTATCTTTTTCTCCAATCATCCCATCCCCTAACGTTTTTATTTAATGATTTACTTTCGTTTCGACATATGCTGCCGGGTATAGAATTGTGTCTTTCTACAACTTTCTAGGAATTTCATAGGTCACTTTATCACAGTTCTCGTAGGCTTCCATATTCTGCCACCATTACGCTGATATTATTTTACACCTTTTTTCACGCACTAATTTGTTCTCCTTGTACCATACTTCATATGTTCACACATTTTTACTACTACCATTGACATAACTACTACTACTTTTGTGTTCATTTTGATGTACTAATGGGGTATAGAAACGCGGACCGATGCACATTCGTGCTAGGTTCTGCGTTGTACATGCACACACATACACATACACCTACATGCTTACATTAATGTACACTAAAGTAGAAATAACAATATCATATACACATTAATAGACTTCTACATATTTTTGAATCCTTTTAATTTCCTCTGATGTTTACTTTCAAAACTGAATGACAACAGTGTTAATCCATTCGTTCTTCTTAAACCCAGATATAATTTCTCTCATCTTTAGCTACCTTTTTCAAAAACACTTTTACTTAATTAATCACTCTAAGTATAGATATGTTCACATTCGATCCTGTTTGTTTATCTCTTATCTCTGTGACATTGATTACATGTGTTTATGTGAAGTTTCTAACAACTGTAGCCTTCAAATGTTACGATTTATTATCCAAATATTTCCCAGCATGTATTGATTTACTGAAGATATTAATTTTCACATTACTATTCCTTTGTTTAATCAAATACTCATAAAGCATTAGTTTGCTGTCAATAGATTTTGTCTTCATTATACAGTTCATGCTGTTTAATATATTATTCTTTACGAAAAGTCCTTACTTCTTTCTTCTTATAATGACAGTGATGTCATGCAGATATTGTAGCCAGTTTTTGGGAGTGACCACACATTTTAAGATCGGATAAGACTCTAGTAAATGCATAAGTGAATTTGCTTCAATCTTTGAGAATGCTGATCTCGTAGCTAATTCTTTATGACTCGACATAAGTCACTTCGAAAAGTAAACAACGTGGAAAGTGAGCACAATTCCATTTAGATCTAACGGGCATTGTAAACTTTATTGACTTTGTTCGACGAACCCATTGGTGCTTATTAGTCAATCTTATGGAGATTAAAAATTCACCAACGCTCTTAATCCGTGTTCGTAACGACTCTAAATTTAATATGGTTTGCCGTATGCATTCTTGAAAAAACGCCCATATAACTGTGACTGCTGCTTTAATTGACACACACCTTGATATATCATTGCTAACTTTAGAAATGTTACACACTACCCATATAATTCAAATTCATAACACCGAACAGAATTTGAGTTTAGAATTGTTTCGAGCTTTATTTAACTCCGATAAATATGATTTTGATTATTTCGCTGAAGTAGAAGGAACTAGTTTGCTGGGTTGAACGGCATTTATTTTTCAATCGTGAAGGTTTTTCAAATACGATTTACGTGTAATATCTTCATACATACTTGTCGTCCAATTTGTGCCATACTATTTCAAATTCATACAAATGTTCTAATAACATATTGAAATAGTTTCTATTGATCAATCAATTAGTAAAATCAAATATAATTTCAGGATTACATATCAAGTTAAGAGAGAAGGGAATTAAAATAGGTATGAAGACAATGGTCAGACAAGCGTTACCAGCAGCCAATCAAATTCAAGATTGACAGAACCCACTGATAGTTGTTTGTGGAGAAATCTCTACAACTCACATTCATGATACGTTTACGACGATGTAGTCGTCCAGAATGATGATGAAAGCTCCGTGCATAAATTACTCAGCTCAGAAATGTAATCCAACCTAAAGATGTTTAATTTTATTTTTATTTACTTATCTGAAAGACTTTCTTTTCGAGATAGTATTTGACACCTAAGAATCTTATGATTCACCATTTTCAAGTTCTTACGATTAGTCTATTTTGTATAATGATTGCGTAATTCATAGTTGTTACAAATTACTCATTTTTTGGTTTGTAATTACAGCACATTTTTTAAATTAGTAACTGATTAATTAATCTCAGCTCAAGGAAGGGTTCTTTTAAATATTCTATTATTTTAATATATTCTTATTTCTTATCAAAAAGAAAGACTTTTGAACGAAGAATATTCTTTTTGATAAATGCTCATCAGGTTCTATGCTTATTGAAAATTATTAGTCACAAAAATAGCCAGTTCTGAGACAGATACAACATCATTTAGATATTAAGGATAATTGGATTTACATTTTTTCTTGTCGGGTTATTTATAAAATGCGTATGTTAATGTCGAAATAATCATGTAATTTGTGAAACGTAAACGACAATTGAAATAAACAGCATTATTAATCATATATATATATATATATATATAGGTATCTCTGTATATGGGTGACATAGGAGATGGGCTGATAGCAAAATACAATTAGACTAAGTGTTCGTAGACAAAGGCCGAATTCTACTTAAAATGAGATCGAATAGGTAAGAGTTTGTAAAATGGAGTGGGAATTCGTCGACTAATAACAACAATAGTAGAAAGAATTATAATCAGTTCATTTGTTCGGTCTTGAAATGTTATTTTTGGTTAAGCTGTTTTAAAAGGATTCGACGAGATTAGTGAATTTATTGAATTAGATAGATAAATGAATTCGAAAGTAGAATGAACAGTAAGTTTTAATTAACAGTTTCTGCAAGTAGTAGACGTATCAAACTTCACTAATGTTTACTAATGTAAAAAAGTCATTTCTACGTTGATAATTCTCTATTTATTAGATTTAGAATCTGTATATAATCCAACATTAGTGGAAAATCCTGACTTATGCAAATCTTTATGGGATCGTCTACAACTGTTTAATCCAGACAAGTCAGTAAGTGAATAGTAACTTGTGAATTCTATATTTATTATTATTGTTAATCTGTATTCTTTTATCTTTTGTTTTGATAATAGTGACTGAAAATAATCGTTATTTACTTAGTGTCTTTTGCTAAGCAAATCTCCTTTTAATAGGAGACGGACCAAAAGGCAGACAAATGTTCAATGATATAATAATAATAATAATAACTGTTTTAAATCGTTTTTTCATTGCTGATTCCTAAATCATTCACATTAATACATTCATGCACCTAGTTTGCATACCCTCCTTCATTTAACTTATTGCTAATAACAATGTTGACAGTGTATTCTTCCAAAGTTAGTTGTTTGTTAGTTGGTTAACAACTGTTAGCATTGAAATTGTCCCTAATTTATATATTAGTCTCTCATTCTTGGTAAGCATATTTATCTCATATTTTAGTGTTTCCCACTTATGAAAATCATAATTCTTTTTGTAAACAAGAATCGAAGGCATTCCGTAAATCGTTAGCGTATGACAATTCAGTGTTCGATTTCACATTCCAGCATTTTTATAAAGCAAGTAGTACTTAATTTCTCCATAGTAATAAGTTGGTTATATAAATCGGAAAACATGTTTAGATGGATAATTTTTATGAATTCATCTGTAGTCCCAGAGACAATTTTATTTTAAATGGAGTATATAGCTTCTTAGATTTGAAAGGTATAGTTACATATTTTTTCCTTCTTACTATTAGTTGTCTGTAAATCAGGACGAGTCTATTGTTAGCATGATTTTACCACCACCAAATGTGACTGGTTCGCTTCATGTTGGGCATGCACTAACATGCACTATTCAAGATGCAATCGCTCGTTGGTAAGTACTTTATACTGATGATTGTTTATGCCTTTAGTGTTTACAATAGATCGCTGAAGTTTTAAAATTACACCTACAAGTGGATGCAGAATAATATTTCTTACGAAATTATAACCTGAATAGTTTATTTACTTAGTTTTCCTAATGATAAATTAACTTTAATTTCAAGAATAAGTTAACAAAACCCTTAAGACATCGTATCGTATCTTAAGTGGTTTTATGTAACTTAGCATATTTTTCATGATATCATCTTTTAATGAGTTTCCTGAACGACATTTTCAGGTTAAGTCAAAATGTCTTAGGACACTAGTTCATAGACTTTAACATCCGAAACGGGTGGTGAATGAAACCGTAGGCTTTCGTATTATGGTCAGAGTAACATTCGTTATCAATAATTTAGCGCTTTCTTTGATAATGATTGGAAATCAATTACAGTACTATAAGCGAATTCGTTTTTTTAACTCCTGGAAATTTTGAATATCCTTTTCTTATCATTCAATTTTCATTCTCTTGTTTATATTCGTTTTTTTTTCGTTCGTATTCTTTGCTGATATTGGCATTATCTTCCATGTATTTACAATACATTCCTTTAAAATAATTAGTTCTGAACCACTATCTTTAGTTATTCTTAAATATGATTGTATATTTATTGTCAGTTTCACTTGATTATATGCTTCTCAGGCTATCGTTTTGATCACTAGATCCAGGACGAATCTGAAAACACTAATACTTTTTGCGCTTTATAATTGATATATATTCAACCAAATATAACATGTCAACAATCTTATACAAAAAGAGTGGAACACAGTTGTTATTTTTCTTTGGTGTTCGTCGTTTCACTGAATCTCCTAAAACGTTTATTTTCGTGTTATTTAACTCAACATTCATCAATCAGGTTTTGAGTTTCATACGAAACGTTTTTAAAGTCAATCTCATATTAGTATGCTATAATGGCATAATTCACTTGATTTTGTTGTGTAATTTATAGTAATTTATAGTTGCTATATTTGAGTCGATTTTTTCCGCTAGTTACAGGATGCATGGAAAAACAGTTCTATGGGTTCCAGGTATGGATCATGCTGGAATTGCAACTCAGTCTGTAGTTGAAAGAGATTTACTTAAAAAAAATTCATTAAATCCCAGTCAACTTGCTACTCTCCAATTGAACTCATCAGTTTCAAATCCAAGATTATCATTGGGACGCGAAAACTTTATTCAATGTGTTTGGGATTGGAAAAATCAGTTAGTGCCTTCATTTCTCTCTATGTGGTTATTTTTGTATTTACTAAACTCTGTCTAACGTTTTATAGTTGGAGGCAGTTGCCAGAAAACCTTAGACACAGGTTTCGTGATAGTTTTCACTCGCTAACAAAGGTCACGCGCAATCTTGGTGGACAAATACCCACTGTGGGATTCAAACCTGCGTCATTTGATTTCTAAATTATTTGGGTCGCAACTGATTTCCCGTCAGGCTGAGGTGTTTTTGTTGACTGATCAGTGAGTAGTAACTAATGACGTTTTTCTCTAGTCCTTAGTATTGGAAGATAATACCACTTGTTATTTATTTCATTCTAGTATGAAATTTTTAAATAGGACACATCCACTGCTGTACATAGGATTGATCCTAGAGTTCTTCAGTCTCACAGAAAGTAAATTATGTATGTGTATGTGTATGTGGCTTGAAAGTATTTGTATGCCCTGATTGGTGTTGTCATGTATTGAAACTGATCAGTATTTATTACCATATGTGCATATTAGGCGGATTACCTCGACATTGCACTAGTTCACAAACATGATTGTGATTAAAATGTGGATTCCAGGCGGCGCGTTTCGTTCTGCCTGGTATTAACCAGTTGAATGTACCTACATATTGGTATTGGTGTTCGCATCAGAATAAAACCAACAAGAAGATAAAAATGTTTCCAAGTTATGTATGCGTACTCTTAACACAAGTGTTTCTGTATAGACTCACTAGCTTCGCAGTGAACTTTGTGGGATCAGATTCGAGTGAACTGAGTTCAAGTGTCGGTACTTCAACACTAAGATACGGTTGCGCCAAGCTGAAGAGTCTTAATGAAAATGAAATACGCGCCCTGTTATGTAAATGCTAGTAGGAATCTAGGTTTATATATATATATATAAGTAGTTTGTACATTCAGATGTCAATTAATATACATATATATTCAATAATTTATAGGCATGCTAAGTTGATTCGTGAACAATTAGATTATCTTGGTTTGTGTTTGGATTGGAGCAGGGAATTCTTTACACTAAGTTCTGTAAGTTACAGACTTACTGTGAAATTTTTTTATTACTTTCATTTTAATTCTATTTTAATTATGTTAATAAATGAAAATGATTTCTTGAATTTTACACAATCGTATCAGTACGTGACATACCTCAGGAAGCGAAATAAGTAGGTAGTTCAATGATTATTACTTTTGTTTCTGCATAAAACTCTTAATACTATAAATTATACGTATCTGTCAGACTGTGTTGATTAGAAAATTTGTTGCACGTGACTTTATGATGATACCATAGTAAAGAGTAGTGATATGTCCCATCATCATCAGCTACCCGTGTAGCTGTTGATAAGATGACTTTCTTACTCACCCTCATCGTTGGCAATCTAATATTATACCTCTATAGTTTTTTAAATTGAAAAAAATCTGTTTCATTCTATTCATTATAAGCATGTATTTAACAGTTTTCTACGATTATCATCATTTTTCTGATTTACATGATTCTTTAAAAAAATTATTTCTAGGATCATTCTAAATGTGTCACAGAAGCGTTTTTAAAACTGTACAATGCAGGCTTGGTTTATCGTGCTGAAAGCTTTGTATCATGGTGTTGTTATTTACAAACAGCCATCTCCGACATTGAAGTAAGTTGAAACATATGTTTTAGGTTATCACATTATCACAAATATACCAATTCTAACTCTGTTTTCCCATGACATATGCGCGTCAGAGTAAGGCAATGTATCAAGGGAGGCAAGTGACCAAATCAAGACAACATGAATCTTTATGGTCAGTGACCGCATATCTCTGAAGATAGGTGATCTAACATTAATCCATAACCATTTCCAACGCTCTTTTCTTCTTCTGGCCTCATACTTCACAAACACTAGGATTCAATACGATCATATCAGTTCAAGTTTTCATATCTCTTCAAATTTTCGTATATTGTCCGTCTTTATTGTGAATCATTATCATTATTATGGCTGTCTTTTATGAGACGATACTTTTAGAGTTATCAAATTATAATATCTAAAATGAAATTGATTAAAAGTTTTATACCTCAACCAGTAGGTAGCACTGGCTTACACTACAGTTGCAATTTACTAATTATAAGACTGAATGAATTATTTATCACATGATTTGATTAGAGATTTTGACGCTGGTTGACAGTAAATAAAAAATCAAGTTGCCAGTAATAACTCTTGGCCATTGAAACTTAGGTATTTCGTGTCTCTCGATGCATGTATTTTTATTATTATTCTAAACTTATTCTTATCATACTAACTTTTTTGTAGCAGATTAACTTTATTCAGCACTCTTATCTATTTTACATAAAAAGGTTGAGTCGCGTGAAGTCTTAGGTTCAACATTTCTCAATGTACCAGGCTACGATAGACCCATTGAATTCGGCATAATGGATTATTTTGCTTACCGCGTAGTAGACCCACCAAATTTATCATTATCACGACACAATCATTCTGGTTCAAGGTAATTTTAACAAACACTTATTAATATTTGTAATACCAAGTTAGCGTTCTAAAGCTTTTACCTAAATAAATTTTCATTCCTCTTATGCATTAACGATTGCATACTTGTTTATGTGTTGCAATCCGCTGCTGTTCGATTAGTACTAGGGGTATTGTTTAATATTTGGGAAGTGATAATAGGGATTTCGAGCTTAGTCAGTCATAAGCAACTTCGGACCTGACAGGTATGCGCATCAGCTTAAGTTAATAAGCTTAAAACTATTGTCAAATTAGTAGTTGTAATAGTAGTATAGTTGATAGGGAAACAGACTAATTATAAAGAATATGCTTTAAGAAGAATAAGTTCGCTTAATAAAAGTTACGAACTAACTTTTAAATTCAGGAACTACGGGTACCACTGTGGCCGATTCTGAACTACATCATTCAACATGAAAATGATGTCTGTCGTGGGATTCATATTCGTGCTATCCTAATCTGGAGATATTCCTACAAAGTTTTCAGAGGCAGTGACAACTTTCCTCAGAGCTTAGAGGCTTGAAGTACATTACCACTTAGTCGTGATCAGTACCATTTAGATTTCATCAGTCAACTGGCGTTATTTGGTTTAAATCTTGTAATCGTGTTTAACTACCTGTCAGCCTTTCTGCTTTCTTATTTAGTTGTTATTAATATTTGTAGACTAAACGAAATAGTTGTAGCAACGACGCGTTTAGAAACAATGCTCGGTGATGTAGCTTTAATTGTCCATCCAGAAGATGAACGTTACCAGGATTTAATTGGTTGTTATGTAGAACATCCATTTTGTCCAAATAAACGTCATCTTCCAATAATTGCCGATGCACAATTTGTTCAGCCTGAAATTGGTACAGGTAAAATATTTTACATGATTGAGTTTTCGTTTATATAATTGTTTACCGAACAGTTAATAATAATAATATATTCCAGAGTGAACTTTAAGAATTTTGTCTGGTTTAGGATATAGCCAAGTTGGTATAACCTAATGAATAATATATACGTAGTCTCCATTATTTTCCTATACTTTTCCTATACGTTACTTGAATTAAGCGCAGGATTAGAGGTTCTGGAAATGTTCTTTACAGTGAAGTACTTGCACCATATGTATCACAATCAACGTATTATGAACTTGTCTCTAATTCAACCTCATTTTTTACTGTTAATAAAATGTTTGAATATTTCTGAAACTCATGGTAACATGACCGAATATAATAATAATAATAATAATAATAATAATAATATTATTATTATTATTATTATTATTATTATTATTATTATTATTATTAAATGTTTTAGTGACTCATCTGTTTACATTATTGAAATTTTTCGTAATAGTTAAGTTATCTATCTAGGTATGGCTACGTAATTTCGTATTAACCTGGTATTATCATTGCCATTTTCAGTAGTAGCTGTTCACTTTAAGGTGTAAGAAGACGTAAGACCAGAAGCAGATCATATACTTAATGTCACACAACGGTAAAAAGCAGGAATGTGTCGACGTTCGATGAAGATATAATCATTTTAGAAAAATGTATACGGCGAGAAACGCTTATTTTTACGTAACTGCGGTTGACGCAACATAAATTAGCGACATAATTCGATAAACTTCACTTTTTCTATCGTTACACCGATGACATCGACCAGACAAGAACTTCTATTACAGTTTAACATTGTACGTCCGCAGTCAGATTTACTTATGAGAGCGAATGTGAAAATAAATCTCATTTTCTCGACATCCCATTTAGTAAATGAAATGTGTCGATGAGCATAAATCTACGCAGAAAGAATCCTAATGTAAGCCAATACACTTATTTTTATTCCATCAAATCTATCCGCTACAAAAGAAATCTGGTTAGATGTCCTACGAATAGACCATGAAGTATATGATGACAACGTAATCCAAGAACTAGAGCTTATCGACAGTATGCTGACGGATCCAAGTTATCCGAAAGCGTTTTTGCAGAATGATATGAATTCAGTTAATGAGAAATCAGAGACATTGGCTACCAGCAAGAAGCTCGTATTCCAAAAACTACAATTCAGCAGAGGTGTGATTTGTTGAGATCCTATTCGAAGAAATAGTAAGGGTGGTTTAAAGGACTTTCTACACAGAAAAATTTAGTCATTTTGTATGAATCAAACAAAAAATTGGTTAGTTAAATTTACCTGCTCCAAATGTATATATCAACTCAACTGCCCTTGTGGCAAAGACTACGTAGAACGTAAAATTAGGTAACTTATCCAACGAATGAATGAATATCTTCTATCATGGTTCGGTAAGAGCCAAATAACAACTATATGTAGCTCGATTTAACCTCATTTGTTAGATAACAGCCATGTTACAGAGAAAACTAAGTCATTTAATGTAATATATTGTATACCATCAAAGTTTCTTAATGGGATCCGTATTCTTTTATTACATATATGTACATCTGTTTTGTTTTTATTTCATCTCCGTAGTTTTTTTCCTTACCCCCTTTCGTGTGTCGTCTATATTACTGGAGCCTTTATCCACGCACTTCCTATTGCGTAGTTTTTGACGATTATTATTCTGATAATCAGTGTTGAAATATTTATTCTGGTTGTTTTTATTGTTCTTATCATTATTACTAGTACACTTATCCTCTTACTATTAATTTGCACTTATGATCAGCAGTTATGTAATTCATCTACCTCATTGTCACAATTGGTTCACAAATTGTCTTAACTAGTTTAGCACTTTTTATATTTGCGTATAAATATTATTGTATATTGGACTAAGGCCTGATAAAGAACTAATTGATAGCAATATTGTTTCCTTATGTATTGTTGCAATTAGAATTATATTTGCTAAAGTGTAAGAAATACAATTTTTCGCACAATAAAATGTATCCATTTTATTTCATTTAGCTCTTATTGATTGCTTACATTCTGTAATATTCCGGTATCAAAACGACTAGTGGATATCATCATGCCCAGAAAATTAATGTTGATCAGAGTTTAATGTATACACGTATAGTGCGTTCACTTTCCACATTATGTAACTCCCTTCTCCCCCCCATTCAGCCACATTACCTTTAGATATTTTTCTAATTGGTGTTTTATAACGATACTTTGGTCATTCTACTTAACGCCTTATTCATTCTCGGTTACACTAAACTTATACGTGTTTACACCAAATTTTGACAAACCCTGTTCGTTGTTCTCGATATTTAAAAATTATGGATTGTATGTAGCTGATAAATCCCTAGTGAATGAATATGAATTTATTATTGGTATGTCTTTTTGTGGACGTTGCTAAAAACTGAAATTAATTAGTATCTGTTCAAGTCCTGGAGTGAATATCGTCACTTGTAGACAAGCTCATCCCGATGACGAGTCTCAAGTAGAACGAAACGTACTTCCTAGACTGAGCATGTCAACAACAATCCAACTTCAGTAAGAATTCATATCCCTTCTCCTTCTACCTGTGAATTCGTGGTTTTTGCACATAAAGTGTAAGAAATGCGTTGTACAAATGGATCTGTAACAATGTCGGGTGTTTTCTGTGCACTGCTACTTGCTTACAAGCATTACGAATACACGGACTGGAAAAATATAACGTGAATTGAGTATATATGATTCATATTCGTTTATATAGTTGATTTATTGCAACGTAGGACTAATCATGCCTTCTATATTTCTCAGTTATCAGAACTCAAGTTATCGGGACTTGATCTCATGAGGGAACTAAAACTAACAGATCATCTGCAGACGAATCGCTACCGGTAGACCGCTTGATAAAGACCTTTAGAGCACTGTATTAGGATAACATTGCAGTGTCTTTACGGATGAGTTGGGCTAGCGCACTAAGTTCATAGAGGTCTTTATTTTTAGGCGTTTAGTTACATCTCCGTTCTGACTTTAGAGACTGGCTCCTTATACAACTTTACCAATCATGAAAGAGAAACTAAGGCGTTTTCAGAAGAGTCTAGTTGTCGAGCCATTAAATACTTTCAGATAGACAACATCAATAATGCCGTCAAGATGTGTAACGAAATATCTGACTGTGTTCAGCTTACTCAGCAGAACTGAAACCATAGAAGCCCACCAATATCCACTTCTATTAATGGAGGACCTGTGTGCCATGCTGAATGGCGGTTAATGTTTCTCAAAGTTAGACCCTTCTGAAGTCTATCCGTTGACTCCTGTAACATAAAAGTGTGAAAGCTGATCTACCATCAAAAGAGCGAGGAGAGAATCCACCGACAAAGCTACAGTTGACTTTAAGGGGACGATAGTATCCAGGAAACTCAAAATCGGGGAAGCATTTGTCGGCTTACAGTAAAGCCGAAAGAATTGTTGAATCAGTCAATAAATATTCTATTTGATTAACACTCAGTAGAAATTTTGTAAGTGTCGATAATTCATCATCTCACTGGTCTATTGCTCTACTTTTTGATCTCGGATTGAATGATCTTCGGCTATGATTTTTAATCTGCTGAAACCTATAATTACACATACTTGTTGTACATATTCGACGCTTTTTTGGGTAAAAGTTTTTCCTCTTTTCTTTTTTGATTTGTAACGTGGGACATTTGGGAATTCGAAGTTGGGGAGGTAGAACTCAAGTTAGAAGTCGGCATTTTAGGTAACCTACGTCGAATTCATGGTTTCTTTAATAATCAAATGGGATTGTTTTAAGAACACCAAAGGAATGTTATTCATTCAAATTCAGACATAATATGGAAGAAATGTGCAGTATTCGTGACAAACTCTTCTGTCACAACCAATTTCGGTTTTGGATTGTTCTTGTGTCTATTGATCTATGAATTAAATAACTGCAGGAGTACTGAGTGCACGCTGTTAAAGACTCTCATTATGAAAAACAGCAGAAGTCCAGTGCTCACTGGATTTCATTGGCAGTCAATCTGTGATGAATAGCGCTTACATTTTAAATTAATAACCACTAAGTGTACTAAATCGGATGCAACTCGATGATTTGGACTTTGCGGATGATCCAGCTCTCTTAGCGCATACACACCAACAGATGCAAGCAAAGGCAACCAGTGTAGCAGCAACTTCAGCATCAGGAGGCTTGAACATACATAAGGGAAAGAGCAAGATTCTTAAATACAACACAGGGAGCACCAACCCAATTGAACTTGATGGAGAAACTCTGGAAGATGTGGATACTTTAACATACTTCGGAGCATCATCGATGAACAAGGAGGGTCGGAAGCAGATGTAAAGACAAGGATTGGCAAGGCAAGGGCAGCATTCTTGCAGTTGAAAAACATCTGGAACTCAACACAAATATCAACTAACCTCAAAGTCAGACTCTTCAATTCGAACGTGAAGACAGTCCTGCTGTATGGGGTTGAAACTTGGAGAATTACTGCAAACATCATCAGAAGTGTACAAGTATTTATAAACAACTGCCTACGAAAGATACTGAATGTTCGTTGGCCGGAAACCATCAGCAACAGCTTACTATCGGAGAGGACAAATCAACTTCCAGCCGGAGAGGAAATTAGGAAAAGACGTTGGAAATGGATAGGACATACATTACGCAAACTATCAGACTGCATCACGAGACAAGCATTAACATGGAATCTTGTTGGGAAACGGAAAAGAGGAATGCCAAAGAGCACGCTGCGTCGAGAATTGGAAGCAGACATTAAAAGGATGAACAGCAACTGGAAACAATTGGAAAGGATTGCTCAGGACAGAGTTGAATGGAGAATCCTGGTGAGCGGCCTATGCTCCTCAGTGAGGAGTAACGGGCATAAGTAAGTAAGTACTCAATCAATCTAATATTAGTTTATTTAACTTACCTAGAAAATACAAGCAATAATGAGCTTTATTTTTATCCATGTGCGTCAAAGCACCTGTAAGTGCTTTTTCTCATTATGTCGTTCAGTGAATAAAAAATTTCTACTTTACTCTTTATTTCAATTAATCATTAGGTGTTGTGAAGCTTAGTCCAGGTCACAGTCAAGTTGATTGGGAAGTAGCTAAACTGTATCAACTGCCTGTTAAACACGTGATTGATAATTCTGGGTGTATAACGAGTACAGGAAGTGAATTCGATGTAAGTTTCCTTATAAAGATTCTCTTAAAGATTTTTGTATTTTGTTATCTCATACCTTCTATTAACATGACATTTATCAAATCATCTTTGGAAAGGAAAATGATAACAACCATGTAGACAAAATTCTGATATAATCAGGCAATATCAATAAAAACATATGTTTGATAGTAAAGTTGCCACTTAGTGAAATGAATTAGTCATACTTTTGGGTTGATTAAACCGAAATTGAACAGGTTTCCAGCCTGTATGTAAGTAATTTATTTATTTTGTGTACAAACTAAAACCTAGGTGGTAAGAATGTGGATAACCGGTTTACAATTAAGCAACAATAAGTTTGAAAAAAGGGTGTTTAAGAGTTAGTAGTTTAAATAGAAGCTTGGAATTAGAAACACGAGTAATTCCCACAGTGTTCACCGAATACACGATTAAAGTATGATTACTGACCTCAAAAGTAGCTTTCAAAATTTGTCGTTTTCACGTGTTCGCTTCATTTGATCAAATATTTGTCTATATCTTATCTTAGGGACTACCTCGATTTACTGCACGCCAACGTTTGGTTGAACGACTTACTGAACTCGGTTTATATAAAAGTAGACAGAATGTAGGAGTTAGTGGAGGTCGGACTTTATTGCCAATCTGTTCACGATCTGGTGATATTATTGAACCAATGATTCGAAAACAATGGTTTGTACGTACAAAAGAGTTAGCTGAGGCTGCAGTTAAAGTAAGTCAGTCAAAAAAGAGATATTGCCCCTGCTTTATCTGTCAGTATTATTGCGTTGTTATTTTGTTGACTATTTTGTACACTTTTGTTTCTGTCATGTGTAGAACATACATATACGTCTTATGGGAAGTATGGTTGATACATCTTTAGAACCTTATAGGAAATAAGAAATTTATTAATTATATAACATCTAAGGTTTGGTATAAAAGTTATATTTTTGTACAGTTATCAACTGCGAAATTTAAGAGTAGGTTTAGCTATGCCTAAAACAGATTATTTACATCTTAATGCGGGCATGCCGTGCTCCTATAGTTTATTTCTTATGACCAGTCTTTTCACAGTGATTTAGTGCAACGGCTAGAGAAACTATTTTTCTTAAATGGACTTTGTGTTTTACTTATGAATTGTGGTGATTTCTTGTTTCATGTTTTCTAGGACGTTGAACATTAACAGAAAAATACTAGATCTCAAGTATTTGAAGGCAGTCGTATTATTCAAAATGAACTATAGCTTTTTATGTTTTATAATGAAATGCTAGGGCTTTCCACACCAATACATTACGGTGTTGTGCTGAATGATCATAGTACACAGTTTTGTTTTTAGTGATTATTTTCTGTTTGTAAATTTAGTTCTTAAAACTGCTTTATAACTTCATAATGTATTCCGATTAGGCCACATATAACTCTAAATATTTTAATGTGTACATAACTATATTTTGAATCATTGATGTTTACTCTTTTACGGTTTTCTATAATATTTCAAGGCTGTTCATTCTGGTCAATTGGAATTGTTTCCATCAAATCAGAAATTAATTTGGTCAGATTGGTTGAATCCAACAAATCATAAAGATTGGTGTATAAGCCGTCAACTTTGGTGGGGTCATCCCATTCCAGCCTATAGAGTGAGTTATCGATTCGTGGTTTTTGTTATTTCATGTTTAAGCAAATCAGTATTTCATGTTAATCCTCATTCTGAAGATTCGCGAAAAAAATCCTGGTATTCACATTCATCATGATTTATAGTATCCTACAACCCTACCTCCAGTGTAATTTCTTCTCATTGTGCTTTCATTTTGAAAACTGTATGCTATTTATTTCGACCATTTGCCTACTCTGCATTACATCGGGTATGTTCATTGCACACGATTGTGAGTAACTCCATACGCATGATTTAAAATCCAAAATGAAAATTGAACCTTAAATTACAATACCCACTCATTGAACGAACGGAAAAATGACTGAAAGTTTTGGTGCACCATGGACATTGAAAACGTTACCTATAACTTCAACTCATTAATGATAGATATGTTGTTAATCAAAATATTGCCTACGACTATGAATGTATTCGACAGATTTCTAGTTATTCATAGTACTAAGTGAACTAATTTTATTTATCATTCTTTACATATAATCTTGTAAAAGATATTTATACTTCCTATGAAATAACTTCAGATAACAATCTTACGTTTTCAGAGTTATCTATATTTGTACAAATTAATAACATGCACGATATGATTATAAATTTCATTATCTTCAAATCAAGCAAGTCTACTAAATAAGTTATCATGGTTCGTAGAATATGTAAAGGAAAATGTTAGTGAAAAGATAATTAATATGAACCTAATAGGAATAAAATTTCACCAATATAGCTGTTTTATCATGAGAAATGTTAATTAGGTCAAACTGATTATCAGGTAATGGAGTACTGGTGTAATTATTTATGATAACATCGAGAGTATAATTAAAGCGATAATCGGGTGATAATAAATATTGTACTATTTATAATAAAAATATGATATTTATCATTCACAGTTAATTAAAATTATTATTGAAATTAGTTATTCCTTCGAAATATTACTAACCTGTTAATGTTTGTTTGCAATTAAGTATCAAAATACATGTATACAAGTAATTTATTTAGTGCTAGAATAAAAGTAGATACAAATTAACTGACAAACGTATTTCATTTCCTGTTGAAATTATTTTATTACGATGTGGTGTAACTAGCAGTCCATAGCTATTAACTACGCTTCAATATACCTTTCTTTCTTAAAAATATACACTAAGTTTTTAGGTTTATAACCACCTATTATTCAATTGTCGTTTCTACCAACACATATAAGGTAAACAACTTTTAAATTACTCAATCTTTCGATACACAGTTGAATAGATAGCCACTTCAATATTAGTATTCTATTTTCTTATAAAAGTACCAACGATATCAAATGTTTATGTTTAGTTATTAACAAAGAATTTTCAACAACTCAATGAAAATGACAATTGCTTATCCATCAAACTTTAAGAAACCCTTTTTAATATTCTCCTTTTATGTTGGATATATTATCTCATAAAGATAGTAGAAAAGGCGAAAATAGAAATTTAGCATTTCGTTAATTACCATGTTTTTTTCTTGTGTATATCTGCTAATGAAGGTTAATTGGAATTTCTGTTACATCGTGAGCTTATTTAGTTTCAACATTGAATACCATATCTATGTGTGCATAAATCTATGCTAATTAATCATTTGAAACTATTTAAGTAATTTGTTTAATTCTCTTGGGGAAATTTTAGATATGTGTTTTGAATTACAGTGATAATTAAATTACACTAAGTTCATTGCTACTTTTTTTATTGAATTGACCTAAGTGTTTAGAACTAAGTACTATATACTGATAGTAACCAATCATATTATTTGTCTTATTGTTTCACACTACTGATCTCATCCTATTAATTACTCCATGTATCTATGAGTCTTGAAATTAATATTTCCATGGTTGCTATTTTCATCTTTCTCAATGATCTGTTTATATGGGATTTGGTTATTTAAATAAAATAATGATGCAATAAAACTTAGATTCTTATATTTTGGCACTTTTTAGGCGCACACTAGATAGCCACCTTTATAGTTTTCAATTTCACGACATTACATTTCACTATCAGTCTATTTGTTAGGGATTTCTCAAATTTTTTCGTAAGACTACTGGACAACTAAATTTTATTTTTAGTTCATTTATTGACTATATTGATAATCTCTTCATCCTTTAGTTTTGTCTAGGAATACTAGTAAATTAGATCTAAAAATCGCGTACATATGTAACCCTTTTCTTCCAGTTTATACAGTGACATCTTGAAATATACCAATCACTCATATGGATTAGAGCAAACTTTAAAATGTTCCTTACTCATAGTTACTAACTATCACTACGCTTCAAAATTTGGAGCATTAAAGTTATCCTTCTCGTATTTAGATTGCTTTTCATCATTAATGTTGTTTCTTTCTAAATATTCAATCGTCAAGGTTACTTCGTCTAACTCAGACTCAATCGATAATGGTCCAGATCGGTGGATCGTAGCACGTTCACTTAATGAAGCTTTAAGCACCCTAACTGATTCTGGAATTGAATCAAATGATTATCAACTTATACCAGGTAATTTTCTTACTATAAAGCTAATGTTTACAAATTTTAGTACTAATGTATGCAGTTTGTTATTTATCTTTAATAGGATTTTTCTCTTCTTCCTCTACTACTACTACTAATAATAATAATAATAATTATTATTATTATTATCATTTTTACATTTATTATTTGTATTATAGATTTGCTTTATTGGACTGGAATTCCTGAATAGTATCACTGATTAGACCGTCAACTTAAGTCAAAATATGTTTACATTAACCTGATTTTCCAATCATTCACTTTTATTCTGCAACAACCGTTATATTATTTATTGTTTTGCGATTTATATTCGATAAATGTTGAGAGTTCTAACGATAAAACTGATGAAGTGAATTTTACGTTTATGTTGTTTATGACTTTTTATAGTTATGGGTTTAGTTTTACTGAGGTATATAGATGTTAACCTTACACATTGATTCACTGTTGGGTAATGATCAATGTTATGTATGACGTGTCCTGTTTAACCCTGGTCGAATTTTATAGATCAATCTACTATGTGGTCTAAGTGAGTCGGCATATCTGACACTATGTTGTTGATGTTATTTTGTTTAAGGTAGTTGCCAGAAAACCTTAAACTTAGGTTTCGTGCTTTTTATTCCTCATCATCAAGACGTACCTTCAATCTTGAGGAAATAGATACTCTTTGATTGATTCAGTCCTGGACCACTCAGTTCCACAGTTTATGATCGTTATTACTGAGTTATTTAAACCGAGACTGTGATTATAGTGTTTGATCGGAGGTGATAACTTTTATGTTTGCACTGATATTCATTTTCTTTAGAATTCAGATGTTTCTTAACATGTTCAAGGAAAATTTGTAAAACTGAAGTTGAAAGTTACCTATCTCTTGATTCCACTCAGAACTAGGGACTCCGATTATTGCATATGTATTAAATCAGTTCATTTGTACAACCTTATTTCCGACTATTTTACTTCCTTGGTCCTATTACTTATATTTGAAGTGAGCTCTAATAATGTTGTCCAAAACCACAATGAAACCTTTTCAATTCAGTTTAGAGGAATCGACATTACTAAACGCCTCCACTTGAACTACAGATTCTCTCCCTTATTCCAGTATGCTTATTTTTGTATGAATCTAATGATGAGTTTACTTGCTTGCTCAACCTAATTTTGTTGTTATTTTCAGACCCAGATGTTTTGGATACTTGGTTCAGTTCGGCATTGCTACCATTTTCAGTATTTGGTTGGCCAAACTATGTAAGTCATTATGATTTTAATTACAAATCGTATGATAGAGTGCTCATAAAATCTTTTTTTTTAATATTGTATTTATTTTAACTGTAGTATTTCTCTCGGTGATGCTCGTGCGTAGGTTTGAATCGCTCTCAGACTAGTTTGACCTGACTTGATATTATCTCGGTATTTCGCAAGTAAATTTATGATATGTACACTTATATACTAGTAATTTTTAAATATTTTTTAAAGATCAGATTTTCTTACGAAGTACTTATCACATGTGCTAGGTTTTTGAATAGTTTGAGTTCATCTTTGGTTTTCAGATTCCAAAATAATTAATAAACTTTCACAGTTTGTAATGATTCAGTCCAAGCGCTGCCAGAATGTTTAAGCTATGAAGAGGTTTTATAACTGCTATCAAGTAGGTCTTTTTATGTGTAACTGGCATAAACTTACATGCTCTATTTCCACGTTTCATACTTTTCGGTTGTAAAATCGAGTAGTTGAATCAATAAGTTCACAGCTCATCACACTATATACTATCATGCGGAAATAATTTATATAACAGAAAATTCGTTGGTCAAATCGACTAAAATGTTAAAACCATACATATCTACATTAAGTATGTGTTTTAATGATAAGCTCCTTGACTACAGTACAGGGTTCGAGTTTCTTTAAAATTGCACTACCTCACTCCTAATAATTAATAAGTAAGGAACGTGAAACAAGCAGCATATTCTGTTGGTTACATTGACACCAAGTTATTTTCCTTAATAGTGAATACATTGCAAATCATATTGTTTGAATTTAATCTAAATTAATATTTCCAGAGGTTAGCTAGAGCAACACATTATTATTACTGTTATCGTTATCACTATTATTATTATTATTATTCCTGCGTTAATTTACGTGCGCATACTTTAATCATTTAGTTTGTTATTTTAATAAAAATTTTCCAACGCTTACATAATATTTATACATTTTCATACTTATTTTAGACGAAAGATTCTCGTTTCTATCCTTTACGTTTATTAGAAACTGGACAGGATATACTCTTCTTTTGGGTTGCTCGTATGGTTATGTTGGGTATTTTCTTAACAGGACAACTCCCATTCAAAACTGTATGTATATAAAATTAAGACTTTAATTTACAGGTTATCTTTTTTGTGTCTTTGTACTTTTTATATTAATAGAATATTTTAAATAAATTATGTTTTATGACTGTGGTTGTCTCCGTAGTTTTCAACATTCACTTAAGAAGGTCATACACTGCAGTTGCAGTCACTCTCATTTATTTAATCAATGCCCCATATTAGAGTTTAATTTTTATTAAGTATTTCTTTACATGCGGCTGAAGTAATCACCAAATGTCTACTATAAATATGTCCAATGTAACGTAGATAGACATCAGAACATAAATACAATAAACCTTAGAAGTTCAAATGAAATTACTCGGCGATATTTAGTACTCGCTTACTTAATGATACGATACACTATACCGTTATTGGAGACTTTGAGGATAACCCCAGCTGGTTTGTCTATGTTCGAAATATTCGAACAATGTAATTCGCCTTTCCAAATAATATTTTTGTAGTTATATCATTATCTGATGATCAGTGGTTTTTTACTTCTATCTGTTATAGCTATTTTAAAAAATGGGAATAAATATCCATTTATTTTTTTAAAATTATACACATCATTACTGTTGCAAAGTTTTGAACAATATAAAAAAAACGTTAGTTAGCTAATCAAAATACCTTATTTCGGAACTGTCACTTATTACCTGATGTATTGAATTGTATGACAATTGGATAGGCTAACTAATTTTATTGATTTAATCATATATAATATGTATTCATGATTAATCTTAAGCTCTTTTACTGAATTCATATTTTAGCAGTTTGTTGGGAAGTTCTACTACATTTCGTGAAATTACAATTTGTTCATTCATATAAATATTTCTTTTCATTCAAAGGTTCTTTTACACGGCTTAGTGTGTGATTCCTCTGGACAAAAAATGTCTAAAAGTAAAAATAATGTAATTAACCCATTGAAAATTATTCATGGGATTGGGAATCTTTCAAAGGTAAATTATTGTATTTTATTAAATATTTTCGAACTGTTAAAATTGTTAGTTTGCGAGACATTCTAAATTACATTGCAAAAAAAATCATTTTAACTTCCCCAAATTATGAATAATACATCGCTATAGTATGTATGTCATGAAGCCTGCAGTACTTTTGACACACCCGATCTATATATAGAGACAGGAAGTAACATGTTGCGAAGTGTATCGATGACTCAGATGCTTTCAGTCTTTATTCTCTTATGAATCTTAGGTTCTAGTACTTTTCTTTCACTTATACCTGCTTTTCATGTAATCACCTTTAACCAATTTCTTAATGTTTAGTCTTCCTGGTATTCATCGCTACAATAATTACTTTGACTTCTTTGTAGCGATCTGCTTAAAAATCTTGGCCATCCAGTTTGCCAAATTTCTAAATATTTTAACGAGTTACTTTTTTGTTTGTTTCATTCAGTCATGTTATAAAATCGTATTGTATATTTACGAGCTTATCAGTAAGTTAGCCATCCATTAACAATTAGTAACCTGACGCATATATGCACATGGATTCCGGTTCCCATATCACTATATCATGACGAGATCAAATTTACAAGAATAGCACAACAATATAATACAATAGGAAGGAATAAAGAAAAGGTATATGTAAAAGAATAATTGAACTTAACATCTAGATAAAGATAACGAGTGAATACACTTAAGCCACTGCAACCGATTCTGAGCCATTTCACCCAACAGCTCAAAGCACCTATCATGGTTATCACCTGGACTTCACCTACGTGATCTGCATCTACCAAACTAAGAGTCGAATACTTCATTGAATGATGCATTCCACCACATCCAACATCGCACAATAAGGTAGGCGGTGGTTGGGCATACTCAACATATGTCCAAACCATCTCAATCGATGAAGGCTTACAACCTCATCAACAAATTTACCACTCTACAGAGATTCAATACCTAACATCATTATTACTTACTCGATCATTTCACAATACATGAGTGATACTTCGTTGATTCCAATGATCAAAGACCAGAAGCTCAGACATGTAATCTATATTTAAGTTGGGTCGTAACTGGTAAGTGGAATCCAGGAAGCGCGAGATAAGTTGAGCAATGTTCAGAGCACTCAACTACTTCACTCCGCATGACAAATATGCGCAACGATGTAGACCAGTCTCGGAGTAATATTTTGCATTCGAATGGAGAGAAAAGCATCCCAAATATGCTCGTATTGTTACTCAAGGTATCTAGAAGACTCTACATATTGTCAGCATCTTCACCTAATATCACCACATTGTCTACATATTCAAAATCGATAAGTGGATCTCTTGGTAGGAGGTCAATTCCTAAAAGGCTAATGATGAAAGTGAGACTTCTATGATGAAATCGAGTGAAAAGTGGGATGAGGGGTAACCCTAGGAATCACTACTTGAGGCTGACAATTCTCGTATCAGTTTGCTATCAGTTCTAACTCAACTAGCCGTGTTCGAGTAGAGAGTCGTTATGAGGTATATGTACTTGTTAAATACTTAATTTATTGACACGCTACTCGATCTATGTAGTCTTTAAATCAGAGAATACGACTAATGCCAGACGTTGGTAAGTATGCCTCGTCCAAGTCTAAAATCAACCTAGTTGAATTTTTTACTGAAAATAATACTTGTGAAAAAAAATCGCTCAGGATGCACATATAGCAACAATGACTGACCAGCTTCAGTCTATAACAAATCAACGGGAATATACAAGCTCTTCCTAATACCAATGTGCCCGTTGCACAAGTGTGACTGTCTGGACTCAGTAGTCTAGTGGTGAACGCGGTGGCGTTCGACACGAAACGGACTGAGTTCGAATCCCAGTGTGAACATCAACATTGGGATGCAGGTACATCCAGCCGATGAGTCCCAAATAGGACGAAACGCGCGTCCTGGATTCCAGTTGCCAGTCACAATCCAAATTGTATACTACATTTCCGTTGTTGTTACTTTTCATCATTCACAGCGCTTGTGGGAATGAGTTTTCTAGTCTCCATCAGTACAGTAAAAGTTTCAGAAATCTATTGGTCTTCCCTAACCTTTAGATTTAGGTTAAATGGAAATATTCCTGATGAGTTCACAGCCACTTTAAAATCGTTCCCTACTTCTTTAAAATTAATCTGCTGTCTATTAACAACTAAGTTACCAGCGAATCCTTCTTTGAAAGCATTCTTGGCCTTAACATTCTATAGTTGACATCTAAGGAGTTTTCATTTTGTGACCTTTCTGCCTCTAGTAAAACACACAGAAATACGTGATCTAATTAAGGTGTAGTCAGAATTTAAACACGCTCTTTAGAATGAGCAGCAGTCCTCTACGTAACCCATCTAACTACAGCTGCCGCCGGTGTGGTCTACTTATGCCCATCGTTATGTTGATGTTGGAGGTCGTGAGGTTAAACGATGTTTCTCCTTGTGCTTAAAGTTTGTGCTCGTCTAACGTAAACCGTGGTCTGAACATAAATACATCTACTATCCATTCGTTTGGTTTGGATAACGAGAGATCCACCTATATTTTCTAGCTTGATTTAGCCTACTAACTTGGGTAATAAAATCTTTTGCTACGATTGCTGTGTCTGAGTGCTAGAGGGCTCATTTCCAATCCATCTGTGCCGCAATCAGTGGGAGTATTGGCAGAAATGATAAGCACCGGCGTGTGCACATGTCTTTTCGAAGTTGTACCGTTCCATTTAGATAGATAGTACATAAACGACTGCCAACAGTAATATTTGAGATGTTCCCAGAATTCTCATGATAAACCTATTATTTTTGCCATTTACTTGTGGAAATTTAAATTTCTTATTCTCGCTCCAAAATGCGCCCTTTTCACCTTCAGTTTGTGTTTCCCACCTAGTAAGACGCTAAACCATATTGGTTCGTTGTTTATTTTGGTATTTTATTTGTGACACTTCCGAGGGCATTCTCTTTTTTATATATACGCATGAGTTAAGTGTTTGCTATCTGTCTAACAGGCTGCCCGTAGAATCAAGGCTTTTTGCTGAAGTTGAAATTCATGCTCTTGTTAACTGGGCGAGGGCGCAGAGGTATGGCTTACCTCACCTGTTGTTGTGTTGTGTGTCATACGTTTGTTAGCAGGTATCGAGGTATCATCTTAATTTGCAAACCCTAGCAAGGAATTGGCTTGTGAAGTATCTGTTTTGCTTGCAAACCTGATGAAATGCCTACGCCAGTAAGTCCACGGGAACTACTGTCGAGCCCCAAGAAGAAAAAGATTAAATCGCGTTGTATCTCCATATTGATTAGGCAAAGTCGGATGAATGACTACTTTGTGGTCCTGTATACGTTTTTTGGAGACATCCCATTTATAAACTGCAAGAAATTCTATTATTCTTTCTAACTTGGTTGGTTGACCGACTTGACGCAATGTTTCCACATTAAAAGTTTTTACATGAAGTTTAGAACACGTTTTCAAGAAACCGGGGACAATATTTTGAGGATTCTAATTACCAGTACTGGTGGCATGCATAAGAAAGACGTCGGGAGAATGTTTGCGTTGAAAAGTGAAAGTATTACAAAGGGGAGAACTGGTTTAGTTATGAACAGGGTGGTCCCGAGTGTTGTTAGAGGTATGATGGCAGTTTAAATTTTCCGTTTGCCAACAATGCGTAAAAGTTCTTCGCCTGGAAACAAGTGGACTGGAGAAGGTCTTGACGACCCCAGAATGTGACCGCAGTATTCAAGAAAAAACTCCTTTACCCCAGTCACACATGACTCATTGACAAATGGTTTTTGATTACAGCGAATGTTGTAAGATGGTCTATTTTGAATGAATGTGCAGTTTATCTTGATAAATATCAAACTGATAATTTTGGTCTTATATATGGAAAGAACCTGAAATGCCTTGTGAATTCACATGACGTTCGTAGCATTAGAGATTCCATAATAAGAACTGTCGAGTGTCACTTATCTTGATGTGACTTTCATTTCTAATTTATCTTGGTTATCACATGTTTATATTATAGAAAGTTGTCATTTCAATTTATCATTCAAAGAGATTGCGTGATTTTCGCGTTACTAGACATTTATTAATACAATTTGTCAAAAACCACATGTTGCCTATTATTCCATACTTTTCCTTATTATTTTTTCTTGAACTTTTGAAAAAAGACCATTTTGCATAATGAAGTTGTAGGAGATGATCTGATTAGGAATCTATGCTTTTGAAAATATAGGTTATTACATATTGTAAGGATCCATACTTCTTCTGAAACTTTCATCTGAATTTTACATACACGCACATACATCCTTTACGTCATATATATATATATATATATATATATATATATATATATATATATATATATACGACGTGTATTTTTAATAGACTAACCTGTTGAAATACGTACGCTGAAAATTCCTGTATGTACTAGACATCTAATGACGAATACAGCACATGTTACTATTATCATCTTGTGATATGGCAATGTAAGCTAACACAAGCTGATCCCAGAGACAATGATTATCATTTAACTTACTGACGACAGTACCATTATTTATAATCATCATAGTAACATAGTGATTGGAAAGTTAACTAGGTATTTTGTTATCGTTTTCATTTTTTGTTATCTCCCAAAGTATTTTTTCCCTACTTCATCTACACTATTTAGTCTAAATACTTAGTTTTACGAACGTTGTCTTTTTTGATTTTTAAAAATGAAGTTTTCTCTTATTTCCAAAAGTCATCATAATTTGTTCATCCTTTTTTTGTTAGTTTTTTTTTAACTTATTTATTTATTCAGTAGAAAAATCTTTTATTTTCTTTCTTGCGTGTTTAATAATAACAACTTTGTTATTTGTTAAATTTTATGTTGATTATATCATTAAATTGGTACATCAGAAATTCTGTCCCTAACACTTTGTTTCAAGGGGGTAAATTGGCTTTTTGTCATAGTTCATTATTTTTTTATTTTGATACTAAATTACACACATGAGAAGGCATATATATATATATATATATATATATATATATATATATATATATATATATATATATATATAATCAGTGATTAAAGTAAAATACTATTTCATTATTCGAAAATTAAAATGTGTTGTTTATGCCTACGGTTGGTTTTACGAGTTCATCTAATAATACCAATGATATACTACTCATCAATTTAAACTTCTATTCCTTCTGGTAAACAATTCATATTTCATTTGTTTCATTTGATATTACTCCATTGTTTTAAATCAAACTTTTCCTTACCTAATTCACGATTAAACAGTAAACTTGATCAAGTATTCAAAAGTATGAATTGTAACATTACAGTGACGATTGTGTATTCACTCTTTATTTTTTTAGAGATCTTAAATGCCATTCTTATATCTTTCATATGGTTGATTTATTTATTTCTTTTGAATTATACTGTGTTGTTAATATTTTAAATTTGATCACTTCGTGCCAGTGTAGTATACCAACTTGAACCGATAAGTTTGTGTGTCAGGTTCTACGTTATTTTTGACTGATTGATTAATTGTAACCTACGAAAACCTGCTGACGTTATCCACAATGTTCCCAGTGTTAACTAGAGTGGTGTCCAGCATTGTCGGTTGTTTTACGGTTTAGCGCACGAGTATTGAGTAATAGTCCATTTTTTTCAAAGTTTTCATTTTAGGCATGTGAAGATGCATATATTTATCTATCATGAATATATCTGGTGTAACATAGTCTTTCAGTATAACTCAACCCTTGGTACCAGAGGAAAAATATAAAAATAAGAGTTAGAACTTTAAGCAAGGTATTTATTCAAAACTAAACTCTAATTCTCAGCACTCATACACTGAACGGAAGGTAAAGTAACCAAAAGTTCTTGGTATAATATTCTTAACGAACATTGTAAATATTGAGGATAAGTGATTCTTTTGGCAGAGTTATGTATGCTTTACATCTTCTAGTCCAATTGAAAATCCATACTGATGTATTGTGAGGAACTTAGCTTAATAAGTATTACTAGATTGGGATCATTAATTTTAACTAGTCATTCATTCATCAACAAGTAGTAACCACATTTTCATTTATTTACTCTCTCCGAGAAAAGCTGACCTTTTTTTTGAAATGTGTTACCTTGCCATCCGACTTCCTGCCACTAACAGATTCTAATCACGTTACATCCGTTTCGGCTTAGCCGTATTGTCTTTGTTTTTTATACATCTCGGTGCAAATACAGGTACATAAATGTGTATATAATGACTGGACTGTATCAAGTTAATGTAAACACTATAGTCTATTTTGTGGCAATCTGAATTTGATACTTTAGTTTTTTTTTCCTTAATATCGTTTGTTTTTCTCTTGTTGTCAGATTGTTTACAGGTTGAATCTTACTTTTTTTCGCAGGAAACCGTTGGATCATCAATTCAAGTATTAGGGGCAGATGCCTTAAGAGCTGCATTGTTAACTCATCAATTATCTCAGTCACATATCAATTTTGATGAGAATGTTGTACTTGAAATGAGGAAATTTTGTAATAAGGTAAAATAGAATTTTGTTTTTGTACTGTTGAATTCTTAAATTATTACCATAACTTCGATAGTACCGAATGTAATGGTATTAATTAATGTAGCTCCACTATTCAACGCTGTAAATGAAATAAAAACGTTGATTGATTATCTGTTAGTCAGAAGCTAAATGTTAATGCGAATTAAGTGGGAGGTTTAATTTCTAGTAATTTGGATTCGTGAAGTTGCAGAACATAACTTTGAAATACAATCCTTCTACTAAGCTATAAATGTCGGCTGAGATTATCCACAACCTGTTCAATACTCAACAAGAATGTTCTATCCAAAATTTTCTGCTATTTTTACATGTGGATGTCTTGTTAGTTGCCCTGACTTATCTACAACTTCTGGAAATTTAAATATCGTTCGTAAAAATCTGTTTTTGAACAGGCTGTTGCACTATGGCTATAAACTGAAAATTTCTTTCCACGCATATCTATATGTATTTTACAGATATGGCAAACAGCTCGTTTTGTTTCAATTCAACTTAAAAAGCAAAATGTGTTGAAATCAGTTTCAACGTTACAACATAAATCACTTGGATCTCAATGGATAGACTATGGATGGAGGTTAAGTGAAGAAAAGGTTTGTTAGTGCCATTATTAAAGATTAATGATTTATATTCTAGAATTTATGAGTAATTTTGTGCATAATATTAGACACTATTTAATAGACTTTCAACTGGACAATAACACATTGTTTGAGCTCCATCAATCACAACTTGTCACTAGAACTTCGAGTGGCTCTTGCAGTATTTTCGTGGAGACTGATTTCACTTCGTTAAATGTGCTTGTTTTATATTGATATCGGTTAGGTTCCATTGAAAACAAGAAGTATTATGTGTCTGTTTCGTACAAGTGTGGGCACCTCAGTATTACTTACCTGTCGTGATACTCTACTTCACGTTTGATTTCTTCATCGTCCCAACTTTATCGGTGAATGTTGTTTGCAGTTGATAAGAAATCATGATACAAAGTAGATTTATTTAGTTCAAGAAATGTCGTTTTTATTTTTTAAATATTTAAGTTCTCGTCAATGCATTGAAAATGAGAAGTCCATCAAATGGGATCTCTTTTCAGCGAATTTGGTATTAAGCTTTAAAATCGTATATGAATAATCTTAAAGGAAATTTAAAAATATAAAAGAAATATGAGTATTTCTAAACACAAATTCAATAAGAATACGATAATAATAGGTTAATGTCAGAGTAACAACAAACATAGGACATACTTCGTTTTTGTATTTAAACATCAGATTTCATCCTGTGAAGAGCTATGGAATATTTCCTAGGATCTGTTTTGAAAACAAATGTCAGCTTCAGCCTGTTTAATTTACTTTATAGGAGCAGGTCAATCAGTAGATACTCTATTGTTGTTACAGTTTAGTTATAGTTACTTTTCATGTGAACTCCTCATACCGACCGTTAATGCTATCTTATGTGGTAGTCAGGCTTACCTATTGTGATGACCCAATCGGATTAGACTGGCTGAAACTTTAGTTTCTTAAGGTTCTACAATGCCAGACAGGTCGGTTGAAGGGCAGTAAACCTAAAATGAATGATCATCATTTCCATAACCGCGAACTCCTACAAGTGTTAGTAAAGTGAGAATGCTAGAAGTAATCTGAGGCAAGGGAAAGCAATAGAGTCTGATAGGTTGACCCCAATTATCTCTTAAGTTGGTGGTTTTGTTTTTCAGGTAGATTGACTAATGCTTTAACTTCAGTCTTGGATCTGGATATAATCTCACTTGACTGGTCTTGATTGCTGATCGTCCTAGTTTATAGGAAAGATTACACATTCTATTGTAATAACCCTGGTTTTATCAGTTAGACTATGATTGTGTCTAAACTATTAACCTCTGTAATCATCTGACGCTCATTTGATACTAGGGAGCAACAGACTCGTCAAAATTACATTGGTTTTAGACTTGGACGAGACATACTTACCAACGTCTGACAATAGTCGTATTCTTTGATTTGAAGACTGCTTTGGACTCCGTAGATCGAGGTTCTGTGGTAACATGTCAATAAATTAAGTACTTTAAAAGTACATATACCTCATAGCGACTCTCTACTCGAACACGACTGGTTGAGTTAGAAATGATGGCAACGTAGTGTTTCCTAGGGTTACCCCTCATCCCACTTTTCACTCGATTTCATCATAGAAGTCTCACTTTCATCATTAGCCTTTTAGGAATTGACCTCCTACCAAGAGATCCACTTATCGATTTTGAATATGTAGACAATGTGGTGATATTAGGTGAAGATGCTGACAATATGTAGAGTCTTCTAGATACCTTGAGTAACAATACGAGCATATTTGGGATGCTTTTCTCTCCATTCGAATGCAAAATATTACTCCGAGACTGGTCTACATCGTTGCGCATATTTGTCATGCGGAGTGAAGTAGTTGAATGCTTTGAACATTGCTCAACTTATCTCGGAAGTTTCGTCGGCTTTAATATGTGGGTGTTTTATTTTTAATTGAGAAGACTTGTTTGACCTTCACTGTCTTGTATCACTTGTGATGTAGGTGAGATATTCGTATTTCAATGAGAGACTGAGTGTAGTTGACAGCAATCTGTTTCAACTTATGAATGTAAAACATGGGATGTTAAAATAGATTACATGTAATTCGAATAAGCTTTTATTTTCCCATTGATTTGTAACGGACTGGAAGTGGTCAGCCTCTGTTGCTATGTGTGTACACAAATAATACTGTTTCGCTATTTTGAGGCAATCGCTTAGGATGCGCATATGGCAATAGAGGCTGACCAATTTCAGTCTATTTCAAATCAACGGGAAGGTACAAGCTTATTCTAATTACACATTTACTCGTTGCACAAGTGTGACTTTCTGGGCATAGTAGCCTAGTGTTGAACGCGGTGGCGTTCGGCACGAATCGAACTGAGTTCGTGTCCTAGCGTGAACATCAACATAGGGATGCAAGTACATCCAGCCGGTGAGTCCAAAATAGGACAAAACGCGCTTCCTGCATTCCACGTACCAGTCACGACCCAACTTAAATATAGATTACATGTCTGAGCTTCTGGTCTTTGATCATTGAAATCAACGAAGTATCACTCATGTATTGTGAAATGATCGAATAAGTAATAATGATGTTAGGTATTGAATCTCTGTAGAGTGGTAAATTTGTTGATGAGGTTGTAAGCCTTCATCGATTGAGATGGTTTGGACATATGTTGAGTATGCCCAACCACCGCCTACCTTATTGTGCGATGTTGGATGTGGTGGAATGTATCATTCGACGAAGTTTTTGTCTGTCGGTTTGATGCATTTTGGTGGAAGCAGATTACCTGGCTGAGTTATTGATTGTTAATGACTGATTGAATCGCATTGACTCTATATACTCATGCGTAGTACAATCTTTTTAAATTTTCTTTATAGTAAGATTTTAAATACTTATTAGATTTCCTGAATGGTAAAGAATAGTATGTTAAACTTTTTTTTTAACGTTGTCACAGAAATTAAGGTTATTTGATATTTGGATTATACATAAACTGTATAGATTAATTCATATGATCAACTCATCATGGATAGATCCTACTGATATTGATAACAGTAAATCCCATACTGAAAATTCCATGTTTGATAGAAATCTGGATAGCGAAATCCCAAAATGGTCATTTCATAATGGTGTTAAAGGAATACAAACTTGGTGGATGAATGATCTGTGCTCCGTTTATTTAGAGGTGATTAAAAATGAAGGTAATCAATCGTAAAACACTAGTTGTTAATAGTTTTTAATCACAATCTATGAATTTTCTTTATTGACAGTAAAGCTACTGGTCATATCACATAATAATAAAGGATTAACTGTGAACTTTTTTAAAAATACATGAACAATTATTTCTTTCAATTCACTTAACAGAACATTCAACCGATAACTTAAAATCCTAAGTGTGGACCCATATGCTTTATTCTAATTTCAGTCATTATTATTGTAAAGACATAATTTGAAAAATAAGCTATTGAGTTATGAATAATTATGTATGTATACAATGAGTGATCATTTTCAATGTATATAACATAATGGAAAAATTCGACATCATTATTTCTAATGACTTATTTGTCATTCTAGTTGTTTAATATCGGTTCAATATTGAAATTGGTCTTTATATTTAATTATAACTTTATTTATGTTTGATCAATCAATTATCACAAAAATACCTATTCCATTTTCATGCTCAATCATAATTGGTAAGGGTTTATAATTTTCCGCTGTTGATATTTAGAATTGCAACTTATCAACCTCGACTGTTATTCGTTCATCCTGAATGGATCACTTGGATATTGCCTTTTATTATGCTTGTTTATATTTGTAAATTAGGCATAAATTTACAGACTTACCCATTACGAGTAATTATGGGAGGGGAGTCATTAGATTGAATTATACAGGATATCTGGTTAGTCATTATTACTCTGGGAACATTATATTGTACTAAAAATTTAATACTGAATAAAGTGACCATTATTATTATTATTATTATTATTATTATTACTATTATTTATAATAGTAGTAATAGTAACAGTAATATGTGTAGGTGTAGGAGTATGACTATGATTAGGAATGCTTCATGATTTTGAAGTGTATTTCTTATTAAATTCAGACACTATATTTTAGCCTGCCTCTAAATTCAACAGAGTTACTAGTATGAAAGCAAACACACTATTACCTGCAAAATTTAGCATTACCATTAAATCTATTAGAATATAGTCATCACAATTATTATTACATTATTATCATAATATTCATTATCTTTATCCTAATTCTATGTTAAAATATCCCATATATCGTGTCTAGCCTCTTCACTACACAATACAAATTCTCTCCATATATTATATCTTTGTTTAATGACTGGGATTCATCTACTTCATCCAATTATGCCACATTTAACTGAAGTTCTATGGCATGGTTTAATTAGTAGTATTCAACAAAAAGATGATGACTCGTATAATCCAGAAGACTCTTTATTAATGCAAGAATTTCCTAGTTGTAAATGGGTATGTTTCTATTTTTGTATCATATTCTTCTAAGTGATTATTATTGCGATTAGGCGTATGGTGTTAGGCACTAATGGGTACGTTGATTAGTAACGTTATAAAATCAATCGCAGTAGCTCAGTTGTATTTCATTGCTTTCTTCTTTCACACTTTGTGTTGAGTGCCATTTCACACTATATTTGTCTCTTTTAAGAAATGTTCTTTACGTTTTGTTCTCTGTGGCATTTAATATAATTTTCTTCTAATATGCTTCTCATCCTGCACATCTCTCCTTTCGTTATACTGATTTATGTTGCAGCAACATGGATCATTCGTTCCAGGTCTTATATTCGTTATGAACAATTAACAGTTTTTGGTACACTAGGAATAGTATGTCGTAGGAAATTTCTTGGGAGATGAATGTTGTAATCCGTAAATGACTGAAATTACTTTTCGTGTTATGTTCTGTTTTATATTTGAACAGTCTTATGTTGATTTCTTTCTTTCAGTCTTTAAAAACACGATCATGCATAATTTTTTTCAGGATGACATTTTTCCTTCGTTCCTGATTACTGCCAACAAATATACAACTCATGTGTGTGGTTTTGTAGCAATCATATTTAAAAACTTAACACCATATAAAATATGCCGTAGCATCATACTACTGAGCTTAATAGTCGTTTTACGAATCTTGTTTGTCGCAATTAAATAAGTTCTAATCACTCTTATCAATGTTTTGGTCATTAGCTGATAATGAATCCACTATCATATTTCGAGACATCATCCGTCATGTTTTAGCAAAGGGCATAGTAGAACAATAAGTAGCTCCATTCTTGTGTATTAAGTCGACACGCACCACATCGGCATCACTTCAGCATTCTGTGATATTATGAATACAGTTGAATTTGCTTTCAGATATCGTCTCCTACAAAAGACAGAAGCTATGGCTATCCATCCAGACAAACTTGATCTTTCGATTGTGAAATGGTTTGTACGGCCTCTTCTTTTGCCCTGTCAATGAAACCGGATTCAAAATTTTCACTTATTTCCTGATTTTTACTTTTATTTTAATTTTCACTATAGTTTTACCATTATGCGGTCATTTCTAATAACCAATCGATTTAAATTTGATATCACCAATCGACCTGAGGTAGATAACCATTGAGAATCGAGACAGTTGTTTCGTCCCAATATGAAACTCCTCTGTAATGAGCATCCATAACTGTACCATGTAATCAGGTTCAGGATCATAAGCTTTCTTGGCGAACGCTTAACTGTTAAATCACTTAGCCAACTGATACCATAGAGTTGATATTTCTAGCTTTAATGTTGCTTGACCTCACCCATCATCGTTGTCGGGTAGATGCCCCACAATGCTGGAACTTCATGTCATCTTAGTAGGACTTTAGGAATTACTGTCTAAAAGTAGCCGCTAGTGAGCTGATATTTATTTTACCTGAATGTTACGGAGATCGGAGAGTTCAATATTGTTTCAGGAAGTAATTCCTGAAGCTCTAGTGAGATAACTTGACCAGTAGAATCCAACCATGTTTTGTTCTTATGCATTCAAGTTGAATAATAGATTGATCAGTCAACTTAATTTTTAATTTTCCACTCTGCTATTACATAATCATTAAAAAACAACTAGCAGACTTTTAAACCTTAACTCACTTTCCCTATTTTAAGCCTTGTTATTATATGACATTTTGCATTCCGTTTTTATTATCATCATAATAATTTACTCACCACCATTTACTTTGTATTGACTTTATACTTAAATGTAAAACTAAATTTATATTAATGTTGAGCCATGATGAAGAGTTAGTTGAAATGAAAAGCCTCTTTGTTCTTAGTTCATGAAGATTTTTTTTGAAATTTATAGAAGATTGAAAAGCGTTTTAAAATGACACACACTTTATATGTTCCAATTTCGTTAGTGGTAGATAAATCGGTGATATGCTTCTCATTAAAATACATATTCAGTCAACAAACTCAGGTCAGAATTTCCTTTTGCTTAAATGATTTTAAAAATAATTTCTATTTGTCAATTTGATAAATAACTTGTTCGTTTCAAATGGTCATTCATAAATTAAGTCACTTCCCATTTTATTAAACCTGCGTGATAATTGCGATGAGTGACTGCATAGATTAGATGATCTGGCTCAGAATTGGTCACGGTGGTGTAAATGCATTCATTCTTTTTGTTTTAGATTTTAAGTTCTATGATTCTTCTTTGCATACGTTTACTTTATCCTTTTCTGTTGAATTACATTGTTTTGTCAATTTTTTAAATTTGATCTCGTTTGGCTAATGTGATATATTAACTTGAACCTATGTGCTCATGTGTTAGGTTCTACGTTGTTCATGAAGGACTCGCTGACTAAATCCAGTCTTTATTCTTTCAGTTGTAGACTATTTTATTCTGGTTACTTGTTTTTATTAAAACATCATTTGCAACTTTTATTGTTGTTGCAGTTTGAATTTTTGTATCAAAATGATTATAATATTTCATTGGATCGTGTTCAAGAAATAATGTCTGAGCTAACTACAGTAGCTTCCAATGTAAATTCTTGGCGTCCTTTATTCAAGTTGATTAATCATGATATCTCAAAATGTCCCAATGACTTGAAGAAATTTCAGTCCCAAAATATTTTTTTAGTAAAATCAGTTAATAGTTTAACTGTTTCTGAAGATGAATTTGCTGTTTTGAAAGCACTTACATCTATAGCTTTGAAATCAAATATGTCAACAAGTCATAATTATGCTTGCATACCTATTCACGATAATTGGCATCTATGTGTAAACAAGAATGTAAGTTGATATTTGATAAATGTTAAATTGTTGATAGATACATTTCGACATTTGAATGAAACATAACACTGGGTTAGATTTTGTCTTTATTTTCTGAAACTTAGACATGGTTAGTAAAAGTTTGGATTATGACTTGATGATGATTGGAGATAATGCAGTTGATGGAAATTGAATTGGAAACTTAACATTTAATAACCTAGTGGCTACAGAATTTTCCAACTGTTTATGCTACTCTTGTGTGATTATAAAATCTTATGAATGGTTTTCTGAATATAAATAAGCCTTATTTAACAGCTTTTAAATATGCTTAAATATACAACTCTCAAAAAAGGGATCAAGTCTAACGGAATACAAGCGGTCACCTTCTTCAACTACATATTATCGTCACTCTGGTAAAGTAATCTTAGACTATGTATGTATAATCAACATAGAACCCGGCACATGTGTGCACCGATCCAAGTTGCTATATCTCTAAAGCACAGCAAGACTAACATCACATAGTAGAAGTAGAAGTTATTTCAATGATAATAATAACACTAAAAATAAAGAAGAGTGGACATATAGAATATGGTTCGGGGGAGAAAAGAAATGCAGCGTTGAAAGAAAGTTATGAAATAATTCTAAGCTCACGATTTAAGGGAGGTTAATGAGTATAGTTTACAGCGAATCCGTTAAATAGTCTTATTTTATGTAAACATTACAATTTCCTAGATTATAACAATACCTTTCAAATACCAGTTAACAGTCCTTATTACGGTCATGAGAAATTATATGCAAAGCTTGTTTATTAGATATTTTGAACGAAGGCTGCCATCAATGTGGATATGTAATGTCTGTATGACGATATTCAGACCGCAATCGATTAATCTCTTCTATATATTTATCTTCAGCGGACTTCTTTGATATGATCCTTCATTCACGTTTTAGTATATTTGGATTATGGTTAACAGTGGAAATCAAGATACGTGTTTTGTCCTATTTGGGACTTGTTTGCTAGATAGTTAAGTTTCAATGTTGATGTTCATACTGAGATTCCAATCCAGTGCTTATCTCTTCAAACTCCATCACTTTATTCACTAAGCTACTCTGTCCAGATAGGGATTTGTAATATCCCTTTGTTAATATTGTGAAATGTAATTTATCAGTCACTGTCGTCTATGCATTCTGAGAGGATAGTCTTGATAACATCTTTGATCTCACGATGTTGTATTTTTGCATTGTGGTTAGCAATGAAACCATATTTTCAAATTTACTTGGCTGGCATTTTCATTTTTATCTGCATCATCTCTGTTGCTAATTAAATTAAAAGTAGTTATCTCAACACATCAATGTTATGAATGTTCATGTATGTATACGAACATTGCCATTTTGGTTATCATGTTTTTTATAGGAAAAACACGTTTTGAAACCAAATATGAACCAATGAGCCACATTTTTTTACCTTTGTTAGAAGTACTGACTGACTTCTACTTTAATAAAGTACCTTTTTGTTTTATTACACTATACAGTTATATGATCTTGATTGGGCTATGAAAGAATTGCAACTTCGTATTGATAAACTGTGTAAACGTAAAGAAAATTTGATAAATTTAGCGAAAATAAGAAAAGGGAACAAAAAGGATACAGATGAACCTGTAAGTGAAGCGAATCGATCTAAGGTAATGAACAGCCTCTTTTTTAACTGTTCATCCAATCGTCGTTATTTATTGCCTTATGATATCTTCCAGAACATACAGGTCACAGTTAATTAGTTCTTTTCTGATAAAAAAAGGGGTAGTTCAAACCAAGTTAATGAAAACAAGTTCCAAAGATATACATTGTAAAACATTTAAGTAGCTACCATTTTAGTTACGTATGTTTTGTAAAATGTTATAATGGTGTTTTTCGTGTATTTTGAACTTGTAGAATTGCGTTTTAGAATTATATGCTTGCGTAAGTATTTACAAATTCACCTCTAAGGATGCCCATGACTCAGTAATAAACGTAGAATCTAACATACATGTTAGTTTGCTCAAGTCGTTATATCATGTTTACACTTTACAATCAAGTTAATATGATTAATACCCGAATATTTTTCAACAATACGGAATGTAAAGGTATGTGTTAGAAATAATAAAATCTAATGTCCAGGAGAAGATAAAGAACGAATCAACTTGTGCCACTGTGATTAATTCTACAACTACTAATACAATCCAAACCAACAGTCAATAACTTCATGGACTGGTGCCTTGTTTCGGTTTGGTTGCTCCTTATTTTCTTCCATCTTACTCCGACACAAGCCATCAAGGTGGGTGATGACTTCAGCATGCATAATACATTTCCCAATTACGTCAGTGGATAAAGAATCATAGGTTCTTGTAATGACGTTGAATAGGGGTGGGTATGATCGATTCGTATTACGAAGTGGATGATGAGACCTTGCGCGCAGAAAGACATAATAACGAGCACCAATTAGAGTTTTTAGCTGGTCACTGTACGTCTACCCGATACCTACTTAGCCCCAAGCCATAAACAAGAGAACACAAGATCGATAAACCAACAGGACAGAATCGTATTGTATTTCAAACATCCTTTTGTATACACACAAAACCAGACCACACACTTTAATAGAGTGAATAACATCTATACAAAACGGGAACAATAGTGACTAAAGACTGAGGGCACAGGTACATGACTATTTGATCATAGTTCCTTAATAACAAGTGGCATGACAACAGTTCATGAGCCTGTTGGGAGGTTACGACGATGAGAACGTGAATATAATGGAAATAAAATAATTGATTTACATATACTCAAAATAAATAAAATAGTCTTCTTGAATCTCCCGATATAACAGTCCTCTCTGAGTGGAAAATATTTCAAGCCTTATTTAACTTACGATATATAGAATCCTTTGTTTTCTGTCACTGCAATTATTGTAATTAATTTAAGGAACTCATTTGTCACTTAACACCACAAATTTCATTAATGCAAGCCACTTGCTTTTGTGCTATTAAATAGTAAAGACTTGAAAATAATATTTAGATAGTCAATCTGCGTAAAATTATTCTTCATTGGACTTTAATAATAAAGACATCGTGTCGAGAGGATTTTCGAAATGGAATACAACAGCTATTTATTACTACTTACTTGCTCAACACCAACATGTGAATAAAATGACCTGATTTATCGGAAATTGTCAATCTGTTAAACAGGACATTTTATTTATCGCTTAGTTTTCAGTCTGAAATTAAGATTAACTATGAAAACTGATTTTAAAGTACATGCAATACATGAATTTATCTCAGGTTAGTTTGTGTATGAAATATTGGCGTTGATAGTATTTTTCTAGGTTCATATTTTTACTACTTAATTCATTAGTGAATTAAGTTTAGCAGTTTTAAACAGAATAGTTATAAAACACTTGTCTCTTGATGATTAATCTGTGAGTTCGAACTCGGCCCAACCTACTTTAATTTGAAATACTAGATTATCACACTAGTGCTTACGATTTAAAGTTGAACAGGCGAAAATCAGCACTTCGAATTAAGTACTAATTCATTAATCTGAATTCTATGTTATTCTATCTCTCTTGTTGTTTCTTCACATTATTACAGATTGAACTAATTGAAAGGAAGAAAGAAAAACTTGAATATCAGCTGTCTTGTTTGAAATAGAAGAATACTGTTCCTTTTTCATGAAAATGTCCATATTGTGCAGATCATTTTTATTATCACTTCTTTATGTTTTATGTATTTTTTGTTGAATTTACGAATTCTTTTAATATAAATAAGCAAATTTTATTGAAAGAAAATTACATTCACTATGATGTTGCTTACATCAATTCTTTGCAAGTCTTCTGGTCTTTACTTTTGTGTAATCAAAAATAAGAGTTTAAGACAGGGGGAGAAGAATATACACGTAAAGAAAAACAACATATTTTCCAAATGTGCTATCAAATATATATATATATATATATATATATATATATATCTTGCGATAAATAGTACTGGGAGCTTAATAAGTCTTTTCAACTCATCCTTTATAGCATTAAGTACCAATTGAAGTCTACAGTAAGGCATTTTATTTAAGTGTTTTATGTAATTGTTTTAGAAGTATCAACGTTTCTTTGCATGATATATTGATTAAATGTAGACACCCTGGTACGGCCGAGGGTGGGGATGAGGTGAAAAGTGTGATCTCACATAGTCACGCGCCTAGCCTATGCCGACAAAATCCTACCTGTTACCTTTACTGAGCGCGGGGGAGACGTATCAAACAACATTGGTCTCCGGTTATCATGGGATTGCATCTCCTAATGATGTTCTGCTGCCTTGTAGATTAATCTTAAGGTAGAAGGTCCGGGAAACGGTCTTCTTAGAAAATAATCTTCTTTATTGTTAGTGTCCGGGCAATATCTCAACTCAGATGCAACTACATTAACTAAGGGTCATGAAAAAATGATCTTGCTACAGTGCTTCTCATCTGAACGATATAAATGTGGCATATTTACTATCATTTTAATAAAAGCTTTTTCGATCATACATTCCTTTCTGTTTTTGTTTCATTTGTTATCACTACTCAACAGCTTGTCCATAGTACGAATTCTCTCCTGTCAGTTTTGTTCGAATTCACTAAGTGATAGTCTTTCTGATTGTTGCCGCTGATGTCGAAATCCGATACTGCCTTTCTGAAGCTACTTGTGCCATTTAAACCAGCTTGTTTCAACGTTCGCATACTGTGCAGATCGGATAACAGATAGGTTCGACTGTCATCAGAAGGTCTCTGAGACCTGTATTCAGGACTCTGGTGACATATTACAAATTCGCCTCCCCCATCTGTCGATTCTAATAGTGTGTTCCACGTGCACTTATCTGGAGATCCTTAAGCATTAGTGTCACTATCTCACTAAAGCAGAAGCAGCACTAAATGACTGGATCCTCTTTAATAATCATTTATATGCTGTCAGATCGGAAAGTTCTTTTAAGGTGAGAAAAAACTGGATTGGAACAATGTCCTTTCGTAATCTTCGCGTATGCACCGACTGATTCCAGCCCGAATACAATCAAAAACGAGTTCTACCGTCATTTAGACGATCTTGTTAAAAAACCGTGCTCGAAAGATATTGTAATATTAGCTAGAGGTTTAAATGCTCGAATCGGTTGTCTAGATACGGAGGGAAGTCGCTTAGTTAGCAAACGATGATTTGATAGTCGCAAGTCGAATAACGGTGACTGTCTTCATTAGGTTGATATAGACCACAGCCAACTTTTTTTAGCACCAACTTCTGGCACAGCCATCACCGATGTGATATCTGGTGTTCCCTATCTTCAACCCAAGCCTAGATACAGATTGATCACATCGTGATCAGTTACTACAGGCATGGTTGTTTCCTAGAGTGTTGTTAATTACCAAAAGCAGTGTTTACCTGAAGAAAGGATAAAATGATCAAGGGATTTATGGTGACTTGGAAACATTACTTGTTAAGCGTTAAATTTCAGTAAAAGACCAACTTGGTCTCTGCTCTTAATTTTGCCATTTCAACTAAATAGTCTATTTCTATATACCTTAATTTCTAATTATTGTGTATTTTAGTGATTTTTTTCTCTGAAGTACTTTTTAAATAACACTTAGTTCCATATCATCACTTCCATTGTGCTACCTATCGAAATTCAGAAAAGTTGTAAATTCATGGTATTACATATACATACATATAGCATTTATCCGTTTTGTTACACTAATTCGTTTCAGCTGATCGTCTACAAACTATATACAGATCACATGAATATGTTTTAATGATTAAATACAGGTAGTCAACAGGTTCATTTAATTATTGTAAATATCAATAAAAATGTATAATTTTATGATAAATAATCAAATCATTTGAAATAATCTTTATTTGGCGCCAAATATCGTAACGATTTTATCAAAGAAAGTTGGTGTTGATAAAGTCAAAAGGTTGATTAAACATTCGTAAAAATATGGATGTTGCCTTTGTTTATAAGTCTCTAGAAAAAGTATAGTCGAATCCGTATTACATTATCAGTAAATTACTACTATTACACTAATGAATTCGTATGTATAACCATTATGACAACATTTTAGAGAAATGAAATCAGAACTTTTACTAAACTTGGACGATTTTTAGCAGGTTAACATCATTAAATATGATTATCATACTTGTGAACTTTATCTATGGAATGTGGCTTATTCGTCTTGATTAATTGTCTAGACTCATTTCTTATCAAGAGTCAGTCTAACATGTAGAATGAATTATTCCTGCACTATGGTTGTCTCATTCGACATAATGATTGAAATTGATTTTAGTGCTCTTATTATCAATAAATGAAGTGTATCTAGAAAAATCATCATGAGTCATTACATTCAAGAACTGGCGTTGAATACAATTTATTTATTCTTTTAATGCTTTTATTATATGTAAATCAAACGTAAATATTCTCATGAATTATATTCTTTCTTTATGAAATATTTCAACTACGATTAATTTAAATGTTAAAATTTAATATACATCAAACAGAATATAGTCCTATTTGGTGAAGACGCGAACAATATTCAAAGTCTCTTGAACACTTTGAGTAACAATGCAAGCATATTCGCGGTGCGCTTCTCCCCTTTCAAATCCAAAATGTTACTCCTGGACTACTGGCCTGATTCTCCTCCTAAATTAGTTATAGGGAGTGAAGTAATTGAATGCATTGACCGTTTCACTTATCTCGGAAATCTCACCACACCTGGTGCGTCAGTGCCTGACGAAATATTAGCACGGATTCAGAAAGCCCGATTGGCATTTGCCAATCTACGGCACTCATGACGCAGGCGAGATATCCGTGTCTCAACGAAAGGCCGGGTGTACTGTGCAACAGTCCGCGCCGTATTAACATATGGCTGCGAAACGTGGGCCATGAAAACCCAAGATATGCGTCGACTTCAGGTATTTGACCGCAAAAATCTTCGTAGCATGGCTCTTATATCATGGAACAGTCAAATAAGTAATAGTGAAGTTAGACAAAAGGTTCTTGAGAAATATGGTAAATCAGTCGAAGAGGTCATTGATGTTCATCGACTGAGATGGTTGGGACATGTATTGTGCATGCCCGACCACCGCCTACCTCGTCGCACAATGTTGGCTAGGGTTGAAGTAGGATAGAAGAAGGTTAGGGGCAGCCAAACCAAAACATGGCATCAGTCCATGAAGTCTTCGACTGTTTGTCTAAACCATGTTGGTAGATGTAGATTGCCTAGTTGGGGTCAGCGTGATAGTCGCAATAAGTGGCTGGAGACACTAGGCGATATGGCTCAGAATCGGTCACAGTGGCACAAGTGTATTCATTCTTTAACCTCATCTAGATCTTGAATTTTATTATTATTTTCTGCACACCTTTACTCTTCCCTTTCGTATACTGTTATTACTTTGCCTCTGTAATCTCGTAGTTCTAATGTGGTATGGCAACTTGAACCTTGCGGGTGTATGTGTCCGGTTCTATGTTGCTGCTACTGATGATGATAATGAAACGGAATGAAAGATTTTATCCTTCAACAATGATGCAATGTTTGAATAGTGTATGACTAAAGCATTAACAACACGAGATCTCTGTATGACCTTATTAAGACAATAGTAAAAATTCATTAAACTAATGCAATGAACCATAAACAAAAGTCATATTTAAACATTTAACTGTCAACGATATAATAGTGCTATTGAAATATTTGATATGAATTTCAAATGATATATGTCATTATATATTAAATGATTTATGTAGAACATGAATGTAGATAGTGAAAATAGGGATCTCAAACTTATAAACAAATATAAAGCTTGTTAAATTGAAGTTGTGTTGTGAACATTGGTTTTAATTTGTGTTCATTACAGATTAATCTCAGTTTGGCATTAATTAAAAACCAGTGAGCATGAGACATTAACTTCACTCTGGTCCAGCAATGGAGTACAAACATTGTGAGTGGCACTAAGTAATCGACAACCCACCTTCATATCACAAATTGATGTAAGTAGGAATCTTATCACACGCCACCATCCTAGTGCTACTGATAGAAGAGTATTCTCCGCGATACTTGTAGATCTTATGTTCAACCCCAAGTCGTCACTAAAAACATATTAAAAAAAAACCACTAACAATAGAGAAGTGGCATGAAGGTAGTACTGCAATTAAGGAGGCTATTTTGTCTTTTGTTACCTGTGTTTCAGTGTCAGTGTTCAAACTAAGACGTCCACCGCGTTTTTCATTGAAATACTAAGTTCAGATGGCTTCTCGCCTACCCATACAATATGACGATATAATTATTGGTTTGTAATTCCCCTTTGCTTTTATTCAGGATTGCAACTGATTACTAACTGTTGTCATTTGTTCATCCTGCTTCGATATACAGTTATCACAAATTACGGTATATTTGGTCTATGGACATTAGTAAAATCTACGACTCACCTTCTTGCGTTGGGTTGATATCTCAGTCCAAATATCAATACTAGTTGGGAGATACATCTAGCTTAAGAATCTTATTAGTGGACATAATCTGTATGTACTGAAACTTGTGACTTGAAATTCTAATCAGGTAATATGCTCACAGTGTATATGTGACAACAAAGACTGATTCTCCACGGTCCTAAATATAAACAACGGTAAATTAAAAATCATCACTCGTACTATATATCTGTTTAACGTTATTTTTTGAATTTTTATAAGTATCCACCAAAACACTGATTGGTCTCAGTGTAGTGACCAGTTCTGTTTCAGTCTAGTGTCATAGTAACAATCGAATTGCATCGATCTAGTTGTACCGTGGCCACTAGTCAAAGTAACTCCAGTTCACTGGCACCATTTAGAGATAGGCTGTCTGGAGATAGTCAGCAGGAAACTCTGAACCTAGGTTGTGTGCTATTTGGCACTCATCCGTGTTGCGTATTATCAGTCTTATTGGAAACTTATTCATCCCGGCGGTTTTTGCGCCCGAGTTGCTCAGTATTCTAATCTGCGACCATTGTCATTAAGGATAAAAGAAACATCATACTGGTCACTACTTAGTGATCAATCAATTTATATACCTCAGTTCTATAAATGGTCAGCCACTTCCCGATTAGCTCAGTGGTAATCTCTCGAGACTGCATAAGTTATTGACCATCGATCGAATCCTCCTAGAATAATAAATAAATTAAAGTTTTTATTCTCAAGAATAAGTTACCTAAAAGACTGAAGGTACACTTTACTGATGAGTTCCAAATAGCAAAGTTTCCTACTGACTACCTTAAAACAACTTTAAACATCCACAAAACAGCCTCATACAATATCAGACAATTCAACAATAATATCATTAGACAACTAATATCAGACTCACTAGACTACATTTCTAGCCAAAATTCATTGTTATAAGGCATCGATTTGGTTCATCAGTAGTTATTCAGTCTACGTTAATCTCATACTAAAGGAAACTTCATTATGTGAATTATTCGTTTCTCTCTCTCTCTCTCTCTCTCTCTCTCTCTCTCTCTCTCTATATATATATATATATATATATATATATATATATATATATATATATATATATATATATATATATATATATATATATATATATATATATATATATATATAGGTTGTTAACACCGTTTTAATCATAATGCTTGTCGTAAAAGCGAATTGAACTCAAGTTTTTTTCAATAAACCGGAAGTTTATTCCTCTTCTTCGGTCTCTTTACATTCTGATAATGTTGAACATGTTTCATTTGATTTATTTCCTTTGGATGGTTTTCTCATAATATAAAATTAAGAATCGAATATGTTATGTTAGCTAGATCAACATCTAAAACAATGAATTATACATTTGTGACTAGTTTAACATTGAATACATTTAGCATATAATGTGTATACATGTATATATTCTTTGTGTTTGTTTAATATAGTGTGAATTCTTCTTCTTAGTTTACACATAAACATCCTGTTTTCATTATAATTATACTAAATAACTAAAAATCTCAATTTAAAAATTTCCTATTAAAAGTTGAATACAATTTGAAAAAAACGACCTCAATTAAATCTGTATAACAAAGTTGATTAAGTGTAGTAAAATGGAAAATATGTCATATTTTATTAGCTGGGAGAGGACTACACAATACTGCTGGATGGATGTCCTGTGTCAAATACCACTCGTCAACAATATGTATCGTACAGTTATAAGAAAAATGGGTCTTATTTTTGATATTTTGAAACAACGATAGAAGACTAAACAGACAAATTTAATATCTTCTGTCTCATACTCTTTTTTCTTAAAAGAAAACAACCCTATGTATGGTGAACTTGTTCTGTTAAATTAATTTTTGTCTCTTATTCATGTAGATTCTACTGAGAGAGAGAGAGAAAGAATAGAATTCAGAGAATGTTTGGATGAATGATATCAGAAAAGGACAGTAGTTACTTATTTCAGATTGAGTCGTTTACTATTTAATAGGTTTTAACCATTTAGTAATTTCATAAATAGACTGTACATCATCACCCTCTTTTATGACTAGTTCATTAATACATGATAATGAATAAAGTAAATGCAAAGTATAGTTTGCATTTAGATTAAAGCCAATGGTCTTCAGGTTATATATTCAATGTTTTATCTACTGAATTACAAGGTTAGATTATTCAGTACTTATCAACTACTGGCATTAATAATATCAGTCAGCTATAGCTGATAGTAATTAAAATGAGATCACGAGGCTGTTTACGTTGTACAATTGACCAACAATATCTGGACTATCATTTTAGGTTGGAATTTATTTACTGGAATTTCATGAACAAGACTTGTTGATTTCCTACACGGGAACAACTCCATACTAACGTTCGTTTATTATTTATTTATTACAATTAACTTGAGAAGTTAATTAGCTTAGAATTACCTGCAGGTCAAATGATAAATATACCTTGGAGGAATATTTTAACTGACACACTCAGTTATTATGTGTTATAAGGAGACAAAGAATTGGGGATCATAGCCTATGAAGTTTGATCGTCATGGTAACGATGTCTTTTACTACTAAGCTTCATCCGTTAAACATTTAGTAACTATGATGTTTATACTGCCTAAATTATAAGCTTTTTATAGACTCATTACAGACTGTCATATATGTTTTCCTTCTCGAGTTATTTCAATTTTACTATGGACCTATTATCCCAATTTCTGTACATAACTCCCATAGTTCAATTTTTAATGCATTTTGTATTTTCTTTTACTTATTGGCCCAGTATATAATATATAGAAGCTTATGTTCTTACTCAATAAACGACTTGACATTGTCACGTATTTATTTGTGTTGGTTTCTTCCTTTCTACCTCTGAGGAAGTCTTCTGGTTACTCTGGGACCGTACTAACCAATCAACTTCCACCTGACAACGTAGTCAAGTCCTAATTTTAGTTCAAGTTCTGTTGGTTGGCTTAGACACAATGTTAGTAATCGCGTATTTTACCGTCATACCAACACATACAAGGTCATTCCGTTGCACATTTATAATAACTGTGATTGAAACCTAGTCTCAGTTGTAATCAAATATGCAAACCTATCAGAACTTCACACTTAGTAGCCGACATTATTTCTTTGTGCTAAATATGAATTTTAGTTTTATTTATGCAAATGCATAATTTAAATATGAATACATTTCAGAAATAAGATTTAACCACAATAACCACTAGCATTTTCTGTTAAAAATACATGGATAAGATTTACACAAATAAAATATTTTCCAATTAATCCATGCAGACTACCTGGTTGGGGTCCGTTTGATGATCGTAACCAATGGTTAGAGACTTTAGGTGATATGGCTTAAAAGCGTTGCCAATGGGTCAGGTGCTTCCACTCCTTGTCCTCATCCGATTTCCAAGTTTCTAAATTCATCATAACTTTCTTACTGAATTATATTTGCCTAAATCTTATCTTCGATCTCCAACCCTCCTCATTAACACTAATTCTGTTACTACCCCCATCACTCTGTGATTTGGTCCTACTATTCCATCTTTATCTGCTAACTGGGACGTGGCAACGTGGATTGACGTATGCACGTACCAAGTTCCGTGTTATCACTGACTGACTGTCTAATTAATCCAAGTGAATTAAAACTTTGCTAGTTTAAACTACAAGCTCATAAATTGCTGTATATTCACACTACTTGATACTCTTTATTAGTAGCGACAGGAAAGAACACTAGATTATTATAAAGTTTCTTGGACCACTAATCATATGTAATTAACTTGTGACGTATATGAATGTACTCTACATCATTGATCGACTTGTGCTAGATAATCATTGAAAAAATAAGAGGCGCTAAACAACTATTCCGTCTTAATATGCTACTTTCCAACAGTAAACATTCATGACTCTACCAGCGACTGAACCTAAGACCTTCAAGATTCCTAGTGATCATTGGATATTACTACAGCTAAGTCAATATTGATTGGTTTGCATTTTCTACTTCAGTCAGTTCAAGATACTGAGTGATTTCATTCAGCGACATTGGTAATCAACTGACTTACTGCCAACATGGTTGAAGCTTACTGGTTAATTTTCATCAGAATTCTTAAATTACCTCCTGAGGTCACTCTTGATGGTTGTTATTATCTGGTATTGAAAATTTAGTGAATAATCGCAATATTACGATCAAAAGTCTGGCACTAGTTTCTAAAAAAATATATAAAAAACATATAAATTGACTTCTATCTTTGTAAAAAGGAAAGTTTGATAACAATGTATATTTTCTTGATGAGAGATTGTTGGTTATTCCTTAATTTAGTGAAGACAGTTTTCAATATAGATATACATCAGTTACAATACAAATGAATACCAGGAAACATGGACACAGCTAATAAGCAAGTAGGGAATCTGTTCTATTTAGTTGATTGAATACGTCACAGATTGATGTTGGCAGGGTGCCACTGAAAACCAGGGAGCACTGGACAGCTATATCGTCCTAGTATGAAACTCCTCAGTAGTTTGCACTCCAGATTCCACACCAGGAGCTTCAGATTAGTGAACGCCTGATACTACACTACTGAGTCGTCACCAATTGGTAGAATTCCTACTTCTATCAATTCATGATCTAGCACGACGATCATCCATTGTCGTGGGTGATAACTATTTCACTCCTGACTAGTCTAATCTCTACCAGTGGTGTATAGGCTTAGGTGTACACCAACCTCAAACCCTTGGGGTGGAATCTGGGATGCTAACTGATTAGAAGTCCCATACTAGAAGGAAAAGCTATCCAGTGCTCCCTGGTTTCCAACGGTACCTTATCAACATTAATCTGTGACCTATTCAATCAACTAAACTTAATATCCACAAACCTCAATTCTATTATATTTATTGTTTTCAATTGTTTATTTCTATTCTTGTTTTATTATCTGTTAATTGACAAGTTGTACTATTTTATTTTAACATTTTACACATAAACATTAGTCTAAATCACTTAATAGAAAGTCACTCAGTTGACCTAAAATCCATTCAACTAAACTTATTACAGTGATTCAATGAGCAAGATTACTTCAGTCACTACAAAAGTATATTAGAACTATTATAACAGAGTTGAAGAGAAGAAATTGCATGAACCTGCAGCTAACAAGAAACCTATTCTCCTCCAACGCCAATTTAAAGATAACTATATCTCTAAGATAATCAATCGAAGATTGAAACATCACTAAACAGAACATATCAGGAAGCTAAGCTGGTCGTTATATACAATACAACATGTTATTTATAAATATTAATTGGTATTCCTTTCATGATACCGCTAATCGCATCATAAATTTACACGTTTCCCACAGCAGTTGCATCAGCGGAACTGGAAAATGGCCTACATTTAATTCCGAAAACATATTCCACAGAATCTTTTACTCAACGTTTCGAAAGCATTCAGTAGTACCATCTTAAGACATCTTATTGACATTAAGCACATGGTTGATAATTTAAATTGCTTCAGAGTAATTAATAAGTAATCAAGTATAACTCTGTGAAAATTTGTCAAAACCATAGTCAGGTGTCTAAAACTAAACCTATGTAATTAAAACGAATTAGTGATCACTCTCTCCTTCCCATTATTCGATCATATCATTTAGTTTTTTTTTCTCGGAAACGTTTCACTTGTTCCGATTACTACATATTTACATTCTTTCAATTTTACAGTCACAGTTTCAAATTGATTGACCTCAATTCACCACTCATTTGTATCCAGATCTCTTTTATGTAGTCAGTTAAAAACTTTAACTCTATAATTGTTTGATGTTATTCTGTTATTGAGGGATATTCGCTTACTAAATATATTTAATTGCAACGGTTACTATTCAATTCTGTAAACTTTACCTACGTGCTCTAGTCATCATGATGATACGCAACTATTTACTTCCAAATAATTTCATTTAATAAGTATGCTAAATTTCTATTAGAATATTCCAGGTTGTAAGTGGCAGCTGATGAGAACAGAACGGAATGAAATGAATTGTCATTATATATATATATATATATATATATATATATATATATATATATATATATATATATATATATATATATATATATATATATATATATATATATATATATATATATATATATATATATATATATATATATATATATATATATATATATATATATATATATATATATATATATATATATATATATATATATATATATATATATATATATATATATATATATATATATATATATATATATATATATATATATATATATATATATATATATATATATATATATATATATATATATATATATATATATATATATATATATATATATATATATATATATATATATATATATATATATATATATATATATATATATATATATATATATATATATATATATATATATATATATATATATATATATATATATATATATATATATATATATATATATATATATATATATATATATATATATATATATATATATATATATATATATATATATATATATATATATATATATATATATATATATATATATATATATATATATATATATATATATATATATATATATATATATATATATATATATATATATATATATATATATATATATATATATATATATATATATATATATATATATATATATATATATATATATATATATATATATATATATATATATATATATATATATATATATATATATATATATATATATATATATATATATATATATATATATATATATATATATATATATATATATATATATATATATATATATATATATATATATATATATATATATATATATATATATATATATATATATATATATATATATATATATATATATATATATATATATATATATATATATATATATATATATATATATATATATATATATATATATATATATATATATATATATATATATATATATATATATATATATATATATATATATATATATATATATATATATATATATATATATATATATATATATATATATATATACATGAATATTCACGTAATAAAACCACTTCTTTGGAATTGAAGTAACCTGGGTTAGATAACCATTGAAAAATATAAAGAAATAGATAGTCACTTCTCCAGATTGAGGTATAGTATTTTTATATATGATTTTATATATGTTTATCATAATGTTAGTTACGTAAACAAGTTCATAGTTGTCACCGGCCAAATTATATTTTACAGCTTTATTTAATCTTACATACGCCTGTTACCCATCACAGAGGAACATACACCACTCACCAGTATTCTCCATTCAACTCTGTCCTTAGCAATCCTCACAAGTCATTTCCAGTTACTGTTCATCCTTCTAATATCTGCTTCCGATTCTCAACACAGTATGTTAACTGGTCTTCCTCTTTTCCCTTTCCCAACAGGATTCCATGTTAATGCTTATCTCGTGATGCAGTCTGATGATTTCCGCAATGCATGAGTTATCCATTTCAAACGTCTTTTCTTAATTTCCTCTTCGACTGGAAGTTGGTTTGTTCTCTCTCATAGTAGGTAGTTGCTGATGGTTTCTGGCCAACGGACTTCCAGTATCTTGCGTAGACAGTTGTTTATAAATACTTGTACTCTTTTGATGATTTTTGCAATGGTTCACCACGTTTCAGCTCCATACAGTAGAATTGTTTTGACGTTCGAATTGAAGAGTCTGACTTTGAGGTTGATTGACAGTTTTTTTAGTCCTATATATTTTTCAACTGTAGGAATGCTGCCCTTACATTTACATCTGCATCAGATTCTCCTTTTTCATCGGTGATGCTCCTAGGTATGCGAAAGTAACTACTTGCATTTGTTGGTGTGTCTGTGATAGAAGAGGTAGATCATCTGTGAAGCCAAATCATCTAGTCGCATCCTCCTAGTTCATTGAATTATGTGCATCGCCTCAGGTGTGGAGGTCTTCATGATCCAGTCAACCACTATGAGGAAGAGAAAAGGTGAGAGTAGGCAACCTTGTCTGACTCCGGTCCTCACTGGGAATGCATTTGTCAGTTGTCCACCATGTACAATTTTGCACTTTGTTTCATCGTACGAGTTCCGGATGATGTTGACGAGTTTCTCTGGTACGTCGTAGTGTCGAAGAAGTCTCCATAGTGTTCTCCTATCTACACTGTCAAACGCCTTCTCATAATCAATGAAATTGATGTACAGTGACGAGTTACACTCAACTGATTGTTTAAAGATTATTCGTAGTGTTGCAATTTGGTCTGTGCACGACCGATCCTTACAGAAATCAGCCTGTTAATCTCGAACTTTCCCTATAATATTCTTTGCTGTTGTCGATATATACGTTTAGAAGGTCTGAACTAAATTATATCTGTGTGCTGAAGAAAATCATATAGTTTTCATTTTAGTATTAGCGAAATACCTTTACGTTTGATTATTTTTGTCATTTGTTTGATTTAATCAATGTCGAACTACTTAAATATACTTTTCCTAACTATTCATCATACTACTTCATTAAAAGTCATATCGTTCACTTAAGTTACAGAAAGGTATTTCCATGTTCACTATTAACTGTAATCATACATCGTCAAAAATGATATTATCAAAAAAGTAATTAAGATATTTAAAGTAATCATAATTTTCATTACAGTTGTATACTTATCTATATAAACGAAAAAAAATCTATTAAAAAACTCTAATAATATACTACTTAATTGATTTTCACAAATCAGATTCTTAAAAAATAAAAACTGTTTTATAATGAACTACAAATAAGTTACATATTAGTTTCATATCATCTGTATGTTTACCATTTTATATTCTCACCAACAAACGTGACATAATGAACTTTACTCTTCGTCAACGTATCTTAAAAGTTAGGAAAAATAGTTAATTTGCTAAAAAAATACTATAAATTTTTGTCATATAATAATAATAATAATAATAGCTTTATTCAATAGTATTTTTAGTACAATATGAATTTTCAGCATACAATGTCTCAAGAAGTTACTTTTTTACCGTGTCAACATCTGATAAAGAAAGATACATATTTTATATTGTTAACAACAACAACAGCAAAAATAACAGTAACATAAGGAATAGGACTCTTTGTATTTCATAACAATCCGTATTTTTAACAGCACAGATGTCTGATTAGATCGGTTCTTACAGACTTTTCATCACACAGAATATGTGTTAAATATGGAATAGTTGAGTATTTATACTTCTCTTTACGTGCTTGAATCCTGATATAGCAACGTCACGTTCTGCCAGAAGATAAACATTTGATGAATATTGACTCTTTTTTAGCGCATGCTGCCAGCCACCATGATGTTTGCGTTTAGATCTAACTGAATTGCACATGATAGATCGTAAACATTTTATAAATGCTCGTGAGTACACAATGCGATTTTGGGACATGATTGGGCAATTAAAACAAAACAGAAAACGGAAAGATAACTTGTTGAGATATTGGTAAATAAAGGTAGCCCAGGATTCCAAGCAGGCCGTCATAGTAATGAAATCTTCTGTCTCTACATAGATTATAAATTTCCACCGATTGATAATACGAATCAATGCTAAGAGCTTTTCCAACTAGACTGGAGCTTCATTGTGATAAAACTTTAAATTATTAACAATAAAGTGAATGAATTCCTTCTCACACTAAATTTTGTACATAGTGTTTGATTAGGGGTTCAGTTGGTTCATTCATTTTTATTGTTTTTCTTTATTTTTTTCAGTACCATTATTACTGTTAGTTTGTTTATTGGAAATGTCAGTTCTCACTCGATTTCACTTTCTATTCGTGATGATATGAGTAAACTGATTCGGCATAATTTATATTTATCTATTTATCCTATTGGCTAAATCAACTGACCAATAAGAAACCTCGAAAACATGATAAAAGTTCATTTATAAAAATGTAAAATTGAAATTTTAATTATTTTATGATAAAATTACACTGTCAGTAATGTAAGTAGTTTGTATCCCTTCTCATAAAAATTGGTGTATTTTTTTATATAAGCACGGTAAATGTGTAATTTTCAACATTGTGAGTTTAATTCTCAAAGTTTTTGTTTTTACCATTTGACGTTGTTATGGAAATTCGTTAGTCCTCGTTTCTATATATTCACTCTGAGATGATAGTCATTATACTGTGATATTTCACCGGTGTGATTAGAGTTTGTTTGAGGATAGCAGGAGTGGATGTTTAGACTCATTAGCTTAGTGGTAAATGTAGTGGCCTTTGACTCCTACAAACCTAATTAACATCAACTCTCAGATGAACGTACATCAAACTGACTAGTCTTTAAGGGGACGAAATGCGCTTTCTAGATTTCACTTACCAGCCAAAATCCAAGATATGAAAAAGCTTTTTTTCATTATTGAGGCTTATTTACTCACTTAAAAATGACTAGTAATTATGATTATTAGTATAATAAGATTAATACATCTCAATGGGTTTATTTATTGATCAATTATATTGAAGATATTGTCATTAATGGACGACAATCAGAGGATTTCTTTAAATATAACTGTTACTATAGTGTATGCAGAAGTCAGATAAAAATGCATCCTAGAACCAATATGTTAGGGATACACATATATAGTTATCGTTTAACCCGACAAAATGTCTTTATATGTGAAGTTGAATAAGTTGTAATTGATAAATAAAAATATTTATAGTTCCTCTGGTTTCATAAACCACTTCTGATGAGCTATTTGAAAATATAGAACATTTTCCGTAGAAGGCAATTTAAATAATATGCATTCTACTGTTCTACCGATACAGTAAATACAGTAGTGGTCAATAATGATGAAGAAGGAATAGTGCTTTTGATCTTCACGTGAATATTTTTATCTACACAGATTTTCTTTATTGCATTGACGCGTATACATATTGTCTTAAGCACCTAAAACAAATCATAAACTTCAAAGAGTATCTTTATGCTAATTATAATGTTTTCCAAGAATAAATACATTGAAAATCTTATAATAGTTAGAATTTAGCTTCACTAACATGACGAGTATTTTAAACTACATTCAACCAGTGTCCAGACACGGTTTGCTCTCCACTATTGCGACTAATGAATGCAATTAATACTTCATAAGTTATAATTAGCTATGAATATTATCAACAACAATGTAAAATCAACTATTTTTCATTCCAATCGCGTTGTATTTGTATTCTATGCCTCTTTTTCTCTAATAAATTCAAATAGTTGTATGCCCACTCATAATAACCTTAGAAGTCTCTAATATTGTTCTATCAAAAATGTCTATCATCTATTGAACTGTTTAAAACAAAAAATATACTTGTAAAGCTCTAAATGATTGCAATTGAAAACAACTCTCGAAAACTGTTCAACAATTTGATCTGGGATGTCATTCTAAGAAAAATAATCAAAATTATCATTAAGTCATTGATATTTTTGACTTAGAATTATTACCTTAAAGAAATATCAACTAAATTATTCAGCAAAAGAATGGATTTATTAAATCTTGATGCCTTCTATACACTCGTCAACGAACTATTATGAAAACAGTTGTTCACATTAGAAATTACTACTCTCCAAAAATATTCTACTATTTGTTTATAATTTACATTATTCTGTTAAAATCTATCAGAACTTCTAGTCATTCACTAATAAACAATCAATCTGTCAATTATATATATATATATATATATATATATATCGGACGTTAGTTCAGAGATAAAACAACTCTTATCAACAGCAAGGATTGGCAAATCAAGGACAGCAATCCTACAGTTGAAAAATATATAGGACTAAAAAAACTGTCAATCAACCTCAAAGTCAGACTCTTCAATTCGAACGTCAAAACAATTCTACTGTATGGAGCTGAAACGTGGTGAACCATTGCAAAAATCATCAAAAGAGTACAAGTATTTATAAACAACTGTCTACGCAAGATACTGGAAGTCCGTTGGCCAGAAACCATCAGCAACTACCTACTATGAGAGACAACAAACCAACTTCCAGTCGAAGAGGAAATTAAGAAAAGACGTTTGAAATGGATAACTCATACATTGCGGAAATCATCAGACTGCATCACGAGATAAGCATTAACATGGAATCCTGTTGGGAAAGGGAAAAGAGGAAGACCAGTTAACATACTGTGTCGAGAATCGGAAGCAGATATTAGAAGGATGAACAGCAACTGGAAATGACTTGTGAGGATTGCTAAGGACAGAGTTGAATGGAGAATACTGGTGAGTGGTGTATGTTCCTCTGTGATGGGTAACGGGCATAAGTAAGTAAGTAAGTAATCAACGATACAATAGTCCATAAAGGAAGTCATCTTTAAATTCACTTCATGTGTATACTTATCAATTTAATGCATACATTACTGAACAGGTAGATAGGAAATGAATGATACATATTCAACCAATGAGAGGTATATTTTTAACTTCCGTCATTATATACACAATAATGTACACATTGTTATTCAACTCTATGACCTAAATACATGAATATATATATGTTTTCCTGTTTACAATTTATCCATTTATTATGGTTTCACGATATCAATCTAACAATACGCATGACAAGAATAATATAATACTAATAAATCAACGTTAGTAGTTATGTGACAAATGTGAATTATTCAACAAAACGTTTAATAGATCATTCATGAACAAAAGAGTGAATTTATACACTTGATTCAATGTATCCAGTCTTTTGTATGAAATAAATGTTGTATAAATTTTGTACAATTTAAATATAAATAATTTCGAATGTTCGTTCTATGTTATATCAGTGAAGTTCATCTTCATACGTTACTCTAATGTGGTTTCAATCACTTGTGTTATTGTTGATATACTCACTGTCTGTGATTACCATATATACTATTGTCATCTTTATTCTGTAACGACTTAATTGCTTTCCAACAACTTCTCTTTCAGATAGTAACTGGAAATATTATCTATTAAGACTATTATACTTCATCAGGCATTTAACTATAACTAGATTTATATAGTTTTGTGCAGATTGGTATTAAGTTTAGTTGATTGCATTTGTCTTAGAGTGTTATTGGTTGGGTGGCACTGAAAACCAGGGATAACTGGAAAGTCGTTTCATCCTAGTATGAGGAGGTTGCACACTGCTGTGGAATTTAAGTAAATGGGTGATCGCCGTGCTATTGATGGAAGTGGGAATTCTACCATCGAACGCTGCTTCAGTGATGGAGAGGGTTGATGGTTCACCAACCTGCAGTCCCTGAGTTCTATTACCTGGCAGAATCGAGGGTGTACATTGCAGAAAAGTCCCATAATAGGATGAAACAGTTGTCCAGTACTCCATAGTAGTACCTCAGTAGTACTCATCCAACATCAATCTATGATAAATACAACCAACTAAATTTAACATTAAATTGATATTTTCACGTTTAATGTACACAGTATACTCTGATATGCCTAATTGTATTTTACAGCCTACAGTGTATATCTCACTTTGACTAAGGCAAAAAGTAAGTACTTACTCTCTCTACCATCCAGCTGTACGATAATTGGGTTTAGCATATGTGGTAATAAACAGTGAAGGTTAAACTGGTGGGAAAGGTTGTGTAAATATACTTATTCCTATCTTGACCTGATTTGTGGCCAAATGATAATTACTCACAAATCTGACTGGTCTATGCAAACTTGATCTCTTCCACTGAACGGATATCATAAAACAAAATACTACATGCAATATATTTCACACAAACTAAATACTGTCGAAATTCATTAAAATCAACACTGATCTTGTTGGCCTCTCATGAACTTATTTAACACCTACATTTTCTTGAGATTCATAAATTGTAAGTACCCAATTAAGAGCAATAACCATCTCATTGAACACAATACCACTAATTTGAAATAATCTAATCACGACAATCGGTAAATGATATCTCTCTTCGAAGATTTCATTTTGGAAGTTGCATATTCACAAATGGTTTGTGATATCCGGTATGTTTACAAGCAATTCTAATTTACGAAGTCAGAGTGTCTGAATTCTTATTCGGATATTTAAAATACTGTAATCTAAGTCATGTATCTTAGTAACAGGCCATAACCCAACTTAAGTAAAATTAATGCTTTGGATATTCTTAATTATGTCAAGCATTTAAAATATAACTAAAACTCCCTAGAACTATAATTTGAACTCCTTAGTCCTCGTATACTAGAACAGTATAATAACTAGCTGAATATCCAAAGTCGATGCAATCATAGGCAATGAATATGCTTCAGTATTATTTATTACATTTCGAAAATGAGACCTTTGATAACCGTCTCATTGCTAAGCTACTCGAATGTATTAAGTTGATAGTTTAAATCTCCAAGCTGTAATGAACTTTAATTATATTTAAATTATTTGCTAACGAGTCGCTTGAAAATGATAATAAAACGGATAGTAAGCTAATTACAAAATGCTAATCTCACTATAGGATTATGTCATCATTAAATTGGAGCTGTTTCATTTTGCTTTATTAGATCTAAGTATTCTAGTCATTACATTTTGTAAGATAGTGGATCAGTGTTTAATTATAGCTATTAGAATGCAGAAAGCTTTGATTTTATTCATTTATAACATAATAACAATTATTATTATTATTATTATTATTATTATTATTATTATTATTATTATTACTATCAGCATTCATACTCGCGTATAGCACGTTACTAAGCATGGCAATTGGAATTACAGTTCAAAGGTTCATAAATCGCCCAACTATGATTAGAATAATGATTAATGGTGTTAGCAGTTGATTCCTGCATCACAAATTAAGGAGAATGTCAACTTACCATCAGAGATTTCTGTTTTTTTCTCCATTATGTACTTAATAATTGAGGAGCTGCAATAAATGAGTGTATTTCTCGATTAGTAAATTAATGGGGATTATCTAACGTATAATTATGGTTATACTCACTGTTTAATGACCACTCACCTTATCATACCTACAGTTGTTCGACTATATGACTCTACCATATATAACGTGAATGAAAGTGTTTACTGTTTGATATGATATTGTACAGTTTCAATAGCCAACATTTATTTAGCTATTATTACAAAAGTAAAACTTATATCTTAGTGACACAACATTTTAATGTGAAAAACGTGGTATTTTCACCTCAGTAAGTACATTTTAACATAGTTAAGCACTTGAAAACTGAGGATTCTCACCAATCAGGTGATATGAGCTAACCAAATTGGTAGACATAATTAACCAGCTAGTATATATGCATAGATATACGCGTCATTATTTCTGTTCGTTGTAGACATTGTGTTTGTAGAAACTAGTTAAATTTTGAAAATAGTCTTTCTCATAACATCACATTAGTGGAAGAAACATTAAGAACAAAAGAAAAATGAAAACTATATTCTCTTTGATATTAGGAATTTTTCATTGGAATTATTCCATGATACTAGATAAGATTAAACTGACAAACTTTATATTATACTGTCACCATGAAAATTGTAAATTATTGCATTTGCATTATTTTCAACTTTAATTAATCGTTAACAAAGTATCACCATCAATTTTCTGTAAACTAGTTTATTTCTTATATAGCCACAGTTCTTTATAAACCATCACTATAATTATCTTATTAGGTAATTATTATTTCAAAGATATAAGTTGTATAATTTATTCATGCCAGTACTGAGATAGTTATAATTGATAATAATCGTTCTATGAATCGGTTGAAGATGAAGAAAACTTTCCTCCTTATTATAAACTGTAAACTTTGTTAGTTTTATCTTTTTACCATACATGAATGACTTATGAATAATGGATTCTAAACTACAAGTAAATAATAATTTCACAGTACCGGCCTAGTTTTCAATGATATTCTTAATGAAAATTAGTTTGTAATTGATTTTTAATGAAAATAGTTTCTAGACTTATTTTATATCATCTGTGTACATTTATCTAAACAATTTTATTCTTACTTACTTACTTATGCCCGTTACCCATCACAGAGGAATATACACCACTCACCAGTATTCTCCATTCAACTCTGTCCTTAGCAATCCTCACAAGTCATTTCCAGTTACTGTTCATCCTTCTAATATCTGCTTCCAATTCTCGACACAGTGCGATATTTACCCCTCTCCTTTTCCGTTTCCCAACAAGATTCCATGTTAATGCTTATCTCGTGATGCAGTCTGATGATTTCCGCAATGTATGAGTTATCCATTTCAAACGTCTTTTCTTAATTTCCTCTTCGACTGGAAGTTGGTTTGTTCTCTCTCATAGTAGGTAGTTGCTGATGGTTTCTGGCCAACGGACTTCCAGTATCTTGCGTAGACAGTTGTTTATAAATACCTGTTCCCTTTTGATGATGTTTGCAGTAGTTCTCCACGTTTCACCCCCCTCCCCCATACAGTAGAACTATCTTAGCGTTCGAATTGAAGAGTCTGACTTTGAGGTTGATTGACAGTTGTTTTGAGTCCCATCTGTTCTATGTCTTGAAAAAATATTTGAAAATAAAATGGTAACAAATTAAATTATTTTGAAATTCATGTAAACTATTAATAAATGAATAAATAAATAAATAAAATTCATTTATTAATCGATAATTTTTGATAATTTTGCATGTTATGTAATAATTGTAGGTTTCTTTTTATTACCATGATGAAAAATGTACTTTTCTCTATGTTATACTTAAATCAATTTTATAAAGAAAATGATTAAATAGGAGATAGTTAATAATAAAATCATGTAAAGATTTCAGTTAAATAATTATTTAGAATTTACAATATCTAATTTCATTTAATAAGAATTTTATCTAATACTTAAATGTAATTAAGATTTTATTAGACATATTTATTTGTTAGAATAGTCAGCGGACAACTTTAAGTAGTTTAAGAAAATATCTAAGGAGATGATGATATTCCATCCGGTGACTGATTGAGTTCTTAGACGTTGTCCTTCACTTTTTTATTCATATAACTCTGTACTCCTGAGATAGATGAAGTATACAGATGATTTCAGACTTACTGAAAAATATAAATATACGAAATTTATTATACTAATTCAACTCTTACTAAAATACATGTTTCTTCTCATCATCTGTCTTCTAACTTGAGACTTTAGAGGTTTTACGTGTTCTATCTCGAAAGTTATTATATGGTATTTTAAATTCTCAACTGATATATATATATATACATGTTGGGACGGCTCCCAGAAACCTCAACAAAACCTCCAGAACCCTTGAAAGAACCAGAAATATTCCATCCAATCACTGATTGACAGAACCTTCTAGAATCTCAGAGTGGCGCGTTCTGATTGGGTAATAGTTGAAACTTCTTAGTTCAGATTGGATGGATTATAATAATGATTTTGTTGTTTCGAAAAAGTATAAATATACTATTATTTAGTACAGAAATGACTGTCCGTTTCACTGAAATAAAGTTTCCTATCTTCTCGTCTTCTGTCTTCTAAATTCCCGATTAGGAGGGTTCAAGACGTTCAGGTGCCAAAGATTTTGCGGCTAGTGAAGATATATATATAATATAAAAGGAAGACAAACATAAATTATTTGATGTTTGTGTTATCCGCTTCAAATAATTTCACTATTAGGTTGTTATTCCCAATCTAAACAGCAACAACAGAGCTTACTGAATGAAGTGGTGAACCTGTTAGTAGTTCAACAAGTATTAACTAAGTTCGTTCTCATAGCCTCAAATGTGATTTATTATTGTCGTAAATTTTGTTATTTTAGTTTATTTTAACATTTGTATTGTCCTTTATAGGCTCTTTATTCTGCATTCATCTAGCTAATATTTGGTCTTTCCATCAACTAGAAGTATAAACTAATTAGCTCATTAATTATGTATTATTCAGTTGTCATTACACACAATTTCTGTAGTACAGGACATTTGACTTTTTTATCTAAACTATAAGAAGGCTTTTTTAATTCACAATCATACGAAATTGCTCTCAGTTCGTTTTGTTCTGTTTTATTTATGTATCCAAAGTCTATTAGTCTACAGAAAACAAATACGTTTAATATGTGAATTAAACAAGATTAATACGAATGATAAACTGAGTAATTGTTCAATGTTTATTGAATTGTTCTCTATTCAGAAATAGGACCCAAATCTTATGCATTATAAACTGTGACGATACTTCAACAGATAATGAATAATTAAGTTAAAGTTAGGACAAAGTAATTTTAAATACAAAATCATACTGAAATAATGTAATTTGATTCTGATATACTCATTTATTTAAATAAAGGGGTTGTATATATATATATATATATATATATATATATATATATATATATATATATATATATATATATGGTTGTACGAAATGAAGAATAGTCTTTATTACAGGACAATTTGGCTTATTCAAATATTTTTTTCTTTCTCTGACTCTGGGCTAGGAGTATCGGAGTAGACTGATAATTTACTAAGAATATCTGGTTGTTGTTAAAGGATATAAGTTACTCGGTCACCCAATGAGATTAAGCGTCCATTAGCAAACCGAATTTTAACAATCAGAAATCTTCCAACTTTAAGATATATCAATTACGCAACATGTCCTTGTTCTTTGTAACATTTAAAATATCGGATTACCTTCAGGATACATTCATTTTTCATAGGATATTATTAATAAAAAAGAAAGAAAGACAGTCTATGCAAATATGATTGTTCAGCTTCATTATATATAGTGTCATCAGAAAGACAATAAATCATATATTCTGCTTTAGAATTAACATTCAATGTTATAATGTTGTTAATTCTATTGTTCCATTTATCATACATTTTAATTAACTAAAACATTAAAATCAAAATTTACATTTTATATCAATAAAATGATAATAATCTTATCATATCATCTATTTACTTTAATTTTCTTTAAATTAACATTAGTGATTTCAGTAGAAGACAATAATTACAAAAAAAGAAAAAAAAAGAAAACAATAATCCAATTTACATCACTACATAGATATACATAGAAGAATATTCATAATATTAATAATGAAAGAAATGTTCAGTTATTCTATGAATGGATTGATTTATCAGTTAACAATGAAAACTTTATTAATTCTAGTAATTTATTGTTATATAGTGCTAATTCATGGATCTGTTCAACATGGAACTTTAAGTCAACCAATGAAAGATTATTTATTAGCAAAAGAAACATATTTAACAACTGATTCAGCATATTTTAAGTGTTTAGCTGTTTGTTTACACTGTTATCATGATGTAAGTCTAAGATAATTTTATTTCATATATATCAATAAGATATTTGGTTCTATAAAACTAGTCCTATATAAATAATTAAGTATTAATTAGTAATGTAATGAATTTATACATGATTAATGAATACTGTAGTTTACATAAAGAAATGAATGTTGATTGACAGTAATTAGAAAGAAGGAAACATCGGACAGCTGTTTTATTCTAGTATGAAACTCCTCAGTGGTACTTATCCACAACTCAGTCAGAGACTGAATCTAGGATATTTAGACTTCATGGAGTAAATGTAACCTTCAGACAACTAAGTTGGCTTTAAATAGCTTGTACTTATAACTTCAGTAATTTTGAGATAATCCGTTTCCATCATCAATTACCATTGGTAATACGGATAGGAAAAGGCTGTTTAGTGCCTACTGGATTCAACTAGTTGACTAATTAAAGTCATATTATTGAAATAAGTCTATTTGTAGATAGCTTCTCGGAATAAAAATAAATACTGACAAAATATTTTGTATCTATCACTGCGAAAGATTTGAAAATAAAAGAGATTTAAAATGCTTCTGTTAAAGTGACCATTTATATGACGTAATCAGCTGTCGGCCTTCTTTACGACTTAAAGATTTAATTATGTTCCGATTAAAGGTGATAATTACTGTCATGAGACCTGAACCTTCATCAGCACCAAAGACGTTGCTGTTAAACTGAGTGGGAAAGTGAAAACTCTTTTATTGAATATTTGTACTGGTTTTTTGTCATAGTAACTCAGATTATAGTTGATTTTTCTTAAATGATTGACTATGTAAGTGGTAAGAATGCTGAGAATATTTATCAATAAATCAACAACGAACTTAGAAAATAAGTAAAAATTCTTCAAATGACACACATTGAATTAATATCAAAAAAAGAAAACTATTCATTACGTCATTAGTTCAATAGAGTAAAGTAATTAACTGCTTAAAATACAATGTATGGTCGAGTACAAATGAGTTGCATCATAAAAGTTTCAGAATCATTACGATTATTCGTATAAATTAGTGTAAGCTTAAGACTAAGCTAATAAGTTTTAATTGATAAAAGAAAGTCTACTTAGACTAAACTTTAACATAAGCAAACTCCGAATTTACCTAGAATAATTGAGAAATTATGTAATCAATAAAACATAAAAAATCAAAGTAATGATGTTTACATAATAATTTTACTAATTTTTTCATCTTTCATTGAAACAGTTTTATTCGTATTTTCTATCAGTTTTCTAGCCGTTAATGATTGTGCAACTTCTACATATTAGTGTGTAATTTACAATGAAAGTTCTATTCTAAGTATCTGATGTTATCTACGATCTACTTCTGTGAACATATCAGTTTAATGTAGTCGATATGTTGAATGAAAACAATAAAATAAACTAATAAAAGTTTGAGTTTAAAATAGTGTCTAACGAAAACTACTCTCAAATACGCAACATTCATCCATTAAATAAGTGAAAAAAAATAACCTAAACTGCAGGATAAAATATAACAGGTGAACATCGTAAACATTGTGGATAACCCACGCCATTAAATAATATGGTAATACTAGTAACAGTTACTGATCAAACAGTTTACAGTTAATAGCACTGGATTACTTATTAAAATCAATTGATCATTTATTCATCTATATATATATATATATATATATATATATATATATATATTATATGTTTTTCTTTCTTCAACAAGTTCAGTTTAATTACACTTACATATAATGCATTATTCTTGTATATATTACAGAAGTTATTTAATCAATGTGCTAACGTTCTATGCCCATCGTTACAAGATTTTGAATTCCCACAGGATTTCGATAAAGACTGTTTATTATTCTCATCTTTAACCATGAAACTTAAAGAACTTCCATTACATTAAGAAAACATTGATAAACTTATTACAGATACGAAGCATCGAAAATGCATTTTTCAACAGTAAATCATGTATTAAGTGGTTGTTCATAAAATTTAATAAACTTGATATTTTACTGTTAATATTTCTATATCAAAGTGGTATAACAGTGTGTGAAGTGACTGGAAAGTTTTAGTTTAGATTGCTCTCTATGATAACAGATACACTAGACTACTTTGTTTCTATGCCTTTCTTCATTAACGTGATCACGTCCCAGTTAACATTATTCATCCCGCTCAGTTTATAAATCTCTAGGTGACTTTTGTACTTATTTATTTTTAGGAACCACAATCATGCTTAGATTTCATGTTACGACAATCATTACAGACATTAGATAGTAAATAAAAGTCATTATCAACTCAAATGGGAGACCTAATTACATTATACTAATCCAGAATGCAAATGAGAGGAAATATTTTTTCACTCTAGAGTATTTACTTGACTACAGCAGAATAACACAAATAGATAACGTTGATTTCTATTTGATTTTCATTAGGCTATACTCTTAAATGCAATAACAATTGTATGCAAATAACCAATTGGTGAGGGGAGGGGCAATCTGTGGACGAGTGGTAACAATCAGAGAGGTTACATACTAATAAGTGAAAAGTATAAATTGATATTATAAGCCATAAGTGTACTACTAGTGATATGAAGAAGGAAATCAGCTAGAATAAGTATACCAACAAAGGAAATACATCGAAACCTATAATGACAATAATCGTTAAAATTACGTAATACGTAGTTGGCTGTAATTTGACTAACGTGTGAGTAACCAATTTATACATATTAGTAGTGATTAAATGACAATGGGATGCACGAAAAAAAATAAAAAAACGTAATAAAAAGGAATGGAGATTAGCTAGGTTACGACTAGCTAAGATGTGCTTTTCGTGGAGACTTAATAAAACCGTTTGTCATGTCTTATTCGATCAGGGAAGTAAAAAAACGTGTTGCGAACTCCTTCTAAACAGAGTTGCCGGTAAATTCAGGTAATTTGTCCCTCGTTTGATAAGACACTACCTATATCTGAACTAAATTACAGTTTGAGGAGGTAATTTTTCTCTAATGGTTTTTATTTCTGGTTTACTGTTCCCAGAACTCATGTTCACCAAAAAGTTGTTAGGCGGGCTATTTTAGTTAGAGTATTACGAGTAATTCTTACTTTATGGTATAACCTAGAAAGATACTTTTTGCTATCTTTGTAAGACATCTAAGAAGTTTCCTTTTGTAGTCCATAGTTATGAATTTATAAGTGTCTACTGATACGAATGAACTCTTCCTATACACACTTCTACGTAACAATCCATCTGTTTAGTGCGATGTCAAGGAAATGTAACTTATTGTCAAACTCGTCTTCGTAAGTTAAAGTGACTGCCAGATGTTTAGTTCATCTTTACAAATACTTTCATCAACCAATATATCTGCAGTAGATGCAAAGCTTACCAGTAGCATAAAATGCATATTTATGAAAACTTTTGGTAGTGCTTTAGTGTTTCAGTAATCCATGGCTAACAATTCCCTATCCTAGAAAAGAAAGTCGAGTCCGATAATATCCTCCACCGATGAGCATCATAATGGTTTGTAACTGTTAGTTTACCACGTCTACTGTATACAGTAAAAACGTAATACTTCTTTCGATAATAAAGCACTACGCAAATGGTCGTATTGTTCAAATGCTGAATCGAAATTCGTTATATTAAAATTATCAAGCTGTCTTAATGAGTCAGAAGTGATAATATGGTGTTGGTCGGGAAGTAGTACATAGTGAGTCCCTAAAATACCGTTCACGTAACAAATAGTACTGCAATGAGTTACAAATAATGTCGGATTCGTTACCTATAATACTTATAGCGAGAATGACCATTCCAGACATCATTAGATAATGATGGTTACTCTGGCTTTAAGTCCAAAGAATACATTCGTTGGTACTAGCGATTATAATGGGCTTTATGAAGGGTAAATTTCCTGGCAAGACGTTTTAAATTTACTTAAAATCACAAACTGGTAATTATGATTACCACCTAGTGTCCCCGCATACAAGTAGGGATTGGAAAAGTCAAGAAATATATCAGAAGTATTTATTTCGCTATATTACAAAAGGAGTAATAAAAAAGTACGAATTTACTATTTTAGCGTGAATTATGAGATCATGCCGGTGCTTGAAATCTAGGGCAAACTTGATGTTGAAACCTGATGTATGGCAAAACATAGAAATATTCCAGAGATCTGAACCGTAAAAAATGTGTAGTCTGATTAGTGTCCTCTTCCTTCATAATCAATCAATCCCTGTTACACCATGTGGAGTATAGGCCACCGACCAGTCTCCAACAAACTGTCCAGGGCTTTCTTTTACAGCTCTCCCCAAGTGCTCTTCATTCTCTTCATAACTGTCTCCAATTCCCGACGTATTGTATTCTTGGGTCTTCATCTTTTACTTTGCCATTCAGGATTTCAAGTTAGTGCTTGTCTTGTGATACAGTTTGATGATTTCCTCAATGGGGGTCCTATCCACTTACAGCGTCTTTTCCTAATTTATTCCTCGGTTGGAAGTTTATATGTTCTCTGCCACAGAACGTTGTTGTCGATGGTATCTGGCCAACAGATCTGAAGTATCTTATACAGACAGTTGTTTATAAATACTTGTATCTTTTGGATAATGCTTTCCGTAGTTCGCCATGTAAGTTTCAGCTCCATACAGAACTGTCTTAAGATTTGCATTGAAAATTTTGACTTTATTGTTGACTGACACTTATTATCAGTCCCAGATTTTTCCCAGTTGTGGAAATGATGCCATTGCCTTGCCAATCCTCACCTTCACATCTTCATCAGACCCTCCTTGTTTATCGGTGATGTTGTCCAAGTATCTCAAGGTTTCGGCATCTTCCAGAATTTCTCCGTCAAGTGTAGTCGGGTTAGTGTTCGTTGTTTTGTATCTGAGGATCTTACCTTCCCCCTTGTACACGTTGAGGCCTACTGTTTCAGAGGCTGCTGTTACACCATCTGTCTTCACTTGTATTTGTTGTTGTGTGTAGGATTGATGAGCTTGGTCATCTGCATAGTCCAAGTCATCTAGTTGCATCCATGTTGTCCACTGTATTCCGAGTTTGCCCTGAGATGTTACAGTTTCCTTAATCCAGTCAACCACCTAAAGGAAGAGTGGAAGTATGGCGAGAGTAAACAGCTTTGTCTGATACCTGTCTTTACTTTCAATCAATCAGTGGCCTGACCTCCATACACGATTTTGCAAAGCAGTCCGTCATAAGAATTCCGTATGATGTTGGCTCACTTCTCAGGTACACCATAATCTCGAAAAAGGCTCCATAATATTGTCCTATCTACGCTGTCAAATGTTTTCTCGTAGTCGAGGAAATTGATACGAAGTGGTGAATTCCAGTCAACTGATTGTTCAACAATAATCCGTAGTGTCGTGATTTGTTCGGTACACGATCAGTCTTGACGGAATCCGGCCTGTTCATGTCGAAGTTGGGCGCCTACTGGATCACTCATTCAGTTCAATAGCACTCTGTTGAAGACTTTTCCTGGTACTGAAATTAGAGTGATCCCTCTGTAATTCTTGCAATTGCTAACATCTCCTATCTTTGTATCTTGATGAGACACCCTTCTTTCCAATCAGTTGGCATCTGTTCTTCCACCCAAAATTTTCTGAAGACAATATGGTTTATTTTTGTAGTTGCTTCTATATCTGACTTCGGTGCCTCACTAGGCTGGTACGTTGTCTGGCCTTGATGGCTTGCCACCCTTGATCTGTCAAATGACCATTGTGATTTCTTTGATTGTTGGTAGTTATAGGGAGATCTGTGGCTACTGCTTCGATAACTGGTGGGCTCAATGGGGTTGGTCTTTCCGAGAGTTCTTCGAAGTTTTTTACTCACCTGTTTCGTTGTACTTGCATCTCAGTGATTGGTTTGCCCTCCTCATTCTTGATTGGCCGTTCTGGCTTGCTGAATTCTTCAACTAGTTTCTTCGCTGTATCATATAGGTACCTCATGCTTCCTTCTCCTGTTGTTTTCTTTCGTCATCGTTGCTAGGTCCTCAACATATTTCTGTTTATCTGACCAAATGCTCCTCTTCACCCGCTTGTTGGCTTCTGTTTATTCGGCTTGTCTTGGCTTTCTCTATTCTTGTTCGATTGTTATTAATTGCTATCTTCTTGCTCCTTTCTTAGATCATATTTTGAATACCAACAGAAACCCATTCTTTATGGTGGTGCGCCGTGCGACCCAAAACCTCCTGACATATTGACGTTATTGTTTCCTTAATCACTTTCCAGTTGTTCACCAAATTAGTTCCATCTTCTTCTAGTAGATCATGAAATGCCCAGAACTTATTGTTGAGAGTTATTTCGAATTCATCGAGTTTATTAGTATCCTGGAGAAGGGCTGTGTTAAACTTCGTAATACTGCTGCTCCAGTTGTCCAGTGCATCTTAAGCTTCAGTTTTATTTTAGCCACTACCAGGTGGTGATCTGAAGCTATGTCAGTTTCTCTCATTGTCCTTACATCATCCATGTTCCTTTCGAACTTCTTATTGATGCAGATGTGGTCGATTTGCTTCTCGGTATTGCAGTCCAGTGAAACCCATGCAGCTTTGTGTATACGTTTATGGGAGAATATGGTGCCACCTGTAATCATTTTGTGAAAGGCACATAATTTTACAAACTACACACTGTTTTCATTCCTCTCTCCCAGTCTATGTTGTCCCATTATGTTCTCATATCCGATGTTGTCCATTCCAACCTTGACGTTTAGGTTTCCCATCAGAATGGTCAGGTCCTTGGCTAAATATTTCTCGATGGTTGGCTTCAGTCTCGCATAGAACTGGTCTTTGTCGTCTTCGTGGATGTCGTTGGTGGGCGCATAACACTTGATGGCATTCATTGCAATCCCCTCCTACTTTGTCTTGAATTATGCTTTGATGATCCTAGACCCATGAGGTCCTCTTTTTATAAGCGCTTTCCGTGCTACTTGGGCTAGCATTAGTGTCACTCCTTGTGTGTGTGAGAGATTTTCCTCTTCGTCGCCGGAGTATAAAAGCACTTCTTCTGAGGATAATCCTTGTTGTGCAGCATGTAACTAATGAGTTCCGCTTATTTCAAGTATCTTCAGACTGAATCTATTCATTTGTTTAGCTATTTGAATGCTTCTCCTTGTCTCCTACATCGTGCGGACACCCTGTGTACCTGCATTAATTGATGTTCTGGTTGTCAGAGGGGGCATCGGGCTCGTAACTTCCGAAGGAACTCAGCTTTCACTATGAGGTGTCATAACTCTTCGAAATGAAGACCTTCCAACTCCTAGAGCAGATTTAAATGGTTTTTTCTAGTAAGCGTTTTTTAACAAGGTTTTTTACGGGATGGGGTTACTAACTCCATACCCAACCCTCCTTCTCTATCCAGGCTTCGGACCGACAGCAGCCCTAGAGGTATCCCAGGCGTTTCCCTTGCATAATATCCTTACGTAAATTGGAGAAATGATTTTCTTTACAATCATTCATGATTGCGTACATTCTATCTACAACTGTTCTCAGGTTAGTAACTCAAGTCGGAGTTTGTTGAACATATGTGTTGTCTTCAAACGCTCTCAGTAGATGAAAATGCGAACCATGTGAATTCCTAGGATTCTGTAACCCATTCTTCGACAAACTGTTAATGATAGAATATCACTTTCTTCTGTTAGTAGACCATCATGTGCACATTAACTAGAAATAATATTGATTTTATCCATAGGAAACTTCAATACTTATCTACATACAAAAGATCATCTGTTCACTTATCCTATTTAAACCATCATTTTAAAATAAGGAAAAAGAAGATTCGGAATTGCATTTACGGCAAATAAATCAAAGTTTATGATTAAATAAAATATCTTTTAGTAACGACTAAGCACAGTTTGGAGACAACTATCAATCAGCATTGCGTCTTGCTCCATTTTCATAGACCAATATTCGACATCCCCTAGTTCTTTAAGAACATTACGAATATCGGAAACAAGTTTCAGCCATACGTTGACATGATTCTGATAAATGTGTAGTTGCGTTATTAACTCCTTAAATTCGGTATTTAATCTATGCTGGTTTATATAGGCCTACAATTAAAAGAAAAGACAGAAACCAAATTTATGTGTTACATTTAAGTGAATACACTATAAGTTGACAAAGCATGTTACTGAAACCCTCGAGTTTTATAATCAGAAAGCATAGATTGCTGAGTGTTTTAGCATAGTAAATAGAACTGTTCTGTAATTAGCATGTTAAGAAAGTCACAATCAACGAAAATATTCACCGAACTACAAATCACCACTTAATCACTTCAGAGTTATGTATTTTATGTTGAGGAATACTTGTAGGCTTTATCCAACGTCATAAGCTCTCTACTCTCAAAAATTAGTAATGGACATATATGTCTGTATTTCAATTAGGACAGTACACAAGCGAACAATATTGTTTTCAATTAGATCTCATATACAGTATAGTGAAAAAAAGGAAATGGATTATATGAAACAATCATAATAAGTGAAAAGTACAAACTGATAATAAGTGTACTGGAAGAAATAACAGTAAGATCAGCATAAAACGTTTCAACACTGGAAGGTCAAGACTTCATAGGGTGAGACTTAAAATAATGATTATTAGAAGTGTAACAATAAGTCTTTGAGTGAAGAGAAAACAAACAAGGACACTAATTATCATAAGTTAATTGCATTTTCTAGGCTGAGTCGCTTAGTTGTGGAGCTTTCATCGTCATTATGGACAACTTCATTGGCGCAAACTTCTAATAGAAGTGAGCTTTGAGAATTTCTTAACAAGTGACTAGCAGGTTGTTCTGTCGACTTTAAATCCAATTGGCTGTTGTTAGCATTTGTCTTATTTTTTGTATATTCATCTTTATCCCCATCCCTCTTGACATGATCTAAGGCGTTGCAGTTGTTTGTCGTTTTTTTCAAATTGGGCATATTTCAATATGTGCTGAATGACCTGAGGCCCAAGCTTCTAAAAATTCTTTGGTTTTCTTTGTGTTCCTTCTGTCTAAGATCACCACGTTCTCTCAGTCGAACCTGTGCCTATAAGTGTCAGTATGTAATGATAGCAGAGAGGGTATGTCGTGGTGTTTGAAAGTCAATTGATGAGAAGAGGTCGGCCGCTTCATCTGATGTAATGTTTGTTACAGCTGGTAGATAACGTTCGGTCTGTTTTCTTATTTTATTATGTCATTTGGTTTGTATAGAATTGATTGAAGTAATTTTGTTGACTTGCGAGAGACGTTTATTCTAAACAGTCTGATTGTAATACATCATTTATTTTTGGTAGGACAATTCGTCTGTCCATCGCCATGTTTGATTTTGTTTGTTAATGATCATGAAAGGTATTTATTGATAAGGTTACGTAGATATCCGTTCTTTTAAAAGACAGCCATCAGGTATTTCTCCGTATTTTTATGTGATATGGGTGCTGTAGCGAGATTTCGCTAATTGTAATAGAGTTCACGAGCAGTTGATTTTGTGAACTGCTGCTTTCATAACAAAGCATCTAGTTCACGTCGGTCGGCTTCCAATACACTTGAGTTTCCAGTTGTCATGTGTTGGTTCTAGTGATTATCAAATCTGAGAGCGGTAGTTTCTTGTTTTACTCTCTTATGCAGTCAAAGACGTTAATAACCAAACTGTAAACACTTTGCAACTCATCTTTTTTAATGGTGATGAAGGTGACGTCCACACAGAGGATCCACATTTTTGGTCTGGTCATTGATAATACTGTAACTTCGCGTCCCCGCATCACTCTATCCGGGGTGAAAAGGACAGAATAGTTCGACTGAAGTTACTGGGACAACAGACCCTCGAAAAACTCTGTCCAACGTTTGAGACGATTTGCGTGTTAGTGGCTGAAGTAACGCCAGCTTCACAGAATGTCTCATTGACACTTGAAGAAATTTTTACATACAGATGTGTAATTGCCATCAATAATTCGAAAAATGATTCGTGAACAGCTATTGTATTTGTCCGTAATCTTGTCAGCAAAACAAATAGAAGTCCGATCCAGCAATCTTTTTCATATCCTGACAGTAAATGATATACGATTTTACTTTAGGGATGGCGCTACAGTTTGATTTAGGCGATCGACTTCAACTAAGCATATTACGAGTCCGAAGTATATTCGACCTACTGCAATAAAGGTCATATTATCTGACCTCGTGCAGCAAAGAGGTAATTTATAATACGTAGCACTATTATGCACAATACAAGTCACAATGTTCCAAAATAAACCAGAATAAAATATACCAACCGATACAGTGACTCAAGGTCCTAAACTCAACCACGATGAATTTAACATTACTGAATTTAAATTTGATTTCGGTTTAAAGTAAAGACGGTTTCAACTAAAATCTACAAACCAAAGAAACTGCCACAAAAAATGTTTGGATACATTTTAACGTTTGTTGGTTTAGTTTTAAAATGTGCTGCATAGTTGTGAAAACTTTAAATGGTAGTTCAATTACATATCAAAACTTTCATCACTAGTAATACTGTATGGAATAGCACAGGAGCTTAAATGAAACTTAGATGGATGGGATTTTCATCCTTTGTCATGCTATGAAGCATAATTATAATTAAGTGTTCTGTCGATTTGAGGTTATTTGACTTTGTTAATCAAAACTTTGTATAGGCGTTGAGGCTAGCTGAATCGTAGAACAAATAAATTATATTTACAAAAGCTTCCTGAAATAATTTAACAAAAGTGAAATGGTTGTTTTCTAGAAAGGCGATAACTAAATACTGCTCAATAATACGCCACCACTACTTTAGTGTAACAACGACTATATTTTCGACTGACGTTTCATGGAGATCGATTTTTTTCTTGACGATTCCCAAACTGATTTCAAGTCTTTCTAGATGCTAACAAAGCTCAAGGTTAATAGCACAATGAAAATATTCGTTAAATATTGTACTGATAAGTGGAAAATGATCCTTCAGTAATCACCACAGTTTATAAATATAATACGATAGTTGAGTGAGTTAGAGTTGAAATGAATCTAATGCTTGGTGCGACTTGAGTATGTACAAACTTTTGTTTACTAAATTACGGTATGATATCCTAAAACCATTTTAACCACCTAACAGAAGGCAAGCGTACTTAGTATTGATTAGCTCTCTATTATCTCATGTCCTTGATGCAAAACATTAATAGGAAACCATTTTAAACATTAGTGATGTTTATGTGGAAATTTGTCAAGACTTACACAGATATTTTGACTATGAATGTTTTAAATGAATATTTGAATACATCTCGATATTCACTCATATATAAATGAAATTTATATTTCTATTCTTTATAAGAACACTGATGAAGTGAGTGGAAAGTACTACCTATGCTTGTGCATCAGTGGCTTCTGAATAAACCAAGTAATTATGAATTCCCTCAACAAATCAGGTAATCTAGGAAATGAATACCTTTATGTGAAGAAACAAAATATGTTAGAACACTAGTGAATAGAAAAACTGAGTCAATCGGATAATTATACAGAAAGGAAAACACTTCTTTCCAAAACCAACTAATGTTAAAAACATATAGGCATTACTTTCGACACATTTTCATCAATTTTGGTTAGTAATCCATTTATCATTTCATTAATGGAAAAAAGCATAGCTTGCTTTTTAGCTTCCAACTTAGCTTTTCTACGAATCTTCTCATGTTGGTATTCTTTATAGATCGAAGACAACATTAAATACTTCCCAAGAAATACGAAGCAGTTGTCGTAAGACGTGTAACTGACCGCAAATAAACGAGAAAATCCTACATTGGAAAATAATGCAGAAAAACAGTGATCATAAAAGCTTTGTGGATCACTTCACATACAAGTACGTACAAAAAACCAACTTACAATTACTGTTCTGATAATCCGCAGAAGTATGCTGATAAATTGTTACTATCAATGGAAATAGATAAACTGGACAGCCTTGAAGAAGTCAATTAGTACTATCGCTCTCGACAAGCTTGCTGAGAAAATGCAAAACCCATCTGATAAAATGCTTCGGAAAAATCAGGGTATATGATAACTATAAGTTAAATTTTATTCTTACAAGCAAGGATACCAGTATATCTATCTGCCGCTGTCGACAGGTTTGCAGCACAAATGTAGTCATCTTTGGAACTATACTGATAAGTTACAAGGTATAATCTCGTCAATTATAAGCTACAGATGCCATCACAATGGGGAGTAAGAATAAATCAACCGGTTCATACCAGTAATAAATGTAGTCGCGACCACTAATGTACTAACATACTATTCTGTCGGACGATTTGATTCTTGACAACGCTGTTTGGATACATTTGTGCGGACGAAGGTTGATATCGATCCTCATGTTCATTGGGATAATGAAGCTTACAGACTAGCTACTTAATTAGGTCCACTGACTAATGTATCTTTGAAGACTAGGAAAAAATGTTTTGCTACAGTGAATAGGCAAGTACCTAAAATGAATACAGGTCTTCGGATTATTTTCTTAAAACTCCAAAGGATTGTAAGTTTAGACATGTCGACTAAAACTTGCATCTACATATAGAGTCAGAGAAAGTGAGATATCTATTATTAACAGATCACATTAAAGAATACAGTGGCATACACCTACAACTGAGCGTAAGTCACCTAACACTAACAAAAATGCACTCCAATAGCTGTGGCACACTTGGTGGAATATAGCAGCCGCTGACCAGTGGTGTTTGTGATAGGTTCACGGCAGTTACGAAAATATTCAAAATATGAGTTTACTCAATGAAGGATAAAATGAAAATCAGTAACAGTAAAGTCTATATCAAGTCGGTAGATGTATGTGAAACACTTAGGTGGAATGTGGTAACAATTACGTATACTTCGCGAATGGAATGTGGTATGTGTAACGCTGCGCCAACAGCTTAGTAGGATGTTCCTTCTCGTTTCTGAGCAGGATAAGTGGTCATACTAATCATTTCGGATGCAGTACGATGTTCATCGGTATGTTTGTTATTCAACAGTAGACGTTGTAATGGACAACATGAAGTGCATCCCACTAGGTTGAATATATTTAGTTTATCTAAATATAATAGAGGTCACGTTAACCGTAAAAGTTGGCATGTGAATGGAAGCAAGCTTACATAACATGGTTGATGAGGATATTCAGGTAGCAAAATCACTTATTTCTGGAGATTTTGGCATTTATGGTGAAACTTACAGTAAAGAACATTTGCTGTGTCCTGAATAGAAGAGCAATAACACTAACACTAACTATTCAAACATATGCTCTTCCGGGAACAACTACATATACAGATGAGTGGGAAGGTTACTGGCTTTTAAGGGAGACTTGGTTACGAACACTGTCGTCGTCCATGAAAGACGTCTGGTGGATCTAAGCACAGAGATGAACACGCAAGATATAGAGGCACATTTTCCTTGCATTAGAGTTCCTGGACTTTATCACAGTTCCAGAAATACTATTATTTAGAGCCATATAGATAAGTTGTTAAATAATTTCAAAATGAACGAATCGATTCCTAACCTTGTTAAATTTTTTGAGCACGTTAAACTACTTAATTCCCTCTTCAATATTTTGATATTTAGCTGTTTTTCATTAAATATGACAATATATCCAAAAACTGATTTTTCATTGGCTGGAAAGCATTTCAAGGTAGCCAACAAGGTTTAGTTCCGCCGCCTCTGTAAGCTGGAAAATATTTATGTTTATATTTACTCACTTCTTAGGATTGCCACTAGTTGAATGCTCTCGGTCAAACATTACCTCCAGGTCACGATGCAACACGTCGTGTAGGTTACTTACTTACTTACTTATGCTCGTTACTCCTCACAGAGAAGCATAAGCCGCTCACCAGGATTCTCCATTCAACTCTGTCCTGAGCAATCATTTCCAGCTGTTTCCAGTTGCTGTTTATCTTTTTAATGACTGCTTCCAATTCTCGACGAAGTGTGTCCTTTGGCATTCCTCTTCCCCGTTTCCCAACAGGATTCCATGTTAATGCTTGTCTCAATGCAGTCTGATGATTTCCGCAATGTATGTCCTATTCATTTTCAGCATCTTTTCCTAATTTCCTCTTCGGCTGGAAGTTGGTTTGTCCTCTCCGATAGTAAGCTGTTGCTGATGGTTTTCGGCCAACGAACATTCAGTATCTTGCGTAGGCAGATGCTTATAAATACTTGTACCCTTCTGTTCTTGTTTGCAGTAGTTCTCCACGTTTCAGCTCCATACAGGAGAACTGTCTTCACGTTCGAATTGAAGAGTCTAACTTTGAGGTTAATTGACAGTTGTTTTGAGTCCCATATGTTTTTCAACTGTAGGAATGCTGCCCTGGCTTTGCCAATCCTTGCATTTACATCTGCTTCGGACCCTCCTTGTTCATCGATGATGCTCCCCAGATATGTGAAATTATTCACTTCTTCCAGAGTTTCTCCATCAAGTTCAATTGGGTTGATGCTCCCTGTGTTGTATTTAAGAATCTTGCTCTTTCCCTTATGTATGTTCAAGCCTACTGATGCTGAAGTTGCTGCAACGATGTCTTCACTTGCATTTGTTAGTGTGTCTGTGATAGAAGAGCTAGATCATCCGCGAGGTCCAAATCATCGAGTTGCATCCTACTTGTTCATTGAATTCCGTGCATCCCCTTAGATGTGGAGGTCTTCATGATCCAGTCAACCACTGGAAGGAAGAGAATAGACGAGCGTAGACAGTCTTGTGTGACTCCTGTTCTCACTGGGAATGCATCCGTCAGCTGTCCTCCATGCACAATTTTTCACCGTGTTCCGTCGTGAGAATTCCGGATGATGTTGATGAGTTTCTCTGGTACGCCGTAGTGTCAAAGAAGTTTCCATAGTACGACGTGTATATACGGTATGCTATTTTAATTGAGGTGTAGGTCATATTGTGCAGCAGTTTATAAAAAAGGATTAAGTTTGTTCTTAGTCTTCTTTTCCATAGAGGTTCAAGTTTGAGCATGTGACATCTAGTTTTGTAGTCTATTTTAGAATTGCTTTTAATCATCTGCCGTGTTAAGTAGCGTTGCACACTCTCTACTCTCATTCTGTCACTTGCTCGTAGATCGCTAAATAGGAAGGAACAGTACTCAAGTATAGGTTTTACACATATTTTGTAAAGACTGAGTTTTGGCTCATTTTGATGAAAGTTTCTCAGAATGAAGCCTAGGAGACCTCGTGATTTGGACAGTTTGACAGAAATGTACTCAGAGAAGTTAATGTTGTGAGAATATTGTATGCCTAGGTCGGTTACCGTCTTAAGTTTAGGGAGTTTATGTGTAACCCATTCTATGTAAGTTGCATTAAGTAAGTTGCAGGTAGCGGCATTTTTTAAGTAGAGGTTTATTGAGATTCTAAATTGTGATAAGGGGCTGCATTGTTGCATGCTTTCTGATACTCGACTCCAGAGGTTGGCATAACGTGCAACAAAGAAGGAGGATTTCAAATTACTCTGGACTTTCAGTACTCTTGCTAGAGAATTTTGTTTCCGTATTTCATACTTCCGTTTTCGAGCACATGTTAAAGTAATACACTGTGTTACAGTTTCTTTATGAATGACCCTATAAAGTACAGTAAGATTAAGTTTAATCCTTCTGACCTTAAAAAGGGTCTAATTTCCAATCTCACCACCTATCTTTATAGGGTTGACGCTTTATTTCTGTCGACCTAGCGAACGCATGCAACTGTGTATAATGGAGCAGTACTCGGGAGGTAGTTTAACAAATGTCATGAGGAATAACTTTAGACTAGTTATGATGATAGTTAGTACGAATAGAATCAATAAATCTGCGAGCCTTAAAGACTTGTGATAAATAAATAAATAGCTTTGATTCTCAAGTATCATTGTGTACACGAGAGCATGCCAGTTTACAGGAACAATCAGAATGATATGAGCTTACATACATACAAATATTTCGATGAAGTGTTACTGTCAGGACTTTTATATCATATGAAGGTCTGAATTGTGAAGTAAACCAACTGCAACAAAGTTTACAGTACTAGGACACTAAATATATGAATTGTAGCATGTTGCATGTATGACAAATTATGGCGCGCTTCTTGACCAGAACGTTACGATTCCAAAAGACAGCTAGGAGGGAGTAGAACGGATCATTGAGTATGTCCGGATGCATCATAAAACCAAGAGTGCTTGTCACTTTGGTGCTGACGAGAAGTTAATGGCATTATGCTGGTAGATTTCATACTTTCCTCAAACACTATCATTTACAACCGGAGAAAAGATTATTGCAGTGTGAGCACAAAACAACGGCACTGATATCCTGAAAAGAATGAGTAAAAATTAGTTTATACAGGCAGTGAAAGACACGACTAACCACTACTGTTTATAGGTGGATTAAAAGGAAAAAAACACCAGCATATGACTAAGACGGCTGAATGGTGCTCACACGTTCAGAGTCCCTATCATATTGCTAGTGGAGTAAGAAACAGTAGTTAGTGTAAGCCTTTTTAATGGGATATCAGAGATGAAATTATCAACATGTCGTACAAATAAAGTGAATCTGTTTCCCTAATGACTTGAGGCAAATTGTTCAAGACTCTCGGAAATTTATCTGCAAAATAATTCATACAAAGAGTAGATTTGGAATGTGACATTCTTATTTTTGAAGCTGAATTGCGTAGGTTATGACAGAAAGGTTCCTCGAGTTGAACTGTATAAGACGATGAAAACGCTAATCTGCTCATTATCTTGTAAAAGAAAATTAAGTCTAACTTGAGCCAGCGCCTCCACAAAGTATTTAGTCCTGACTTAGCGCATCTAGTTTTATAGTCCAGATTACGATCATCCTCAAGAATACGAAGAGTAAAGCGGCGTTGTACAGGCTTCAGTCTGAGTTTACCCTTAGTGGAAACATTACTGAGAATAAGGTTGGTGTATTCTTATAAAGGTCGGACACACACTTTATATAGCAGAATACGGGAATCACCGTAATAAGGTTATGTAGTATGCAACCCACGAGTCGACGCGACTTAGATGTCTACATAGTAACCCGCTCTAAAAAGGCAGATTATAAGTGTACCTTAATCTTAATTTAACCACTGACTGAAGCCTAGACAACTTAATAACGTTTGTGGAGAGATCAAAATCGAGGCACTTATCTCCAAAACATATCCAATCGCGTTTAGAAGCACTAAATAATTAGCTTTGATTTCAAAGTATCGTTGTGTACACGAGAGCATGCCAGTTTACAGGAACAATCAGAATGATATGAGCTTACATACATACAAATATTTCGATGGAGTGTTACTGTCAGGACTTTTATATCATATGAAGGTCTGAATTGAGAAGTAAACCAACTGCAACAAAGTTTACAGTACTAGGACACTAAATATATGAATTGTAGTATGTTCCATATATGACAAAGCATCGCGCGCTCGTTGACAAACGCTTTAAAATTCCAAAAACGGCTGAGGGTTAGCAGAATGGATCACTAAGCATGTCCAGACGCGGGATAGGACCAGTGGTACTTGGAACTTGTGTGTTGAGGAAAGGGCAATAGTTTTGTGTCAGTAATTTCCATACTTGTCTTGCACACTATCTTCTACAATTAGAGTAAAGACAAAACAAGTGAGGACACAAAAAACAGCACTGGTATTCCGAAGTTAACAAATCTAATGGGCAGGACCAGTATTTTGCTTCGAACATACCACTTATGCTTGTCGGATGATTAAAAGGGAAGTACACTAGCATATGACCAAGACAGGCGAGTGTTGATCACACGTTCAGAGTCCCTATTATTTCGCTAGTTGAGTAAGAAATAATAGCTGGTGTGAACATCTTTAATGGGATTTCAGAAGAGATGAAATCACCAACATGCCGTGCAAATAAAGGAAGTGAATCTGTTTCCCTAATGGCTTGATGCAAATGGTTTCAGATTCTTGAGAACTTATTTGTAAACTAATTCATATAAAGAGCATTTTTGGAGTGCAATATTTTTGCTTTCTCGGCTGAATTGCGTAGGTTATAGCAAGAAGGTTCCTCAAGCTGAATTGTACTAGGCGATGAGAAAGCTAGTTTGTGTAATATTTTGTAGAAGAAGATTAGGTTTAATTTTAACCGTTGCCTCCATAAGGCATCTAGCCCTAACTTGGTGCATCTAGTTTTCTAGTCTAGAGTACGATCAGCCTCAAAAATACGAAGAGTAAGATCTAAGACTAACATCTAACTTCCATTTCGAGCACTACATTGCGACCTTGTTGAGTTCAGCAGTAACGCCACTGAGTGTGTGCAAATTAGTGAGGGGGGAATGAGTACACTAGTTTGGGATCATCGGCGTATAGTAAAGGTCCACCCATGCTGAAGTATTTGCATATATTACTTATGTAAGCTGTACAGAGCAGTAGGCCCAAAGCACTTCTGTGTATAACGCCACTCGTAACTGGTTCGGCCTTCAACTGACTTGAGTTAATCTTAACAATCTGATGTCGATGACTGAAGAAAGAGTTTAATCATGAAAGTAATGGATTTCTAGTTCCATAAGAAGCTTGTTTGATAAAGGATAAGCTTTTTGAGTATCTTACTCCTAAATCACACATACTACGTAGTAAACGAAATTCGTGTATGTTGAGGTGTAGGTTAGTCTCAGGGTTAGATTCACCGAAATGTAGGAACCCCGACTAGTGTGTGTTATAGGGATAAATCATGTATAACAAACGAGATAGGAAAATTCAATTGTTACTCAGTATGTTTCTGTTTCATAACTCACAGTATAGAAGCCGTTGATTTCTTCCTACTGGCTTTAAGGCAGTGACACCATATTCGGCAACCGGTAATCTTCAGTAGGCGCAGTTAGAAGCATTTTATACTGAATATAAGCTACTACACCGTATGCCAACTCAGGAGCTTTGGTAAAACAATGAATTTGGACAACTGATAGTTAAAGTATCCTCGGCGTAAGGCATCTCTGTATTCGCAAATCGTTCACATTTTTAACTCCTGTAAAGGTATTTCCGTTCGTGTTGAATGATCGGTGAACGTCACTCTGTTTAAAGAAGACGAGAAGAGAATGGTGTTGATGGCCGAGCACTAATTAACATATGTCATGTGACTCGTCGCAAAGAGGCATGTGTTTATGTACTTGTCACCCCTCCAATTATTATCATCTGGATTCTAACATGACCATAAATCAATTTTATATTAGTTAAGTGGCTTGGCCACCATGGTCAGGGTGGGCGTGTCATTGGGATCACCTAGAGGTGTAACGTTAGCAAGGCAAGCGGCTGCACGCACGATCAACTATGCGACAGAAATCGGGTAATTATTCAAACATATGGTGTAAACTATTAAGCCTACTCCTGTACGCTCGTACTCCAAAGATTACGCCTTACGAAGTACTTTATAGGTAATTCTATATTCTCTCTAATCATTTACTACAAGTATCTAGTAATATCCTCATGGTTGGCATGATACAGGGGGGTTTGTAGACCTAGTCGGGTTAAAGATGGTTGATGCACACGGAAAAATGTTTAGCCTGGTAGGTTTTGCCTGAACCCCTGCACACCTAAATACTGATTGTCGTTCGGGACATTCCATTGTATCCATAAAGTTTTTCTGCCTGCTTAAGTAGAAAAATAAGTGTCGACATCCTTTTTGACTTGACCTTTACTGATGTAACTTTTTTAATTTTGCATGATTGCTTGTTTGACTTTGTCAAGAATCCCCCTAGAGTTAGTGCTGGTCCCAAGTTCAAACAAAGAAGGAGGGTTGAGCATAGGGTTAGCAACCTTGTCCAGTAAAAGACATCGATGCTAAAAAACGTTAACTAGGCAAAACCATCTCGATCTACCATTTCAAAGAGTTATGACGCCTCATGGTGAAAGCCGAGCTTTTTCGAGAGTCACGAGGTCGATGCCTTTTCTGACATTTAGGATAACAATTAATGCAGGTGCATGGAATGTTCGCACGATTCTGGAGACCAAGTTAAACATCCAAATAATCGAGGAAATGAAAGGGTACTACCCGGAGATACCTGGAATAAGCGTAATCCGTCGGTTACATGCTGGACCGCAAAGGCTATCTTTAGCAGATGTACTGTTATATTCCAGTCACAAAGAAGATGCCTTGCACACGCAAGAAGTAATGCTAATGCTGATCATACCTGTAAACTGATATGCTCTCATATACAAAATGCTACTTGGGGATAAAACTATTGTTATTATTAAAGTACGGAAAGGATTGGAACTTCATTGATCTAGAATCAAAACATACTTCAGGACAAAGAAGGAAGGGATTACAATGAACGTCATCAAGTGCTATGCACCCACCAACGACATCCACTAAGATGACAATGATCAGTTCCATGCGAAACTGAAGTCAACCATCGAGAAATGTTTAGCTATGGACCTGACCATTCTGATGGGAAACCTGAACGTCAAGGTTGAAATGGGGAACTACAGATATAAAAATACCATGGAACGATATGAACTGGAGGAAAAAAACGAAAACCATGAGAGATTCGTCTGTCCGTACCATCAACGTGATGAATATAGACGGCATCATATTAGCCCACAAACGCAAACACAGAGCTACATGGGTTTCACCAGTCCACACTGCAAAGAACCAACTGGGAATGGATTAAGGAAACAATAACTTCAACATATCAGAAGGTTTTAGGTTGCAAGAAGCACCACCAAAAAGAATAAATCTTTGTTGGTATTCAGGATAGCATCCAAGAAAGGAGGAACAAGAATATAGCAGTCAGTAACAGCCAAACAGGAGCAGAGAAGGTTAAGGCATGAGCCAGTTACACGGAAACAAACAGGAAATTGAAGAGAGGCTTTGAAGCGGGTCAGCGAAAATGTGTGGAAAACCTAGCAATGATGTCAAAAAAGCCCGCAAGCGAAGGAATTATGAGACACCTATATTGAAGTAAACAGGCTACCTGAAACCTACGATAAACCGGAACGACTAACTAAGAACAAGGCTGGTAGACTAATCTCTAAGACCCAAGAACACCGAACAAAGTGGGTAGACACTTCGAAGAACTCTTGAATAAACCAGCCCCACTAAGCCCACCAATCATTGAAGTAGTATCTACGGATCTTCCTATAGATATCTATCGGTTAACAAATGATGAAATCAAAATAGCCATCCTATAGATTAAGAGTGCGCTAGACAACACACCAGCTGAAGCACTGAATTCACATACAAAGGCAGCTGTAAATATGCTTCAGATTCTCTTCAAAAAGATATAAGAGGAAGAACAAGTGTTAACAGAGTATAAAAAGGACACTTCAACAAGATACCAAGGAAAGAAGATCTCAATAACATCATAAGGAGAACACGGAATATATTGGGTAATCTGGATGCAACTACACGACTTAAACGTCGCAGATGACCAACCTAGCTCTTTCGTCCCTCACACTGCGGTAAACGCTGATGAAGACTGACCATATGGAAACGGCATCTACAACCAAAAGTAGGCCTCAACATACGCAACAGCCTCAGATACAACACAGCACGACAAGAACACAAATCCAATCACAATCAAATGGATAGAAAAGCTCTGAAAGGTGTGGAAACTTTCACATATCTGGTCACCAGCATCACCAATAAACAAGGAGAATTTGATGATGCAGATATAATAGCACAGACTGGCAAGGCAAAAACAACATTCCTACAATTGAGAAGTATCTGCAATTCAAACCAACTGTCAGCCAACATCAATGTCACCATTCTCAATATAGACATCAACATAGACAGTTGTATTGATCGCATCGAACTGAAACTTGCATGGAGAACTACTAAAAACATCATTGTAAAGATACAAGTAATTGTAAGCAGTTGTTGAGCAAGATGCCTCGGATCCATTCACCAGACACTATCGACAACAATAACAATCTTCTGTGACCGGAAACAAACCAACGAAAATCGAGTTGAGGAATAAATTAGGAGAAGATGTTGGAAGTGGCTAGAACACACATTGAGTAAATCATCAAAGTGTGTCAGAAGCCGAGCACTAACTTGTAATCGTGAATGTCGAAGGAAGAGTGGAAGACCACAGAACAGATTTGGACTAGAATTGTAGACAGACATGAAGAGAATGCAGAGTACTTGTGAAGAAGTGAAAGTAAGTTGTGATGACAGAGTTGGTTGTAGAATGCTGATCGGCGGACTAGGCATTGCGTAGAGTAACAGACAGTGATAAATGGATTGGTCGATGATTGTCTGTTTGTTTGGTTGAATCAAATCCTCTAAGATTTGAAACCCTTTTTCAGTGTACATACGTAAATCTAGCTTCTTCCATATTATTGACGCCTGGTAGTGGGATTATTCTGTGGCTATTTGAATAAAACGCTTTGGAAACCTTCACCTTTCTTTGCAACTGTTCTATGCATGACTAATAGAGTGTAACATGGTAGTGAAGTTATTCTAAACAGATGATCCCCCACTCTGTAGGTTTCAGGATCAGGTTCTTATTTCCTTATGGCCACCACAAATAAAGGAAGACATTTTGATTTTATAGCAAATAATATACCTGGTGAGACATGGCTTCAATATCCGTTGTAAGACCAATCGGCTATCGTCTAAATCTAGTGGAAACGTTTACTGAATTGTTAACTAGATCGAGTTCAGAGTAAAGATTTTTATTCGAAGACACTCCTGAGTACCATGCTGCACATTCAAACACTACCTTAAATTTACCCATTTTTTAAATGGAAGGCTGAATGCTTAAAGTCATACGGAACTCTACCCTCTGTTTGGCCATCCTTAACCCTTTCAGTGTAAATCCTTTCAGTTTACCACTTCACTATATGAACATAGTCATTATATAATTTTGAGTCTTTAGTAAGTTGTTTACTTAAGTAATTAAGACCACAGACAGTCGATTTTTTATTATAAGTTAAATTCTGTCTGAAGGTTGCGGACTATGTTCTGTCTCACTTTGAGACAGAACATAGTCTACTGCGCAAATACATATAGAAATTTTATTATGAGGACAGATCAATGTCCACTCAGGTGGCGTCCTTACGACATGTGGCTCATTGATCTTACCGACTCTCTAGCTTTGTATACCTCTGATAGATTGCATCCGATTAGCAATTTGACTTTTTCGTCCTTGACCTTCAGAAACTTACTCCCCTTCTGTAAAGCGGGATTGCAAAGACAGCTGCAGTGTCGTTGACGACATTCTACATAGCAGTGGTAGTTTCTCTACAGCCCACACGCTTGGGATCTTAGCAAAAAATAGGGAATTCAATCCGTAAACTTATATGCTTACTTTTATGTCAAGAACAGAGTGACTATCTAATGTTTGGGAGGATGTATCCATAAACTCTCCGTTTAGTTCCGGTTTCTTGATCATATCATTTGAAATTGACAAAGCATCTGAATCATTATCCAGTAAGGTACAAGTTTGTATAGTCTTTTAATCGTGCCTTGGTATACGGGTACTACGGCAGGTGCAACACCACGGGTAGGGCTTTATGCTCGAGTTCTCTTCTCATATCTCTATAAACCTGGATATTAACATGTACACCACTGACATTAACAGGCTGTTTTTTCTGCTTCATTTGTAACAGGGCGTTATGCTAACGACCACATCATTCGAGAGCACATGAACTTATTGAGTGGCGATTCTTAGAGATTTGGTAACTTTCAGAAGCAAGTTACTCAGTTTATTCTTTCCTGTTAACTCTATTTCTTCATCTCATCTATTCCTAAGCTTCAAACATTGACCTCCATAGTACAACAAACATGACGGTTCAAGATATGTGTGTCCATGATGTGAAGCGATATCACCTCCACTAGTATTGGCGAACCATATCCTAATCTTACCGCGGTCTGTGCTAACGTCCGTAATCGGATTTACGAGAATCCTGTTTCAAGCCTCACCGCATTATCGTTGAAAGACAACCCGTGTCTGATATTCTCTATGTCGGCTTGTTACTTAAAACTGACTGTTAAATCACTGAACAAGGGTTTCCATCCACCTTCAGTTATTTTACACACAATTATTCGTGTACAATCCATTCGTGCTGTATACGCGCCGGTAACTTCAAAATCATACTCTAACTATTTCTTACAAAGTGTAAATCAGAATTATAATTCATTTGCTTAAATATAAAATCATAAAATTGCATCTCTGATGATAGCTTTCTTATCAATACACCTGATGAATCATTTCCTCCAAGAGCTCATACTTTAAGTGGCGGCCGACTTCACGTTCTAATGAAGTGCAACAGCTTATGATGCACTTGGCTTCCCCTTCACAATACCGTGTCAAATAAACTTAGCATCGTAACCAGCAGTTTTATTTCCACTACATCCTTCAGAATTTTTGATAAATTTTTAAAAATATACAGACTGCTATTTCATTTTCCTATACTATACTTTCCTGAGCTCTTTGTCTTAGAGTAGATATGAAGCCTATCATGGTTATCTCCAGTTTTAGTGGAAGTTTTCACAATAAAAAACAAATAAACTTCATTTAATGCAACATGTACACCTTAGGTTCCATTGAAAACTGTTGTACTTAGTTGGTCCTTTGTGTCCTCATGCCCTGCTGCTTGATTCCCTTTCTTCTTTATCTTTTCAGTTCCCAACTCCTGAGCCACGTTAAAGTTAACACCTAGCATCCAGGCCGAAAAAGGGGGCTCATTTTCGTGGTCTAATCATGATATTTTAATATTATACTTTCGATCTCCCCTCTCTCTTATGAGATACTGTTCACACAAGGTCATGCTCGTACTTGGCACCACACTTGACTATTTAAAACAGCCGTCAATTATCTAAATTGTCTTAGTGTCACGCTTATGACACCCCTTGCCTTAAATGACTGCATATATCATTAAGTGTTTTCTACTCATGTATCCCTGAACACCCAGGACTACAAAGTATCGTCCAGCTGGTGGTTGACAGTTTTCTTGCTTGCATTTAATCTTCTTTCACAGGAAATTAGTGTGCTGTATATATTATTGCTACTCAGGCACTTATTTCCTCAAAACTGTATGTCGTATAACATGTCGTAAACATGAGTTTATAAATGCTTGTATCCGTCTGATGATGTTTGCAGTAATTCTCCAAGTTTCAGCTTCATACAGGAGAACTGTCTTCACGTTCGAATTGAAGAGTCTAACTTTGAGGTTAGTTGACAGTTGTTTTGAGTCCCATATGTTTTTCAACTGTAGGAATGCTGCCCTGGCTTTGCCAATCCTTGCATTTACATCTGCTTCGGACCCTCCTTGTTCATCGATGATGCTCCCCAGATATGTGAAATTATTCACTTCTTCCAGAGTTTCTCCATCAAGTTCAATTGGGTTGATGCTCCCTGTGTTGTATTTAAGAATCTTGCTCTTTCCCTTATGTATGTTCAAGCCTACTGATGTTGAAGTTGCTGCAACGATGTCTTCACTTGCATTTGTTAGTGTGTCTGTGATAGAAGAGCTAGATCATCCGCGAGGTCCAAATCATCGAGTTGCATCCTACTTGTTCATTGAATTCCGTGCATCCCCTTAGATGTGGAGGTCTTCATGATCCAGTCAACCACTGGAAGGAAGAGAATAGACAAGCGTAGACAGTCTTGTGTGACTCCTGTTCTCACTGGGAATGCATCCGTCAGCTGTCCTCCATGCACAATTTTTCACCGTGTTCCGTCGTGAGAATTCCGGATGATGTTGATGAGTTTCTCTGGTACGCCGTAGTGTCAACGAAGTTACCATAGTGTTCTCCTATCTACACTGTCAAACGCCTCGTAATCAATGAAGTTGATGTACAGAAACGATATATATTCAAATGATTGTTCAACAATGATTCGTAGAGTTGCGATCCGGTTTGTTCACGACCGATCCTTACGGAAACCAGCCTGCTCGTAGTTGAGCATCCACTGAATCTTTCATTCTGTTCAACAACACTGTTGAAGACTTTCCCTGATACTGAAAGTAGTGTGATCCCTCTGTAGTTCTCACATTTGTTCAAACCTCCCTTCTTTAATATCTTGATAAGGTGCCTTGATTTTCCCTGCTCATGTTCGACTGTTGTTGATTTCTGTCTTCTTGTTCCTCCTTTCTTCCATTTTCCTCAGCATCTCAGTGGAGATCCAGTCCTTATAATGGTGCTTCTTGCAACACAAAACTTTCTGACACGTTGAAGTTAGCGCTTCTTTGATTCCTTTCCAGTTGTCCTCCATAGTGGTTTCTTCTGCTCTCAGTAGATCTTGTAAGGCTTGGAACCTGTTGTTGAGAGCTATTTTGAACCGTTGTACTGCTGTTACTCCAGTTGTCCACTGCTTCTTTAGCTTCACTTTCATTTCACCAACCACCAAGTGGTGATCCGGAGTAATGTCAGCTCCTCTCCTTGTTCGCACATCTTCCATCGATCTTCTAAACTTTTTATTGATAATAACAATAATTTATTCTCAAGTAACAATTTGTACATGAGAGCATACCAGTTTACAGGCATGATCATGATGCATATATGATCTATTTAGTTCGCTGTAGTATGATCCGGTTAGACCAATCTAGCCTTCAGTATGCGTTTGTGGGGGGAGAGAATATTATGCCACCTATAGCCATTTTGTTGGAACTCATAGGTTTGAAAAATCTTTCACTATTCGCACTTCCTACTCCCAGTCCCTATCGTCCCATTATGTCTTCATATCTGGTGTTGTCCATCCCTACTTTGGCGTTCAGGTCCTACATCAGGATTGTGTATGTCCCTTCCTAGACACTTCACTATGATTGATTGCAGCCTGTCATTAAACTGATCTTTGTCCTCGTCGTTGCCGTCGTTGGTTAGTGCATAACATTGGATAATATTCATTGTCGCTTCCCCCTATCTTCATTGTTTTGAAGGATGCTTTGATGATCCTGGGTCCATATGGTTCCCATCCTACAAGTGTATTACATTTATCTTTGGATGGCATCAGAGCAACTCCTTAAGTGTGCGAAGTATTTTCCGCTTCGTGACGGGGGTATAGTATCATCTCTCCCGAAGCCAATGTTTTCTATCCAGCTTGAGTTTAACGGGTTTCGCTGATTCCGAGCACTGTCAAGTTGTATCTCTTCACTTCTGCAACTATGTGAATGGTCTTTCCGCTCTCCCACATTGTTCGAACATTCCATGTACCTATAAAAATATTTGCCTTGGTTGTTAGAAGTGGCATCGGCCTCATGACTTCCGACGAATCTCAGCTTTCATCATGAGGCGTCATAATCATCCCTTCCACTCCCAGGACAGAGTGGGAAATACAACCCGGGATAGAATGACAAAAATATATATGTGATGACTCTGCAAATGTGTAGTAAAATGTAGTAAGCCGAAAAGCCTCCAAATATCAGTTGTTAAAGAAAGAAATAGAAATGCCTTGACCACCAAAGAGGCGAAAAATTAGTCCCTCGGAGTTATTAGTCAAATATCAGACAGGAAATATGCGAGTAATAATTTCTCCAATTAATGGAGTCATTCCGCATGAAGATGGAATACAGTAATATGACACAATATCCATTTAGCCTTCGTGGGTGATGAAGGACGGTATTATACTAGCTAATGTGTCATCACTTATGGCACTTAAGATTCCGAACGCAAAAAGCATACTACACATCTTCATATCTAAGGGAACTCTTCCAGCACCTAGATGCATATTTCGAGGGACAAATTATCGGCTAGTTCTGCACGGCGATGTAGTCATTTTCAACCATTGAATAATCTTAGATAATTTTGGTTCCCGACATATTATAACATAAATTTTAATTCCTCCACATATACTAATTATCCATTATAGTTCAAATACAAACTCACACAAACCTGCTGTATTTTATTCCTATTTCGAAAAATGGCGTTTGACGTATTTGTTTGAGTTGATGGTTATGTATCGGAAGCGGACTCTTGGATCTGCGTTCTTTTGGGTTCTTATATTTAATCAGGCTCAAATGTTGTCTTTGATTACTTGAATGGCTTTTGTTTATAAAAAGACTTTAACAAGCCTATGATTTGTCTGATTTATTCATGATGTCAGTTAGAAGGTACACTGATCCTGTATATCTCCAGTTTGTGTGGAATGCAATCGAAGCGTGCTCAAGAGATTCCATCGAATCTACTTTCCACGAATTATTGTCATTTATTCAGAGAGAGTGTGATTCTAAATGTACTGCGACAAAACTACAAAGCGAACTTTCAAATGCCATAAGCGATGGTTGCATAGAATGCAACCAACGGTGTTATTTGAAGCGCGACCCAATGCCTAAAGGGAAGGACAAACATGACTGGTAGGTTAGGCTTTACCTCTGACTTAGTGTTTATATTATAGCTTTTGATGATTGTGAATACTAGTGTTAGTCATTGTACAGTTTTCCAGACCGTTCATAGATTGACGTCATTCATGTTCTAAGTGGATATTGACTTGAACAGTAATGGCGTATTCTAGACAGTTATACAGCAAATTGGTCTGACCCTTACCACGTCGGGGTTTTAAGCTTATCTACCTACTCAGAAATGTAAGATTCCGGACTGGTAGCAGTCATTGATCGCCTTTTGCTTACCTATTCTTAATAACTGACTAGTTATGGGATACTTTCAATGTGTAGTAGCAATTCTGTCTACTTGGATTCTGAAGTGCCTGTGCGTTTTCATACTGATCGAAAATCGTTTGTAGTAAATAGTGCTTGTTTCTTAATGGTACATGACATTACTACGTTCTAGGTGGTAAGGTAGTTAATCAGCCTAGTTGCTTAGTTGCATTAGTAGTTATCTGTGGACCGAGGTGGACCAAACATAGTAAGGAGGCTATGTAGCCGTGATTGCAGCTTGAGAGCCAACATTCTTATTAGAGCTTTCTAACAATACACCAAACATTCTAGTTTTGAAACTGAGCCACCATCGTATATCCTTTAAAAGCTGACCCAACGATGGCGGCAGCATTTGTGGTATAAGTATATTTACCCACTTACAGATTCCAATCTTCAGTATGTTCGCTACATCGTCTGACTACTGGAGCACAGCTCACCATTGTCGTGCATCGTATATTGTAGGCTGAAAGTATATTTAAAAGACTAGCTATAGCGTTCACAGACACCGTTTTGATACTAGATTTGTACATTTGCACTGTCAAGAGCCAAATATACTAATTTAGACTCTCTATTTTGTCTGCTTCACTGTGACGAAAAGTACACTAACCTGGGTGGATGCATATATATTTACCAACTCTGTTACTACCTCCCCTACTCTGGGATTTGATCCAACAATTTGTTCTCTATCTGCTAATTTGGATATGGCAACTTGAACTGATGTACACATGTACAAAGTTCTACGTTGTAATTGACTGACTGGATGCATATATATATATATATGCCTTTAATTTATGCGACTGTCGAATTTCTGCAAGTGGTGTGTAGATACAGTGTAGACTATTGTGATACAGGCCTATTAATCGTGAATTCATTGGCCCATCCCACATCTGTAATAAAAATTGTGACATGAACCTCAAGAATTTAAAAAATACTATCCAAATAGTAACATCTGGTGGCTATTACACATCTATCATACGTTTCAATCTACTTCAAGTAGTTTACATATAAGAGCCAGTACTTAAAGTTTCTGAAATACAGTCGTTTTAGTGTATTTTACCTTGATGTGACATATTTGGGATGCGCTTCTCCCCTTCTAAATGCAAAATGTTACTCCAGGACTGGCCTGCTTGACGTAGATTGGTTATAAGGAGTGAAGTAATTAAATGCATTGACCGCTTCACTTATCTCGGAAGTCTCATCACCTCCGATGGGTCGGTGTCTGACGAAATCTCAGCACGGATTCAGATAACCCGATTGGTATTCGCCAATTTACGCCACTTGTGGCGCAGGCGAGATATCCGTGTCTCAACGAAAGGGCGGGTGTACTGTGCAGCAGTCCGCGCCGTTTCAACATATGGCTGCGAAACGTGGGCCATGAAAACCCAAGATATGCGTCGACTTCAGGTGTTTGACCATAAAAATCTTCGTAGCATCGCTCGTATATCATGGAATAGTCGAGTAAGTAATATGGAGGTTAGACAAAAGGTTCCTGGGAAATATGGTAAGTCAGTCGAAGAGGTCATTAACCTTCACCAACTGAAATAGCTGGGACATGTATTGCGCATGCCCGACCACCGTTCGCCTCGTCGCGCGATGTTGGCTAGGGTTAAAGTAGGATGGAAGAAGCGTAGGGACGGCCTAATTAAAACATGGCATCAATCCATGAAGTCTTCGACTGTTTGTCTAAGCTATGTTGATAGGTGCAGATTACCTAGTTGGGGTCAGCTTGATAGTCACAACAAATGGCTAGCGACACTTGACGATATGGCTCAGAATTGACCACAGTGGCACAAGTGTATTCACTCTTTAACTTCATCTAGATCTTGAATTCTATTACTTTCTGCACACCTTTACTTTACTCTCCCCTCTTGTATTTTGTTATTATGTTACCTATGTAATCTCGTCGTGCTAATGTGGTATGGCAACTTGAACCTATTGGCGTATGTGCCTGGTTCTACGTTGTTGATGAATAAATGAATTAATTAAGCCTACTTACCACTCGCTGTTTTAAGCCATGTTGGTCGGTGGTAGATACCTGGTTAGGGTCTGCATGATATTCCCAATCAGTGACTAAAGACACTGTGCGACAGCTCAGGATCAGTCACAGTGGCGCAAGTGTATTCACTCTATCCTCATTTAGATCTTAAGTTCTATTATTCTTCTATACACGACTTTGATTTATTCTAACGTAGTGTGCTTTATTGTCGTGTTGTTCTCGTAAAATATATCTCGTGCTACTTGAACCTATCTACATATATACCAGATCCTACGTTGTTAATGACTGACTTACCATTCGTTACGTATATTTACAAAACTTGTTTCTAAAATATTATTAGGAGATTGCAGACTACCTGATGTGATTATAGATTGGTTCAAACAGATTTATTACCCTTTTACCTATCACATGTAAGGTGCGGCATTCATAGACATGGGAAAAGATATTTGCTGCTACTGTCAGAGTTGAAGTTCCAGTAATAAATTTCTCGACGTTTTAGCTGATATACATTGTTAGTGACAGAAATGTCTTTATTACTCCATAAAAATATATTTCAGTTCCAGTTTTTAGTCAGCTGTTTTCTTTTATTCCTCATTTTAGGTATTGCTTTGAATGTCATGGACCAGGTCATGTTGTATCCTGTCCAACCTGTTTCAGAGTATACCACCCGGACTGCTTACCAGCTGCCTTATCGTCACAACTATCATCTGTCATACCATGCGAAGCTGTTGGTTCTGATGCTGATTTAAATGTGTCAAGTGGATTGCCACCCACCAGTCCGTGTCCTGTTTGTCAAAGGTTATCACGAGCGTCCAATGTTTCGAATCCTGTTTGCTCATCAGAGTTATATAAAATCTTCCAGGTCGTTCTTGATCGTATTCGTAACAAAGTTAATTGGAAAACTATGCAGGTTGTTGGTTACTTGAACGAACCTTTACGAAATCACTACCTCGTATTTCGGCAAATCAATACCCGCCTTATAACTGAACGTATGCGAGCAGATCCATCGTCTAAAGACTGTTATCCTAATCGGACCTGCCTTCTGATCGATGCGGATTTATTAATTCACAACACCGCCATTTTTTACGGCTCCAAAAATGACATGAGCAATATGGCTCGACAGATACGATCTCAGTTGGAACGAGAGTTACGAGAATCCTCCTTTTGCATAGATTGCTACTTGCGTCTTCACTCGTCATCAATGAACAAATTAACAGCGCCTTGTCGAGTTCCTCATCGTCTCCTTTGGTTCCAGCACAACGGATGGTCTTTTCGTCCTTGTAAAATGTTGTATGAAAATTCAGAAGGCTACGAAGTAATTTGCTTTGGTGGAAGACACGAGAGAGTTTTTGTCCCTCTAGCTAGAGCATTCGATATGAATTTTACAGCAGATGAGCTAGGTCTACGAGAAACGCCACCTTTGAAAAAAGCACTAAATGAAGCTGAAGAGTATAAAACAAATCAAGCTATTTTTGATCGACAAATGAAAAATTATTCTGATCAGTTGCCAAATAATAAATTGACTGAGTCTATATCTATCTGTTTAATGAGAAATGATCAGGTCAGTGAGTCTATATCTAATGGGACCTTCCTGAAAAATTCTACTTCACCTTTAAAAAAGAAAAGACCCGGTAGGCGTCCATTATCTGCTAGATGTCACAATGAAGGCTTCAACACGGCGCCTGAAATGCAGGGTTTGAAACCGCGTAAGCCCACTACCACAAATTCGCCTGTTTTCTGTCCTGCATCGCTACATTCTATGCCCAAACGTGGTCCACATTGGTCAGACACCTTGAAGAATGTTACTGAAGGTATAAATAGTCAGTATTATCTGTAATATACTTACATTATATTTCTGTGCATTGATTTCGACAGACGTCCAGAATAAAAAATCACAGTACTGTTAATTGCCTTTCGTTCGCAACTTTATCATCATTGAATTAAGAAAAGTTGCACACGAAACCTGTTTAATTAAATCTGTCTTGAGGTTCCAATCATTGCTGCCGTCTTCAGCTAGTCTATAGAAAATATCTTTTCATTAGAATCTAGGGTATTTGAAATTGTCTAGAACACTTAGGGCTTTACGCATTTTCTGCAAAAGCAGGCGTTACTCGACCACTTTTGAAGACTTGGAGATTAAATTTTAGGAGTAGAATAATCTGAATGATCATTCAGTACCTTGGTATTTTCTATTATAAACTTTTACTCCATCAATGAAGTCTATTCAGCTATTCGTCCTGTTAATGTTTGTCTACCACAAACTTCCCACTAGGTAAGATTTTATTGGGCATTCTTCGAATCTCAGTAGTACCAGGAAAATCACCAAATTGCTTTGACTGTTCAAGGCTTCTGGATCATGTTCTAGTAGGATGAGTAGTTTCAGACTGCTTTATAGATTCTGGAGATATGAAAATATTCTAGTCTCCTTGAGGTTACGAATTTACAACTTGTATCGACAAAAGTCCAAGTATAAATAATATGAGGTTAGTTTCACCAGGAAACTGGCTCTTTATTTAGCTCACTTACCGGTTGCCATTTGAGGTTCTGAGGAGTACCGTAATCTATATATCTATCAACCAGTGTCAGATCTAAATTTCCTATTTCGGATTCTTGGGGAGGGGAGGAATCTAGGGGTGACTAAACCAGTACACTATAGCAGTCCATCAAGTCACTGGTTTGGTTTGAGCTGTGTTACTAGATACAGACTACTTGGTTGAGGAGGTCCTTATGACTGTCGGAATCAATGGTTGGAGACACTGGGTGAAATAATTCAGATTCGATCATGATGGCACATGTATTCGCTCATTACTTTCTAAATCTTAAGTTCCATCATTCTTTCATGCACAGCTTCGTTTCATTTCCTCCTGTTGAGCTGTGTTGTGGTACAAATCTTACAAATTTGATCTAATCGTACTAATGTGGTATAATAACCTGGACAAGTGTTCATCTACCAGGTTTTGCGTTTTACGTAACTGACTGGTTGACTGTGATTCTCAGTTATTATCTGGAATTGCCTATATGCTTGTGAAATTGTCTGCAAGTAGGTGTTAGTTGCTTGTGTTTCGGCGTCCGTTTTTGATAATTATGCCAAGTTATTAGTGTAAATAAATTTATATTTCTACCTAGCATGCATGCATAGTCCATGCATATCCAAACTGAGTACTTCTATTTTTTATATGTAATCCTTGTTAGCCACCTGTTTCCTGTGGACACTGGCGAATATAATGCGATTTTCAAGATGCCTATTCCTATGACATATAGCTCATTTCTTCCCCTCTTTGGTTTGTTAAAATCAATTTCCCTCCACTCATAAATTTCTATCTTTAAATAACTATCGTATGTTCTACTGCCTCTATGATTTTATATTACGTATTGGTGATGATTTTCTAATGATACCAACTAGACTGCTATATATAATTGCTGGTCTTGATTGAAAAATTATTGGTTTCTACTTGGTTTTCCTAAATAATACATAACTAAGGAAGATTTTAGTCCAGATCTGAGTAAGGACAATAAATTGTCTGCTTCTTAAACTGATTCAATAAATGGTCAGGAACGTATCTATCTAACAGTATTCGATTTACATTACCTTTTTGCTACTATCTTACAAGTGATTTTCATGCGATTCTCGGTCGCTTCTACTAATCGAAAGTCAGTTTTATGGATAAATGATAGGAATTCAATCATTCACCAGCCTTTTTGTTTTATTCATTCTATTAATGTCTCCCTTTCGTCATTCGTTTGTTCCATTTTTGGCACTTAACAGCAACTCTAAGTATAATTTCTCATTTTCCTGTTGATTTCTGTTTTTTAGAATGTGAGAACTTAAACTGACTATCGCATAATTAAGCGGTGGAATTTTAGTTTATTTTCTTATTGTAGTAACTATGTAACCTTTCATATGTTAATAACGATGATGGTCTAACTTTCTACGTCATTTTTAGATAACTTGACTTCCTTGTCATCACTGAATAGTGATAGTGATGATCCGGAAACCAAATGCCGCATTTCAGGACCTATTTCTGAAAATAAATCATCTATGAAACTATCGATACCTCTCCTATCTACTACAACAAAGAGAAAATCACATAAGAGGAAGCGGTGCGACGACTTACACTCAAGAGCTAGTTTCTCTAACGGCATGCCAGCCGTCACTCCCAGTTGTGATTCCAGTTCGTCAGAGCTTTCAACAGCATCTTTTACCGCTAAGACGCAACGGACTATACGCATAAAACCATTACCTTTAAGAAATGAAAAAAACGACATTCTCCTTTCCATGAAGAAAATCGACCCGTCTCTTTCTCGACTGACCTCTGTTAACAGTCATGTGCGTGCAGAACCTGTACACAGTATGTCTTCCTCATCCTCTGCTGCATCCGGTCCTTCGTCGGACCGTACTACTGTCCCTGCTCTTGCCTCTTGTGGTCACACACCCCCTGACTCGTCGGCCTTTTCAACCTCCTCGACCTATTCTGAATTTTCAAAGAAATCTCGTGGGCGCCCACCCAAGACTTATAAGTCTGCCAAGCCCTCCTTACCGTCAGCGAGTGCCAAATCTGTCACTGAAATCTCGGATGAATGTTCTTCCGCACGATTGATGCTATCTACAAGAAATACATATGAGTCTACAGTTAAAAACAAGCATACTGTTTTCACAGTTCCAATAAACTCTATCCACTCGGATAGGTTATCTGGTCCAGATGAAGATAAGCAACTTCCAGTGTGCTCTTTATCCCCGCCTTCGTCCTTATCTGATGCGGAGTCAGATTTGTCGTCTCTTTCTTCTTCGTCATCTACCGTATCGTCGTCATCTCAGTTGTCGTCATCTTCCTTGTCTTCAACGTCCACACTCTCGTCTCCTGCATTACGTTTGTCATTCTCTACACTGAAATCAAGGATGAATGATGAACCGTCGACCGCTCGGCAAAAGCAAAAATCATCAAAAGATATATTAACTCCTTTACAAAGTCACTTAACTCTTGAGACACGCGATAATAGTGAAGGAGCAAAAGAAACTGACAACAGTCAACATGTTCCCAAACTGACAAAACCAACTAAGTCATCTCGCCATAATTTAGAAACGAAAGCACATCTTAGACCGACTTCACGTTCTAATGTCTCATCAACTTTCAAAAACACAAATGTAAGTAATGAGTATCAAGATGATGACATTCGATTCTGTGTTATTTCTCCAGAAAAGAGTATAAAACCTGAAAAGGTAGGTTGGTTTAAACTAAATTTCTTTTCGTTATATAATATTTTTTTAGGACTAACTAATTAAAATTTATAATTAAGTTTTTGAGTTTACAGGATTTATCCGATGACTGATTATTTTCTGTCTACGAAGTACTAGTCAAACTCTGTAAATTCCGATGCTTCATTAACTGTAGAGTAGTTTGAAGTCACAGTTAACTTTGTGGCTCAAATTTTTGCTTATATGAAGATTTAATTATTGAAGATATCAGGGGGATTTTCCCACAGTCTCAATCATCTCACTTAATGTGATATACAGAATTGTACACTGAAAGTGTCAGGAAAGGAGCTGTTAAGTAATAACTACTTCAAATAAAATATTTTTCTTGAAAGAAACGTTCCTGTATTTATAGTGCAACTTTAAAACATATAGAGATCCCTATTTGCATTGCCTAATCAAGTGAAATTGATCCGTCAAGAGTTTAGCTTTATTTACAGTTTGCTTAAATAATATTGAAGAATATGTTTTATGTGATACATTATGTTCCCGTTAATCCCACTGAAATTCCAGGTTTAATATAATAAATTATCCACGACTTCGTACAACGTCTGTGTTAACACCTTTTCATCAGAAAGCATTATCAATAAGATATATGTCATTTACTACGCCTAAGTAAAATAAAGGGTATTAGTAAGTGGTGGTGGTTGGGAATTGTTGAGATAATCGAGAATTAAGTCTATATACTTCCACACCAATTATCAGTGTCGTCGCTTTGTGAAAACAATAAGAAATGAAGTTGAAGTAACTCTATTTGACACAAGTACATCCTTTTGATTTGTGGATCAGTGTTTTTGGAGCTGCACTTTTAAAGCTACTCATCTGTTTTTGTTATTGTAGCTAAGTGGGATTCCGCGCCTTTCTGGAGATGGTAATAATTCTACTGACAACAAATCCCTGAGTTCTGCAGCCCCTAACTCATCTCTCAAAAGTTTTGCATTTGACAGCCCAAATACCAAACTCAGTTCTAAAGCTGCTCATCCCTCTGGTTGGTCGAATGGGACAAAAATATTGTCTACATTTAATGAGCAGTCATCTGCAGCACCTCAACTTGCTCACCCTACTGGAACAAATGTTCCAACAGGTCCGACTCCTCCTTCTAACTCTTCGGCATCTTCTTCATGTTACTCTTCAGTGTCACCAGCTGCTCTTTCGTCTACATCTGGTTTGGGCTCTAGTTTGAGTGATCCCAAATCGGTGGACGCATCCCCTGGTGAAGTAGCAACTATGCTTGGAAGTGCACCATTTTCTTGTTCATCGGGTAATGGCAATGGACCAGTGCCTCATTTACAGTCGGATAGCAATATGATGAAAACTGAGGTGGGTCTAAAATGCTTTCTTTAGCTCTCTTATCAATATATTGTTTATTTCGGATTTATTTTGTTCGACACCAAATGTATACTATTTAATGTGCCTGTATTATATATATATATATATATATATATATATATATACATTGGTTATTCTCAGATTATTGATCTAAATAGTTGTTGCAATTACAAAACGATGGAATCTATTCGCCGAATACTAGTAGTTACTCCCTAACTATTTTGATACATAGCTTATTAAAATACTGCTACATTGTACACTTAGTAATCTTCCCACACTGAATAGCAGTGTAATAGTAATCAAAATAAATCAAGTCGGCAAGCCTGAGTGTAAAGAAATTAGATATCTTTTTCAGGTTTTGTCATGTCAGATTAAAGGAAAGGAAAAAATCTTAATAAAAAAACCTCTTTACTTAATTGTGTGTTATTTAACTGTTAAGGCGTGCTCAGTCAACGCTCTGCTATTCTCCATTCAGATCGGCATACCTCCTATCACGAGATCTCCTAACTATATAATGGTATTTTCATTTCTAGCGAAATTAAATAAGCCTTATTAACCTAGTCGAACTTTCGTGGACATAGACGCATACTTTCTGTTTAGATAGTTAATTCATACATTGATTTACATTCATCAATACAAACATCGGCCTAGGTTTTTACCTTATTTACACAGCTTGTAAGTTCTCAAGAATGCTTTTCCAAGTTTTTGTTTCCTCTATTACATTTGCAAACGTATTTCCTTACAGCCTAAGATCAAAATATGTCATTTCAGCAGCTCACCTCTGCACACTATTAGTCAGGGATGTATATTTATTAATTCTGTTGGGTTTTTTAGTTTTAAATGTGCAACTTCTCACTTTAGTTTTCACTAGATTTGAATTCTCCATAAAATTGGTTTCTATAATTCTTTGATTATTCTTCTTGTAACATGAAAGTTTGTAAAATTCTAACTAGTGATATGCATATCTACATCAAATCTACTGGACTTTATTATTTTCTATATATATTTCCTGGCTGTATTTATGTATTGTCACAACATTAGCGCTTTAAATCTACAAATATTCTCACTTTTTTTCAGGAGCGCATTCATCGGATATATGCTGATCGACTAATTGCTTTGACAACTGAGAGAGATCAAGCTCGGGAGGAGGTTCATCGACGCGATATCTTAATATCCGAACTTCGTCGTGCACATGAAGCCGAGATAAAACGAGTCAAACAACGAACGTGGTGTCAAGTCTGCTTAAATGAAGCCTTCTATCATTGTTGCCCCGGTACGGCATACTGTTCAGAAACATGTCAGTTTGAACACTGGACAGCACAGCATAATCGTGATTGTCGTCGCCGGACAGAGTCACAGCAGCAGCAACAATTGCAGAGCTAGCATATTATAGACCATGGATATATATGTCTTTTGGTTTACTATGCAACTCAGTTTCATTCCCTTCAACCTTGTTTCTAGTCGTTTTCAACCTACTTTTACGAAAAGAGTCATTTTAAGGCTTGGCAGCGTATTGTTAGGGATGGCAAAATAATTTTTATCTTATTATTATTGATACCTGAGTCCCTTGGACTGTTGAGCGCCGCTCAATCACTTTGTATTTTGTCCCATAGTGTGTTTGACAGTGCTTAGTCTTTCTTCATCTCGCGGTGGCATTGTGATCTACTAAATAACGCGTTCTTGGAATTTTATCACTATACGTAAAATTAGTGATACTTAAATTAGCAGTAATCATGAACCTATTTACAATCCTTTTTTAAAAAAACAGAACTGCTCTAAACCCAGGAGTCAATAAACTTATTTAATTAAACTTACTTCTTCCTAGATAGATTTAATGTTTTCTCTTCTTGACCTAATTATTTGCAGATTAATGAATTCCTCTTAGTCGACTGTAATTATAAGTTTCGTTAATGACATTAGTGTTGTGAAGTCCGGGTAGCGCCATTTAGCTTCCATCGCGCTCCTATGATTTCCCTGTCTGATATTTGTATTTTGTCACTATCGTTCAAGTGTGCTATTTGTTTCGTTGTTACTTCGGCATTCTTCAGTGTGTTTCATAATTCACACACGCACATACATTCTTATATATATGCATATATGAATAGATATATACACATGTAAATCAGTCTCTTGTTTTTGTTTATTTTTTTAATATCCTTTTATTTCTGTCTGTGATTCATATTATTTGATCTTCGTCCCTCTTGTCTTATATTTTTCCCTTCCATACTACGTTAAAAATTAATATACTGTATATATTGTCTCGCTAAATGTTGTTTTGCAATAAAAATATCAAAGATGCTTATTAATTTGCTAACTCAATAGTTATCATAATGCATTAGTTATGATAACTCATAGATTTGAATACTTTGTCCGCTGTCTGTTTCTAAGACTTTTGTTCTCGTCACTTTTTAAATTAGTTATTCAATAGTATTATTTTCAGGTGCTAAACATTTTGTCCATACTTTTCTTTTTTTATTAGAGTATGTTCACTTAGTTTCTTTTGACTGGCATTAGAGCCAACAATATTTGATCGGAATTTCCACGCATAGATAAAGGGGTATGCTCATACATAGTTCATTCATCTGTGTTCCTGCGTAAAGTTAAGATGATAAAAAATTCGTAGTAGGATTTGTCCTATCACTGTTTATTACAAATATTCGTAATGTAGTAAGTACCTATCACATTTTTTCTTGCTTTGTCTAGGTTCATATTACAGATGATACTTAAGTAGTATAATAAATAATGTTTCGTACTAGAAAGAGTAATTAGTTAATTTCAATTTCTTTCTTATTCGTTATTTGTACAGAAACAATTGTAAATTTGCTTTGTTATTATTTCTTTTTTGTATGCTTCTACGTAATTTTTGTGGTGTTATTGTCATTTATTAAGCGTTATCTTTTAATTTAACATTAAATCGCTATTTGAAATAAGTGATAGTCTCTTATGATATGCTGGATTATCCACAACTACATTGTTTTAAAATTCCTATTTCAAGATATGAATTTTGTATTTCTAACTGCGTTCTCGATACGAGGTAGGTTACAATGTAGATACATTTCTTTCGTGGATTTGTGATTATTAATAAAACATAAAGTGCTTTCAGACAATTCTCATCATTATTTCACGAATTATAAGTCTCAACAAATGTTTCTTTCTAAGGATGTATTTCGATGTTTACGAACAATTCATTGTGAATAGGGTTTGTATTGTCCCACATAACCAATATGTTTTTCTCCAAATAACTTTTTCAAATACCTTCTGCTACATCGATTCTGGATGCTTCCGTAAATGGTCGAAATGAGAGTAGCGATTATTATTTATTATTTTGTTTTTACTTACAGTTGTTTCTTCATGCTGTAATGTGCATTCTTATTTCTTTTGTTGATGGTTGGCCTATTGTCATCAACGACAAATCAGTATGTTTGGTTTTTTATATGACATTGTACATGTACATTTTGAAATTACACTATTGCACAAATTAATTAATTCATTTAAAATATTAAGTGTTCTTTTTAACAATTTCGAGTGCTTCCTTAATTGGTTGGGAACCCATATTCTTGCTCAGTTACGGATATTCCTCTTTCTCTAGGAGTATTTCATTGTGCATTTTACATAATTTAATGACTGTCGAATTCTCTCGTTTTATTCCATTTCATTTATATGATTATGGCAGTGTTTTATGTTAGTGCCGCTAAAGGGTTTCATTTGTACAATAATTTCTAAACAGTCATGAGTATGTGGGAAAGTCAGTCAGTTACAACATAGAATTTGGTACATGTGTACATCAGCTCAAGTTGCCATGCCCTAATTAGCAGATAGAGACTAAATTGTCGGATCAAATCCCAGCGTAGGGCAGGTAGTAACAGAGTTAGTATTAATGGAAAGAAATAGAGATCGGGGATAAGATTTAAGAAAATATGATTGGGTGAAGAGAAAATTATGATGAGTTCAGAAACTTAGAATTTGGAGGAAAACAAGGAATGGATGCACCTGCACCATTGCCAACGATATTGAGCCATATCACCCGAAGTCTAACCATTTGTGGCGATCATCACGCGGACCCCAGCCGAGTAGTCTGCACCTATTAGCATGGCTCAGCCCAATTGTTAGTGACTTCATGGACTTGCGCAATATTTTGATTTGGTCGCCCCTGACTTTCCAGCCCACTCCCACACCAGACAGCATTGCTCGTCAAGGTAGGCGGTGGTCAGGCATACGTAACACGTCCTGACCACCTCGGCTGATGAAGAGTTACTACTTCGTCAATATGCTTACCGTATTTACCTAGTACTCCGTTCCTAACCCACGTATTGCTTACTCGGTGGTCCCAGAAAACACGAGCAATGCTTCGAAGGTATCTATGATCAAATACTAGGAGCCTACGAATATCCTCTATCTTTAATGGCCATGTTTCACATCCATAAAGTAAAACGGATCGAACTGCTGAGCAGTAAACGCGTCTTTTGGTCAATAATCGGATGTCTCGCCTACGCCACAAGTGACGCAAATTCCCAAAAGGCAGTCGGGCCTTATGTAGACGAGCCAAAATTTCAGCAGACACCAGGCCATCAGGACTGATGAGGCTGCCAAGATAAGTGAAGCGGTTAACACATTCAACTGCTTCACTCCCTATTACTAATTATGGTGCCGAATCAAGCCAATCTTGAAGCAACATTTTGCATTTGGATAGGGAGAGTCGCATCCCAAACATCATTGCATGTTTAAAGTGGTCAGGAGATTCTGCATTTTATCAGCATCACCTGAGAGAACTATATCATCTGCATATTCTAAGTCAGCAAGTTTATCTCCTGGAATGATATCAACCCCGGAGAAATCGGACGATGACAATGTTAACTCTAAAAGTGTGTCAATAATAAAAATAAAAATGGGAAAGCCTGTATGAGGTTAATGTACTTCACTGGTACACCTTTCAATGACAGACATTGCTACATAACCTTACGATCGATAGAGTCAAACACCGCCTTAAGGTCAAGGAATACAACTATTGTTGGGAGTCTGAAAGTGTGCCTATGTTCCAGAACCTGCCGAGGTGTGAATATTTGGTCTATACAACTACGTTCAGGTCTGAAACAACCTTGGTTCTCTCGAGTTCGTTCTTCACTTTCTTTAGTTAGACGTCGTAGTATTATTAAGGCTAATATTTCGGACAGTATATTCATTAAGCTGATTCCTAGGTAGTTGTCACAAGAGGATTTCTGTCCTTTCTTTTAGATTGGGACAATTAATTCTTGAGACCAGTCAGGTGGGATTACGCCCAATTCCCATATTCTAGCCAAGATCCCGGTTAATCTCGCTACTAAAGCTGGACCACCATCCTTAAATATCTCAGGGGTTAACCCATCAGGTCCTGCTACTCTCTCTGGCTTTAGCTTCCCTATAACCTCAACCTCACTAAGACTTGGGGGTGGGGACCGATATTAATTTGCCATTCAGATTGCTTGCGAATGGTGGGCAACCGGGATGTGGCCGAGGGCCAGTTGGACTGTTCACTAAAGTGTTCTGCCCATCGGTCCAAACTTCTGGATTGGCAGTGAATAATGGTCCCATCTATTTCTGAGATAGCTTTACCTTTCTAAAGCGCTTTAACTGCTCAATGAACTGAAATAATGGAGGCTTATTATCTTGTTAGAGACAGACGGTGTATACTCTTTTTGTTCTGTAGTATATTTTGAATTTTCCAATATATATATACATGTCTAGCTATTTGTCGGTAACTTTGATTTCCAGAATCCATCATATTCTAAGCGTCCAAAACGCAGTAATATTTCAAGTCCTAACTCATCTAACGATATTCAATTGTTCCACAACATTAATAATCACATTGACGAGCAATGAGTGTTCAATGTTTATCTATCGCAAGTTCGACTGGTGAAGTATGTACTACTCTCAGCTGTTTACGATTCCATTTACTTGCTAATTGCTTCACTCACATGTAAACTAACAGCTTTTATGTATTACACGTAAAATCTATGTATATGCGTATAGGAATTTATTCGTCAAAATTCCAGTTCTGAATCCAACTTTTTACAGTTCGGAGCAATAAAAAATCTATTTTAATATTAGCATAAGGGTTTCTTTATTTCTACAACCTTCGTGAGCTACAATGCAGTTGCAAAATATCGGGAATAATCGTCAAATATTCTTTACATTATCAAAATGGTCATTTGACAGATCAAGGGTGGCAAGCCATCAAGGCCAGACAACGTACCAGCCTAGTGAGGCACCGAAGTCAGATATAGAAGCAACTACAAAAATAAACCATATTGTCTTCAGAAAATTTTGGGTGGAAGAACAGATGCCAACTGATTGGAAAGAAGGGTGTCTCATCAAGATACAAAGATAGGAGATGTTAGCAATTGCAAGAATTACAGAGGGATCACTCTAATTTCAGTACCAGGAAAAGTCTTCAACAGAGTGCTATTGAACTGAATGAGTGATCCAGTAGGCGCCCAACTTCGACATGAACAGGCCGGATTCCGTCAAGACTGATCGTGTACCGAACAAATCACGACACTACGGATTATTGTTGAACAATCAGTTGACTGGAATTCACCACTTCGTATCAATTTCCTCGACTACGAGAAAACATTTGACAGCGTAGATAGGACAATATTATGGAGCCTTTTTCGAGATTATGGTGTACCTGAGAAGTGAGCCAACATCATACGGAATTCTTATGACGGACTGCTTTGCAAAATCGTGTATGGAGGTCAGGCCACTGATTGATTGAAAGTAAAGACAGGTATCAGACAAAGCTGTTTACTCTCGCCATACTTCCACTCTTCCTTTAGGTGGTTGACTGGATTAAGGAAACTGTAACATCTCAGGGCAAACTCGGAATACAGTGGACAACATGGATGCAACTAGATGACTTGGACTATGCAGATGACCAAGCTCATCAATCCTACACACAACAACAAATACAAGTGAAGACAGATGGTGTAACAGCAGCCTCTGAAACAGTAGGCCTCAACGTGTACAAGGGGGAAGGTAAGATCCTCAGATACAAAACAACGAACACTAACCCGACTACACTTGACGGAGAAATTCTGGAAGATGCCGAAACCTTGAGATACTTGGACAACATCACCGATAAACAAGGAGGGTCTGATGAAGATGTGAAGGTGAGGATTGGCAAGGCAATGGCATCATTTCCACAACTGGGAAAAATCTGGGACTGATACTAAGTGTCAGTCAACAATAAAGTCAAAATTTTCAATGCAAATGTTAAGACAGTTCTGTATGGAGCTGAAACTTACATGGCGAACTACGGAAAGCATTATCCAAAAGATACAAGTATTTATAAACAACTGTCTGTATAAGATACTTCAGATCTGTTGGCCAGATACCATCGACAACAACGTTCTGTGGCAGAGAACATATAAACTTCCAACCGAGGAATAAATTAGGAAAAGACGCTGTAAGTGGATAGGACCCCCATTGAGGAAATCATCAAACTGTATCACAAGACAAGCACTAACTTGAAATCCTGAATGGCAAAGTAAAAGATGAAGACCCAAGAATACAATACGTCGGGAATTGGAGACAGTTATGAAGAGAATGAAGAGCACTTGGGGAGAGCTGTAAAAGAAAGCCCTGGACAGTTTGTTGGAGACTGGTCGGTGGCCTATACTCCACATGGGGTAACAGGCAATTATTGGTTGATATTATAATGATTTGATGTACAACGTGTTAGTGCATGTAATTTTGTTTAATACCTACAAAACCTATTCTTGTGTATAATATCACTGCCTTAAGAGAACACTTTACATTCACTTGTAACAATACCGTCCATGAACTTGTGCATTACATAGTTGATTACTGTAGTGATTAATGCTATTTTTAATCATCAGTTTCGATTTAGACGTAATGTGCCCATGTTTTCAAGGCATTTAGCTTCTGAGAGCCACTACACCATATTCTTCCGATATAGTACTTTAGTTATTCGATACCTTATGAACTGTATTCTTCTAGATATCGGTTTTCAGCAATTGTTGTTGTATTGTCCACGTTTTCTGTTGTCATTATTCGCGTATAATATAAGCACCCAATAATTTTGTTTTAGTTACATTTGGTACTTTTGATGCTTGTCACTTACTAAGATGGGTTCATAAGCGTCAATTAGAAGAAGTTCTGTTTTGATGCATTGCTCTTACCGAGTATTCTGCACTAGATTGCAGATCTTTAACAATGTTTGTTCATTCCGTAATCAGTTCAAAAAGCTCTATGTATTACTCATCGTCGATTTCATCCATTCAGTAGGGAAGTAGATGTAGGTTTTAAATAATCAATGCCTTTATTTTTATTCTTCGAAGTTGTTAAATAACGCTTTGGACGGACGACTGTCAAGAAATTCTTAAAAATTAACCCTATAGTTATTATTGAATTTTTAAGTACCATGTTAATAAAGTTCATTAGCGAAACATTATAAATCTCCTTTAGGATCATTGGCTTATTTTCATCTAGTGGGGTTAGTTGCACAGGAACTAGATTGCTATCGAGTGTGTGTACGATTAAAACTCTGTATTGTAATCTAGATAGAAGTAAGATTAACACAATTTATGTTGAAATATCAGTAGATCTGATTACATGGCAACAGGTTCCGAGGGACATTTTCAGGTCACACATATGATTTAAACTTCTATTGTCAGCTCTCGCGAAATTTGTATCACTAACTGTTCGATTTATGGTTTAGGGTGGTAACTTTCCTTGAATCTACCTTTTTGTAACCACCTCTTCGTTTACGAAGTATCACTAGATACGGTTTATCTTCTGAAATGACAGTTCTGGAAATTTTTTGAAATTTACTAAGTACATTTGTATTAAACTGCATTACTACTATCTAATTTGAGTGGCCTATTTAGCTTTATCCGTTTTCTCTACATCTGTGAATTGAAAATATTCCATCCGACTCCATCCATGTGTATCTCCAGTCTGAATAAACGTATAGTCTTTTTGTTAAATTCTTTAAAGTTATGAAATACCTATGTTCCTATCTTTCATGGTTTTCTGAATTACCTACAGACTTAAGATCAAACAATTAACTAAGCGTTTGATGAACTTCATATTTATTTTGTGTTAATTGTAGTATCGTATAGAAAGACTTTTATTCTTATTACTTATTGTTTTCTGATATTCGTTCACTTAGGGCATTGCATTAATAGACTGTTTATCTCACAATCAATCTACACATTCTTTGCAATGATATGTACATTAAAGCTGGTGAAACTTACGGAAATCATAAATTGATCTTTAAAAATTTCATGTCTAGGGTGAAACTGAATCAGATCAAAACTTGTAGAGTTTTAGGAATTTAGCACTAAAAGTGATAAGATATGTACATGAAATATTTATCATTTCTGTAGCGTTGCTCTTATTAACTGTTATTCATAGATACTCAGTAATCCCTTACAAATTAAAAACGTTTAATCATTCACAATCCTTAACGGATTTCGTCTTAATTTTTATGACTAAGATAGTTGAATGTGAATTATTCTGTTTAGAGTATAACTTTATCCAAGTCTGAATAAGCGCTGAGTATATTGGGGGGGGGAGGGAGGTAGGGGGGAGTTAGTGGTTAAATTCGGGATGTGCATACTACTTATAGGTAGTGTGAAGTTTTTATTAAAAACAACTATAAATTTGTTCCTCCCCTTTCGCACAAGTAACTAGACAATTTATTTTTAGTTATCAAATTATCTACTCAAGACCCTTTGTGATGTTTCTCGATTCATCTGAATAGATCATATGAAAAAAAAGCTTTATTTAAGTTGTAAACTATTATCACCACATAAAACGTATAGTTACTTCAGGGACTTGACTATTTTAATCAGTCATAGAGAAATCGGAGATAATTCTGAACTTAAATTTATCACATTTATTTGGTAATAACAAATAATATGGAACAGTTAATCTCTAATGTAATGAGTGATAGGTGATGTGTAAAATATTATTTTATTATCGAATTATCAGTTATGATTTGTAAACGTATGAACAGAAATGTCTTACTGGATTTATAAATAAACTTTCAATGGTACACGAATTTGTAATACACAGTTAAGCTATGACATCGAATACATTATCAATTATAATTGTAATTGTACTAATACAGAAATTTGAATGAATATCTTAACGTATTTCAATATGTGTCAATCTAAAGGTTATTGTGTGTAAAAATAATTTTCCTTATGAAAATTGGCTAAGATTCAAGGTGTTTTAAAAAGATGAATGAATGAAATTATATAGTATATTATTATGACTTTCATTGGTCAACAACTGGAACTATCTTTTATTTATCTGAGAATTCATGATATACTTCACGACCCAACAACCTCTGGATAATGGATAATTGTAACGCTCAATTTTCTCCCCAGGCTTTCTTATCCATCAGTCAAATGAGAACATATGCAATCAAGTCGAGTAGAGTATTTACTTCAGACAGTCACGTGGATATTTATATAATTCGTCATAGCCCATAGCACCACAAATGCAGAAATAAAATACCCATTGAACAATGGCATAAGTGCTGCAGAACGTATTGATGAATGTTTAAATATTTAGGCGTAGTTCATAAACGACATAAGATATGGTAACGATTAATAGTTTGAATTACATCATACAACTATGACTATATGAAAACGATGTATTCTGATTATTTAATAAGTATACCATCAAATTATATACAATGACCTTTGAAATTATATGTATAATTAATATAAATGGAGTAGTTAGTCGATTCCAGTTTCCATCTTCTCATACATCAATAGGAGTCATCAAAATTATCGAAGAAAAGCACTAAACAAATAAAGACAAAGTTAAAGTTCAGAGTAAATATGACTTTATGATGCACAGTATAAATACACATATTCCCAACTATTCAACAATGTCTAGATTAAGTGTTTCGTTAAGTTTGGTGCTTAAGTCTGTAAATGCTTAGTGTCATTATAAATTTAGTACAAATCATCTGAATCTAACTGCAATACCAAAATATGTTAATAAATAACTGTTTCCTTATAAATATTACTTTCCAACTGATATGCACTACACCCTCTTTACTATAAGTTCATCGTAATGCTATTTTGACACTTCCAGTAGTCTTTATACTGTGGTATGTTCATTTTGTGTAAGTGCATAATTTAGAGTTCGTCGATGACTAACATCTATTAGAAAATTAATGAGGACTGGTATTCAATAGCGATTGTTTCTTCCTACTTTAAAACTCATTGCTAGGGCACATCAACGGTGATACACAGAATTGGACCCAGTACTCTTAAATTTCGTAACGAAAACCATGTCTGTAGGTTGCTGAAAAAGTAAATAAAGGCTAAATTGTAACTAGGAAAAAAAAAAAAAAAAAAAAAAAAAAAAAAAAAAAAAAAAAAAAAAAAAAAAAAAAAAAAAAAAAAAAAAAAAAAAAAAAAAAAAAAAAAAAAAAAAAAAAAAAAAAAAAAAAAAAAAAAAAAAAAAAAAAAAAAAAAAAAAAAAAAAAAAAAAAAAAAAAAAAAAAAAAAAAAAAAAAAAAAAAAAAAAAAAAAAAAAAAAAAAAAAAAAAAAAAAAAAAAAAAAAAAAAAAAAAAAAAAAAAAAAAAAAAAAAAAAAAAAAAAAAAAAAAAAAAAAAAAAAAAAAAAAAAAAAAAAAAAAAAAAAAAAAAAAAAAAAAAAAAAAAAAAAAAAAAAAAAAAAAAAAAAAAAAAAAAAAAAAAAAAAAAAAAAAAAAAAAAAAAAAAAAAAAAAAAAAAAAAAAAAAAAAAAAAAAAAAAAAAAAAAAAAAAAAAAAAAAAAAAAAAAAAAAAAAAAAAAAAAAAAAAAAAAAAAAAAAAAAAAAAAAAAAAAAAAAAAATAAGTGTAATTGAGTAGATAAACATGAGACGGGAAAAATGTTAAGCTTAATGAAAGTAGTATTGAATGTTACTTTCTACCAAATCTTACTGACTGTTTAAAGTGTCTTGGAGTTTTTTCAGACGTAGACTTGGATGATATACGAGGTAAAAGTTGTTTTCAGGAGTTAATTTGTCATATACTTGTGTGGATACAAAATGTGGTTTGTTGGGTCAAAATATTTCTTCATGCCTTAAGACATCATCTCGTTCATAAAGGAAATCGATCTCTTTAGAATTCACCTCCAATAATACGCACTTCTAGTAAGTTTAAAATACGTATTTGCTCAGAAACTGCTTATCCTACAATGAAGAATAAACGTATTGTGCATTTTATGAAAAACCTTGAATCGACAGCCGAGCAAGAGAAATAGTATGTAATTCAATTGACAAGTTAACATATGTATATTTTTTAATAGTTATGCTCAGTACTCTCAATTAGGCTTCCACATATTTCATAGTTTTAATTGTCAAATTCAATCATTATGGTCAGCAGTTCATACTCGTCTCGATTTTTATTTACTATGAACATAACTACACGTAACCGTCATTGTTTTTGTAAAGTAAATCACTTTCATATTATAGCCTTAAGTTTTCTTTATAGTTTCATTATAAGCCTAGGTGCAAATAAAAACAAAACCAAATAACCAGACATTTAGGGTGATATGAGTTTTTGTGTATCATTTGGCTAAACATTCATACTGTGTATCCTTATCGGTGCAATTTTGTTCATTTAGATACTTAAATGAAGTAGAATAAGGTAAATAAGTAGCATAATTACCATATTTCGAAAGGGAATGCTTAAGCAACACTAAATTATGATGAGTTGAATAGTGTACATGATTATCATGCATGCGAAATTCAATACTGGTTCAAATTCTGATATGTATTACCTTAACTAAACAAGAATGTCTTGTTAAAGCATATAGTGAATGATTTTCAGATGTAGATGCTGTCAGTTTGTCATCAAACTAAAATGAATCTATCAATGCATATCGAGTCAGATATCAATAAGTAGATTCTAAAATATCTGATAGTCAAAAGTCAACTATTTTATTGTATACTAATCAATGATATTATAAGCGTTAGAAGAAAATTTCGACTTTATCTTTGACTCACTATACATATTGAATTGATGAAATAATCAGAACATTAGATAATTGTATGTAGAATTTCTAATCAGTATCTTTACGAAATTCTTTTATGGAAATCTGCAAATCGGTTTGTAGTTGAATGAAACATTTCTTATGCTTATTAGTATGAATATAAGTAAGTCAATAAAAAAGGTTTCGATTTAGGTGTTAATATGCACATTCCATTTTATTCCATATGGTTATTTTTTCAATTAAGTGTGACAACTGATAATAAGGAACTAGTAAAATAAATTAAGAAACAACGTTTGTTACCTAACTATTAGACCACATATATTGACAGATTTGTTATTCTTTAGTATTATAAGCAATTGGATGTAATAGAGATTGTTGGATTTTAATCCAATATCATGAAATGGCTTAAGATAGGAAACTATTGAAAATCAAGAAGTATTGAAAGACAACCGTTTCGTTCTGGAATAGGACTTCTTGACAGCGCGCACCCACAACTGCATTAGGGAGGAGAGGATCTTCAGGCTTTGCAGTCAGTAACTAACCGTTAGACTATTGAGCAGACCGTTATCCAATGGTCGATATTTTTAACCTTAATCAATTCACGATATATTTGCGTGATCTCATCTATTGTCGTCTATGGGTGACTACCTCACCCCCACCATGATATAATTTTTAATCATTCTTCAACTCAGACTAGTTAATGATATTAAATTCAAATTTAATAAGCACTACAACATTTAATTACAATCACTGTCAACACACTAGTGACTAACTTTTTAAGGTAATTCCTGGAGTTGCATTAAAAAGACTTGATTATTGGAGCTTAACTATGTCAAGTTAACCATAGATTACAATGAATGAGATCCTAAAATATATCGCGAAATGACTGAAGTTGAAAGTATCAACTGGTGGAAATCAGTTATCTTAGTGGTTTACTAGTTAAGTGCACATTTCGAAGCGTGAAGTTTCTGGGATTGATCCCTCTAGTTGGGACGTGGCAGTGCACTCCTCATAGATTCTATACTAGAAAGAAACAGGTGTGCGTCAGTGTTGGTTTTCAATAGTTTCCTACCTTATGCCAATTCATGATATCAAATTCAAATGTTGTAAGTACTAGGATCTCTGATAAAATTTTACTGTCAGTTTAGTAGTATTTTTACTCCGTAAGTAGAATTAGATTGTATTATGTGCATTATTTAAAACTATCTATCAACTTGTAAACGACGCATACAAATATTTCGAACATCAAAATAAAGTTTTTATTTGTTTTTAAAATTTTTCTACATTAGTTTCTGATCAGTTACACTTACCTAAATACAATCATTAGATGTATGTATATGAGTGTAAATAATTGTTTATGTCAATCGTATTGTTAATTAATGACTTTTAGAAACTGATGTATTTTTTTGTTAAGTAATAATTGTTCTTCTTCAAGTTACAGATTATTATTCATTTATTTTAGTGGAAAATAATAAAAATCATGTTCAGTCAATTTAATTCCTCTTTCACTTCACTCACTCACTCACTCAGTCCTTCACTCACGTCACTCACCTCACTCACTCACGGATCACTCAACTCACATCACTCACCTCACTGCCGCTCCTCGTCATCTCTCTCATCTCTCTAAATTATTATTATTATTATTATTATTATTATTATTATTATTATTATTATTATTATTATTATTATTATTATTATTATTATTATTATTATTATTATTATTATTATTATTATTATTATTATTATTATTATTATTATTATTATTATTATTATTATTATTATTATTATTATTATATTATTATTATTATTATTATATTATTATTATTATTATTATTATTATTATTATTATTATATTATTATTATTATTATATTATTATTATTATTATATTATTATTATTATTATTATATTATTATTATTATTATTATATTATTATTATTATATTATTATTATTATATTATTATTATTATTATTATTATTATTATTATTATATTATTATTATTATTATTATTATTATTATATTATTATTATTATATTATTATTATTATTATTATTATTATTATTATTATTATTATTATTATTATATTATTATTATTATTATTATTATTATTATTATTATTATTATTATTATTATTATTATTATTATTATTATTATTATTATTATTATTATTATTATTATTATATTATTATTATTATTATTATTATATTATTATTATTATATTATTATTATTATATTATTATTATTATATTATTATTATTATTATATTATTATTATTATTATTATTATTATTATTATATTATTATTATTATTATTATATTATTATTATTATATTATTATTATTATTATATTATTATTATTATTATTATTATTATTATTATTATATTATTATTATTATATTATTATTATTATATTATTATTATTATTATTATATTATTATTATTATTATTATATTATTATTATTATTATTATATTATTATTATTATTATTATTATTATTATATTATTATTATTATTATTATTATTATTATTATATTATTATTATTATTATTATTATATTATTATTATTATTATTATTATTATATTATTATTATTATTATATTATTATTATTATTATTATTATTATTATTATTATTATTATTATTATTATTATTATTATTATTATTATTATTATATTATTATTATTATTATTATTATATTATTATTATTATTATTATTATTATTATATTATTATTATTATTATTATTATTATTATATTATTATTATTATTATATTATTATTATTATTATTATATTATTATTATTATTATTATTATTATTATTATATTATTATTATTATATTATTATTATTATTATTATTATTATTATTATATTATTATTATTATTATTATTATTATTATTATTATATTATTATTATTATTATTATTATATTATTATTATTATTATTATTATTATTATTATTATTATTATATTATTATTATTATTATTATATTATTATTATTATTATTATTATTATTATTATTATTATATTATTATTATTATTATTATTATTATTATTATTATTATTATTATTATTATTATTATTATTATTATATTATTATTATTATTATTATTATTATTATTATTATTATTATTATTATATTATTATTATTATTATTTAATGTATAAGTAGAATAGCCTAAGTTTAGTATTCGGTATATGATTGACTTATTTAGTAAGTTAGCTAATAATCTCGAGTGTTGAGATTTATTCAGTTAGGATTTAAGAATTAGATTTATGGGTAAAATTCAGTCATCACGTATACATATACGATTATAGAAAGTAATCAAAATTAATTCTTTAAAAAATGTTCACTTTAGTAAGAAAATTTATAATAGCCAGTGAAAACTAAATATAGATTTCATCAAACTTAAAAACAAGAACCTAAGATTATCATTTTTTTTCAGTCACTCTTTTTGATAAATTCAAATAATGCCATGAGAAGATAATGTTTACTAGAACTATGTGGTATGATTACTTACTACATTCCAAACAATCTGATCACATGTATACTTATTATTTATAGGTATAAGATGTAAAACAGAAACAAATGAGAAGAGAAGAATTGAGGAAAATAATCGGGATCACACTTCACCCTTGATATATAATCAATATTACAAGGGTAAGTTTAGAATATACATACATTTGAAAGGGTTTATATTTTCCTGATGGTGTAGTTATGAACTGAAAATGAACAGTCTCTGTTACTATATATGCATCCTAGGTGAAATTTCTGCATACAGCTGCTATTCACAAGTATCAAAAGAGTTGGGTTATGGCTGACAAGTAAAATCCAGAATGTATATTTTGTCCTTTTTGGGACCTAACAGCTGAATGTATCTGCATTCTAGTGTTGATTTTCATACCGGAACTCGAACTCAGTTCGTGTCAAACTTCATAACGTTCATCAACTCTAATAATACCTGTGAAATACTGCTGCATCTAGTCAGTCAGCTCGGGATGCACAACTGGTAACAGAGTTTGATCAGTTCTAATCTACTACAACGTCAACGAAGAGATACAAATACTTTTGCATTATATGCATATACCCATATCACAATATTAGCTGTCTGGGTTCAGTAGATTAGTGGCAGCCCTGATATCATTTGATACGAAAGGACTGAGCCCGAGTTCTGCTGTGGACATCAATACTAGGATGCAGGTGAATTTAGCCGAGTTTTAAATGGGACGAAACTTACATCATGAGTCCCACTTCCCAGTTACAATTCAACTTTAAGGGCTAATTGTGCGAGGTGAGGGACAAAATTTCATACAGTTAAGTCTTTCAGAAATCTTAGTATATAGCCTTAGGCACTATTATGTAAAACCATGAATACCAGTTACATGGCCTATCCCAATGAAAGGTTTGCCAATGAACAATGATGGTTGTTTATTATATGATCATATTTTGTTATTAGAGTTCACCTTTACAGACATTCAATATTTGTTCAGCTCCCTTTACAATAATCGTTGATATCATCTTATTTATTAATCTAGTCCTTCCATTTGTTATTTCATGTCACTGCAGTGATAATGAAGTTTAATAATTTAAGTTTATGTAATTAGAAAATATGTTAGATTCCAACTTACTTTTTATCTATGTCGCACACATACACTGTAAAAACAAATGGTTATCATTCTTTTGAGATATTTACCACTACAGACAATTTCAAAACAGTTTGCTATCAAGAGTGTGTACATTCACGTTTCCAGCTTTAATTAACATTATTTGTTTGACAAACATACGGATAGGTTAATTAGTGGATTACGTATTAACCCATGATTACGTAACTGATTACAGAATGGCTGAGACATATAGACAGATTTTTCCATTTATTCACTTTGAAAAATGTAGATTTTATGGTGTAGGTTGAACGAAATTATAGTGTTACTGTGTCTGTCACGAAATATGAGTATTTCCATGCTCATTGGTATTTTCTAGTGTATACAAAAGGTCTAAATGTACGTATTCTTAAAATATGAGCTAGCCTACAAATATGTGATCAACCTGAAATAAATACAATCAAGAATATTTTTATTTTACATATCGTTACTAAGGTTAGCTTTGATAATTTCAAATAAATCGAGCATTGGGTAGATTGTTTATAAAATAAGTGATATGTATTTGTAAAATTCCAATGAGTAGAAATGAACATTTCTGACGTTTCGCGGCTTAGTGCAAGTCGCTTCTTCAGAGAAATGAATAACCGAATTTAATTGACACAAGATTAATCTTGCGAAACGTCAGAAATTTTCATTTCTACTGACTGGAATTTTACAAATACATATCACTTATTTTTATTTTACGTTCAACGTAATTGAATAAGGCAAAAAAATCTGAATAAGGATCGTTGCATTTCGTATAAAAACTTGGAAATTTTAAGATGTTGTCACTTTATGTCATTTTTTAACATTAATTCCCTAGGAGATGGTTACTTTCTTCATAAAATTCCCCTTAATACTGATCTTTCCCCATAGGTGAACATGGAACTACAGGTCATTTGCTACTAAAATAGTACAGTGAAATCGTCTCATACTGCTAAACTGGGAGACCTTTATTCGAATCTCATAAGGGATTTCAGTTCCCTCAAGACTACAAGTACGTCCTTCTAACAAGTACTCATTAACATGACACTTCGATCCACCATTTCCTGTTGACTACCTCAATCAAACTAACATATATAAAATTTTTTTAACTGCATATTGAAACCAACGTTATTATTGCTTAATTACCAATAATGATCAGTCAAATTTGAAATTATTAAGATGAACAATTTTCATCTTCTTGTCAACAAAAACTAGTAGAAATATTTATCCTGAATGTTTTTTTTTCACTGCTATTAAGACTAAGGTAGTAGAGAGAGAGAGAGGAAAATAAGTTTCATTCATATATGAAAAGCATTGCCATAGTAATAAAGATATAATATGTTAAGGGCGTTGAATAGAATTAATGATGTATACAGCAATAAAAGAATACTTACATATTTTTTACACTTATCATTCAGTTTTGTTTAAATTATTTAAATAATTTGTTGTATAACATTACAGGATAGAAGTATAAATGTACGTAAAAAGACATTATTTAATCTTAAAAGTGAACTTCATATTTGTTGTAGTAATTAGAAATTATTGTTGATGTGGAGTGGGAGTGGACTCAGGGGGGGTAATGTAAGTCCTTAAAAATACAGTTAAACAGAAACTAGGCTAAAAGTATGTATGTATAATGAACATAGAACTTGGCACATGTGTGCATCGGTTCAAGTTGCCATACCCCCATAGCACCACAAGATTAACACCACCACCATTAGTAGAAGTTACTTCAATAAAATAAAATAGTAATAGTAACAAAGAGTGTGAACATATAGAATATGGTTCAGGAAGCGTAGGAAGAAAGTTATGGAATAATTTAAAGCTCATGATTTAAGGAAGGACAATCAGTGAATGCATCTGCGCCATTGTGACCGATTCTGGGCCATGTCACTCAGTGTTTTTAGCCACTGGTTACGGTAATCGCCAGGAGCCCATCCGGATAGTATGCAGCTACCGACTAGGATAAAAGACTTTGTATTAGAAGCTTGATTTTGTTAAACATTTGTTACATTAAAATAGTCTAATGTGAGTTCTATTGAAGAAGTTTAATTGTATTAATTAAATGTAATTTTTTGCTCAATTTGTGAAATTATCACTCATATTAACTTTCTTAAAGTTTCTTCGGCTGATTATTTTCTTTAACTAGTAATTGCTGTAATTAATGTACAAATGTATGCACTTAGATAAAAAGAAAAAGATAATCTTTGATCTCTATTACTTACTTATTGGGATCAACCACGTGGCTAATATTAGGGAAGGGGAAGCAGACTGATGACAAGTTGAGTATACCATGTAGTGATGGCAGTTGTAAATACCCCCTATCCATTGACCACCAAGGGTACATTAACCAGAATTCACCACCTCTCCCCTTCCCAACCCATGAACACAACAGTTATAGAAATAAATAATAATGAAACTACACCTACCTCTCAAAATAAAACTCAACTACTAAAGCTAAAGAATTTAGAAACTGCAAAGTAACAGATTTATATTTCAAAGTACAAAATGAGTGGCAAAATAATTTTCCTTATAAGTGACACTATTATACCACTTTTTTGAAGAATATTTCTATTATGGGTTGTAGTGGGATTGATGATTAGCATTTCGTCAAAATTAAGATTCGTTAACTGGACTCATCTCCATACAAGTGTCAATGTTCAAACTGAGACTCAGACCTAATGCAGAATCCGATAAAAACTAAGTGGTGATCAGCCAATTAACTGTATCTGCTTGCATATTATGTTGGCTATAAGAATAACGGTAAGTTAATAATAAATCAGTTGCAATAGTCATTCGGTTAGTTATTAAAAGCAATTACGAAAGTAAAAGATCACAAATAAAAATGAGAAACCTAAGTGGAAGTTTGTTATTAAGTATTATATTGTATTAGTATTAGATTGTTAGGATAATATAAACTGCTAAATATACTTTTAGATACCATGATCAGACTGTATTTTATGGATTCCTATTGTTTCCACAGTATGTAGGAAGTGAAATCAATTAACGATTAATTTTCCAAAGTAACCTATAACGTAACAATATATGTAGAAAAGCAACGAGAACGTCCAACTGGTTGTGCTAATTGCTAAGACATTTGTCAAATCTACAAATAAGTTAGAGGATAGTTCAAAAGAACCAACTAAGACCGACCAGTAGCCAAACCAAAAGGGTCAAGTAGTATAACTTAGTCTTAATTAGGTCAACTGATCAAATTCAATAAATCCAGGACATTTGTAGACAGTCAACACAAACAATAATAATACAGTCACAAATACAGTTTTGAAAATGTAACATTCTACCAAATCATTAAAAAATCTTATTTTGAATAGAATAATAAGATGTGGTCAAATTTAAGACAGCGTATAAAATAAAAATATGCTAAACTTATGTCTAATCCTAACGAATTATAAAGCTGATTCGCCATATATTCATTATAAATGGGAAGAAAGAATAACACTAAAATAAAATATGGGACTGTCAGTTATATTACGTAGGCTGTTGCATGTTATTTTAAGTTGGCTGTTTATTCTTTAAAATGACTTCAACTTAGATAAATAGATTTTAAATATCTGGCATCAAGTATAAGAAGACTAAACACTTACTGTTACTAAATGTATAAAGTTAAAAGTTCACAATGATACTAAGCATCAATAAGTGTAAAAATGTGTATTTCTTATGTTGGGCATCTAAAGAAGATTAACTATCCTCTATAGCTGTTCCCCAAAATAATATTTTACATATTTTATATATATATATATATATATATATATATATATATATATATATATATATATATATATATATGGATGTTTGAAATATTGTCTGATTTGTCTGGTTAGTTCATAAGTTTCGTGTTCTTCCTATTTCAGTCTGGGACATCGACTAAACAGTCGTATCTGTCATTAATCGCTTTAATTGGCTTTTGTAATGTCTTTCAATGTTTGATCAATCGTTATCCGTGTGATTCAAACATTTCAATATATCAGTATTAACTATTATAATTATTCATTATTATAATGCATATCAAAACATGAATCTATGCAATTTCATCAATGAATCTAAATTGTTCTAATGGTGATGGTTAGCGTGTTAAAAAAGAGATGATTGTTTTTATTTTGATAGCTATATGGCAGTAGAAAAATTAATTAATTATTAGTGATTCTAGGTTTATAGTTTACTTTGAGATACCTGAACAATGTGTGAACTCATTAGAGCGAAAAAGCGATCCCTAAATATACCATTTTCGAAGTAGATTAACTGTTCTTGTATTAAGTAATTTCGTTTCATCACGTATTCATTGTGGTCTTGTGTTGTATGATCAAATAATCCAAAACAATAATTATTATGCATCATTGTTCATTAATAGAGTATCACCTTAAAATGTCTAACTCATGTTGTAAACAGTAGATGTCACAGATGATACTAAAGATAAGGTCTAGGATTCAGTCACGCCACGTGAAACTGAAAAACAGTTGCTGTTGTAGTGGTAGGTAATTGATCAGAAACACTATTTGTTCAAGGTTTAATTCTACGTGGCACTTATCAACTAAACTTACCTGTAGTCATAAGGTAAATGATGTTCCATGTGGGATTCAAACTTACTTTACATAGCTTCAGTATCTCTACGGTTACCACTCTACTAATCAAATCTTTTGTACTAGCTATTGTCCTATTCATTCATTTGTAACACTATTTCGTATAAAGTTCCAACATAGTTTTGATAAATATACTAACTAATACTTTTGGTTGTCAAAAATGTTATTTATTCTAACTTAAAGAAATAATTTTGATCGATTATTTCGAAAATTTACTTGATGGAAATGTGGTGGAGAACATTAAATGAATGTTTTAATGTATGGTATCTACTGGTTAGTAAACTTCTCTAATATCTCTAATTAGTTTGTTCACTTTTAATATCTCTAATAAAATGTTCTTCTTTGAATACTTCTTGGCAATGAAATTAATGATTTATTCAATGTATACATAAGTTGATTTCTTGCTAATTTATACGATGTATTTATTACTTCTTTTGTAGTTGTGTATATGCAAATTGGTCAATAAGTCAATGTCTTATTTTATTTACTGAAACTCGAATAATAGAAGAAATCTGGTTAGTAATATAAATCAACTTCGATTTGAACCTACCTAATTTGACGTCAATCAATGGCTTCATATGAGATAATTGATAAAAAAAGTCTTCGAATTCGGATTTTATGTCCATTTTGTTGGTTGATTAATGTGGGATATGAAATTAAAATAAAACAAATAAGGCTTTAGACAGAACTTCGACTGATTTCATATTTTATAGATTGAATATGCATTTATCTGAATTGTCATGAAATCCTTTTTCCATTTTCTCTTTGACTAATAAGGTAGATAATGTCTTGTGCATTGTTTTAGCTGGCTTTAATTGTACATGACGAAGAAAATTGATGGATTTAACCAGAGATACTTTCTATGTTATGTTCAGCAGTTAAATTATCGAAGAAACTGGAAATAAATTGTAGATTAGTGATTATTATAATCAGAGGTCCTGTATGACAATTTGTAATTCATAAATTTCTAAAAGAAGGTAGAGATTTAATGGATCGAAGGAACTTAGTAAATTGTCAAAGGTTACACCCTGTTATAGGTAATTATTTTAAAATTCAACTCTAGTAATCTCTTTCTCTATTCTACGTTGCAACACTATCAGGTTATTGAGTAAAGGAGTGAATAGAGAGGCTTCATTTCAGAAACTTAATACATTTACTAACTTTCATAAATTTACGAAAGTGGGGATTTCACCATCGGATGCCGGCCCAGTGGTGCAGAGCGTTAGATGTCCGCCAACCCGAAGCCCCTGGGGTGGAATCTAGGGTGTAAACTGCTGAGAAGTCCAGTACTAGGATGGAATGGCTGTCCAATGCTCCCTGGTTTTCAATAGTACCCTGCCAACATCAATCTGTGACGAATTCAATCAACCAAATTTAAATAAATCAATGACAACAGAATTTGTAAAATACGATGCATTCATCATATTTTGTCCCTCCTCATTAGCTACATACACGAGCAAAATAGTTTAGTTGGTCAAAAATATTAACACACAGTGATCAAGGAATAATTTGTCATCGATGATCAGTGGAATTAAAAGTAAGATAATCATAGAAACAGTTTTAGAATAGTGTTATGCAATGTGACAAAACATTAATTAAGAATATAAGGTGGTGGTACACTAATCGATCACTGGATAGTGATTAATTGGATTTTACTTGACAAATTCAGTTGATCAGTCTAGGTCTAGGATGTCTTGCCAACTAACATCAAAAGATAATTAACTGTATATTGAGTCACTTCGACTAGTGACCACATTGTAGCTTGATTGATAGATTTCGGGTAGCACTATGGGCCAAACGTACATGACACTGGTCAATAATCAGTAACAAATCAGTGAAAATATTTTAGTCCTATAAAACAACTACCGTCCGAATAGTTAGGTGACAACGTTCCAGAGTGGGGGGAATTGGTGACTTCTGTTCAAATCCCACAACGAGTACTAATTTCATCATGACAGAAAGTACACGTTGCTGACGAGAGTCGACCAACACGAAACATCGTTCGTCTTCCACAAACCACTTAATATCAAATGATATCATCCCATTTAAAAGAAATTGTTAATAAGAAAATACAATTCATTTATATTCAGTCATTTTTAGTCCTACTACATTAAATACCATTCAGTTAATTGAATTATACTTCATTAAACAAATGTTTTCTGTTGTAATAATATGTCTAGTGTACAAGAAAATTATGCTTAACATCATTTGCCTACACTGATAATTGTCTGCATAGATTGTCTACAAAACTGTTAATATTAGAATAATACATGTCAGTTTAAGTTTGAAGAGTCTATTATTTATTTGAATGTAGAAAAATAACTTTATAAATAGTTTGTTTTATTATTTAATCATTATCATTATATGAATTGTATTGTTCTGTTGACAAATAAGATATTCAAAGCATTCATTATATTAAAAAGGTATATTCAATTAAATGGAAACAACACCCACGTATAACTACTATTACTAATTTTATTTCTGTTGTATATTTATTGATATATATTTGTTACGATACTTACTACTGTTACCAAAACTACTCTTCTTTTTTTTTTCTGCGAATTTTACTACCCACACATAACACGTACATTTACCCATAACCTTATCATCTTATACAGTCTAGTTAAGTTTTGTTATATTTTTCAATTTATTTATAGTAGGCTGAATAATAGACTTAGATTACAGTGGATTTCTGTCAAGTTAATGTTCATATGACAAACAAGCATATTTCAACTGTATTCTGCAATAATTAATGCATTTGTTATAGGCAAAAATATCTATATGATTGGTATTAGATTGTGACACAAATATGGACAGCTAAACAAAATTTTTATTCAACTTATAGAAAAGAATGAATGAGTCATAAATACTTATTAATGGTTTGTATTACAGTATGCCAATCAAAAATATTATGATAGCAGAGTCTGGTTATACATGTTTGGTATTTGATAAGTGTCCAAATTCTAGTTAAACTTCTTCAATGACTTAACAAATTCAATTATCGAAAATCCGTCTTCACCATTGGATTAATGCAATTAATGTATGTCTACAATTATTACGTATTCCATTCAGCAAGTCAGCTGAGTTCAAGACTGCTTAAAAGAAAGTCCTTAATGTAAGTAATATTCTGAAATGCATTACTCATCCACTGAATGAATAAACAAAAAGACAAAAAATTCAGGATTGAACACTAAGAACACTTCGTATAACGTCAGGAATAGCATTTTGGTTTCAGATATCCAGTATGTTGTCAAGTGACTCAAATTTAATTAGAATTCACACAAACTAGAATTCAGATATTCTCAACTCAACACACTCTAACAGATCAACAACATGTCAAATAAACAAAACCCAATTCAACTGTAAATTCATTCATTACTACAACTACAACAACTAGTCAAGATTCCATATGACCTTAGATAAAATGATCAATTCTCATTGGTTGTCAACTCCCTTCGATTTTTATATTGATTAATTATTTGTTTCATGATAAATAATTACTAGTCAGGTGATGATTGTGTGTCTATGTCCGTGTGTGACATCATTTACATAAATAAAACTAGCAGTTTCAGTGCAACACATTTCACTTTCAATCATACTGATGTTATTATTGTTTGCATTTAATTAATGGTCACTGGTTCTCTCTACCTTCTCATATTTGCTTAGTGTGAGAAGGAGAGTGACACATTATTAAAAACGAAAGAAGACTAACTTGACATGTTAACATTTATCACTGGACAACGAACTTACGATGCATGTGAATTTAACTAATTTGTCGGCTGGTAGAGACGACCTCAATATCATTCGACTACTGCAACAACTACTATTATTGTCTTAACTTCTCTTATTTCACTCTGATAGTTGAGAAGCACCAATGGACTGATGAGAATGATAATGTGTTTGAGTGAATTTAATTAGAACAGATTTCACCTGACTTTATATACTACCTCGATGTGATTGTCAGATATGTATATATCGTGATGGTGTAATGTGTAAGAATTTTTGCTTTAGGTGCAACGATTGTACCGGGTGTGGGTGGGGTGGTGGTAATGGTGGTAGTCGGGAGAGTGGTAATTCTAATGAAATGGGACGACGAATTTGAGAGACATACTCTCGATTGTGTGGTAGCTATAAGAATCCCCTCCTACTCCTGCCTCCACCAACTGGTACTCTTAGCGATGCTGCCATTCCCAAAATGGGAGGAGGAAGTAAGAAGATGGTCGATGATAAAAATTACCTGTCATATCCCTTCTACAATTTCTCGTTGTCAGGAACAAATTCTAGACAACATGGCGATAACGTATCAATGCTAGTTGCTTGTGAATGAAATCACTACAGCTGTCACTGTAACTAAATATCAGTCCGATTTAGGTTTAAGGCTAGCTTCTAGTAGACCGGTTAAATTAATTTAGCACTAGTTGAATTGATTGGAAGAAACGAAGAAGGCAGACTACGTCTCTTACAGCTTTATAGAACTACCAGCTTATAATCACTAGGTTCCGACAAGTTCTTCACAACTCAGCCGAGTTGGTCTAATGACTTGCGAGTTTGGTAATATACTAAAGTGACTACACCAAAAAATTGTATGGAGTTAACTGGGAGATGATAAAATCCGGTGATCGAAGCGTGCTAGAGAGTTAGGAACACTGGCTGCTTCTTATAAGTGCCAAAAGTTAGTCCATCTAATCCGAACCACTGGCAGTAGAAGGTCTCATGTCGACGAAACACTTTGTAACGAGAACACAGCATACATTAAAATTCAAATCATCTTGAACGATGGGTTAAGTTTCTCGAGAGTCTGTTACCCCATCAACATACAATCAGATTGCCTTGTATTTTCTGGGTGGCCACAACTTATCTTTTTAGCGATGATGAGGTCGATTATTGATTAGTTGACTGAGTCCGAGATTTATTGGATCTAATACAATTTTCAAAAGCGTGAACACGAAAAAATTTTCAATTCCGTATAAAAGCAATTAAAGTCCACCACTTCCTTCTATAAGTAAGTATAAATGGTGAAAAAAGTAATTTAAAGAAAGAAGGTGACGTAATTAATTGACAATTTGTCTAAGTCTACCTTGTAATCTATTCAATATATATCTAATTCTTCGTTAATTAGATCAACTCATTCTGACAACATAAAATAGCATCTATCATTCCATTCACATGATTTACTTATTCAGTGACTAATAAATATATAGACAAACATACATTACTTTAAATATATTATCTACATAATTCTACATTATGATAACAATGGACAAAACAATCCATTTCATATATATATATATATATATATATATATATATATATATATATATATATATATATATATATATATATATATATATATATATATATATATATATATATATATGTTTGTAACCATATGAGTGCCATATGCTGATATTCATCTGAAAAAATTTTTATTATCGACTATAAAATCAAGTAACAATAAACATCCAATGACTATAGAGTAGTAGTGGTAGTAGTAGTAGTAGTTTTAGGTAAATGGATTATTGAATTTTGTTTTTGCTTCATTAAATAGCTCTAAAAGTATAGTGTTGTAAATGTAATTAGTATTAATGGTGATCACGTTTGCCTAATCCATGGTACGGTTTTCATTCTGTCGATCATGCTTGTAGCTTCTTTAGTTCTGTTAACGGTTAAACCCTGAGATGGTTACTCCGTTACTAAGCATATCTCTAAAAATGTTCATATTTATAGTTTTGATTTTGTAAAAGTGTGAAATATACTCTTCTCTACATAAAATTGTTGAATAGTATATCAAGAGAAAACCTATATTTTATTAAACACACATAATACTTAAAAGGCAACATTGGAAATCTGAGAAATATATTGTGAGTAAATAATGGGAGGTATCAGAAAACATATTTCTGCGGTTAATGCATCTTTTAATGTTATTAATTATTGTAAATTATCAGTGAAATTTCTTTTGAAGTTGTATTGTGTCCGGAAAGCGTAATCCAGGACGTGCTCCATCCTATTTATGACTAGTCATTTGGATATGCATGCGAATATGTGAATCACAAATCAATGTTAAAGATATTTTCAGTAATATTAGTGACCTATTTTTGTAGATATTCATTATATTTTCGGTTCACATTGATCTTTATCCTTTTTGTAAGAAATAATAAGTTGTATTACTGCAAATTTTCATGTATCAATGATTACTACTACTAGGCCTATGTACATAGTTTGGTTCTGTATTAAATTTAGCAAAGAACTTAAATGAATTAAGACTGACTTATGAACCATTAGGTTGTGTTTGACTAACAGTTGATACCCTGTGGTAATTTAATTCAGGTAAACCCAGACAATTTCATATGACTTATGTGTACTTTTATGCCCTATGATTTTATAAATGCGTTTCTATGTACTGTAATTCATGTTACCCCCCCTGTATGTGTCTACCTGTTCATCTCCTTTGTTACATTATCTTGGTGAAGCATGTCAGGCTGGCCTGCTGATTCGTTACTTGTCATTGGTTGTCCAATTCTCACCCCCCCTTTGTATCCGTCTGTATTTGGGACATTAGTATTCCTTATTCTCCTGATTACAGAGTCCTTTGATTACGGGATTACTGGGTTACTAGTCCCTGTATTGCTGGCCACTTGAGTGCTGAGTGCTAACTTCCGACTGCTTGTGATTCCACTCCTGGTTATTATAATACAGTTTTACTACTACTGTTTCTGAGTTCTCTTTATATTATTACGTGAATGCTATTTGAAATATTAAGTTCTAATAAGAACATTACAATACCTTTCAGGATATGTTGGGTAAGATTGAAAACGAGGGAGCACTAAACAGTTTTGTCATTCTAACATGAAACACCTTACTTATCAAACTTGCATATATGATAACAAAATGGACGTCAAATTCAAGTGAACGAATATGCCACTTGTCACTTATAAATTTTACATTGTCTATAACGATATAATTTGATTTTGTATAGCTGAGTTGAAGCACTCAGTTGTAAATGAAGTGTTAATTTATTAATGATTCGTTGCAACATATTTTAATCAAATCTTATTGAACATATTTTAAACATTTTTAACAACAACAACAACAACATTCTATTATCACTGAGTGTATGTATTAACATCACTAAACGTTAATAAATCTACTCCACATTTCAATGAATGTTTTCTGAATTCACATTCAAACAATATTCTATCCCATTTCGACACAGTCATGCATCAATTCAATTACTGAATTTCAGAAAACATTATTATCTACAGTTAAAATGGACAACTGAAGGTATTCTATTAACATTATGTAACATAGACTTTAATAGAATTGTAAAGGAAAGTATGTTGTAGTATAAGTGGTTCATAATAGTTTCCGACACTCATTATGTCTATCGTCTGCCACACCGAATCAACTCAATTACTTACAAGATATATTCACAGTGACCAAACTGATAGAGATAGTTACCTCAAATATTGTAAAATCTTATAGAAATCAATTAAATCAGTAATAATACTAATAATTATTATTGTAATTCTAGTAATAGTGCGATGATGATATTAGCTGTGTTTATTGTTGAGATTGTTTTATTGCTTAAAAAATATTCTCCAATTTAGTCGTCTCATTATTATAATCTTCACCCAGCTAATTTTCTTATGTGATATGATAACAAACAATTAATTACAATTTATTATGTCAGACTAATTGGTTGATTAACTGACTGATTTCCTGACTAAATATACATGTGGTTAATTTGACGATCATCAATCAATGGAAGTGTATCACATGAAAAACCAGACAAACAGATAAATACATACATAGATGGTTGCGTAGGATACATACTCATTTCCACTCTCTCTCTCACACACACAGATGAATACATCGATGTATGTAAAATTAGTGAACTATGCATCATTGTAGACAATTCAGTAATGAAACTGTTGATTTATTTTTTATTCAGTGTAGTTGATGAGCACTAAGTTTGACGCAATTATAGAATTGGAGGAATACTATTCACAAACTCAAACAATGCACGAATCTTCCATTTGATACTCCAGTCAGTGTTGGTTGCTTTAATAGTTTATTTGCAATGGGGTGTTGTATAGAATTTTGTATATCGATTAGATATCATGAATTGGTCTGAGTTGGACATACAATGAAAACCAAAAAGCACTGCACAGCAGTTACCAACCGATAACACTTGATAAGGTCGCTCAAATATATGGAAAATTAACTGAGTTCGAAATATGAACCTTCGGATTTAACGGTTAAGCTTTCTCTGTTAAATTCACATGCATCGTAAGTTCGTTGTTCAGTGATAAATGTTAACATGTCAAGTTAGTCTTCTTTCGTTTTTAATAATGTGTCACTCTCCTTCTCACACTAAGCAAATATGAGAAGGTAGAGAGAACCAGTGACCATTAATTAAATGCAAACAATAATAACATCAGTATGATTGAAAGTGAAATGTGTTGCACTGAAACTGCTAGTTTTATTTATGTAAATGATGTCACACACGGACATAGACACACAATCATCACCTGACTAGTAATTATTTATCATGAAACAAATAATTAATCAATATAAAAATCGAAGGGAGTTAACAACCAATGAGAATTGATCATTTTATCTAAGGTCATATGGAATCTTGACTAGTTGTTGTAGTTGTAGTAATGAATGAATTTACAGTTGAATTGGGTTTTGTTTATTTGACATGTTGTTAATCTGTTAGAATGTGTTGAGTTGAGAATATCTGAATTCTAGTTTGTGTGAATTCTAATCAAATTTGAGTCACTTGGTAACATACATTTTTACTGAATCCTGTGAATTGATTGCTGTAAAGTGTTTATATTAGGCGGATAAATATTTAGATAATTTAGGTCCTAGATGCCTAGATGTGTTTAATTTAACATGAGCACATTAGCTGTTTGTCGGCTTGACAGGTTTATAATTTTTTGGTCTTAGAACAGTTATGATTGTTTAATCTTGTTGTGTGATCTTTGAACTTTTAATGTTATACAAATGCTCGACATAGGCTTCTTAGAGTTATATCTGATCTCATTGAATGTGTCAGGTACTGTAATAAGCTTGACTAACTTGACACATTTTTGTTATGGCCTTATACTTGTTTTTCTTTCGTTCTAATTTAATTGTTACTGTCAGGTCATAATACTAATTCCGTATTGAAACTTCATACTATTGAATTTTTCTAATTTATACATTTTCTCTGGTAATTTTGAACCTTATTGTTATCAACGTCTTATTTAGACTAAGTGGACATTACGTAAAATATGTATACCATTAAGAAACTTGCATGCAGGTCGAATTACCTTCACCATATTAACATCTTTGCCACTTTTTGTTCATGTGATGTATTTCTGTAATGTAGTTCGGTTTGCTACATTTAATTTGTTGATGAACTAGCAAACAATATGCAAGAAAGTGATGTACTTCAAAGACTAATTAAAATTTTCTTTCGATTGCGTTGAAGTTTTTAAACTATACGTTTTACTTTAAGAATATCCATCATATTTCTAAAAAGACAATATCATCATACTGCTATAATAGAAGAGAACATAGTAAATAGATTATATAAAATTCGAATTGAGTTAAACTAGTTGCTCCATTTGTTGCAGAGAGAAGTTGCAAACACTTCAAATACATTAAAACATAACAATGTCTGTAGTATGTATGAATTTATGCTAGTCAACTGTAACAATTCCCTATGTTTTTTAATTGTTTTCTTAGTCGACGAAATGTTATCCAGTCATATATTTAGACATTTTCAGTTACTAAACTTTGATTGGTTCAAATGGTGCCGGTAACGTTCTATTGTCATTTATTCAGTGATTCTTACGAAGGTGGGAACTCAAGTTTATGCTAAACACTCTCATGCCATTATATTACAAAACGGATACTATTCATTTCGTTCTCACTTCGATATCACTTCTATTGAGAATAGTGGTAGGCAACGGAATTACTGATGTGTTGTTTCAATTTATGATACTACCAGTTAACGTGCCTTTATTCCCTTATTGATTTATTCTTTCCATAATGTTTATTTTAGTTGTGTATACCAACAGAGGTCGATAAATTATTTCCTGATTATGCATACAAGAAAACTGGATTCGTTCTGAATAGTTCATTACTAATGTTGGTGACTATGAAAGTGAGTGAATTTGTCAGCTCCATCAAGGTTTATGCAGTACTTCAATTGTTATTTTTTACTGTGATATCATTTCTGAACTAGTTACTATTTTGATACCTAAAGTGATAGATTCTGAGTTAAAGTTTGTATGGTGGTAATACTAACATTACCATTCAGGCTCATCTTGCAGCGAAATTCTGAATCACATAGCACGAATGTTGTATAATATCTTGCTTCTTACTGTTAAATATCATAATGACTTAGTCGATTGTAATGCTTAACGCCAGTATAGAGAACTTACATCAAAAACTCTTAATAAATGCAATTAATTTTTAGCTGAATATGTATTTTCATTAGTCATAACTATGATTCCTCACTATTATATTTGTACTTTCAGTCAGTCGTTCCCTTTTCTTAATTCCATTCAATTAGAATTAAGAGATCGATCCTATGTGGCAATCGTTATCCTAGTCATCACATAAGCGACCTTACTTGGATCTATAGTTGGAGCATATACAATCGATCAGATATTTTTTGGCCTAATGAAATGCATCCAGTAAATGACATTCTAATAAAACTACAATTGACGAATAAAATCAGCCAGAATTCTTTAGTTTAATTCCAGTATGTCAGTTTTATCTGAATAGTCAATACTTCAAGACAAGAATACTCTCTTCTCTAATTTTCATTTATAGTTATACAATATATTAAAGGAAAACCTAATATAATAATTATTTTTCTATTGTTGTGTTACTAATGGTCTGTTAAGTATAGGGATAGATTGAGCGAATCAAGACAAATGACCAACTTTCACAACTGTTTTCTAGAAAAATGTTTCATATACTTTGATAGTATTTAGAACTCCGCCTGTAGCTCTTCTAGGGTTCCTGCCGGTCCCAAGCCCGGGTGAAGGAGGAGGGTTAGTGTTGTGACGAGTGGTTTAAATCTCTTATCGACCGCAAAGATCTCCTTCGTAAATTGTTATCTGACTAGGTTAACCGCACGCTTCGACTCCTAAGCTATGATTCGACCCCCAGGTTGAAACTACTCGTCAACAGGAACACGAGAGAGAAGACAGGAAATACTGCAAGAGTTCGATTATGTACAGAAAACTAGGATATATATATATATTATCATAAGTGTCCTTCAAGCTTCTAGAGAATTCCATAACCTTCTTAACACAGTAGTGCTAAGACAATTGACCAATCACAGACATAGCACGTGACTTCTCTCTGTCTAGAAGTTTCGGATAAAAAGCTATCTGCGCTCTGATTGGACATAATATATCCTATTGATTCCTATGCCAGATTGAGCTTGTTGCGAGGGCCTTTCTGAGCCTACCCAACAGTTAGGCATGGGACTATCATTCCCATCCCGTAAAACTCAAGCTTGCTACAAAAATGCTAACCAGATTAAACAAACTAAACCAATTAAACTCTGCCCTAGGAGTGGAAGGAATGATTATGACGCCTCATGATGAAAGCTGAGATTCTTCGGAAGTTATGATGCCGATGCCACTTCTAACAACCAGAGTAAAAGTTTTCATAGGTACATGGAATGTTCGAACAATATGGGAGAGCGGAAAGACCATTCACATAGTTGCTGAAGTGAAGAGATACAACTTGACAGTGCTCGGAATTAGCGAAACCCGTTAAACTCAAGCTGGACAGAAAACATTGGCTTCGGGAGAGAGATACTATACTCTGGTCACGCAGCAGAAAATGCTCCTCACACCCAAGGCGTTGCTCTGATTCTGTCCAAAGATGAATGTAATGCACTAGTAGGATGGGAACCATATGGACCCAGGATCATCAAAGCATCCTTCAAAACAATGAAGATGGGGGGTGGGGCGACAATAAATATTATCCAATGTTACGCACCAACCAACGACGGCAACGACGAGGACAAAGATCAGTCTTATGACAGGCTGCAATCAATTATAGTGAAGTGTCTAGGAAGGGACATACACAATCCTGGTGGGGAAACTAAACGCCAAAGTCGGAATGGACAACACTGGATGTGAAGAAATCATTAGACGACAAGGACTAGGAGAAAGAAATGAGAATGGTGGAAGATCTGCAAATGTATGTGCTTTGAACAAAATGGTTAAAGGGGGGGGTACAGTATTCCCCCACAAATGCATACACAAAGTTACATGGGTTTCACCGGATCTTACTACAGATCATATATGCATCAATAAAAAATTCAAAAGATCAATGGAAAATGTGGGAACCGTGAGAGGAGCTGGCATAGCTTCAAATCACCACCTGATGGTTGCCAAAATGAGACTGAAGTTGAAGAGGCAATACACAACTAGAGTAAGAGCATTACAACAGTTCAAAATTGCTCTCAAAACAGGTTCCAAGCCTTATAAGATCTACTGAGAGAAGAAAGAACCACTATGGAGGACAACTGGAAAGGAATCTAATAAGCACTAACGTCAACGTGTCAGGAAGTTCTGGGCCGCAAGAAGTACCATTATGAGGAATGGATCTCCACTGAGACATTGAGCATAATTCAACAAAGGAGGAACAAGAAGATAGAAATCAACAACAGCCGAACAAGAGCAGAAAAAATAAAGGCACAAACTAAATACACAGAAGCAAATAAGCAAGTGAAGGAGAGTATAAGAGCCGACAAACGGAAATACATCGAAGGCCTTGCAACGACAGTGGAATAAGCTGCAAGAGAAGGAAATATGAAACAGCTATACGATACAACGAAGAAACTGACAGGCAAATATGGTAAACCAAAGCGACCTGTCAAGAACAAAGGTAGGGGGGGAACACTTTGAGGAACTCCTAAATAGGCCAGCTCCACTGAACCCACCGGACATCGAAGCAGCATCTACAGATCTCCTGATAGACGTCACTCCACCAACGATGGAAGAAATCAAGATGGCCATCAGACAAATCAAATTTGGGAAAGCAGCAGGACTTGACAATATACCAGCTGAAACACTCAAGTCAGACATAGATGTAACAGCAAAGAGGCTCCACGTTTTATCCAGGAGGAGCAGGGAGGAAGAACAAGTGCCGGCAGACTGGGAAGAAGGACATCTTATCAAGATACAAAAGAAAGGAGGTCTGAGCAAATGTGACAACTACAGAGGGATCACGCTACTGTCAGTACCAGGGAAAGTCTTCAACAGAGTATTGTTGAACAGAATGAAAGATTCAGTGGAGGCTCAACTTCAAGATCAACAGGCTGGTTTCCGTAAGGATCATTCGTGTACAGACCAAACCGCAACACTACGGATCATCGTTGAAGAATCAGTTGAGTGGAACTCGTCACTGTACATCAACTTCACTGGTTATGAGAAGGCGTTTGACAGTGTAGATAGGAGAACACTATGGAAGCTTCTTCGACACTACGGCGTACCAGAGAAACTCGTCAACATCATTCGTAACTCTTACGACAGAACACAATGCAAAATTGTGCATGGAGGACAACTGACGGATGCATTCCCAGTGAGGACCGGAGTCAGACAAGGTTGCCTGCTTTCACCTTTTCTCTTCCTCCTAGTGGTTGACTGGATCATGAAGACCTCCACATCTGAGGGGATGCACGGAATTCAATGGACAAGTAGGATGCAACTCGATGATTTGGACTTTGCGGATGATCTAGCTCTTTTAGCACATACACACCAACAGATGCAAGCGAAGACAACCAGTGAAGCAGCAACTTCAGCATCAGCGGGCCTAAACATACATAAGGAAAACAGTAAGATCCTCTAATACAACACAGGGAGCATCAACCCAATTGAACTTGATGGAGAAACTCTGGAAGAATTGATTACTTTCACGTACTTGGGGAGCATCGTCGACGAACAAGGAGGGTCCGATGCAGATATAAATACAAGGATTGGAAAAGCAATGACGGCTATCCTACAGTTGAAAAACATATGGGACTCAAAACAACTATCAACCAACCTCAAAGTCAGACTCTTCAATTCGAACGTGAAGACAGTCCTGCTGTATGGAGCTGAAACTTGGAGAACTACTGCAAACATCATCAGACGGATACAAGTATTTATATACAACTGCCTATGCTAATGCTGAATGTCCGTTGGCCAGAAACCATCAGCAACATGCAAGCATTAACATGAAATCCTGTTGGGAAACAGAAGTGAGGAAGGCCAAAGAACATGCTGCTTCGAGAATTGGAAGCAGATATTAAAAGGATGAACAGCGACTGGAAACAATTGGAAAGGATTGCTCAGGACAGAATTGAATGGAGAATACTGGTGAGAGACCTATGCTCCTCAATGAGGGGTAACGGGAGTAAGTAAGTAAGATTGTATTTAGACATGTCGTTTAATTCCTATTATTTGTATATTCTCCTCACCCTAACCTCTAATATAATCTATTAACTATGTGCCATTTTCCATTCTTGAACCACAACTGATTAACTATGTCCATGTTACCCCAGTTCCCTATTATTATTTCCCGTGTTCTGTATTGATGTTATTTTCCTAATTGGTTAGCTGTACTGTCAGGTTTTACATGTATACAAAATGTCCGAAATATAAATTGATTTTGGTTATTAGATCAGTTATCTAGTGTTCTTATATTTGATTTGGAACTGGCAGAACCAAAGGAGATTTAAGGGCATCAATTAGTTTGTGATTACCATATTGGTTCCAGTTAGGTCGCATCAACGACTGAACGTCTTATTTTCATTAATATCATGTTACCCTTTACCCAACCTCCCATCAAATTCATAAAATGTTGTCATATCATTTTCCATTCACGTAATACAACTAATTAACTAAGTACCCTCAGCCATTATTGTCCATGTTTTATATAAATGTTATTTTCCTTATCAGTCGGCTGTATGATCTGGTTTTGTATGTATATAAACGAATAAATGAAATATATTCCGTCTCTTTCTGGTTGTTGACCCAATTATCTTGTGCTACCCAGTTCGACATGGGAACTAGTAATATCGGACAGACGTACAGGTATAGAACAAACGGTCTTTGTGTCTGATTGACATATAGGTTCTAAGCAAGGTTATCCTTTTGCTGTAAAATGTGATTGGCTTAAGTTCAAGATATATCAAAATCAGCTTTGGATCAGCTATGTAAACAAATTGTCCATTTGATCACTTCAATTATTTAAGTATTTTATCAAAATCAATTGTTTCACCTTAATACTTACTAGCTTATATTGATAAAGAACAATTACTCTAACAATGATACGCCCATGTTCATATAATTAAGATTTACACAGCCATTCATTATCGACTGTATCTCTAAATTGTTATTAATATATTTATGTGTTTATATAGTTTTGATGTTTTAATTTTTGTAAAGAAACAATAGTTATATTCAGATAGAAAATATATTTAATAGACAGATTTTTGTTAAGTTTCACTGATTATATGTAAAAATAGGGATAAAGAAATGAATAGAAGTAGATAATCAAACAAGAAGGGAGAAAAAAAAGTAGCAAAAACACATGAAATATTGATATTTTAAACGAAAAATATTATCATGAACTAAAATCATATTTTAGTTGATTAAGTCTATCACAGTGCGTATTCCAGATTCAGCCCCAGAGGCTTCAGGTTGCCGTCGAGCGTCTAACTCTCTGTACCATTGGGCAGGCAGGCCGGTATAATTTCCACATAAAACGAGACACACTAGAACAAAACAGCTGTCCAGTACTTCCTGGTTTTTAATAGTACCCTACCAACATCAATCTGTGACATATTCAATGAATTATCCACAAAAATAACCATCTCAATTGAACAAAAATAATTTTATACAATTAGTTGACAATATTTACATTTTGTCTGTAATGTACTTTTATCATCTAGAAAATAAATGCAGCTATGTGTATTTTTTTTTAAAAGAACAACAATCGAAGCATGAATAGAGGTGAAATAGCATTTTTCTTTCTCTTTTATCAATAATTTACCATATAGACTAATTCTCTTTATGGTGTAAACAGAATGTAATCAATTCATTTAATAATCGTGATAATAACATTTTGAAGTCAAAAAAATTCACTAAAGAATGTCAGTAAAATTTGTCTATTGAAAAAGTTTGTTTCTAATATGAATTAAGGTATGTATTTGTTAAAATCAATAAATCTAATGCAACGATATGATAAAGTCGGGTGATAACTACTCACATGATCAGATTATTGACTCGAATTAGATTGTATGAAGTAATTTCAAAGGTATTTAGTAGGACAACATACATATACACGAATTGTAAACTGGGGAACAATATGATCAAATGTTCAAGACTAATAGATAACACCAGTTTAGTAGATCATTTACTCTAGTGAACTAAGATCAGACTGTGAGACACAATTCTTAATAATCAATCAGTGCCTGCTAACTCACATGGAGCATAGACCACCGACCAGCATTCGCAAAACAAATCTCTCTTACACTTCTTCACATGTACTGTGTCATTCCCTCCACGTCTAACCGCAATTCTAGGCAAAATATGTTTTGTAGTCTTCCACTCTTCCTTCGGCATTCACGATTACAAGTTAGAACTCGGCTTCTGACATACTTTGATGATTTACTCAATGTGTGTTCTAGCCACTTCCAACATCTTCTCCTAATTTATTCCTCAACTCGATTTTCGTTGGTTTGTTTCCGGTCACAGAAGATTGTTATTGTTGTCGATAGTGTCTGGTTAATGGATCCGAGGCATCTTGCTCAACATCTGCTGACCAATACTTATATCATTACATTGATGATTTTCGTAGTTCTCCATGCAAGTTTCAGTTCGATGCAATCAATACAACTGTCTATGTTGATGTCTATATTGAGAATGGTGACATTGATGTTGGCTGACAGTTGGTTTGAATTGCAGATACTTCTCAATTGTAGGAATGTTGTTTTTGCCTTGCCAGTCTGTGCTATTATATCTGCATCATCAAATTCTCCTTGTTTATTGGTTATGCTGGTGTCCAGATATGTGAGAGTTTCCACATCCTACAGAGCTTTTCTATCTATCTGATTGTGAATGTGTTTGTAATTGTTATAGTGTGTTATATCTGAGGCTGTTGCTTTACCTGTTGTGTATGTTGAGGCCTACTTTTGGTTGTAGATGCTGTTACTACACCATCTATCTTCTGTTTCATTTATTGCTATCTGTAGGTTTGATGAGCCCGGTCATCTTCAGAGTCTAAATTGTCTAGTTTCATCCAAGTTATTCAATGCAATGTTTAATCATTATATTAATTTTATATGGACATTTTTCAGGTGATGAGATGGAGAGAATCGATCAATTTACAAATCAGATTAAAACATGAGAAATTTGTTTGTTGTTGTGTTTTCTTAGACAAACGCGTGGGTTCTTATTGATTTAGTACGGTTTGCGATACATTACAGCTAAATTATCTAGGGTAGCCAGATCTTATATCTCATTCCCTCGATTGTCGGTACGCTTAGTGCGATTCGTTATCTCTGATACTTGCACTTAAATCGAATATCACGATTTGTTCCTTCCCAACCCACAACTACTCAAAAAGACTAGACTTGTGCGAAGACTATATTGTGGAGAAAAAATACAAGACGAAACTAGCATACAACATTTATATATCTTACATTTGAAATTGAATTAATTGATGAAAGCTTACAAATCAATTTTACAAAAAATTCAGTAAAACTCTTTTTCGCTTCATTCAATGAACGATCGTATATTCGGGGACTTTGAATCTCCAACACTTGTAAAAGACAAACAAGTATTGGTACACTGGTTCATTGTTTATTAACTTCAATGTTATGAGATTATATTTAGTAGTGATTATAAGAAGCCATGGTTCACTATATACTGAACTATGGCGTAATAAAAACAGTTCAGAGTAGGAACTTTCTATGACAATATCATTTACTAAAGTTGTACAATCACATTTACAGTGACTTTCACAAAATATTGGTGTCTGAATAAAGCTGTCTATACTATTCTCATCAACTGCCGTGAATATGTTTCCAAATTATACACCAGAATACTAAATACTCATAAATTTTCTTCTAAAATTAACTAAAATGATTTAACAGAACTAGCTGAACAGAAGCTGACAAAAATCATGAAGAGGATGAAAGATGAATCATCCAATAACTGTTAGCTCTGAGAACACCTAAACTTAACTGGCTCCATTATTTTAGATTATATAGCCTCCCGAAATTGTATATAAAGATTGTTTCTACGCATACCATGAAAGTGTTAAATGGTTAATAGAAATCTTAAAACCCATCAGAAATCACGTCAACAGATATAGTACACCTGACTCATTGTATTTTGTTGATTCAATCAAGGACATCAATGGAATTGGTAAGAAAATGATTTCATTAGATGTTACTCCATTATTCACTAAGTTTACCCTCGCCGATACAATATACTTTTTATGTCACTGTATCAAGAATAACAGCCTTGATATCAGTATTCCTAAACACTGTTTAAATGAATTACTTTTACGATTCACTTTTGATATATAATCCATACACAATAATGAATTAGTTCATCAAACTGACGACTGATAATTAATAATTTTTATCTTTATAAGGGATATAAACGATATATTACCAGTTCGTAATAAAAATATGAACCAAATGCCATCTTGCAACAGTTCGACAGCTGTTGCAAATGGGTTTGTTTCTACAAGGAACCACAATCAAATTCAACGTTGTTACGAAAATATAGCCTGATAGTTGCTTAAAAATATTCATGTGCAGAAAACCAACTTTGATTGAGCAGTGTACGCATTTTCATATATTTGTCCCAATGAGTAGGAAGAGAAGCTGAATCCATTCTTTTTCTTGGGGGGGGGGGTCAAAATGAATATATTGTAACGATGAAATTGGCATGGAACTGAGGTCTGCCAAATCTTAATCAAGAACTGTTATCCTACTAAGCTTATTGAGAACAACGTTAAAGGCCTCATTCGGTGCCAAAACGATTCTCTATGAATATCATATTTAAAGAAATTTTGAAAGTCGTATTTTGAAATAGCTAAGGAAAACTTCATGCTGAAAACCCTCTCATTGTTTTCTCCTGCCGATGAATTATTCAGTAGTGTGATTAATGTCAATTTCCACACCTAGTTACATCTACATTGTCACTTGTACCTGTGAAGCTTTCTAAAAGCATCCTAGAACACTAATAGTTATGGCATTTACAAGGATAATGTAAATCTATCAACAGCTCAGCATACGAACATCATACCCATGCTTTCACACTATCCTCCTTTAGTACTATATGTGTCATCAAACGGTTCAGCTCAGAATGAATACGAATTAAAAACGCTTACATCGTAGAAGCTTTGGAAATTCTTTAATTGGAGCCCGGTCTTCTTTTTGTTGAAGCAAGTGGTGCAATTTCCGATTTTACATTTGCAGTAGCACCCTTTCTATATTATGTTGCTTTATTTAAGTTTTATACTTAGAAATCAATCTTTATTAAGTCCTTTTAACTTTTCACGATTGTCACTATCTTTGGTACGTGTTTCTTTTCATCTTCATATTTGTCAGTGGAGATAATGATCTTGAGTGCCATCAGAGGCACGAGGTCGGTTATCACTTCCCAGTTACCTACGCCATAGAAGGGTTCTTTTCGCGGTACCTGAAAACATTGGACTGGAGATAGTCTTCACGACGCAAGAGTGTGACTCCAATGCCCAGGAGGCAACTGCAGAAGGCCGGTTATACACGACCTTTTACAAGTGATTTTCGATGTGTTATCTATGTGCTTAGAAAGGCCTTACTGTCGGAGATGGTAATCTATGGAATAAGGAGAGGTATGCATTTTTAGGGCCTATCGTTTCTTATCCCACTCTTCCTTTGAGGGAAAGTGGAACAGCTGGAATACTGATTGTCTGAAGGCAACACCCTTCTGAGGTTGCGCTTATGTACAGTCGACAGTACAAATTCACTGTCAAATCTAAGGTTTATCGCTTTTATCCTTACCGCTCATTAGTCAGCCTGCCTATCACAGTAAACTTTAATGAACCATTGTTCCAGTCACTCTAGCTCAATTAGTTCATCACGATGAGCAAGCCGGACTATCATATTAATAATCGACCGTATTTATCACGTAGACAACTAACTTTCATTTTTCAGACGCGTAAACTATTTACAAGTTAGTTTTTTCTTATCATTTAAACCATTACGTAACTATATTGTGACTCGCATGAATATTGAACATTGCTCAGATGTAATCTGTTTATTAACATAATGTTGAAAAAAAAATCTCTATCATTAAATTATTTTTATTATAAATTTTTAATGACATAATAATAAAGCATCTACTGCTAAAACATAATACTACTTGTTTACAGTTACATTTTTACTGATAATCCTTTAAATGTTGTTTATGAAGTTTAGTATTAATGAGGGAGAAGAGAAGAAAAAAATACAATTTTTATGGAAGAAAACAACTGAATGAAATTCATGATAATTTTGGTATAAAAAAAGTTATAAACCAATTTTTTCATTGACAGATTGTTTTAATTAATTAATTGCAAATAAACATTAATGTAAGCAACTGAATTTTTTTAAAAGTGGTGGTGAATTAATTTGTTTACCCATAAAAAAAAGAAAAAAAAAACACTAAATTAAGTTTCCTTCTTTTCTTACTGATCAGATGATTTTCTTTTGTGAATCAATAATATTTAACGTACAAACATGCCTAAAATACAATAAACATTATTTAACTTAGTGTATATTCATTTATTTATGATCGATCAATCAGTCAACGCTTGTTACCTCACGTGAAGCAATAGACCGCCGACCAGCATACTCTAAAGAAAATCTGTCCTGGGCTTTCCTTCCCAAATCTTCCCAAGTGCTGTTCAACCCATCCATGTCTAACTCCAATTCCAGGCAAAATATGTTTTGTAGTCTTCCACTCTTCCTTCGGCATTCACGATTACAAGTTAGAACTCGGCTTCTGACATACTTTGATGATTTACTCAATGTGTGTTCTAGCCACTTCCAACATCTTCTCCTAATTTATTCCTCAACTCGATTTTCGTTGGTTTGTTTCCGGTCACAGAAGATTGTTATTGTTGTCGATAGTGTCTGGTTAATGGATCCGAGGCATCTTGCTCAACATCTGCTGACCAATACTTATATCATTACATTGATGATTTTCGTAGTTCTCCATGCAAGTTTCAGTTCGATGCAATCAATACAACTGTCTATGTTGATGTCTATATTGAGAATGGTGACATTGATGTTGGCTGACAGTTGGTTTGAATTGCAGATACTTCTCAATTGTAGGAATGTTGTTTTTGCCTTGCCAGTCTGTGCTATTATATCTGCATCATCAAATTCTCCTTGTTTATTGGTTATGCTGGTGTCCAGATATGTGAGAGTTTCCACATCCTACAGAGCTTTTCTATCTATCTGATTGTGAATGTGTTTGTAATTGTTATAGTGTGTTATATCTGAGGCTGTTGCTTTACCTGTTGTGTATGTTGAGGCCTACTTTTGGTTGTAGATGCTGTTACTACACAATGTGTCTTCACCTGAATTTGTTGTTGTGTGTAGGATTGATGAGCTTGGTCATCTGCATAGTCCAAGTCATTTAGTTGCATCCATGTTGTCCACTGTATTCCGAGTTTGTCCTGAGATGTTACAGTTTCCTTAATCCAGTCAACCACCAAAAGAAAGAGAGGAAGAATGACGAGAGTAAACAGCCTTGTCTGATACCTGTCTTTACTTTCAATCAATCAGTGGCCTGACCTCCATACACGATTTTGCAAAGCAGTCCGTCATAAGAATTCCGTATGATGTTGGCTCACTTCTCAGGTACACCATAATCTCGAAAAAGGCTCCATAATATTGTCCTATCTACGCTGTCAAATGTTTTCTCGTAGTCGAGGAAATTGATACGAAGTGGTGAATTCCAGTCAACTGATTGTTCAACAATAATCCGTAGTGTCGCGATTTGTTCGGTACACGATCAGTCTTGACGGAATCCGGCCTGTTCATGTCGAAGTTGGGCGTCTACTGGATCACTCATTCAGTTCAATAGCACTCTGTTGAAGACTTTTCCTGGTACTGAAATTAGAGTGATCCCTCTGTAATTCTTGCAATTGCTAACATCTCCTATCTTTGTACCTTGATGAGGTACCCTTCTTTCCAATCAGTTGGTACCTGTTCTTCCACCCAATTTTTTCTGAAGACAATATGGAATATCTTTGTAGTTACTTCTATTTCTGATTTCAGTGCCTCACTAGGCTGGTATGTTGTCTAGCCCTTTTCAGTTGTCCTCCAAATTAGTTCCATCTTCTTCTAGTAAATCATGAAATGCCCAGAACTTATTGTTGAGAGTTATTTCGAATTCGTTGAGTTTGTTAGTATCCTGGAGAAGGGTTGTGTTAATCTTTCGTAATACTGATGCTCTAGTTGTCTAGTGCATCTTAAGCTTTAGTTTTATTTTAGCCACTACCAGGTGGTGATCTGAAGCTATATCAGTATCTCTCATTGTCCTTACATCATCCATGTTCCTTTCGAACTTCTTATTAATGCAGATGTGGTCGATTTGGTTCTCGGTATTGCAGTCCAGTGAAACCCATGTAGCTTTGTGTATACGTTTATGGGAGAATATGGTGCCACCTGTAATCATTTTGTGAAAGGCACATAATTTTGCAAACTACCCACCGTTTTCGTTCCTTTCTCCTAGTCTATGTTGTCCCATTATGTTCTCATATCCGATGTTGTCCATTCCAACCTTGACGTTTAGGTTTCCCATCAGAATGGTCAGGTCCTTGGCTAAATATTTCTCGATGGTTGGCTTCAGTCTCGCATAGAACTGGTCTTTGTCGTCTTCGTGGATGTCGTTGGTGGGCGCATAACACTTGATGGCATTCATTGCAATCCCCTCCTACTTTGTCTTGAATGATGCTTTGATGATCTCAGACCCATGAGGTCCTCTTTTTATAAGTGCTTTCCGTGCTTCATGGGATAGCATTAGTGTCACTCCTTGTGTGTGTGAAAGAGAGATTTTCCTCTTCGTCGCCGGAGTATAAAAGCACTTCTTCTGAGGATAATCCTTGTTGTGCAGCACGTAACTAATGAGTTTTGCTTGTTTCAAGTATCCTCAGGTTGCATCTTTTCGTTTTTTCAGCTATTTGAATGCTTCTCCCTGTCTCCCACATAGTGTGGATATTTCATGTACCTACGTTTATTGCTGTTCTGGTTGTCAGATGGAGCATCGACCTTGTGACTTTCAACGGGGCTCGGATTTCACCATGAAGTGTCATAACTCTTCGAAATGAAGACCTTCTAACTCCTAGAACAGATTTTAAATGGTTAAAAAGGTTTTTTTCCTTGTAAGCGTTTTCTTTAGCGATGTTGTTTTTTACGGGATGGGGTTACTAACCCAATACCCAACCCTCCTTCACTATCCAGGCTTGGGACCGTCATCAACCATATAGGGGAATTCCAGGTGGAGTTCCCTAATGCCGACACTAATTGGCTATTTGAACCATTATTTATTTAAAACAATGAATTTACAATAGTGATTACGTAAAACTGACTTTAATAGAGTTAATATAAAATGATTGAGAGTAGGATGATATATTAATTCCCAATTCAAACAGATCTTAATAAGATGTACTAATGACAATCTCAACTTATCAATATCTATTATGGTTAAGTTGACGTGGTTTGCTTATGAGGGTGGTGTAAGCGGGGAAGGAAGTTTGTAGGTGTCCAGTCTTAGTGGATGTCTTTAAGGCTAATCTAGAACAAACAAAAACGTAGTTGGTACCTGATGAGACCGAAGTGCATATTGGGTATATCTGATGGCATACTTATTGTTTGTAATGGTTACATGTGTGCTTTTAAACCGTTGATTAAGGTGCACCATAATATACTTTTATAAGGGAACATGAATGCGATGACATATTTTCTTTCCTAGATATAATAATTCACCTTAATGAAAACGGCAGAAACTCAATGATCTATTCATTTAGGAGACAATTTAGGTGGACTAAATTTGAATCCAAGGGGTTTATGCCTCATCTTTTGCAAAACATTTTGCTTGTAACATTTTTTAATGGTGTACAGAAACCGTATTCAGGAGTGAAAATTAAAGGGGGTTCATCTACAGTTAAAATGTCTGTTAGTTAATGATTTTTATAATAATTCAACAATAAATACATTGAAACGAAAAGGAACTGAAAGATGTGAGCTACGATAGGGAAAAACCCAGTCCTTCCACAAATTAACCTCAAATGTGATAAAATAACTGTTAGGAATACTAATTTACCAAGTGCTACATCGAAAATGAAGTATCAGTGTGCTAAACTGGTTTTTCTGTAATTGACGAAGTGCCCTCTATGACAGGTGAAATTGGATGAATTATCACTTCATATTAATTCCAACTGTGTTTCTCTTTTTGTACATGCATACCGAAGAATTAATATTAGAAAAACAGATGGGGGGTGGGGTGGAGTTACTGTCTGCATCTTTGGACACATACTATACCAGTCAGATTAAAGGCCTGTTTTTTTTTAATTGTAATTACTCCCTATTATTTTGATAGTATACATAAGGTTGACGTTTGAAGGTCTTTCAAAGTAATCAACACATTATCGACTTCAACTTTGATATATTTTGTGAAAATTGCAGCTATTTAAATTTACATACAGAGCATATGAGTTCAATAGAATGTAGGTGATAATCTGATTTTGTTCTGATACCTTCAGTTTTCAACATTTCATTTGGTATTATATTTCACTGTGGATATTATAAATTATTTTACTTTGTACTCATATTTTTTTGAGGTTTACTTAATTACACTAAGTTACTCTATCCACTTCTACAACAGTTATATGTTAGTCTTGAAATAAGTTTTCGTTTGAATGAAACTAGTTCGAATAAAGTTCGCAGTTGTTTTTAAAGAAATTCCACATTAAGTAGTAAATGTATACTTCGTTTTTAGATGGGTTAGAGACAGATCCATTTTAAATCAATTAGTGAAATTGATCAAATCCCTGTGAAAGACTATCTAGTAGTATAGTTGTAGTTGTCATATTAATCCTATGTGAATGATAAGGTTAAATAAGTTCACTAAAGAAATCAGTACATTAGTTTAAAAACATATAGATATATGCTTATATATGGTACTCATATTAGATGGTTTAGTTCTCAATTTCATTATTAATGTGGAAAGTATCAACATGATAAACTTCTCAGTGACATAAATCTAATAAACTTTTCTGTATGTGATGTAATTCTAAAATCATTTAACCCTGATTTTTATTGATTCTTTTTGTTAATGTAAGAGGATAGCAGGTGGATCATCGTTAGTAGTAACAATTGTTTATAAACTTGAGATTTTTATTCTATATTTTTAAAGTGATGTAAAAGTTAAATATGCTTTAGTTAATTTATTGTTTACTGACTGACCTTCTTAAAACTATACAGGCGAAATTTCTGTCTACATAATTGAAAATATCTCATGATATAGGTCTGTTTACTCTCACACTTCTTCCTCTCTTTCTTCTGGTGGTTGACGGGATCATGGAAATTGCAACATCTCAAGGAAAGCATGGAATACAATTGACAACATAGATGCAACTAGAAGACCTGGACTCTGCGGATTTCGAGTTTAGCTCTTCTATCTCACACACACAGCAACAAATACAGGTGAAGAAGGAAAGTTTAGCAGCAGTAGGCCACAACATACACAACAGGTAAAGCAACAGCCTCAGAAACAACACAACACAACAAGCACATACACAATCACAATCAAATGAATAGAGAAGCTCTGTAGGATGTGGAAACTCTCACATATCTGGACACCAGCATCATCAATAAACAAGGAGAATTTGATGATGCAGATATAATAGCACAGACTGGCAAGGCAAAAACAACATTCCTACAATTGAGAAGTATCTGCAATTCAAACCAACTGTCAGCCAACATCAATGTCACCATTCTCAATATAGACATCAACATAGACAGTTGTATTGATTGCATCGAACTGAAACTTGCATGGAGAACTACGAAAATCATCAATGTAATGATATAAGTATTGGTCAGCAGATGTTGAGCAAGATGCCTCGGATCCATTAACCAGACACTATCGACAACAATAACAATCTTCTGTGACCGGAAACAAACCAACGAAAATCGAGTTGAGGAATAAATTAGGAGAAGATGTTGGAAGTGGCTAGAACACACATTGAGTAAATCATCAAAGTATGTCAGAAGCCGAGTTCTAACTTGTAATCGTGAATGCCGAAGGAAGAGTGGAAGACTACAGAACATATTTTGCCTAGAATTGCGGTTAGACGTGGAGGGAATGACATAGTACATGTGAAGAAGTGTAAGAGAGATTTGTTTTGCGAATGCTGGTCGGTGGTCTATGCTCCATGTGAGTTAACAGGCAGTGACTGATTGATTAACTGAATATGAATTAATTTAATATTAAAGAAAGCTGTTTGCAATGACAGAAACGTTAGCCAAACATTAAGTAATCTGTACGTGTAGATGTAGTTTCAACTTAGTCAGTTACTTTTGTATATATGAAAATTACTATATAATGTCATATAATATACGCTATTAACATAAATATAAATAATTGATTTATGAAGTCTAATTTTATTGATAAATAATGTTTCTAGTGCTATGAGAACTTCTACAATATTATAGGAGCGTGTATCGAATTCATCACATCCTCTTTGAATACTTATATTCTATAGGAATTTTACCGATTTATAAGATAATCAATAGAAAATTACAGAAATTAAGTTTTTATGTATAATGAACATGTGCATTATCAGTAGTTAAATCATACTATCTTCAGGTGGTTAGAATACCCATTAATTTTTAGACTTAGTCAAATATGTAACGATAAAACTATGCTAATTAAAACTAACTGTCAACGAAAGCGAAATTAGGATAAGCTTGTATTTGTATTTGGCACGAAGAGGACTGAGTTCGAATCCCAGTGTTAACATAAACATTAGGATGCATGGGTATCCAGCCGATGTGTGTCAAATAGGATGAAACGCGCCTCCTGGATTCCGCTTACCAGTCATAATCCAATTTAAAAAGTGAAATTATTTTGACGTGAAAAGAATTAGAGGATTTTCAAAATGGCACATAAAAATGTGTAGCCGTAATCAATTGAATTGATATTAATAAGTTTTCAAAATAAAATGATTACATTACACAATCAACGTTGTTTAATAATTTTTAGAGGATAAAACATACTGTTCATTATATAAGTTTGATTGTGACTGGCAAGTGGATTCCACTTGCTGACAAGATTCATTAAAACTATTAAATAATAGAATTTTTTCCTCGAAATATTTACTAGTCTTTGATAACATTTGTATACATGGCAGCATCCATCTCAGAAATATTCATGTACAGGTTAAACGTATTTAGAACAAATTTACTAACCACATGCCAGTCAAAGTTCTTCTTTAGTTTTAATCTGTCGTCAACAGGTAGCCCCTTTTTTCACTCAGATTAGCGCCTACATCTCAATTTGGTCGATAAAGATAGATCTGTTAGTACTTAGGGTTAAATAATAATGGATGCTCACAATTTAGACCAATTCGTGATATTAAGTTAAAATGTCCATTTAGTTAATCGTGTAGTCATTTATAAACTAAATTAAGGTATATATATATTTATATGCATATGGTTTTATAACTATTATAATGTAAGGTGTGTCTATACAAAGTATGCTAAACAATAAGTCTCCCCTCTTTTTCTTTTTCTTCTTCTTCTTCTTTTTCTTACTGTTTATCTGCATAAAATGGTCTTCAATTAACTTTTATTATTGTAATTTGAATTTCTAAGTCTTAGTGATTAAATTGTATACAATTAAAAGAATAGCAACATGTAATTGATTTTTCCTGACGAGTTATTACTAAGTTAGTATTGTATTGTTCTTTTTAAAATTTATTGATTTAACGTTAAAAAAAAACTTTTATTTTCATTTAGTACAATATATTTGATTGAAACAAATTTTCGTTAATGTTTTGATTTATGTAAACTTATTTGCATAGTAATTTAAAAGATCATTCTACAGATACAAGATGATATAAGTAGTGGTTTATAGTTGACATTTGATTTTATCGTCTAACTATCATATTAGTAAAGCTTTCATTATCATTCTAGACAACATTTCTGCGTGATTAATTTGAATTTTATTTTGTTGACCTGTAATATTATGACTAATTGTTTTCTTTTGTAAATATTCAGGCATATAGTTTTTATAAAATGTATCTACAATTGATAGTTATTCGGTAAGATGAATCTTTTCAAACTTAAGCTCAATGATTCGATTCATATGTCTTAAGCTTAATGAATTACTAGGATGTTATTTTTCCAAATGTATTGAATAATTCATGATTATTCAACTTGTTGTAGTTGTGTTCATCATAAGTTATTTTTACACAGTTTAATAATACAAGATAATGCATCATAGCATTTAATGAATTATCAGTGGTTATCTGTACGTATAAAGTGTTTAGACAATACATCTAACATTATTTCTATCATTATCATGTAGAGTGATGTCCTACGCAATTTAGGGAAATATCTATTATTGTTAGGACATTAATTAACATCCGTCAATCCACGCTTTTCATGTACTAGGGATCGTTGTATACATAAAAGAATGCGGCATGGTCTAAAAATTACTTGTAGGCGTTTCTGTGTGACCTTAAGATTTATCCAGGGATTTCCTTAGATTGTTACCAGTCAGCTGTAGAGTTAAAGCAAAACATATTAGGGAACGCTAAAAATGATACATTTTAACAAATTTAGTTTGCTGTACTAAATCAGCAGTCTGTTAGGGAAGTGGTTCAAAGATTAAACCATATCAGTTGCATTAAGATAAACGTGTTAACAAGCGTATGTGATATAAAGATTGAGTAGCCAAAAAATTACTTTTCAACTGAATAATAACAATTGCAGCAAATGATTTGATAATACTCGTGGTTTTATGTAAACACCTTAAGATAATATTTAGACCATCCTAAAGAAGAACCGTTCCATAAAAATTGAAGGGAAACATGACCAACGAATAGTGACTGATGTAGATTCAAAGCTTTTAAATATTTGACTTCAACTAATTGGTTAACATGAAGTAATTAGAAGTGCTTATCATTTGCTTTATTACAGGTGAAGTATTACAATTCTAAGAAGAAGGTGACATTTTAATTTTTATATCTTGGTAAAACTGTTAGAAATTGTTTTCTATAATGTAAACTTTTATTTTATATTTAATTGTATTGTGATTATATTTTATTTGAGTAGTATAAACAGATGTTTTTGGTTTTAAAGAGAATATGAATTTCTTTAACTACCTGTAAACATTTAATTGACCCCTTAACAAATACAAAATTCTTTTTGTTTCTTTTTTATTGAACAATATAGAATTTTTAACCTGTTTTAAATAGTACAATGCGTATGACCTGATCATAAAATAAACTTCACCTTGATCTTAATATTGTCACAGTATTTAATTTCTATGTAAAAATTCTTTTAAAAATGGTATTGGGATAAATTTTTATAGAAATTTTTCATTATTGAACAAATTTAAAAGTCACTACTTATATCATGGTCTAATGAAAGAGATTAAATTGCATTAAGTAAGAAGGAAATAAGATATTTCAGAGAAGGGAATCCTCTTTTTGAGGGATTCATTTACAGAAGCTGTACATTCGTATTTATATTAATTTATTAAGTATATCAGCCGATTGAAAATAATAAAAAGTTCATCACATCATGAAGTGTGCATAAAAGAAGGGTTGAGCAAAAAAATAAATGAATAAAGAGTAACAGAAATATGAAATTAATTGTCTATTTGACAGATGTGAAAAAGGTGAGAAACAGAGAAAATTGAGATTGTAAGGTTATTGAAAAGGTGATAAGTAATTAATGATTTTAAGGTATCTGTTTATTTCTAGTATGGAACTCTTCAGCAGTGCACACCCTAATTTCCGCCCTAGGGGTTGGGAAACACCTAACCTTCTGCACCACTGTGTCAGCACCCAATGGTAGAATTCCCACTTCCATCAATTTGTGGTACATAGCGCTGCAACCATCCATTGTCATTGGTGATGACTGTCTCACTCCCAATAAGTCTGAACTCCACCAGTCCCAACTTTTCACGAGAGCTTCAGTAACATTTTGAAGTTAGTCGCTAGTTAGTTGATTATTGTAGTTGAATTAAGAAGGTATGTGGAAATTAGTAACAAGTTTAATTAATTGAATTCGTCATAGAATAATATTGTAGAAAGAAATAGTTGTGTAATGCTCACTGGTTTTTAGTGATACCGTGCCAACATCAATCTGCGACGAATTCAATCAACTAAACTTAATACCGATCTCCACAAACCATCTTAATTCGATTTTATAGTATGTCAAAAAGATAAAATGTTTTAAAAATAAAATATAAATCAGTAGAAATTTTGGTCTTACTGCTATGGTAAATTTAGGGCTTGCATTTGTCCCTTTTGTGCACACAGATAGGGTTTTAAAATATGAATGACCAACGCCTCTGTGATGAATAAGTTGCTGAACTGTACTGATTTTGATCCTATCCGTTTGACCATGTAGACGATTTTGAAATAATTCACAGGCGTCACAGAGTGGCCAGTGAGTTCTAGGTGTTCTCAAATTGAACTATTTACGTTTTTGTACTGCCATTTAGGTAACCAACCCTGGGAAAGTTTAGGAGATGCTTTTGGAAAGCGAACGCCTCATGAAGCTATTATGCCCTACTCCACAAAAGCACGTAAACCTATAAATATACATGGACGTGGCTAAAGCAAGTGTTTATTCTTTACAAAGTTCCGAATTATAGGTCGGATGTAGGAAACAATGCATAATCTAGTGATGTAAAACATTTTTCCCAATAATTTTAATAGTCGATTTTTCAAAATACCAGTTTCAGTATCGCATATGTACCCAAGTTTTATAAATAAAATTTTCTGTTCGGCTGTTAAAACTCTTTCAGGTTGCGATTTTAGTTTCGTATTTCTATCTTTGAACCTCGGTGGGTAACTATTTTCAATAAACATCCGTTGAAAATGAGATAATTCATCTACTGAATCACTAGAGCATATTCGTCTAGTAAGGTGAAATAGTTCTTTTTTCTGCTCGAAATGACCCAACTTTGAAAATTAGTATATAGACCGTTCAAAGTAGGCTTTCTATATATGGACCTTTGAAGTAAGCCATCAGACCTTTTCACTAGTAAGATGTCGAGGAAATGAAGTTCTTAATTCTTCTGTAATTATGATACAAATTCAACTACTTAAAGACAGCTATTGGATTCGCCTAAACTAACGTTGACATCACTATTTTTATTGTAGATAATGAAGGCGTCATTCATGTATGTTTTATATAAATGGAAGCCATTAATTATTGGTTTGAGTATAATGTTCTCTAGTTTTGCCATGAAAGTCAACAAGAAGAGAGTTCAAAGGTAAATCCATAGCTACGCCATCCGTCTGTCTATAGAATTTATTATTAAATCTGAACTGCACTTTGTATGTGGATCCTAGGAGTGGTTATTTTAAATAGTACTTTGTATACTAATGTCGAGGTTGTTCTCTTTACATAGGAAGCACCTTTTTCTCCGTTACGATATTTTGGAAGAGTGATACAACATCTGGTGATATTATTTTCTTGTCAGTCACAGTTATCTCTAACTGAGTCAACAAAACTGAATGAATACATTGTGCTACATCTACTTTAGCAGTTCTTAACCGGTTAGTGGAAATCCTTAAACCTCAATAAGTTTACTAATTTGATTAATATAACAATTAAGTATGCCGTATATGCTATATCATATTTGCATATAAGTGGGTGAGACTTGTTAAATTCAATTACTAAAATTTCTTTAGACATACTGGAGAGATGAACCTATAGTAACAAGGTATAAAACTTTGAATTTGGTTTACTTAAAGATTGATTAGTGTGAATAGACTTACACCAGCAGAGTTCATTAATAATCCACATTTTATGATGATGATGAATTTGGGAAAGAGGAATATGTTTGTTTGTGTGTGTAGGGAGGAGGAGGTCTTTGATTATTCTTTCTTACCCAGAGGTATTATGCTAAATTTCAACAGTAAGAGTTCTTTTTCTACTATCTTTGAACTGATGAGATTATATTCAGTTTGATAATTGTTAATTACTAATTTTGATGATCAATTTGTTACCTGTATTCGTCATAGGTTGATTTAGGTTGGGTAGCACTGAAAACCAATGAACACTAGACATTTCTCTAATTTTAGTATAGGACTCAACAGTAGTGAACCTTTATGTTCTCACAAGAGGTCAAACGCAGAACTCTCAGGCTTCATGATGAAAGCTTAAACTTTAGACAGTTGAGTAGACACCTGACGTTTTTCATTTCAAATTTCATTTACTTGTTAATAAGTGTCTCAAATCTCTACCAAGTCTATGTCAAGATGATTCTAGTTATGGCTTTAATATAGTGGATACTAAATAAAGTATTTCCTTACTACAATTGCTGTTTGGTACATTATTCTTACATTTTTAATGAACGAATATATCCTTTCTCTAAAGCATAAAATCAACGATAAAAATTAAATATTAACATTTTCCATAAAAGCAATACACTTCACCACCATAATCCTCATTTCAACTGCCAATAGTCGCATACAATGAATTCTTAGACCATACAGTAGTGAGTTTATTACCATCTTTTTAATAGGCTATAGTATGATTATTTGCAAGTGTACAAATTTAATAATTATATACATTGTCTCTTAAATTTTGGGTGTAGGAAAGTCAGGTTTATTGATTTATACAATCAGTATCTACATATGTAACCTTGTGATTTACTTCTGACCCAAAAGTTTTATAACAAAGAAACTTTGATGAAACTTTTGGAAAATCATATATTACACGGTGTTAATTTATTTAGTCACTCCAGAAAAGGAAGTAATTAACACAGGATACGATATTGAAAACGTACAGTTAACCGTATAACATGAGTTAACCATTTAAAAGTAACAATACTGTGGTTACTGATCATACCAGCGAATTCTTAATTTGCCTACTATTTATTATTAACTGTAAACATTCAAAGTTAGTTGCATTTAAACTAGTTTTAAAGTTGTTGTTTGTATTCATAAGAGATCGATCTGTGTTAGGTACCACTTTCAACTGTGATTCGTTTTCTACTAGTTCAGCTGGTACAATTACTTTTCCATACATCATATACTAGCTGTCTCAATATGTTCGTCCCTTGCTTTTTCATATGATAGACAATGAGGAAATTATTCCCAACAATTGATATTATTCAACTTGAATTCTCTAATACTTAGTAACGCGTCAATTTATAAGCTTATGAGCACCTACGAATAGTGACTGTAATTACTTTATTAAAACAAATCTAAGAGGATCGTCATTCATTACAATATATGACGAGTTGAAAAATGTGTCTTGAGTGTTTAAGAAAGTGGCATTCTCGAAAGGAAAGTAATCCAACATCACATTATTAAGTTTAGTTGATATGAATTGTAGCATGATAAATCAAAAGAAAATTTTTTATTAGCTCGCTTAGACTGGTTTTGAATAAAGCAAGAATCACAAGTTTTGTAGAATAAAATGTACTTGTTATATTTCATGGATTCTCATCACCTAAAACGGAATATAGCTACAGTTTGCAATGTTATTACGGATAAACTTTTACATACAATTGATAATGAGTTCAAACTGATACAGAATATGGATACATGGTGGATGTCACAAAGGCCTTAAGAATAATTAATGAACAGTGAACATAATCTTAACTTTGTTTAATGGAGATCATTGGTATCATGTTCTTCCCAAATGACTTTAGTAAATAGAAAGAAAGCTTAATAATCCTATCATTGACATTCTAAAATGCATACGTAGTTGTATTGTTGTCTAATACGCGATCTCTTAATATTATTCCAGTGATATTCACCCATAATTTTAATTTCCAATCAAATCCATGCACTATTTATGTAATCATCCATTTGAGTTCTTTTATATGACACAATATTTATCATTTAAGTAATCGTTAATTGCAGCTATTATATTGCATAATTGGTTTTATCTTTCAGTATTCATGATTTTCTGTTCCGTTTTAAACACATTATATTTAACTGAAGTATATGAAACGTTGTTGACATTAAAAAAAAGTACTAATTGTAAATTAAGGCCGTTTGTATTTAATCACATGTAATGAATTCGTCTTATTCTGCAAACCTTTTGATTTTTACGTTACTCAAATTTTTAAAATGACGTTTTTGTGTGAAATATTTTGGTATTGTTTGGTTTCTGTGGCTTGAATTTAAAAGTATACATAATCGGTTGATAATTAATAGGAATATTTTCATCTTATGATGCATATTCTTTGTTATCAGTACTACTGGAGAGTCGTATACTAGGATCAAACTGGTGTCCAATGTTGCCTGGTTTTTAATGGTACCCAGCAGAGATTAATCTGTGATGAATACATACAACAAAATTATATCATTACAATAGTTCATAATGTGAAAGGATTCTAAGTAAGCCTACCATTATTATGTTCTACATAATAGATAAAATCAAATACTTTTTCACAAATGACAATAAAATTTCCTCCCCCCTCAAAATCAATAATTTACATTTAATTTTTTTTCATATTTATTAATGTTGGATTTTGGTTAATAGTAGGATCTGGGACATACATTTCATCTTATTTAAAACTACTAAGTTACATCTCAATAATGATTCTTACACAAGGACCTAAACTCATCCAGCTAAAATCAAATGCCTTCATGTTATCCTCTAATCCAACGTGTTTAGGCAATCACTCATTCGTGTAACGGATTTAAATTTATTTGTGAGGGTTTGTATCTCCGCTTTGTTGCTTTGAATGACAGCAAAACGAACAATATCTATTGTTATAAGCGTATTCTAAGCGGACCACCTTGATATATAATTATGTAACAGATTTTATTAAATTTAATTATTCAGATGTAGCCCTTAACACTGTTTATATGAAGATACCAATCCTTAAAAGTAATGAGATTTATTCTATAAGCTAACACCATTTCCTCAATTTCAAACACATATAAGCTAGTGAATATATAAAGTGCAATTTCGGGTCATTATTGGGGAATATAAATCTGTATGAAATTCCACTGGGGTTACTGCCGGTCCCAAGCCTGGACGAAGGAGGAGGGTTGGGTATGTGGTTAGCAACCCCATCTCGTAAAAATCAACCTTGCTAACAAAGCGCTGACTAGAAGAAAGCTGTTCTAACTCTGCCTTAGGAGTTGGAAGGTCTTCATTTCGAAGAGTTATTACGCCTCATGGTGGAAGCCGATTTTATTCGGATGTTACGAGGCCAATGCCTCTTCAGATGACTGGAGTAAAAATTAATTTATGTAAATGGGATGTTTGCACGATATGGGAGATAGGAAAAATCAACTCAGTGCTGGTCAGTGGCCTATGCTCCACATGGGGTAACAGATATTGACTGATTAGAGGACATAGCTAGATAGTATTACATTCACTAGTTAATATAAAACGTCAGAGTGCTCGATAAGTGTTTGCTATTAAACATAATCAGTTATTAGGCGAAAGATTTAATGATATCTTATACATGTAAAGAAGATCCAACTAAATATGTTGCTTATAGTAAACAGATAGTATCTGTAAGTTATCTATTACGAAATTCTGTGTTTTGCGTCGATACAACAGTTTCTCTACTTAATCACTATGATATTCTAGATAAGAATAACAATTTTTATGACTTTTGTTTAAATATTTATTAATATGTTCGAATATTTCTTGTTGTCAATTTATTTTACACAAATATATACACAATTGTACAACTTTGTAGATGAAATCACTGAAATCATTTTCTCTTATCTAAATCAATTTCATATTGTTTATCTAATTTAATCTGATGAATACAATCAAATTGTTTTATGTTTAAATATTATTAATTTTTGCCAATAAATTCACTTTCATATAGTTATTGTTTTAATTTTCTCAATTTAAAATGTTTCTAATTATTCTATGCAAATTATGTATGAAAAATATTATCAATTGAAAATAAGTGATTTTCATAAATTCGTCCAGTATTATATTTTAATTACTAAGTGTATAATTATTAGTTCATAAGTTAAAACTTTATTCTTAATATTTGAAATAAATATATAGTTACTAAAAACTCAAAACCTGGACGCAAATATACTTATGTAATATTTCATTGTTCATATTTATCGCAGATTGATTTACATTGGTTACTATTGAAAGCTAGGATATATTGGATAGCTGTTTCATCATAATCTAGGATTCATTAGCATTATCACTCGGTTCCTCTAAGGAATTAAACCGAGAACCTGTTAGGGATTCTAAAGCCCTAGAAGTACGATCGTTCATTTTATTAAGTTGTTTTGATTTTTTGTTAACATGATTTGTAAACATTCATCGCTTGTATGTGGACACATTTGATAACATTTAATTGTATTATTATAAATGTTGATAATTTCATTTGATGAATAATCACTATGATTATTTTGTATATATAAGGGAATGTGTAAAACAGAATCTGATTCTAATTCTGATTTCGATCCTGCTTGGTTGGTCTATCTCTTGCATGGGACTGAGTGGGCTTAGGCCAGTCGCGCATTATTCACTAGGCACAATTCAATAAGCGGCCGCACACACGATCAATTTTCTTCGCGACATAACAGAACCTTCAGGTCCCACAGAGAACCGTTAACCACTAACACCACTGGGCCAGCTTTTAGTAGTAGAATTCTCAGTTCAATCAATTTGTGACATAGAGCAAAGATTTATTAATGCTACTGGTGATGACTATTTCACTCGTGATGCATCTGAACTTCACTAACCACAACAAAATAGTAGTCCAGTGTTCCCTGATTTTCAGTGGTATGCAGCTGAAATCAATCTGTGACGAATGCAAACAACAAAATTAAATACTAATCTCTACAAAATTGTCTCGACTCATATATATATTCAGTAGAAAATTTGTATTGATTTATGGTTTTGTTATTTTAGAATTTTCTAGATTACAAAAAAATTCATTCATTTACTAAAATTCTCTATGTAACACATTCCATAAATAATTGTTTCGAAACGAGTCAAAAATTTCACAGAATTACTCATTGAAATAACAATAAACAATTCACTTATAAAGATTTTGCCAAGAAAATAGAAACCATGGAAGGAACTTACCGATGATAGTTAATAAATATCTGATAATGTCACAGAATGATTGGAAAGCGAAGATGAAATCTAATAGTTTTTAACTTGATAGTTTAAATGTATTGTTTTCATTATGAAACAAATGGTTACTTAAGTGTACACAACTGAATAATTTCATATTGGGAATTGACAATAATGCAGTATAGTCTAATTTTGAATGACATTTTTTAAACTTAAGGTTTCGTGCTGGAAGACACTAAAGATATTTGATTATAATTTCATTATTTCAAAAAAGACTTTAACGCATGTCCACCATGTCATATAAATAGTTGGCTGGCTGGTTGACTGACTATTCGAGATTAGTCTGTTGATATTTTAGAGTTTATGAACACAAAATGCATATTGGACCAGAGGCTCTCATAACTCACAAGATTAATGATTTCGTTTAATCAACATATTTGTATATTCATTAGAAGGCTGAGTTACGGTCATGGGAACTACTGACTACCTCTATTATTCACTTCAGGTCTCAATGGACGGATAACAAAAGACAGAGAAACAGATGACATAATTCTCCACAAAAATATTTAACATTAAATAAGAATGAACAAATAACATTCATAACATTATTGACAGCAGTCTCATACTAGCTTACTAAATTAAGACATCATCAGTATTATTTGTGTCCCACCCTATATATATATATATATATATATATATATATATATATATATATATATATATATATATATATATATATATATATATATTACTGGGCTCTGTTACTATATATGTCATATCATATATATCATATTTAAAGAGTTAATAGAATGTGTTGAGTTCTATTTGGTCGTGGATATGGACTGATGAGAAGATTCAAATTAAGACAATATAGGCTACCTTGTGATCTCTAAGGTTTTTAATAATTTTTCAAACGATATTAGTTTCGGATGAAAATCACTTCTAAGTAATTTTACAGAATTTTTGTCAGGTGACAATCTTTATTTGCTTTAAATAGACATATATATATATATATATATATATATATATATATATATATATATATATATATAATATTTACAGAATTCATGCTTACTTACAGGCATAATCGGATTATTGAAAAATAATTAGGGCACTTTAGTTAAAGTTGTATGGTTAATGAAATGAGATAAAATTTATAATCATGAAGGATAGACTAATAGTTAAATAGTTGTTATTACAATCAATTCTATAAGTGTAAAGCATTATAAAGGGACATAATTTCCCATAGAAAGTAAAGAAAATATAGCGGCGTGAGTGTTTTATAATCTTTATTTTCACATAGTGGGCATCAATTGTAAATTAACGTTTCGTTAGTAGAAGAACAGTGAAATTATGTTCGTGAAGAGGAAAAATAAACCTTGTGTCTCAAGAGAATTGTAGTCTCGTTATAAGGTACATATAGTCATCTGTGACTCGAAAGAAGACAAAAGCAAAGGATCAAATAGCAACAAAAATCATTCTAGAGGATAAAGAAGTGAATGGTAGACATAGGACAATATATGGAGTTAACTAAGCAATTGTATGTTACAAACTTGCAGTAAATTATCATAAATCGAAGTATAATAAGTGAACTCAGTAATAACAGTACAATGATTATTTGTCTAATTGTATTTTAGCAGCAATAAAAGGAAATGTACTGAATGACTCTCATATATTTTAAATTTTCAGAATGACATGCAGGCATAAACACATATAGCCACATATATAGCACAAAATAGAAAAATAATGTGTACCTGTTAGTGAATTAGATTTATACATCTTTCATAGGGACTTCTTTTACTGCATAAAGTTTGGTATGTTAAATATTTGTCTTAGATATTTACATAAGAATTTACAAGATGTATATTAATAAAAGTAGCAAGAACATTATTTCTGAATCAATAACTGACTGATCATACAGCGTGGCGTATATACATAGGAATAACTCATACTGAACAATATGAATAAATAATTATTTCGATTGCTCCTTCAATACTGAATGCTTCATTCTGGTGTTAAAAGATAACATCATGCCAGAATAAGCATGATATATTATCTAACAAAAAACACTACTCTTGAAATACATTTGTAGCCAATCTAATATTACGGTAAAACAACAGTCATACCGATTAAGATAATCAACCGCACAACAACAGATGATTGTTATTGCATAGGATGTGTTAATTTAAAGGCTGTTGCAAGTAAATCGTTGTAAAATCATGAAATACAGAATAGCTTCTTCGTTCTAGCATGCGATTACTCAAAAGTACGATATTTACGATCCCATCAAGGATAAAACTCAAAACCTTTAATCCACGCAGAGAACGTTTAACCTTTTGTAAGATTCATGGCACATATTTTGAAACTACTCCTCCTTACAAGCTAAAATTGATTGGAAAATCGATTAGTACCAAAGAGTGTTAGAAAAAAAACGTTCCTTTTAATTTTGGATACTTTACTGGTATGTATTAGCTATCAAATATTCTGTTGGATAGAGGACAACATTTAGACAAAGCTGAAAGCACTTATTGTGTCGAAATTTAATAGTCCAGACTATAATACAGTATAAGCTGAAATTTAATTGATCTAAGTCGTTCTTTTTATTTTATAGTTATGACTATGTTATTTGTCTGGATTCCGAAATATTTCATTAAATGAAAGTAAAGAGCCTGATAACTTTGGTTCGCTAAATATGAATGCCAACTGTATGCAAATATATCTAAATTTCTAATTGAGAATAATAGTGTGACAAATTTGGATGAGTATTAAAGTGTTGATGTGAGTACAATATAGTCTTTAGAGATATTACGTTAATATGTAGTAATTATACTACTTGATATTCTATGGTTGGAAGTTGTCTACAAGAAACCAGGCACCTAGGTTTAGTGCTACTTAAAACTCAGTAGCATGTTTGAGATCTTGTGGGGAATCATATCTTCTGTTGGACACGAACCTGTATCACGCAGTTTCATACTCACAAAGGTTGTCACTGATCTAATGGAGAAACTGATAATCTGTAGGAATGAGCTATTTTTATTGATTGATAACCGAGTAAAGTCTATTGTCATGTTTGCCTGGTCCATTAATGTTAATCTAGCAATCAAATGTTACTGACAAATATCCTATCTACCATCTCCAGCCACCAGTCATAAAATATTAACGCACATGATACTGACCCAATTAGATATACGACTATATTGCAATTTGTTAGATAGGATTCGATCAGCGCTATACAATAATCAAACATGAAGTTGGTTATTACTCAGTGATTGATAAATATCAATCGATTAATTAGTAAACGTTACCACTCGTAGAGCATAGGCCGCCGACCAGCATTCTCTGAACAAACCTGTCCTGTGCTTTCACTCCCAAATCTTCCCAAGTGCTTTTCAATCCATCATTGTCTAAATCCAATTCCAGTCAAAATATGTTATGTAGTCTTCCACTCCTCCTTCGGCATTCACGATTACAAGTTAGCGCTCGGCTTCTGACACACTTTGATGATTTCCTCAATATGTGTTCTAGCCACTTCCAGCATCTTCTCCTAATTTATTCCTCAACTCGATTTTCGTTGGTTTGTTCTCTGTCACAGAAGATTGTTGTTGTTGTCGCTGTTGTAGTAGTAGTAGTAGTAGTTGTTGTTGTTGTTGATAGTGTCTGGTCAATGAATCCGAGGCATCTTGTTCAACATCTGCCGACCAATACTTATATCATTACAATGATGATTTTCGTAGTTCTCCATGCAAGTTTCAGTTCGATGCAATCAATACAACTGTCTATGTTGATGTCTATATTGAGAATGGTGACATTGATGTTGGCTGACAGTTGGTTTGAATTGCAGATACTTCTCAATTGTAGGAATGTTGTTTTTGCCTTACCAGTATGTGCCATTACATCTGCATCATCAAATTCTCTTTGTTTATTGATGATGCTGGTGTCCAGATATGTGAGAGTTTCCACATCCTACAGAGCTTCTCTATTCATTTGATTGTGATTGTGTATGTGCTTGTTGTGTTGTGTTATATCTGAGGCTGTTGCTTTACCTGTTGTGTATGTTGTGGCCTACTGCTGCTAAACTTTCCTTCGTCACCTGTATTTGTTGCTGTGTGTGAGATAGAAGAGCTAAACTCGAAATCCGCAGAGTCCAGGTCTTCTAGTTGCATCTATGTTGTCCATTGTATTCCACGCTTTCCTTGAGATGTTGCAATTTCCATGATCCCGTCAACCACCAGAAGAAAGAGAGGAAGAAGTGTGAGAGTAAACAGACCTATCCAACATCCTCTGACACCGGCTTTTACTTCGAATGAATTTGTGAGCTACTATTCATGCAAGATTTTGTAGTATTGTCTATCGTAATAATTTCATATGATATTAACTATCTTCTCGTGTACATCATATTGTTGAAGAAGGCTTCATAATATTTGTCTGTCTATGTTGTCATGTGTTTTCTAATAGTCACGGAAGTTGATGCAAAGTGGTGAGTTCCATTTAATTGATTGCACAACAATAAACCGTAATGTCGCGATTTAGTGAGTACACAATCGATCTTTAAGGGATCCAGTCCTGTGATCTCAAAGTTGGACATCGATTGGATATTTCATTCGATTTAATATTACTCTGTTGAAAACATTTCCTGGTACTGGAAATAGAGTGATCCCTCTGTAGTTCTTGCAATCACTAAGATCTCCTTCCTTCTGTATCCTGATGAGGTACCCTTCTTTCCAATATGTTGGCACCTGTTCTTTTACCCAAATCTTCCTGGAAACAATGTAGAGCATCTTTGCAGTTACTCCTATATCTGACTTCAGTGCCTCACTAGGGTGGTATGTTGTCTGTCTCTATTGGCTTGCCACCACTGATTTATCGGATGATAAAGTTGAATTTTTAGATTGCTGGTAGGTCGATATTAATCGGGAGAACTGTAGATATCGCTGATCAGTATACTTTTATTTATTCATATAGCTTGAATTTAAGCACTTTTATTCAAGCTTCAAATCATTCGCATTCAAATAGTCATGGCTAAGAAGTTAAAAAATTGCAGGATTCTCTTATTATGCCATTTTAATACTATTTCGAAGAATTGTATTACAAATTTATAGTTGTGAATACGTGACTTACTGTAAATTACAACATTCATAGGTTACTTTCGATGACAAACAGTAGTGTATACGACAAATGGCATAATTAAGAAAAGTTTCGTTGAATCTATTAATCGATATAAAGTTTGATAGAAAATTGACTTATTAAATTACATTCATTAACATTTCAATAGAACTGTGAAAAAAGAAAGAATAACATGACCTTATTCTCACTTCATATATAAACTTACACTAATTAGTTAGTTAGTATATACAAAACAATTATATTATAATTTACAATAAATAATTGAATATTTGAAATGGCTTTATTTGTTAGGCCTAGTCATTTATTGTTAAGATGACTTATTTTTCATTTTGTTAGGCTGGGAAGTAACAAACAACCAGTGAAATAAACTAAATTCCATCATATTTATTTTAGATACAAAACAATATTGCTTTACTGAAATGATACAAATAGTTGGAATAGTCTGTGATTCTGGTTTACAATAATTTCAAAGACTATCGATTTAGTACATTAGAGAGATTTGTTGTTGTTGTTAAACGCTATTTAATATTCTTATGAATACAGTGGGTATAATAAATTAAGAGAAGAAATATTACTTCCTCGTCAAGACTCAACATTATTAGAGAATTTCGCATATGTGCATAAAATCAGTGTCTATAAATGGAAATGAGTAGATAAAAGTAGTAATTAAAAGGAATGAGCTGTTGGTTAATAATTAAAATTGATTACTTGACGACGAAGCTTGAAAAGTGTAAGTGTATCTTCTCCTTCAAAACCGATTAATTATTTCTAGCGATAACCTAATAAATAGGACAACAGACAAGGTTCAACTTGGACATCAGGTAGTTGCTCAGCTTGATTAAATAAAAATAAAAAGGGAGAGTAGGCTTAGAATTTACCTTCTGATAAAAAAGAGCTAACCAAATAACAATAATATTACAATGAAAACCAAGACATGGGAACGTCCGTTCTAAATTCGTTTGACTATCAAAAAGGGGAGAGAGGTAGTACAAGCGTTTCTTGAATACGAAAGATTGGTTTATTTATGTGAATGCTAAGTGACTCCGCCTCATGTAAACGGCAGTATCCAGAAAGAAAGAGCGATTTCGAATATTGTATTTTATTTTGAGTGCTGTATTAACGTCGACTAACTAGATGCAATGTCATTTGACTAACCAACAGGGATGACGTCCGCAAATGAAACGATGGATTACCTAATCACACCACTAATGTAAACAGTTCAACATGAGTAGTAACAGTGAAAAATTAACTTGGAATGGTAGATAATCGATCGAATCTAAATTAGTGAGTGAAAAAATGATCAGTCTAGCAGCACCAAATGCATTGTCAGTCTCACTCCATTACCAGCCATCCCAATCTAACTCAGTACGTCCCTTTGAAATTAAAATTTAACAGCGGAGGCTTCTTTTGTATGGTCGGTAATTTTATTTAGGATTTTCTTTCACATATATATGTTTAGTTAGGAGTTTCAAAACATATTCACTTCCACTTAATACTTAATGAATGGTTTTAAGTTCTTCTTTGACTTCGTCTCCCGTTCAAATAGTTTTAACTGTAAGATCAAACATGCAACTTAATTCGTTTATATTATAGAAAAACGGAACTGAAGAAGTGAATAAATTGAGTTGAAGAGGTTGGTTATCTGTAGATTTCCCATCTAATGGCTCAGTTCAATCATCTTGTTAGAAAAATTATCTAGAAATGATATTCTATTATTGTAATCCATTTCCTTGGTGTTCGTGAAACATAGAGTTCCAGTTTAACAGTCAATTTGGTGGAACAACGATATGCAGTTTCGTTGTATAGCATCATAATACTACATTTCAGTTTTATCCTATCTTATACTAAATCAACTTTTCTTCCATTTATTCATTTCCTAATCACTGAATTTTAGTTTTATAATTCTTTGTTACCATATTGATCGATTTTCTAGAACTATTTGTGTCTCATATATATTTGTAACATTCTGTTCATTCTTTAATCATTATATGGATTTAGTTTTCTATTACAGAATGCTGAAAAGCTTTCCATCTAAATTCCAACTAAAATTATTAATAGAATTATGATACGTTTCGTTTAAAACTTTGATTTTATTGTAACATAAATGTATGCAGTTGATGAGGAGCAGACCAAATAAAACAAATGTATGTTATTTTGTGGAAATAATTGTTCATGTTCATTCCAAAGTAATGTGAATGATTAGTTCATAGTCCTAACAATCAAGGATGAACTATGGAACTTAACAAATGAAAACAAAAGGCTTCCATAAAGCATTTGATTTAATAATGAAATTATAAACAGAATTTCATTTCTAGATAATTTTTCTAACAAGATGATTGAACTGAGCCATTAGATGGGAAATCTACAGATAACCAACCTCTTCAACTCAATTTATTCACTTCTTCAGTTCCGTTTTTCTATAATATAAACGAATTAAGTTGCATGTTTGATCTTACAGTTAAAACTATTTGAACGGGAGACGAAGTCAAAGAAGAACTTAAAACCATTCATTAAGTATTAAGTGGAAGTGAATATGTTTTGAAACTCCTAACTAAACATAAATATGTGAAAGAAAATCCTAAATAAAATTACCGACCATACAAAAGAAGCCTCTGCTGTTAAATTTTAATTTCAAAGGGACGAACTGAGTTAGATTGGGATGGCTGGTAATGGAGTGAGACTGATAATGCATTTGGTGCTGCTAGACTGATCACTTTTTTACTCGTTAACTTATTTTGTTTTATAATGTTATAAGTATTATTCAGCTGACGAGAAGCGAACGGAATAAAATGGATCAATGTTATTCTGTTCAAATAATTGTTTACGATCATTTCAATTTTATATAAGGAAAGAAATGAACGGAATTCTATTTCGTTTTATTGACATTTTGAAGGACGGTTTTCTCTTTTTGTCAAAAGTTGTTCCTTGGGATTTTGCCTCGTTATTGTCTTATTGCAGCACCATCAAGCTGTCTATATGTGTTCGGTGAATATGAAGTTTGTATTTTTCTTGGTTTAAATTATTTCAGGGAAGAAATGGGCATTCCAATTTTCATTATTCTGTTTTCCAGTTCATTTCTAATGAAATCGATCGTTTTTGCTTGGGAAAATTCGTAAATAATGATTATGCTTCTATAATGAAATCATAAATTCATTATTTACTCTAAGGCATTTTATTCTTTTCACGTGTTGAAACCGTTTAATACACGGTGTTTTACTTCTTTTTGAAGTAGCAAGGTGAATTTGTGAAATCCATTGACGTTGGATTCGTGGAACGTTTAATTTTAATTTCTATTGAGCTCGACACATATATAGTGCATAGTATCTATTTGACTCTTTAAATGAAATAGACCCATATAACTCAGCAATTATAATTCGATCAACGATTGAATACTTTACTAGATTCTACGCGTAACTTAAAAGTTGAAAAATTAGTTGATACGAGATAATTTATTTGAACTAGCTAAAATCAAGCAAAGCAAAACAAGGAAAAGCGGACGTCATCTGCTCAATCATACTGTAACATGTATGCAAAAACAAAAATGTACAATAAGTGAAATATTATGTCCAGGGTTATCAGTGACTGATACATATTTAGCATGTCTAAAACCGTGATGAGTGGCAACCCACTTTATTGTATTTTTGGTAGGCCATACAATCTAGGTGTTGTTGTGAGTGCAAGTATGATGTTTTTTATGCCCCTTGGGAGATGAAAACCTGTATGCTTTAGATTTATTAGGTTTGTCCTTTTTTTTCGTGTTTATTTCTAGAATTGGTTAACAGTTGAAATGTTTAAATTACTTTCATTCAATCAAAAGTTTTGGAAATCTAATATATTTCTAGCATTCAAATCTTTTATGTTTACTTTCCTGCTTTAGTAGCCATGTATACAGACTTTATGAGTATCTTCTTTAGAAGCCTCTTGTTCTACAAAATTACAGGTGGCTACATTTATAACCGTGGGTTTATTCAAACAAAAGATGCTAGAATTGAATCTTCTTTAATATCCCTCCCTTCTCATTTCATTCGATGGTGACGGTCTCAAGAGTTCTGAAATCTACTGATAAATCAATTTTAGATGCGTTTCATATAATAGACATAATACAGCACACAGTTAAGAAGTTTTCAGGGATTGGTCTTTTTTCTATAATGAGGTGGGCTAGTGAATCACTGGTAGTAAGAAAGTCATACCGGTAAGGTCCCTCCAGACTAAGTCAAACAGACTCCTTTTGCTTCAAAACGTTGTTCAAATATTTGGTAATGTTAGCTGAAACTAGCAAAACTTTCGAATCTACAGAAGCATCTTTACTTAACCATGAATAGCCTTTGTGTGTTTGATGCTATATTACTTAATTTGTAGATTATAATAAATAAAGCAGCCGATAACATTCAAATGCCATCGTTAAGAAAAGACGTGATACTGATTTCTATTGTTATGAGTTGATTGACTTGTGAAATAGAAAGTAAATTACAAAACTCTATTTTTTAGTCTACACAGTCACATGAAAATTTCGTTCATAAATATATTTTAGGAATTGTTAACCATTTTAATCTCCTTCAATATGATGTTTCACTGAAACTTGAGCTGATCTTTTGAGTGGTATTAGTTGGAGATTCAATATAATCATATGAAAATTCGAAATTATTTTAAAGCTAAACTAATAATACTTTTTCCTATCAGAGAGAGGTTTGTTTTCAGTCATGATTATAGTAGATTGGTTAAGTAAGTGTAAAAAATCATGAAATAAAACTATCAATAACATTATCTTCTTAAATTGACATGTTATCTGATCTCCTTGTAAACGTCAGAATAATGAAACAATAATAATTGTTATTTTTTCCATATCATTAACTGACGTTTGTTACACTTTCATTGAAAATCAAGATGCAATCTTGTATGAATCACTCCAGAAATAGGGATACAATATTCCACCAGTAATCGAACCAAACTACATCAGGTGTTACATCAATCACTTAGACTTCTAACCATTGAGTTAGCATTCATTAGTTTACATTTAAAAATTCATTCGACTCAATAACAGTTATCACTTCATTGGGTGGCAAAATGCAAAACTGAAGAGAAGTGCAAGGGACAAATCTATTGACTGAAACCCAGTGAAAATACACTGATAGAAACATCTAAAACCAACTCGAGTTGGTTTCAAAGTAAATATTGAATATTTGTAATGATACTTATTAAGTTGCTGATACTAGAATGCGATAACTATCCTTCAGAGCAACTTGAATTCAACAGTTTTCTAACTCAGGCCTATCCACAATATCGAGTGAAAATCCAACAATCACCATATCACCTAATTAGTCAGTATCGACTCAGTTGTTAGTAACGTTTGGAGGTAATTCCCGAAGCTTTGTTGAGCATGATTAACCAATGAAGTCCAACCATGTCGAGTGTGAGGCAGTTACCTACTGATGACAATTGGAATAAGTCGAGTAAACATACCAACCATTAGTTGCCAGTTAGTTCAATGATCTAATTATTAAGAGCTCACTATGAAGCCTAGGTTCGATCGCTCAAATGAGGTCGTGGATTTGAACTACTGAGTTTTCTACTAGGAAGAAACAGCTTTCTTACAATGTTGCATAGTTTTCAATTGTTATCTAAGTCAGACCGATTCATAGTATCAAATTCTGATTCAACAATCTTCACAACACCCAATTATTATTGTTCTATTTATCATATTTATTTTTCATATATCGTTTATTCAACATTCTGAACTTACATAAATAGGTATATTCTCGATTATAACTATTTCACAATAAAGTAAACAGGATAATTCTCTTCATTACATTTTAAAGTCGGCATATAGTGAAATTATGGACACGTGGTTTCTATTGTCTTAAGTCAGTTATAAGAAACTACATCACAACAAATAATAATAATAATAATAATAATGTCCTCATTGATTCTATAGTCTACGTCAATTCTATCCAGAATTGATTAACAATGGGAAATTAACAAGTTTTTTTTTTCTTTTCACGCTGAATTAAACTACTACTTATGCAGTTAGATAATCATTATTACTGTATATGCATACATTGATGAAACTTCAATAATTTGCTTATTGATTTCTAGCTAAATTTTCTTTGTTGTTTTTTTTTGTACTATTTTAACCAATCAGAATGATGATATGTCATATGATGATGTGCAATGTCTGTATGTATGTATGTATATGTGTATATGTCTGTATGTATGTTAGTGTTAGTGAATTCAAATAAGCGAAACAAATAGATGTACGTATTTTAAGAACTATTGTTGTGATGTTATTGTCTCAATTATTATTATTTAATTTGTTGTCCATTTAAGAGTGCAACTAAATTACATTTTTTTTGTAGGTATTTATATTTATGTTTATGTGTATGTATGTGTATGTAATAATTCAATAATGTAGTCATTACATTTCTATATTTTATTATATTTAAAATACATATTTATATCCTTAAGTGTTCCGAAAATATAGTTAATTGTAATCATAGTTACTAAACATATTTTAGGATGTACACTTGTAAATTTTGTCATACACTCTATATGGTGCCATATGATATGCAAATATATTAAATAATCCATTTCGAAATGGTATGATTCAGATAATGTAAATCCTAAGAGACTATATCAGTTGATGTGACTTAAATAAGTGTAATGTAACATTAGCTACTATCTGACTAGTTTAGGCACTGGTTAAAGAAGAGTTAAATGCTACCAAACTAAGACATGATATCACCTTATACAGTAATTATCTATTGTATCAATTCATTTTGGTGAAATAAACTTCCTAGTTAACATTCATTATCAAATTATAATCTACATTGGACGACCTGAAGTTGAATGGCATTTGTACTAGTGTTGACTTATCTACATTTTTATCCCCTTCTTAAGGGTGAATTTTAAACTAGACTCACATTCATTATATTTCATTCTTGAATACACATTTCGAACAAGATTCTTTATTGATATTGCGTGTTGTAAAGTTTACTGAGTATTAATTTGGTGTAACGAATAGGTCTGGGTTAGACAACCATTGACAACCAAGAAGCACTGGACGGATGTTTTGTTCCAGTATTGAGCTCTTAAGTAGTGTAGGTCCACCACCCTATCGGGGATCGGGCCTTAGGACCTTCAAGCTTCACGGTGAACGCCTGACCATTAGACCACTAAGTCGGCTCCCAATGGTGAGTATTTCTAACTCAGTTAATTCGTGGCATATTTTGAGCGACCTCATTCACTGTCTCATAGTCAACATGGTTTAATGGTAAATTAACATTCGATAATGTCCATAACATTCAATTACAACCAACATCAGCTAACTAGTGATTAACTTCTCGAGGTAGTTCCTGAAGTTATAGTGAGAAGAAGTGACCAGTAGAATTTAGCCATGTCGGGTGTGATGCAGTTATCAACCGATAGCAAATTTATCACGAGTTGCTTGATGTTAGAAATGCCAGCCGTTGGAAGCTCGCTCACTGGTTTAATGAACAAGTGTTCACCGCGAAGCCTTAAGGTCCTGGGCTCGATCTCTCACTGGATAGTGGATGCATACAACATAGGAGTCTTATACTAGGATAAAACAGCTGTCCAGTACTTCTTGGTTGTTAATGGTTGTCGAACTTAGAACAATTTGTGCTATCAAATTAAAGTTCTCTATATTTGCATTTCTATTATTATGATTACTGTCAATATTTCAATTTCTTTTGATTGTAGACTTAGTACTCATATATTTATAAAGTATGGTAGCTAGAATCAATGCTCGCTCGTACCAAACTTATCGATATTTATGACTGATTAACTTAATCTCATCGTTTTTTTATTCAAATATTAAATAGAAAGTTCTTTTTTATTTGGTTAAGTTAGTTCTTTTATTGATTTGCCTCACCAGAATCGATAAAAATGTACTTCTTTAAGAAACAGTTTGAGGTGGTAACAAGAAAAAGAGAAAAATAATATCACTGAGATTTAAGTATTGGTTGTAAGAAAATGGTTTCTGAGATTTCCATTAAAAAAGGAGGAAACGAAACTGGAAATGAATAATTTCAATGGGATTTAGGTTTTTAAGTTGTTTTGCTTAACTGTGAAGCTATGCTAGCAGTATTGTCTGTAATAACAACGAAAGCTTCATGATTAAGTAGACAAGCTCAATGAATGCAACTTTATCGGACTCATTTCTTTTGATTACAAATTTTCATAGGAAATGAATTTAATATATGGTCCTGAGAATGTATTGCCCAACCGATTCCATTTCATATAACAGTATTATTTATTTTTATTTATATATTGTAGAGATTGTTGGACTTGAATCTGTAATCATTAATATACCTGAATTAGACAACTATGTCGAGTGTGAGGCAGTTACCAACAGATAGTAATTACTGTGGTCATGAACTAAATGAAATTGGGTGACAATTCAGTAGTTTGACGGTTAAACATTCGGAGTGAAACATGGAATTTCTAGGCTTGATTTCCCAAGGGGGGGAGCGTGGATACACACTAATCAGAAATGCATACTGGAATAAAACAGATGCCCAGCTCTCCCTGGTTTTCGATGGTTGTCTGACCCAGGTCAATTCGGGACATGAAATCCAAATTATTCAATTTTATTGACAATGTATACAAATATTTTATTTCCAGAATTTGTTTTACTTGCTTATATTTATTATTCACTAGACTTTTATTAATTCGGTAACTTCTGTATGGTCTGATTTACTAATCAGAGTAATTCTTGACAGATGGCTTGCTAGTACATTATCATACATTAAAATGTTTTACTGAATAATATCTGGCGAATTTATTAGACGAAAAAGTCTGTTAAAAGTCTCCAGTATTATGATCAGTAATCAAGTATGTAATCTGTTTGACCAATTTAGACTTACATTACAGTTTTCTTCAAGAAATGACTATGCAAATGGTAGCAAGTGACTTACCTTATATTAAAGTTAATATAAGTGGCTAATTAAGTTTGTCATCTGTTAGATAAATTTTGAATTCTGTGACTGATTTAAATCTTATTATGTGAATATTATGAAAGAAACAATAATCTGTAAATCTAATGTCTTATACAAGGACCAGATTATAGCTGCTTACTATGCCTTTCATCATCATTATGTACGACAGAAGGGACTAAAAGGATGTTTCGGGTAATTAGGACAAATTATTTACAGATCAGCTTAGTTCAAGTTACTGGTGAAGAAATCCTTGTTTATTCTAAATCATGAGTTATAATTATGCTTGAAATATTTCTAAAAAATGAATCAAATAACAGATAATATTACAGGTGATATGATAGTTCATATATAGACATTTGAGTTATATAACCAATATATTCAAGCTTTTTATTCATATGTTACAGTTAGCCTATCCATATCTTCAATTTAGTAAACTTATACCTGTTGTGTAGTATACTTCATAGACTGAAATGCTTTTACGTAAAATAAACAAGTGCTGTTCATCTCTGTACTTTACGAAGCTCAAAGCGCTTACGCTTTTCAAATAGAAACTGGTAGTTTATGTATTATTCTATTGTCTTCTGTAGTTCTTTAAATGAGACAAGAAGAAATCCTCATATTCAATGTTTAATAAGAATCAAACAAACTAACTGTAACAACTCGGGAGGACAAAATTTACATTTATCTCTATAACATAATGTTAGTGTTAAACCTATGCTTATCCAATTTTTTCACTTTCACCTCTGCAGTCTGATTATGCATTCAACATGTATTGACACAGGTAGAATTTCTGAAAGCCTAATAGTGGTCAACTATCTCATTAAAATGAACCACTGAATGTACTCTCACCGCATTTACTAAGGTCATGATATAATAACTGGCATAAATGAAGAAGACATCCAAGCATGTTAGTAAATTAATGTGATTCTACAAAAAAATTCCCTTCTCACTATTCACCTCATCCTCAGCAGAGTGACAGACACGATCTCTTGATCATGAGAAACCTGCTTACTGCTTTATGCTATTTATAAACATAAACCTTAAGGTTTTATGTTTGTCACTGTAAATAACACTATCATATGAAATACTGCTGAGATAAAAGTGGGATTTAGGCTCTAAAGTATCGGTGACAAACTGAAAAATGTTTTATCACATTAATATTTTATTTGTGAAACAATATTTGTTGATTCATTTTTAGCTCAGAATTATTAGCACTACACAATGAAAGATTATAACATTAAAGTGATCTACAGATGATCGTAATAACTTGATATTACTAAAAATACAATTTTCTAAATTCTGCGTATGATATTTTCTTTTGAGATGGTTTATAAGATCTGTAGCTCTGAAGAATGATTTCGATTAGAATGATAATTTTTTTGAAGCAACTGACATACAGAGCTAAATTTAAGTAGTATTTTATAATAAGTTTGGATTTAGAATCACGAACTTACCTGGGTCGGACGACCATTGGAAAGCAAGAAGAACTGATTAGCTGTTTTGTCCTAGTATGAGACTCCGCAGTGGTACGCATCCATGATTCCACCAAGGAACCAAGCTCAGGACCTTCACAATTTATGGTGAACATTTAACCATTAGACTACTGAATCGGCATTTGACTGTTTATATCATTGAATTCAATCATTTCACGATATATTTGTGCGATTTCGACCATTACCGTAGGTGTGTAACTGCCTCACACTTAACATGACTGAACCTCATCGGCTGTGCTTTTTCACTGGGACTCCAGGAATTACCTCATTTAGTTTGTATTATGCGTAGCATTTGATTAAGACTGTATCTAGTCCAGTGGATTAATAATTAGTGATTAAAAATCATTGATGTCCCTAGAATATCTTAGATATGGAATGAAAAAACAAACGAATGTTTCTATTACTTAATGCTTGGTACCAAATCTGTATCTATTTCATGGTATACTGTCATTCACGTAAAGTTCCTACTTTAATAATATGAATCACAATCATCAGTAAGTGTTACTCAGGAGAAACACACTTCATGATCGTCTATATCACTTGGAGCATTAACACTGATCGTTTACATTAGCCCAACCCAGAATAAACAATTCGCTTGAAACAAATTTATTCTCCTTATGACCGTGACTGTTTAGGATAAAACAATCATCTTAATAAAACTCACTACTTTGCATCAACTTCCGTGACTATTAGAAAACACATGACAACATAGACAGACAAATATTATGAAGCCTTCTTCAACAATATGATGTACACGAGAAGACAGTTAATATCATATGAAATTATTACGATAGACAATACTACAAAATCTTGCATGAATAGTGGCTCACAAATTCATTCGAAGTAAAAGCCGGTATCAGAGGATGTTGGATAGGTCTGTTTACTCTCACATTTCTTCCTCTCTTTCTTCTGGTGGTTGACGGGATCATGGAAATTGCAACATCTCAAGGAAAGCGTGGAATACAATGGACAACATACATGCAACTAGAAGACCTGGACTCTGCGGATTTCGAGTTTAGCTCTTCTATCTCACACACAGCAACAAATACAGGTGAAGAAGGAAAGTTTAGCAACAGTAGGCCTCAACATACACAACAGGTAAAGCAACAGCCTCAGAAACAACACAACACAACAAGCACATACACAATCACAATCAAATGAATAGAGAAGCTCTGTAGGATGTGGAAACTCTCACATATCTGGACACCAGCATCATCAATAAACAAGGAGAATTTGATGATGCAGATGTAATGGCACAGACTGGTAAGGCAAAAACAACATTCCTACAATTGAGAAGTATCTGCAATTCAAACCAACTGTCAGCCAACATCAATGTCACCATTCTCAATATAGACATCAACATAGACAGTTGTATTGATTGCATCGAACTGAAACTTGCATGGAGAACTACGAAAATCATCATTGTAATGATATAAGTATTGGTCAGCAGATGTTGAACAAGATGCCTCGGATTCATTGACCAGACACTATCAACAACAACAACTATTACTACTACTACAACAGCGACAACAACAACAATCTTCTGTGACAGAGAACAAACCAACGAAAATCGAGTTGAGGAATAAATTAGGAGAAGCTGCTGGAAGTGGCTAGAACACATATTGAGGAAATCATCAAAGTGTGTCAGAAGCCGAGCGCTAACTTGTAATCGTGAATGCCGAAGGAGGAGTGGAAGACCACAGAACAGATATGCTCTGGAATTGATTTTGGGTATGGGGTGGAATGACATAGTACATGTAAAGAAGTGTTAGAGAAATTTGATGATAAATTTATTTGGAGAACTCTGGTCGGCGTTCTAGGCCCTATGAGTAGTAAGAAACATTATTTATTGATTAATGGCGATGACTAAATTGCAGTGAGGACTAAGTATTTCCATATACAGCGAATAGTATTCAATGTGAAATACTTAATGAAAATTGTGGTAAATAGTATTGTTTGAAGTGGGATATCTATACATCCCCTTCATAGCAGTGTCGTAATTTGTAAATAAATGTAGACGTCGAGTGAATACAAGATACAACGAAATGAAATTATGTTTTCAAGAATCTCACATACTGGAATTGAATGGCTGAGACCTTTTTTCTTGACAATCTGATCATAATTACTTCAGGAAGAAAATAATAATTATCGATAATAATTCAATTTTACTTTTGATGGCCGGCAAACAGAATTAACTTTTAAAAAGTTAGACTACTTTACAGAATTCAGTAGATACAATTATTTATCAAACTATTTGGCTGCTTTTATTTATGGAATCACTTAAGCTGACTTTAGTCATCACATTAGTCACATACGATTTATGGGACATACCTGTGACTCGTAAGACTCAAATGTATATGTCGCTTAAATATATATCGACGTGTATAGAAATCAAACTATTTTTTAACTTCTTCTTCTATTCGATAATCTATATAACTTTGACTTGGCTTATGCGTTCAGTTATCTTGACTTGATTCGAATCAGTCCATGATCCCACTTTAGTACTAAGTCATACTTTGTAGGTGATTAGTAAAGCATTAGATGATTTCCTGTTTATATCATGGTATTAGAAATATATTATCACATATATTCCTACATACCACACATGGCCTTATATCTATGTAATTTATGTTGATCAATACTGTCAGCAGATTATATCCAAAAAATTAGTCTTTGCGTTCCTAGTGGGATAAAGTAGACAATGTTGTTTGAATAGTTTACAAAAATATTCTGTAGTGAATACTGCTGTCTACATAGTCAAAGTATTAATATAAAACGATAGACACTCTGTACAATATTTTTCACGTCTTTCATATCCAGGAAATACATTGACCGATGTTTGCAGACTTTCATTGACTTCGCCTATTAATCCATTCATGACTCTGAGGATTGATTTGTCTGTAGTAGCAGAAAACATCCCTAGGTATAACAAGGATGTTGCAATGATCGCACATTTTTACATTACAGTTTATGTTGTAGGTGGATTCTACACACACTAGAATAATTTTGTGATCACTAGGTTTGGTTGATTTATCTGGTTACAACTCGTTACAACTAACTTTTGACTCTTACATTACACTTAAGATGTGATTCGAGTGTCCTGGTGTTTAAGTAAGATAGTATCGAAGTATACGAGACTGACAGTGTTAAATAAGAAAACAAAGGTAATGTTTGATAGATTCACTTGGTTTCGTGGACAAATTCAAAACAAGAACACAGAGAGAAAAAAGCATTAAGATTACAAATAAGTATACCCTCTTCAACGTAATTGTTAGAAATGATAAGTGTATATTATATGAAGTATAACCGTGTGACGGTAAATAATTTCCGAAAATATATATTTGAGTAAAATTTCATCTTGACCATGTTTGTTTTAGTGAGCACGTCTAGCTGTAGGATCTCAGTCAAGCCTTACTTCCAGTTCACGACACGATACATCGCGGAAACAAATTCCTCTCATTGTCAGCCAGCATAGACGTTTCAGTCGCGTTCACGTTCTGTTTACTATCAAACATATCTTCTGCCTCACTCATCACTTCTGCTTTCAGCTTGCTGTTGCTATCTGGTTTACTTGTCAGAAGCTGCCAAGATATTCCAAGAGGATAACTTATGTGTATACATAGTACACTTTAAGCTGCATACTAGAGCATACTGAAGACAGGTTTGAGAACTTTTCTGTTGATGCGGTCGGCTTGAAGTCTCTTGTGATCAAGCAGTACAATATTTTAATGGACCATCTTAAGATTTGTTTCTGCGAAATACTTTTGACCGAATTTTGAAGCCAGTTATTTTTATAGCATGGAAGCCTCTAATACCCCTGAATATACTAATGGGTTTTACTGATTATTTATCTATTATTTTACGGTTTGCGTGTTATAGCATGATTAAACACAGAAATTGGTATAAGATGTACACCCTGGCAAATTTGATTGGCTTGTCTTGTTTCAATTAATATTCAAATAGTTACCAACTGAACAGAAAAAAACTGTCGCTTCACAGGCTTCCGTGTCTATTAAAGACTGTTCACTAATTTCACTAGATAAAGACCTTGGTATATAAAAGTGTTTACATGAAAGAAGTGTTAGCAAGTCAACAAGAGAATTTAGTTCTGGTCCTAATGAATAAGTTGAGTTTATGCATACACTACTTTGATTGGTAAGGAGTTCCAGTATTTAACTGTTCTTAATGAAAAAAGTTGAGTCTATAATTCTATCCACTGTAATTTATCTTTAGTTTTAGGGCTCTCCCTCTAAGATTCATGCCCGAATTCAATTTAAATAGGTGCTATAATGGGTGCCCCGGAGTGTTTCGAATTTTATAAGTCATTATAATGTCCCTTTAAAGCCACCTGTATCCTAAAGGATACAAGTCTTGTGTTGCCAGGCGTTCCTCATATGAGGAAGTGCAAAGTTGTCTGGGAAGGCGTTTCTGTTATAGCTTGCATTTCATTTGAGGTTGTAAGGGATTGAAGCAACTAAATATTTTTCTACTAATGACCCACTTAAAGAAAGATGTTAAGAGCGTATGTGCGACCCGTTTTGTGATGCAGATGGACAACTTTTCACTTTGTCGAGTTGAAAGTTAGCTTATACTTTGAGATCGAGTCAGATCGTCCTGTAGTGCCAGCCTATAACCCTGGTTGCAGAGTACTTTCCAAAGTTCAACGATGTAACTCTTTGCAATAAACCAACTATTGTTTACTAACTTTCAACTTGAGTTATATAGTAGTAGTGTTATTAATGTTATTACTATCATTGTACTTTAACCTTCTCACGTTTGTTACTATGTCCACATCTATACTTTCAGTATCGTGTTGCATGCACCTATTATTATCGTCACAATTTCGTTATTATAACTATTGGTGATATTAGCAATCTCTGTTCACAGTATTATTAATACATTTAGTTTTCTGATTCGCATTATATTTATATTAGCTGATGTTATAGCCATACGCACGTTGTTTGCATGTTTGGTGTCGTTTAAACGTTCCATAAATATTTCTGTAAAGTTACTTATGTATGAAACATTTCATTTTCCCCCCCCTTTTTGTACCTGTTATATTCGCCATTTATCCTTGGTACTCTAGTGTCTCCTCCGGACACTCCGGGGAGGAGCCATGTGCTGACTGACTTAATAACACTATATTTTGTAAAAATTCGTCAGCTTTACGTGTGTAATAAATTGTTGTTCGAATATGTTACTAATACATACTTTGCTAACGTTGTTTAGTTCTATCATTAATATAATTGTACTCTTACGCTTTACACACTTCGGCATGTGGCGCTTACTGCTGCCTGCCGCTTTTGGAAGCGTAAATACATTGCTGACATATTATTCTTCGTTCTGACTGAGTTTTCGCCGCCGAATGCTTGGATTAATAATTTAATCCCTTTTATAGCATCGGAATTGAATACTCAACGTCACGTTGGCTCTTCTCAGCTTTACTGACCAGAACGAACCTACACAGGACGCCAGAAAAGGTAAGTACGTGTGGTGGTCACCTGGGACATCCGTCATTCATTTTGAACTTTGCCGTTAATCCAAGTAAACCACATTCTGCTAGACATTGTACTTGTTATATATACTTATATTAACTGTTAACATAGTATTTTTACGCATTTGTGTCTAGTTGTAAGGCGATATTGACTCCATATTGTTCCGTGGCCACCACAATTACACGCTGATCGTAATTCGAGTATTCTTATGTTTGTCAAAAATAGCATAAAAGTGTATACGATATTTTGTTTAAGAGCCAAATTAATACTACGATAGCAACCGTACAGCGCGCTTACTAAGGCGCTTCCACTTACATCCTAATAAATTTGCGAATAGAGATAGAGAAAACAACGGTGTTAATAAAGTGTATCGTGATCATCATCGTCACATTATCTGTACAGCGTATTAATATTTACGTCTGGATTGCATATTCTTCTATAAATGTGGAGTATATACGAATGAACGGATTCTTTCAAAAATTGGAAAAATCTTTTGATTATTTGCAGTCCTATAATGGACTTGTTGCATCACGGACAGGAAATATACGAGCTATTTATTAGGCAACAGTTTATTTCAACAAAATGTATGGCATAATTATACAATTCAACAGTTTGTCTGTCAAGCTGTAACTGCACATACATAGACATAATACATAATTCGAAATATTGGAATTTGTCGGTACGTTTCGATTTATATGTTGTCTGTGAAGAGCATATTATATTACCTTGTTGATAATTTTTAATCAGCTGAATATTTTCTGTGTCTAGCGAATTTTTAATACAACTCTACTGTCTATATTTTTGTCGGTGTTGTTATTATCAGATGTCACTGATCCTTTTACCCCATTCTTGTTTGACCGATACCGTTGATGCGTGTATTTCTTTTGTTCCTCTTACTCGACCTAAGAACTTCTTGTTTTGGAACCTCAGATTAGAAAATGTTTTCTCGGTTTATCAAATTGGGAATCAGAGTGCTACTTTGGCTTATCCCAGTTCTGTTCTGCTAGTCGACATAGTAGATAAGTTAGGGTAAACCGACATCAACACGGATCCTGAGAAACTGTATGATGTTTTTAAGAAAGAGCTTACAAAAGCTACTTTATAATCTGATCAGCAGGCTGCAGACTAATTATTTTAAGACGTTTAGCTAGGTGATTACACTCCTTCACAACACAAGCGTAACATTCGTAGCTTCATAGAAATCAGTCAGGTTGACAGTGGATTGTTTTATCAATTGTGATCACCTCGTCTAACGCAAAACACACAACAGATATTAGATTTCACTGAAAAAAGCCCCAACTTAAGTAGATTGGTCACTGTAGCAGGTAATATATATGAACGCACGAGGCTGGTATCAGTGAGTCGGCTACAACTTATATAAATAAATTTGATTAGTTCATTTCAACATCAGGTGAATATCTCAAGGCACAAATTGTTACCATGACTTTGCATGGAAAAAATTTTCAGCAATCTAGAAATAGGTCAAATACTATAAAACACCAAAACTACTGTAATTCAAACCACTTTCCTACTTGCTAGTACAGCAGAACGCTCAGCATCTAGACACGTTATTGTGCATCGCCATGCGACTTTAGTCGGACGTATTTGGGTAACCATGTGGCCAGCAGCCAGTGATGGCTTCTGCTGCTGGACCAAATACTAACAACTGTCTGCCTTACCTTGTTAATGTTACAACAATAATGTGGTCGACGCTGTAGCCGAAGCCAGCGTACTTTTATCTACAACATATGATTTAAAACACCTTGACCGTGCCTTATCTCCACAAGGTGCTAATAAATCTACCATTGTCACTTATAGGAAAATATACCTAATATTACATTTTGGGTAACAAACTGCATTTACCCAGAACTGTCTAGCTTAAAAGGTTTCTTTTAAAATCACTGGAACTGATTATCTACGTTTTTATAAGTTGTTGTTAGATACTAAGCTATATACTTTAGTGTTCGAAAATAATAGTTTGTCCATTCAAGATAGAATTTCGGGGATACCTCAATGAGTTAGGCGGTCACACTTCAACAGCGCCAATGTTCATGTATGCAATTATTATGTTAGTTACCGGGTTTACTACTAGTTACATGTCACAGTGATTGTTTAAAACATGATAATTTCCACCATATTACTAACGAAGGTCCTCAAGTTTTCATGAGTCCTAAACGATGTGATCCGAAACATTTCACTATCGTAAAGGCAGAATTCGATAGAACTGTGCAGTCAGACATAACTTGTTCGTCCAGCAGTTCATGGTCTTCATCACCACGTATGGTGCCCAAAAAGCCTTTTACGGAAATGGGGTCAAGTGGTTATTATAGTTCCATGGATAAACAAAGTGACTGGTAGATACTGTATCCCACATACACATGATTCTAGCAATCTGCCAGGAGCCACAAGTTTTCCATAGTGTACCTACATCGGCAACTTATAAGTAGCAAGCACAACGGTAAACATATACAACAACGCTTCCAACGCTCAGAAAAGTACAGGATTGTCGTCAGCCCAAAATATGTGAGTTTGGAAAACAGTCACTTCAACTACTACGGCGACTTGTAGATTTATCGCCATTCTATCCCCCCTACTGTGCACAGATGGTACGACACTTAACGGATCTTTCGAAGCCTCGTCCCAGAACACTTAAAATGAGTACAGCAGCGAGTAAGGCATCTGAACAGTGGAAAATTACATGAAGTCCCTCAGTCCTGCTCTTTCAATAGGATAGTCAGACACCATTAGTTTTAACCAACGATACATGAAACACGACTGTGGGAGCCCTGCTTCAACAATATATTGACAGGCAGTGACAGCCTTTTGTCATTTTCTCTGATAGAACTCAGCATAACTCAGTCCAGACACAGTACATTTGGCAGGGAGCTCTCAGCAATATATCTGGCGGTCAAATATCCTATAGTATTGGCGTTTGTATGTTTTGTTTCTATGTAACGGTAATTAATTTCTGTGCATGAAACTATTGTTGAAACATTAAACACTGTTTAGCTATTGCATTTATATATACATTAAACACACTGATTTGACTTGCAACATTTTTTGACTTTCGGCTTTACGTTCGACTAATGTCAAATCAATAAATATTCCGCCTACTCTTCGTTCTGACTTTTGCCATTCACCGATTGTTGTCTGTGCTTGGTCGACACTAGTCAATTCAACAACAAAGTATATAGTTCCTGGGATATAGTGCTCAACACGATGACAACGAAGAACTACACAAGCTGTTAGAATCTCAAACAGCATTACGGAACGGATTGTTAAACTCTAACGAGGCGCTCACTTGGGGCTTTTCGGTAGGTGTACGACTGTCAATAAACCAATCATTGATGAGCATGACTCATATCCCTGAGCGACAAAGTGTCTCAAGGTCACAGAGGGCACTCGAAGGCATTATGTTGACAGTTCATGGTCTTCATCACCACGTATGGTGCCCAAAAAGCCTTTTACGGAAATGGGGTCAAGTGGTTATTATAGTTCCATGGATAAACAAAGTGACTGGTAGATACTGTATCCCACATACACATGATTCTAGCAATCTGCCAGGAGCCACAAGTTTTCCATAGTGTACCTACATCGGCAACTTATAAGTAGCAAGCACAACGGTAAACATATACAACAACGCTTCCAACGCTCAGAAAAGTACAGGATTGTCGTCAGCCCAAAATATGTGAGTTTGGAAAACAGTCACTTCAACTACTACGGCGACTTGTAGATTTATCGCCATTCTATCCCCCCTACTGTGCACAGATGGTACGACACTTAACGGATCTTTCGAAGCCTCGTCCCAGAACACTTAAAATGAGTACAGCAGCGAGTAAGGCATCTGAACAGTGGAAAATTACATGAAGTCCCTCAGTCCTGCTCTTTCAATAGGATAGTCAGACACCATTAGTTTTAACCAACATTGTCTGGATGTAATTTGACATTCTACACATGTCAATTGGTATAAATACAATTGTCTTTAACGCTGTTTGTGAGATTAATTTCTGACCGTCATCCACATGCCTGGATACCTCACCAAATTGCTACATGCTTTAACTCCGGACGTCTATTTATCATAGTTTAATTTCGGCTGTTATAACTCGGTTCTGTTATGGCGCAATATGCTTTTGTTGATCCTGTCTGTAAAAATCGCGCGATGTCATGAAATTATTGTTACAACTAACTGTGATGGCGTTAAACAGCACTTGAATTAGTTGAAACAACTTGATTACACGATGACAACGAAGAACTACACAAGCTGTTAGAATCTCAAACAGCATTACGGAACGGATTGTTAAACTCTAACGAGGCGCTCACTTGGGGCTTTTCGGTAGGTGTACGACTGTCAATAAACCAATCATTGATGAGCATGACTCATATCCCTGAGCGACAAAGTGTCTCAAGGTCACAGAGGGCACTCGAAGGCATTATGTTGACAACAAAGTATCTTACTCTCATGTAAAAAATGCTACTTGATCAGTGATAAAAGCATTGTAGGCTAATCCTAGGTATACGTCCCGAGAGCGTCTCGTTGCAACCTAATATAAATAAATTTACGTGATAATGTAATAATAGCAACGTAAGCAGACAGGGCGGGGATATAATCGAACTCCGTCATGTGCATGCTTACTTTCGACTACAGATCCTGGCTGATACATGGTTGAATACAAGGTGGTCCACGTGGAGGGCATGTTACTATCCAGATGGAATGGGAAGGCATACAAAGGGAGGCGGAGTATACATCAATAGCTAACTTATTAGCAACATTCTCTCGCATCATATTCTTTCCAACTTCTCAGAGTTTGTAAGGGGTGGCTGTTACTCCCCTGACATATTGCACTTTGTACTGTACATTCGTTTATTGATATTTGTGCTAAACGGTAGACTGTACTGTTTAACTTTGGCGCGTTGTACAACGAGGTTGTTGGATTTATACTGTGTTACAGTATAATTTTCATGAACTCATTGTTGTATATTTTTGTTATATACACTTACTCGATTGCTTATGTATGTGTATTAGTCGACTGGAATTAAAGTGATCTGTAAATAATTCGGAATTATATTATTACTGAACATGGTACCTTCGTAATCTAGCATTAACAAGCATTGACGACTCATAAATCACTAAAAGTTTATCTGTTGCTACTTCAGATTAGAGGCTATAAATACCTGATCAGATTGAGGGGGGGGCATATACTAGCTTCTTACGAGCAACCCCAAAACTAAAAAGATTTTGTCAACACTTTTGCAGCTTCAGTACGATTGCGAAGTTATTGCCGGCAGTTTGGACACACTGTCGTTGGGCACAACATAAAAATATGACTCGACAACAGTTCACTTCAATGATAATCAGAGGAGGCCTGTTAAAGCGAGTAGCAAGCAAAACAAAGTGGAGTCGTGAAGTGACACTATCGAGGTTGGTCTACCTAATAACGAACAGCTAGCTTCTCGTGGAAAATATTTGAGCACAAGCTCCACTAGGAAACACAGGCCACAAAAAGCCACTTTCATGGTCATTACTGACAGGTGTTTACCATACGACGAAGGCCTTCCTGCCCGTGTCACAGGACGGCGAACTATGATGGAACTATGAAGGAAATTGCAACATATTTCTCTCGGCAGAAATATCTACATCTATTCGGAGACGGCCAATGGGAAGCCATTGAAAATAATGTTGATAGTCGTATACAACAACTTTCGCTTATTTGCAGGCAGACCAGCCAAGAAGGCTTCGTTTCTGAAAAGTGGCACAATAAGACTATTCCAAAGAAAAACGGCCTGGCACAAATCCAAGAGTTTTTCCAAGACATCAGAGCGAGCCACCTACTTGACATCATGTTGCAGATGTAACAACAGAAGTAAGGACGTCCAGAGGCCTTACTAAGCAGATCTGACCAAGAGTATACCAAAAAAATCCGAGGTACTTTTGTCGGGTCGTGACACAACGCAAATTGATGAGTCAAGGATCTTTCTCTATCACGAGACCCGGAGGAGAATATCTTACTAACGAAGAGATGGCAGAGATTTCATGACACACTTCATGGAACGGATAAGCTAAAATCACACCTAACATAACTCAGGGCCCCTCCTAAGATACGGCCGGCCTTGTAAAAGCTGAAAGTATTTCGTCCAGGCAAGTTCCCGGGTTAAAGGGCCTCAGCCTCGTGTGCTTAGACAAGGAGCATAGGCTATGTGTACACCTGACTATAACCCTCCCAGCACTTGTAGATATGAAACGAATATCAAGTGGATAGAAAAAGCCTTCGTCTTCCAGAAAGGCATAAACGAAGTCTAACCTGTTAAATACCAGTTGCCTTGTACCACATACTGTTAGAAGTATTAGAAATCTTGGTGGATGATGAAATGAAAAAGTTTATTAATGAATACTAGATATTCAACAAAGGGCAGTGAGGCTTCACGTAAGGTACATCCTATACCACGAATGCTTTTTTAACATGGAATGGCCAGACAGATTGCTAAAACCGGAATATCCTTGTCGAAGCAGTATTCGTTGGCTATGCTAAAGCACCCAATATAGTTCCTCTCAAAGTCTTGCTGCAGAAGATCTCAGGAATAATGTTTTCCTGCCCATTACTCTATTGGTTGCAAGGCTGTCTACAAGATCTTAAAGGTCCATCCAAAGATCCCTACCTTTTTTTTATCTTTATAACTGATTTTTCCGGCAGACTTATGTCATCAGTGCTGATCTGTGCAAATTATGTGATGGCATGTACTGCCAAACACTGAGACAGCGATATGCAAGTATTACTACGAGACCTGTTTTAGCTAGAAACACTGGTCTTAAGTCAGCGGCCTGTAATTCAATACCAAGAGATACTACTCGGTTTTTCTCCCCACATCAAGTAAGCAGAAGACCAATTCTTCGCCAGCCTAACAAGAATATTTCCCGGCCCGGGGATAACTAATACACTTGATATCAGCGAAAACACACTCCAAACCTATACCACGCTTCATTTCCCCCAAAGTCAGTTAGAAATGTTCACCTTTCTAAACTCTACCTTGTTGCTTGCAGGGCTTATATTTGACCATATTACACAATCGCTTTCCACCTCCTCAAATGGGATGCGGATCTAAAGAAAAATGTGCAGAGTTGGACTACGAAGTGGACTTAACCTAAGACATATCCTTGTTTGGCTACGGATAAACAGGTGGCGACTTAACAGTTGTATACAAAATCCTAAGTAGCTCAACCCACTTGTCTATAGCGCTACTGCCTTAGACCCCTCACCAGATACAATTAGTCAATCTCCACGGGATCTCACACTCAAGAGCGACCACTCGGACCAAGTCGCATTTCTTCTCACTGAGAGTCTTGCAGACTTCAAATGCAACATTTATTGGTGTTACCTAAGCCGATTCATGAAACACCTTTGAACCAGCTCTATTAAAAAATATTGGATATTAGATGTACCCTTGACGTGACCTTGTGTGGTGCTTTTAAAATCTAACTCCACCTGCTATTTCTAATTATCAGGTTACCTTTATTCCTCGCCTTTGTCAGTTATTATTGTTTGACTGCGTAAATTGATTAATTCGAGTGGATTTAGTGTTTTGGTCGAGTTATTTAAATCTTATTCTCTCTTTCAGATTCATACTGCTTTCCAAAACCACCAGCACTACATACCTTCATGCAAAACATAAACAAAGACAGAACGTTACTCTTGGTTGGGATACTGATATACCGTACTTGAGATGTTTGCATTAAACCTAAGCTAGTTTTATCCTGCTAACATCGAAGTCGTGATGAAATTTCTGTCATACAAAAGACCATTTTGCTCAGACAGCTTTTTTGTATGTTTAGAATTAATTTTAGTCATACTTTAACAGAATCTTACTGAAGTTTGGGGGGCGGATCTCAGGTTATCGGAATGTTTTCAATTTACTATGCTTGTGTTTCCTGGGTTGGCGTTGTTCTGTATGCTTATACTGTCCCTGTTATTCAACAGACACACTTATAACCCTCCAATTGTCCTAATAAAATTTGGTATCCTACAATGTCTCCGAATGGTTTGTCGAAATTTATTTTCCTTTACTAATATTGGAACTTCAGGTTCTTTGCTTTGGGTTAGTTGTATGTATCCTTACCATACTTATTTCAACCATATATGTGGAGGTGTCCCGCTCGTTTCTTATTGACGTTGTGCAGTACTTCTCTGTGACCATTTTGTTGGCGTCAGTTGTAAGTAACTTCTCTGTGTGCTGTACGTGTTATAAATAATTAAATATACGATAAGTTTTGACAATGCTTATTCAGATAACTTCGAGAAAATAAAGGCATATACCATCTTAATTTACAGGAGATCTATGCGAATTTTAAAAATTCGTTTCTTTTTCTGAAAGTCTTGTTTTTGTTGTGTATAGACAGAAACGGAAGTGTATGTAAGAAGATAGTTTGGCGAAATGTCTCACTAGAGATAATTCTAGGAAAGAGCTGATTATTAACTCTGAACAGTGTAAAAGGGCGGTAAGCATGTAGGTTCTAATCTTTATTTATACACCCACCATTATTTATATTACTGATTGTTTTGGTGATTTTCGGAGTATCGTGAGTGTACCGTTTTGTTCTACTAAACAGCCTTGTCATTACACGTTGCATATTCCATATTAGATTATGCAGGTTTCATTACTATATACAGGATCTTGTATTTTCTTACTTCAACTCAGGATTTCGAATTCTGTAATGTTCAAATATGTATGAAGTAATGTTCACTTCAAGATACCATCCACATTCTTAAATGCACTACTACATTATTACTCATTAGGACTTCAACATTATCTAGTTAAAATATATTGTGATTGTCGAGATTTGTTGGTCTTGTTTGTAAAGTGGCTCACTCCGAGTATCAGGAAATAAGTTATTATAACACAATATCAGAATTGCGTTTATATCTTAAATTCAAGTGAGCCTAAATCCTACAGCCGTTTCATTCTCTAACTATTACCAAATCACTTGTTATTTTTTCACAATCGCTTAGTTTAACTTTCTTTGTGTTGTTGCGTTAACACAACTTCGTTTTTACATATAGCGTCTTAAAAATTCGTGTGCGTTGTTTCTTTACTTACTATTTATGTTTGTTTTTTTTGATTGTTTCCTGTTTTTCTGGTCGTTTTATTTGTCATCTCATAGGTGTTGTACATACTGATCATGGAACATAAACGCCGTACCTATCAACCACGTTCGCAAATGCTGTTTGCTTTTACATGTTTAATGATCTTATGCATGTTACCTCGCCTATATGGTTTGCTGTATGCTAGAACAGGATGGTCTAACCAAGTGGGTAAAATATATCCATTCTGTTTTTATTTATTCATAACAGAACAGTTGTTACTCTATCATGGAAATTTACTAGACAGATCTTAGTGTATTACTTTCAGATGGTCCTTAAGTTACATGGGTGTCTTCAGCGTTTCCTAGCATTGTGGCACCGTACGAGCTGTTGGAGGTTATTTTTAAGTCGGTAGGGCAGTAATGATTGAATTTTATGAATAATACTTTTTAAATAGATGGCATAGTTGTGTCAATTGATAGTTGTATAGTTAAGACCTATATATGATTCGAGGAAAATGAATTAGCGTAATATAAAGATATAAAAGGCAAAATGTGAATGTTTCTGTGTCATTGTGATCTGTTCCAACCTACTTACCATTTCAGCCATTTGTGATGATAATCGCATAGACGTCAATCAGATCGTTAGCGTCTACCGATGTGGTTCAGACCAACGCTGCATACTCACCCTCTCATTGGTAGAAAAACATCTCGTCTGCGTTACAAATGACAGAAGTTGAAGAAAGTCGGCAACGTTTCTGGGTTTTTACTGGGGCTTGGTCAGACCAACCCACTAGGACTGTTGAGACCATGACGGCAAGTAAAGTAATTGATGTGTTCACTTGCTTTACTCCCTATCACTAATTTAAGCGTTGCTTCCAAAACAATTTTATCTAATCGTTATTTGTAATTACCTTGACATCATCTAATAATTTCCGTGTCTAAGGTCGCCAGCGGTATCTTACCAAAAATATGCTTGTTTTATACAGTTATTTAGACTGCTTATCAAAGGTTTTCGATAATTCCAACTAATTTCTTACATTTTAAGGATAAAATTTACAGAATTCATACAGTTACAATCTCTGTGTATATACTTTTAACCTTCGGAGAACTGCTCGTTCAATTTTTCTCACCTTATAATGAACGAAATTCTTTGCTTACTGATAAAGTGAGTTTCTGAAATAACGCTTTAATACGTTAATTTTGTACTGTCCATTTATACACAGACATTATTTTTAATCGTACTCTTCATTGTTTTAATTTCGCAGTAAAGGACATAGTAACTGGGCATTGCTGAAGTTGTCTCTCAACCACGGCCATGTAGCATAACATAATGGGTTCGTTTAGCCATATTAAGGCAATTTACATATGGTGCACATCTGTTGTGCAGTGGACTAGAATAAAGTTTACGCTTGGAATAGCAATTGATTGTTGGGAGCTCAAAGGGAGCTAAGTCGGTTGTATATCAGGAACTTCCAGTCAGTTTTCATATATACTCATGCTACATTAGGTTTAAACTTCGTGGTAAGCTTAATATAATGCGAATTCTACTGATGTTATTTTGGTTAAAAAGCAACATCTCCGTGATAACTTATGTACTTGAGAAAGATCAAGCAGCTATTTGAAATTTGGTTCCCGGTTTATATACTACATATGTGACACGCTAGTTTTGTGATATTTGTACGTGTTACAGAAAATTGTATATTACCAAGAGCTATGCTTTTATTTGTTTCTTTACTTTAAAACGGTATCTGTAACGTACAACACTATTTGCTTTTTCTCTTGTGTTCAGAATGCCTGTCCAGAGTTATGGGTTTCAGTTCCATCCTTGTGGACTTTCAGTTGGTTAACAAGGTATGTCGTCTTGATGAATTTTAGGACAAATTTGTTGTTTGCACTCAGTGTTTATCATGACAGCCACATTCAAATTACTTCACTCATTAGGAGTAGCCAGCAGTAGTACACAAACTTCATATTATTCATTGATAAACACCGTTGAACCTTGCACGGATGTGTACCAACCTACGTTTTTACCCTGTACATCAGCGCACCAATGGTGTTTGAAAGTTTAACATGAAGTGTAATTCAGATGGAATAAATAGGATTAAGTAATGGGAGGTTTAGAATAACACTGAGCTCGGAAATAAAAAGAGGATAAAGGTTAGGTACATGTGAGTTACTGAGACCTATTTTGTACCTTATAACATGAAATCTCCAACTACAGGTTACATCTATCACGGGAATGTTAATATAGGAGTCTAAATCTCCTAACATGGCTCATCTTAGTAGTTAGGAACTTTATGAACAGATGCCCTCTATTTGTCTAGCAACCTTTAACCGTTTACAAATCTGCTCTTATGCTATCAAGGTTAGCACCTCCTAGTGGTCGGTCGCTAGGGATGCATAACCCATATTCCAATAGCCTTGATTGATGTTAATCGACAATCCGATCAACTAATTTTCTATCCTTATCCAACACCTTAGGTTTAGCATCAGAGCTACTTATTCAGTGAATTGTTTCAAATGCCTTTTGTTTCCTACTTTTTAGAAGTATGCTTCGCAGCAGTAGTGTGATACAAATTGAACTGGATAGCTAAAATTCGCTTTGTTTCTGTTAGTTGTACAAGTGTTTAGTGCATTTTTCTGTTAGTTATTTTTACTTAAAATGATGTTTTACATCTGAATATAGCACTATTTGGAAAGGATTTCGAGGTCAAATTAGTAGTCCTTCAGATATGTTTCACATACGTCCTGAAGATTCCGTTCATCAAAGTTATGATCGTTTTAAACATGCCTGGCATAAATCCTATAATCTTTGGCTCAACAAAAAGAAGTAAGTGTTCACTGTGCAATGCCTCTTCATTTTATACATTGGTGAAATATTTCGTTTGATATATAGCCGCTTAGCAAAATGACTTATAGATTAACCCAATGAAAATATACTTTTCACTGAGTGAGTTTTAAAAGTTGTACAATTATTTACAAAAGCTGAGTTGTTTGACACTGACTAAAACATTAAGATTTCAAGTGAATAACTGAACATTCGAACTTCTCTGCTCCACACGCTGGTTACTAGGCACTATTAGTTTTTAAACAGTGTGGTTTGGCGATGAGTGCATAAATCTATGGTTGGCAAGTGAGTTACATTATTATTATTAATTTGAAAGCAATTTTCAGAATTTTAATTCGATAGTCAGAAAATTTGCTTCATAATTTTATTAGTGGAATCGGAGTTTTAGCGATATTTGTAAGATGATTCCTCCAACTGATCCTTTCAGATGTTATACACATTACTTTAAAATAATAATGTTGATCAGAAGTTTCACTCGCAACACTACAGATCATCGTTGAACAATCACTTGAGTGGAACTCGTCACTGTACATCAACTTCATTAACTATGAGAAGGCGCTTGACAGTGTAGATAGGAGAACGCTATGGAAACTTCTTCGACACTATGGCGTACTAGAGGAACTCATCAATATCATCCGGAACTCTTACGATGAAACACAGTGCAGAATTATGCATGGAGGACAGCTGACAAATGCATTCCCAGTTAGGACCGGAGTCAGACGAGGCTGCCTTCTGTCGCCTTTTCTTTTCCTCCTAGTGGTTGATTGGATCATGAAGACCTCCACATCTGAGGGGATGCACGGAACTGAATGGGCAAGTAGAATGCAACTCGATGATTTGGACTTTGTGGATGACCTAGCTCTTTTAACACATACACACCAACAAATGCAAGCAAAGACAACCAGTATAGCAGCAACTTCAGCATCATTAGGCTTGAACATACATAAGGGAAAGAGCAAGATCCTCAAATATAATACAGGGAGCATCAACCCAATTAAACTTGATGGAGTAACTCTGGAAGAAGTGGATACTTTCACATACTTCGGGAGCATCATCAATGAACAAGGAGGGTCTGATGCAGATATAAAGGCAAAGATTGGAAAAACCAGGGCAGCATTCCTACAGTTGAAAAACATATGGGACTCAAAACAACTGTCAACCAACCTCAAAGTTAGACTCTTCAATTCGAACGTGAAGACAGTTCTCCTGTATGGAGCTGAAACGTGGAGAACTACTGCAAACAAGATCAGAAGGGTACAAGTATTTATAAGCATCTGCCTACGCAAGATACTGAATGTTCGTTGGCCGAAAACCATCAGCAACAGCTTACTATCAGAGGGGACAAACCAACTTTCAGCCGAAGAGGAAATTAGGAAAAGATGCTGAAAATGAATAGGACATACATTGCGGAAATCATCAGACTGCATTGAGACAAGCATTAACATGGAATCCTGTTAGGAAACGGGGAAGAGGAATGCCAAAGGACACACTTCGTCGAGAATTGGAAGCAGTCATTAAAAAGATAAACAGCAACTGGAAACAGCTGGAAATGATTGCTCAGGACAGAGTTGAATGGAGAATCCTGGTGAGCGGCTTATGCTTCTCTGTGAGGAGTAACGAGCATAAGTAAGTAAAATCAGAAGTTTCACGATTGACTAGTTCAGTGTATAGATACCAGTTCACCTACTCTTTTACAACCAGGTACGTAGGCTGTTCAGTACCTGCCTTTCGTCACATTTACGATTTGTTGTCGTCTTACCAAAATGAAATTATGGATCGATTATATCCTCTGTTCTCCGACGTGTGAAGTGTAAGTCCAAACATAAATTACGATTCAGAAGCTCTAATCGTTTACCAAGTTAAAGCTATGTATGCATTTTGTATGTGTATATGTACACATTCTATGTATAATAGATAATGTGGAATTTAATATATTTTGAATTTTATAAGTGAGTGATTCATAAACTACCATATATTACCAACAGCATAATAAGTTCAAAAGTTCATTACTGTGTCATTATTTATAATGATTATGGTTAAATCATATTATTTCGATGTAAACCTTCGTTTCTACTCATGCTTTAATTTACTGACTCTGGAAATGTTATAGTTTTAAATCGTACTTCGATTATAATATTGTAAATGCAAGTGATCTAATTTTGTGTCTTATTATGTTTGTTAGGATTCATAATAAATATTCTCATTGAAGAGTTCAGTGGTGTATGTTGTTTTATCACTAGGTATGGTGTCTAGTTCTAGAAACTTCGTTGCAATGTGTAGTTATAATTGTGGTTTACACTCAACTTCCATCTATGCTCCATCTACTTCGGTTTTGGCAACTGAGTAGTATCTCTAACCTTTACACCTAAAGCATGGCTCATTACCAAGTATATGGATCCATACTTAGCAAGTAGGATCTGTAACATGGCTTAACAGTCAAAACACTCAACTTTCAGTCATTGGAATTCTGGTTTGAATCGTGATCCATTTGTTTAGACAGTAAAGTGTATATCAAAGTCATGCAGACGAGCCTATGTTGTGTTAAGAAATTGCGCTTACGATCGGAGTAGATGATTCACAGTGATTTGGTAATTACACCCTCGAGTACACTAACCGTTTTAGTCCGCATAGCAGAACATTTGATAGCAAATGTGGAACCATTGCATGTCGCTGCCATGTATTACCCTCAATCTACTCCTTCCATTTTGGTTAATTTGAAACAAAATACTGATTTTCGGAATTTACCGACTAATTTCCATTTACAGTAAAAAGTGACCTTTGTTTTTTTGTTATTATCACTGAACAAGTATTCATAGTATAAATTACAACATGTAATTTAATCATACGTTTTGTCTTATGGAATTCTTTTTTTGGTTTACTCAATTTTAAGATTGGAAAAGCCATTTTCAGTTACAGGGGATGATGATGTACCGTTGTTGATGGATTTGAAAGCGGATGATGATGGAACTGCCGAAAATGCCTCAAATAGTTCAAATATATTGAGTACAACACCAGATGTTGATATCCTATCGCCATCCACCGCCAATAATATCTCAAACTCACATAGTTTAGAGGTATGCAAGCAGGATACAGTAAAAGTCAGTCCTATGCGTGCCACATGGGGGTTATTCTATGCTCTTATTTCTGCTTTCGGTTTGCGCCTATTTTGTGGATGGATTCTTATATCGGTTGCTGTATTCTTTAACTACAGTTTACCATTGTTGCTGGGGTAATTTTCACATATGTATAAACTAGTATAGTATGGTGGTTATTATTTATATTGTTTTGCTTTTTATCTTTGAAAATGTCTGACGATTTGCCTTTGTAATGGCACTTCACTTCATTGTATTGCTAATCATAAGTGTTTTCGATGCGCTAGTTATCTGTTTTGGGACGATCATGTTAAAGATGCTGAGGCTAGGTCATACGGTGCTAAATAAAGTCGAAAATTGGTTGGTAGGACTGAGCATTTTCATCAAACAAGGTGGCTTAAAAATGTGCTACATTTGCCGAATCACTGCTTACGTCGAGGTGAGCTTTTAGTAGGCGTAGAAATTGTATGCCGGTAAAAAGCTTGGAGCTTCCAAAGACATGGCATCAATCCATTGAATTGTCGACTATCCCCAATTCAGTTGGAGACATTCGGTAACGGTCCAGAATCAATCATGTTGGCGCAGATACACTCATTTGTTATCTTCTAGATCTTGGGTTTAAGTACTCCTTCATAAATAATTTCTTATTGGATCTCAATGTTTAGTTTTCATCAGTATTATTATTGCTTCGTTCTTTTGACCCTATTTTCATCCACCTCATTAATCTAATCTCATTATGTGGTGTACATTATCTGATGTACATTTTCTTAGGCTGCGCGTTGATTACAGAAAACTATCGAAATTTTACCAGTATTTTAGTTTAATAAATGTAACAATGTGTATGATATTTCATTTTTATCATCATCATAGCATTCCTCATTTGAAAGTACTAGGGCTGACCAGTTAAGATATGGACCAAGCATAATTAGTCTTTAGGCATCGCGATATATATATATATATATATATATATATATATATATTTGACAAGTGGGACTAAGATATTAATAACGTCGGTTTCTGTTCATGTTTATTGAGTGATATGTATGTATATGTTCATTGATCTTTAGGATGTTACTTCGATTTCTTTCTAAATCTGAGGCTCCATTATGGCAAGGATATTTTATCGCATTTGCAATGTTATTTCTTCAATCAATCCGTGTCTTAGTGGATCAGAGAGGATTTTACTCTTGCTTATCTTTGGGAATAGCTGTTCGATCCGCTCTTACATCGGCAATTTATCGAAAGGTAGGTTTGAGTTATTAGTTTATCTACAGACTCAACATAATTTATTTTACTCCTTAACAAAATTTCTGATAATATATATACATTACATATATATTCATTTATTCTCAGTCTCTTCGATTGTCATCTGAAGCTCGAAGCCGGTATACTACGGGAGAATTGATAAATTTACTCAGTGTTGATGTGAATCGTATAAAAGAACTTTTTAGTAAGTGGGGATGAATTTTTCATACAAGTTTGTTTGAATTTTTTGTTCACATTTTTACAAGTTAGTCTTGATCACATGTATTATTGCCCCCAAGAAAATCAAATAATGTCAACATAGTACTGGTTGTTCGCTTATGGTAAATGATGTCGATTCTACTCTTTAAGATGAATACTTCTATGCAGGGTACTGGTAAAGTTGACTACGTTTATGGTAAATTGTAAAAGATTATTAAGAACTTTATTTATAGTTTATGAAACGTAACCGACATGAGTTATGTCAAATTACTCAAATTATTTTTTATGTCTTCCATTTTGTCCCGAAAGTTTGCCCCAACACCATCTCCGGGGTGGTAATAATACCGGAGTGATGAACCAACCAGTTGAGATTTAAGAATCTTATTTGATACATCCTTTTATATATATACATATAAACCAAATCCATACAGCAGCCCAATAACTGTTAGTGAGTCGAATGGGTGGTTAGAACGAAGGAAATATGGAATTAATGAAAACATAATGTTTATTATATATGCAATCAAATTATATAAAGTGATATCCCGAATAAACTGTTCTGGAGGTTTTGCTATCTTTCTTAACTTGTTCTTTATAACATTTGTTTTGACACACTATTAGCTACGTAATCATTACGCATACTATCCGGGTGTATTGTAAAGCTGTGAAGTTATCCATATATTAATAAAGTGCATGTGAACAAAATCCTATTTGTAAACATTTATTTGAAAGGCCATAAACTATTATTCATTGTCGAATAATGAATGGGTTGTTTTTAAGTTTAATGTTACAAATAATCATTTTTCACTTCTGCGTTATGCATAATGTATTAAACATATATTAAATCCGACATAATGCATGTGATATTGAGTCACTTAGACTAGTGGTCACACTGCAATTTTGTCTATAGACTTTAATCAGAACTGAGGACTGGCGAGGCATGGTATTGTCCTATACTTCATGTAAATATCTAAACTGTATGGAAGGTCAGTCGCGACCCTATTGGCCTGGGAGTTACATCTCAAACAATGAAGTGTGCGACTTGGGTCCGAATCTCACAGGGAGCATGAATTCTTTCACGATTGTATTTAAGCGTAGCTGACGATACCAAACCAGCATGAAACGTCTGTCAAACATAGTTTACCACTGAATACGTTTAACCATCTTACAGTTGATAAATATGTTTTTAACTTCAAATAATGTTTATAGGAGTGAATAGACGATTACTTGATATTTTTTAGTGTTCTCGTTCCTTGTTTGGGATGCATTCATTGAATTTAGTTTGTCGTTTATTCTGTTATGGAGTCAACTTGGTTCAGCTACATTGGCAGGTATTGGATTTTTACTATTAGTGTTGCCACTAAATTGTTTACTTATATGGGCTACTCAAAAATTTGAGGTAAGGAATATTTTTGTTACATTTTCCGTTCTCATATTAGAGTACTTTAATAATAAGTGGTTGATATAGTATCTTTTTCATTAAGGCGTTCAAATGATATAATTGGCATTCAGACTATAGGTGTAGATCATATCTAGCTTACTAAGTTGTCACTGCAAGTAACTTTTCATTGGGCCAAGTTATTACATCTCGCCTCACTAATAAATCAAAGGACTGGAAATTGTAGTATCAATTGTAGTGCAAAACTAGACTTGTAAGTGATATAAATTAAACCAGGGAATGATATGCAAAGTGAAACTAAAACCAAACAAATCGATGATGACTACTTCACATGGCGTCTGTAAACAGGGATTACGATTATCTCATGGATATTAACCAGAAAGTCTGTATCTCTTGATAAGGTTAAGCTCAGTATTCAGTGAGTTCATGAAAAAACGCCATATATTTGGAAACCCTTGGTTTTTTTTACCAATCTGTGTTTATGGTATGATGATGGGTGGGTGATCAGTAGGCACAATAAATTTTCATCCCATCCCAATCAATTAAAGTTTTTTTTATATCTTTAACCAGCCTACGATATCTACCTAATGCTAACATTACTTAGTGGTTCAACCATATATGAATGGAATCTGTGGTAAAATATTAGATACTGTCAATTTAAATATGTGCCGTGTAGCTTAGTAGTTTAGTATTGTGTATCTTTACTTTCAATTGGGAATGTGTAAATTTTGTCGCCTTTCTCTGCAGGTACGTGAAATGAAATATAAAGACAAGCGTATGAAATGTTTAGGCGAGGTGCTGGCTGCTATGCGCGTGAGTTTATAATCGCTCTTTGCCCTGGTTTTTTTGCAAATGACCCTTTAAATTTAATCTTCCCTATCATTTAGAAATATATAGTAGGTAGTTAATTATTTAGAATATTGTTTTTTATCCTAATATGTAATTATTCATCAATTTATCAATTACGTTTTAATTGCTTCATGTAACAGGAGTTCATTTCACTGCGAATACATATAATGTAGGAAGTACTTTTTTAACAGTGTATTTTTTATCGTGTCCTCATGAAATTGATAAACCTATTTGTTTATATACTTTTGGCGGTTAGTCGGACGAAATAACTCAAGTATTCGAGTATCTAGCTGGTTGTTAGTAGTCTGGACCTTTGATGACATCACTACATTCATATTACTGTAAAATGGTAGGTTCAGAGTCCTCACTTACGCCTGTATGCGCTAATTACCCAGCAATTCTGACACATAAGTTTTGTTGAATCAGTAATATTGTATTAATCGTCTTAACTCCAGACATCAGATTCATGGATAGTAAGGATAGCTGTATAATTCGCCTGGGAACACCTCTTTTGATAGTTTGAAACACTTTTAACTCGCAAGATAAGTAGTGCACTAGATGCGCATTCTCACTGTTAGCACCGTAGAATGAATGACAGGTTCCTACTTGGCGTTTATCAAAGATGTAGTTTAGTTAACTACCTGTAGACAGTCGTTTATGTACTGTCCGTCTAATTGGCACAGTACTAACTCGGAAAGATAGGGACACACGCCAATGCCTTTCTGTCGTCTCTATGTATGCCCCCATTGACTGCAGCACAGATGGAGTGAAAGACGAGTTCTGTATGAAGTTCTCTAGCCTCCTTCAGAAAGCTAAGCTCTCAGGCATAGTAATTATAGCAGGGGATTTTAATGCCCAAGTCGGTAGACTAAAACAGGATGAAAAATACTTAAGTGGGTCACTCGGCATCCCAGCCCAGCGGACAAACAACGGAGATCGTCTGATGCAATTATGTTCAACCTACCGTTTATTTTTAGCTAACACAAACTTTAACCATATAGAGAGACTAAAATTTCTGACGTTTCGCGGTTTAGTGCAAGTCGCTTCTTCAGAGAAATGAATAACCGAATTTAATTAACACAAAATTAACTAATACAATGGAACAAATCAAAAACAAAATAAACTTGTACAATCCAAATGCGAGTTTGATCGTGTTATGGTGTCAAGTCATATAGGTCAAGGTGGTTTAAAATGAGACATGTATGTGATGTGTGAGGAAAATATGTGAATATGTGAAAATAAAATTGTATGTATTTTCATGTGTATGAAGTTCGATGTACTTTAATTGTGGCTAGTTGGATAGAAAGTCCATGTTGGATGGATAAAAAGGCCTTCCCTTTTGTTAAGTGCAGTTGGATTTAACAAAATGTGAAGCGCCTCAGCTATTCGTCTTTCCTTATAATTGGAAAAACCTTTACAAAAATGAAACGACTTATTACTGACTAATGGTAAATTAGTCAAAACATCTTGGGTTGGTACAGCAGTTCTACCTTACCGCCAAGACACAACAGATGAATTACAAAGAATTCTAAAACAACACGGAATTCAAACTTTCTACAAAACTACCCACACTATTCGAAGTGCATTGGTTAAAATAAAGGACAAGATCCCTTTCACCTCAACACAGAATTGTGGCTAGGTTGTGTTGATTGAGATGCTTTCTATATTGGAGATTCTTCACGAGAAATCAAAACTCGGGCCAAATAACATGAAAGCTACACAAAACGACCTCCTAATAATCCTGTTGAACTTGAAAAATTACAAATTAAATCAGCAATAGCAGTACATGCTATCTATCACAACCATAAAATCGATATTAAAAATATCTGAATTATTCAAAAAGGTTTTCCCAATTATAAGGAAAGACGAATAGCTGAGGCGCTTCACATTTTGTTAAATCCAACTGCACTTAACAAAAGGGAAGGCCTTTTTATCCATCCAACATGGACTTTCTATCCAACTAGCCACAATTAAAGTACATCGAATTTCATACACATGAAAATACATACAATTTTATTTTCACATATTCACATATTTTCCTCACACATCACATACATGTCTCATTTTAAACCACCTTGACCTATATGACTTGACAACATAACACGATCAAACTCGCATTTGGATTGTACAAGTTTATTTTGTTTTTGATTTGTTCCATTGTATTAGTTAATTTTGTGTTAATTAAATTCGGTTATTCATTTCTCTGAAGAAGCGACTTGCACTAAACCGCGAAACGTCAGAAATTTTAATTTCTACTCATTGGAATTATACAAATATATATATCTTATTTTATAAACAATCTATCCAATGTTCAATTTATTTGAAATTATCAAAGTTAACCTTGGTAATGATATGTACATATAGAGAGACGTTATTTAACCTGTCGACCTCCAACATCTACACAACGGTAGACACAAATTGACCATATCGGCATCAGCTATCGTTGGAGAGGGTGTATAGAGGGCTGCCGCTCATTCTAGGGCACGTGTGTAGATTCTGACCACTCCCTAGTGAGAGCACGTATCTTTATGCGTTTTGCTGGTGGCAAAAGGTCACATCAGGCAAACTTCTTAGATATCAATTTGAAACTGAAATGGCTAAGATTGCATTTAGGGAATGGTTTGGCTGAGCATCTAGTTGCCCAAAACCAACAGGTTCATCACAAAACAGCTTGGAACGATTTTAAAGCAGGCGTAAACGCAGCAGCGTTAATTGCATCTAACTTCAATCCAAAGATTATTAAAGACTATTGGATCTCTCTAGTGAAATGATGGCGGCTCGAGAACTCATTCCAGTAGGCTCGGAGTATGATGAAGACCGACGACAATTAAAACGTAGACTGACAAAGAGTCTGCGTAAGGATCGTGAACAGTGGTGGGCAACAAAAGCAAAAGCGATGGAAGCATCGGCTGTTCCGGCTTATCAAGGGCACCGGTATTAAGAAATCGGCGGTTAGTGAAATTATCTCTGAAAAAGATGGGTTTATGATTCACTGTCATTCTAGAAGATTAGAGCGATGAGCGGAACACTTTCAGGAACAGTTCAACTGGCTTCCAGCTACTCTTAGCTTACCAACTATCCCCAAGCTACCTGAACAGAAAACTAACACAGGTCTCCCAACTCTCAGTGAGGTTGAAAACGCTATAAGTAAATTGAGGCAATGGAAAGTAACAGGACCTGATGGGTTGTCTACCGATATCTTTAAGAATGGTGGTTCAGTCTTAGCTGGCAGGTTGACTGATATATTAGCCAAAGTCCTGGGAACTGAATATCATCCCATCTGACTGGTCTCGTTCACTGGTCGTTCAAATTTATAAATAGTGACAGAAATCCTCTTGTGGTAACCACAGAGGAATCAGTTTGATTAATATAGTATTTAAAATATTATCCTGTCTAATCATTCGGCGTTTATCCAACACCAGAGAACAATAGACTCGAGAAAAACAGGCTGGTTTCAGACCTGGACGAAGTTGCATTGATCAAATATTCACCCTGCGCCAAATCCTTGAACATTGACATATGTACCAACGTCCGACTATAGTTGTATTTCTTGCCTTGAAAGCAGCTTTCGACTCTGTAGACCGTGAAGTCTTGTGGCAGCGTTTGTCATTAAAAGGCGTACCTCCAAAGTACATAAACCTTGTAAAGGCTCTGTACTCGGTCACCACCGGTTGAGTCAGAGCATATGGCGAACTGTCATGAGAAATCTCATTCTCAAGTGTGGTTCATCAGGGTTGCCCCTTATCCCCATTTTTATTTAATTTCATCATAGACGTACTGTTAGATATCTCTCTCACTTCTTTTAAGTCCTCTGGGATTAGTCTCCTTCCAGGAGGCCCTCTCGTCGACTTAGAATACACAGACGATATAGTCCTATATTCAGAGTCTCTTGAAAACCTTGAGTAACAATGCAGGCGTACTTGGGATGCGCTTCTTCCCTTCCAAATGCAAAATGTTCCTCCAGGACTGGCCTGCTTCTCCTAAATTAGTTATAGGGGGGGGTGAAGTAATTGAATGCATTGACCGCTTCACTTATCTCGGAAGTCTCATCATCCCCGATGGGTCGGTGTCTAACGAAATCTCAGTGCGGATTTAGAAAGCTCTATTGGCATTTGTCAATTTACGTCACTTGTGGTGCAGACGAGATATCCGTCTCTCAGCGAAAGGCCGGGTGTACTGTACAGCAGTCCGCGCCGTTTTAACATATGGCTGCGAAACGTGGGCCATGAAAATCCAAGATATGCGTCGACTTCAGGTATTTGACCATAAAAATCTTCGTAGCATCTCCCGTATATCATGGAATAGTCGAGTAAGTAATATGGAGGTTAGACAAAAGGTTTCTGGGAAATATGGTAAATCAGTCGAAGAGGTCATTAACCTTCATCGACTGAGATGGTTGGGACATGTATTATGCATGCCTGACCACCGGCTACCTCGTCGCACAATGTTGGCTAGGGTTAAAGTAGGATGGAAGAAGGGTAGGGGCAGCCAAACCAAAACATGGCATCAGTTTATGAAGTCCTTGACTACTGGTCTAAGCCATATAGGTAGATGTAGATTACCTGGTTGGGGTCAGCGTGATGATCGCAATAAGTGGCTGGAGACACTAGGCGATATGGCTCAGAATCGGTCACAGTGGCACAAGTGTATTCACTCTTTAACCTCATCTAGGTCTTGAATTTTATTGTTATTTCCTGGACATCTTTACTTTACTCTTCCCTTTTGTATTTTGTTATTATGTTACCTATATAATCTCGTAGTACTAGTGTGGTATGGCAACTTGAACCTTACGGGCGTTTGTTCCCGGTTCTACGTTGCTGATAATGATGATGTTGAGTTAACTATCTAGCGATATTTCTGGAAATGACTTTTTTGCAAGGTTTGCCATGGTCTTGAGATTTTTTAAAACGTTTTGACTAATCCTTAACTATTTTATTGTTCTATTAATTTGGTCAGTATTAATCATGATCACCTAATTATCATGGTACTTTCTATTAAATGTCTGTTGATATTCCTACTGTTCCATCCCTTTAAATGTTGGATAATAATTTTAATAGTTAGTTACATTTTCTGCTACTGCGGTAGCCGTGCTATTCTTACCGATGAACCCACTTGAGATTAGGTTTATGGAATTCGTTTTTATAACTATTACCAATATTTTAAACATTATATTGGTCACCATGTTACTTATCAGATATAATGAACAAAACCTAATTGAACCACAATTATTTCGTTTTAGGTAGTTAAACTTTATGCTTGGGAAAAGGCTTTTCAATTTCAAGTCAAATCAATTCGTAAATCTGAACTGGTTGAACTATTACGTGTCGTTTTAGGCTGGGGCCTATGCCATGTTGTATGGAATTTAGCACCATACATTATCTTATTAATCACATTTTCCACTTATTTAAGGGAGTTCTTGTTCGCGAACCACAACGTATTGTCGAGTAATTGGGTTGGAGGTGCCAGTAATATCTCATCACCTCAATTGTTAACACCTGAACGGATTTTTGTCAGTGTTAGTTTGTTTAATTTGCTGCGTGCACCTCTAGTTATGTTACCGTGGAGTCTTTCATCTTCAATAATGGTAGGCTCTAAAAGTTTGGTGTGATGGGAATATGCTTTATATACATTCCTTATGATTATTTTGACAGACGTTTTGCATATAAATCATTATCAGTTTATGTCTAAACATTTTGAATTTATTGTTCATTTTTTAGATTGGCGCTTTTAGCCTTATTTGAGCCAAAACTGTTGAAAGCAAAGTAGTACGTAGAAATGTTGTTCCTATTGTTTTGTTCAGCAATCCGGTCTGAGTTTCATGGAAATAATCAAAATCAAACTTATCGGCTATAAATAATGCCACAAAAACTACTCTATGCTAAAAAACATTATTCGGTCAGTTTTAAATGTTGAACCTAGTTTACAGACAGAACATGAGTTAATTTAAAATGTGTTCATACAGTCGTCTTGTCGTACGCCCAATAGTGTTTTTTCCACAGGAGCACTTGAATTATAAAATACACATGGAAGTGGCAAAACCAGGTAAATTATCCTTCAATTAAGTAACTATCACTCGTCGGCTAGTGAATGATAAACATAGATTTACTACACTAAACTAGACGACTAAACCAACGGATTAACGAGCATATACCATCTTGGCTTATAAAGGGACCGGCGAAATCCATACGTAGTTCTATTTGCCACACTTGGTAGGCAGTAGGATTGCAATAGACAGAACTCAAGCATTCTGAATAGTATACAGCATACCATCAAAGTTTCTGGATGGGATTCGATCTCATCCTCTACACATCACCGAAGTCATAGGGATTCGTGTTAGTAACCAAAGTATATGTATCCAAAAGAAATATGTAGCACTTCTATTCCTTCCATGGCTTTATAAAACTTAATAAACAGCGTACACAATTCTTTACGCCCTCAGATGTTTGTTTGTATCTACTCTTCCCTTTTCATACCTCTTCTCCATTCTCCATTTACTTGACCACTTTATTTCCACACGTAGTTTGGAACGACTGTTGTTATTATTATTTGTTGGTTTGACATGCTAAATTTTACATTGTTTTGACCTACATCCAACTTATAATTGCTCGTATTTATCTTATGTTGAAATATGTATTCATGCTGTTGATATCAATCTGCTTATCATTACTACTAGTACATATACCATCCTACCACCAGTTTACACTTTACTTATCATGATTAATTGTGTAATCCACTTGTTTCGTTTTAATCATTAACTCATAAATTGTCTTCATTAGTTTGATAGTTTTCACATTCGCATATAAATATTGATGTATATTAGAGTAAAGCCTGATGATGATCTAATTGAAAACAATATTGTTCGCTTATATATGTTGTTTTGTAATTTACTTTACATAAATGCATATTTGACATTTTTCACTTCAAAATCTCCCATTTTTGCTAGTTGTTTGTTTTCATCTACCCTAATTCTGTTACTTTATTGGTTTACGTACGTTAGTGCTCTAATTTGTTACCTTGTCCTCGTGTTGTTGGGATTATATTTATACGTCAAAGTTTTTCGTTAAGTGATCATATTCCTTCTAGTTTCCTCTAGTTTGGAGTTATTATTTTACTGTGCAAATGTACAAACCTTGGCGGAGGGTCTTTGTTGTATCAGTTTTAAAAGCAGATTTAATCTTGTTTCAAGTAACTTGGGTTTAGTGTCAATAACACTTCGTCATTTTATCAGTATCACAGACTTAAATGACGCTTCATCTATTTTAGTCAATCATTTAACTGACGAAATATTTTTTTAAAATTCTTTCCAAACGAAGATTTATTCAATAACAGTTTTTTTTGGAATGTTAACAACAACCTAGTGTGGATAGAAATTGGTTGACATTGGCATTTTAACTATCCAGTGGAATGTTAGACAATATCAAAGTGATGCATTAATACATTTGATTTTTGCTTTTCGATACAAAGCCAAAGTGATATTTGTCTTTGGAAATTAAGCAACTAGCAATGATTAATTACTAGTATTCTTTTTGCGATATGATTGATTTATGTGTTCTCCTACTCATTTTGATGTATTTCAATGATATTTTATACACTTCGCCAAATATTCAAAAATTTCTGATTATTCACATGAAAATTAACGTTTATTATAAACTTATCTTATTTTCATAACTAGATTGTGTTTGAATCTTCTGATTGAATTAATATGGACTGAAGTAGGACAAATATATTGTTTCTGTGCCTTTACTTAATTGTTAAACTTGGCACTGTATCATACATTGCGCTCCTTGATTAGACCTTTTGTGCCAAGTTTTTTATTGCAGCTGATTACTTTAATTCCCACCTCTTTTAGAATAGTCTGAAGTTTAGCAATCAAAACCAGCGTGTATTTGTTCCAGATTCTATATTGTTTTGACTTACCATTAATTATTTTACAGTTTGATTGTAATGACGTCTGGCTTTGTGTGTTTCCCTTTATTGGTCATTTCGTAGGCTTTTGTTTCGATTCGTCGCCTTGGATTATTTCTTTTAGGTGATGAATTAGAAAACTATTCTTCGGATAAAAATTCTTTTTCATTTGAAAGTGAGTATAGACATTTATATTTTATTATAAAGCTGTTAATTTTCCACTTTATTGTCATTTCAATGTTTTATTGAAATAAATTGATAGTTTTCTATCTTATTTAATTGGTTGTGTATCTGTACAGTTACTACAAAGTAGTATTTTTTTTAGTTGCTAATGGATAGTTTATCAGGATTTATAGGATAGTATAACCTAAATTTATGGTGAGTACACAACTGCGATATTACTTATAACAGTGTGTTGGTGAAAATTGACCAGGTCATTTTTGCTTGACAAGTCACAAAATAATGTAGAGCATACTTCAGTCGCTGTATTTCTTTTCTAAATTGTGAAATTATTTAATTTCGACATTGTAATATTCTGGTCAGTATTTTCACTGAAAAACAATGAAACCGCGGAGTGTTTAGAAATTCCCATGTTTGCTTCTGAATGTTGTTGTTTTCTAGAGATATACTGAGGCAATATAAGTCATATTTCTGAAACAATTTTTTTATCCCTTTCCTTACTGACGGTAGCTGATACTCTACTTAGTAGTCAGACTAGGCTACAAAACTATGGAGCTTATAGAGTGGTAACTGCCGACAATAAGTTGGTATTTTACCGAAGTCAGAATGTTCTTACAAGGTCCATAAACACATTCAGTTATAATCCCGTTTATTTTTCAAGTCCCTTAAGAAAGAATCATATCCCCTTATTACTTTCGAGTAACTAGGATGTACTAACAACATTCATATTTCTTATATTACTCGAATTAACCTTAACTAATATTTATTATTTGTATCATTCAATATGACTAGTTCACTTTTCTCCTTTTTTAGAATCATCAGATGCTATCACTTTCGAGAATGCTTCATTTTCATGGACCAAAACCGGCCCATTGGTACTACAAAAGTAAGGCAAATCATCTTAATCGTTTCTTGTAAATAAAAAATTGCCTAAGGTTTTTAGATTTCACATTATAACTTCATATCGATTCAACGATAGTTTGTGAGTCGATATGTACTTTTACAATATTTATCATTTGTGGTTTTATATAGGAAGGATAACTATATCTTAGGGTGCAATATTCTACTGAAATTTATTGCATTCTTTCTCAGTTTTTGGAATTTACTTTTAAACTTATTTACCTTTGCAGCCTCCACATTCTTATGTATGTAGCTTTTCGTTATAATGAAATGTAATTTACTTTCAATTAATTAAAATTCACTCTTTATCGGTTGCTATATTTTCCTCTCTCTCCAAGTCTGAATGTACGCATCTCCCGTGGGTGGCTTGTCGCTATTGTTGGTAATGTTGGTTCTGGAAAATCATCTTTTCTATCCGCCTGTCTATCTGATATGTGTAAACGAAGTGGAAAAATTTCTGTTAAAGTTAGTTAATTCATGTATTTTATTTAACATTTTAGTATTCATGTGAAATTGGTTAAAATCTATTGAAATCAGTCTTCTTTTTAACTCTTAATAAAGCTGATTTTCATACATAATTTCTAGTAGAAACTGTATATTCTACTACTATTAAAGATGATGAGTTGAGTGTTTCTATTTGGGTATGAAACAGTTTTTTAGTTTTGAAAAATTTTCATTAAAATTTTTTAAAGTGTAAGTCAAAGCAGTTATCATTTATACTCTAGTTAACGGGAGATTTCGCTCATCTAAGTTATGTAGTCTGACTAGAAAATATCAGTGTTTACCTCTCCACATAGTGATTTCAGATAACTAAAGTTCCTAGTCAATTTAATGAAGTTTCAAAAGTCAACGTATTTATATTCTTTCACAATTTGATTAATACGGCTAACTAATCTCTGTTAACTTTACAATATTTTCCACCAATATCCAAAGTTCTAAGTTCTTTTGTAATCTTACGTTGAATCTTAGATTCATGCATATAAATTAGCCTTAAAGTTCCAGCTAACTTATTTGGTTTTGATCCTCTTAAATATCACGGTTTGTAATTTATTGAAGTTTGCAAGTCTAGTTTTAATTTATTATTTTAAGTTTTTGATTCTTTGATCTAACATATATGTAAATTGTGTACCTTGATTCATTTTAGGTTTTTGGTGTTATTGAGTTCTTTTAGCCAAACGGCTTAATCGTAGACGATGTCATCAACTTCTAGCTCATGTAGAATTAAGCTGGTAGAAATAAACTATAGTAACAGCCTTGAACAATCACAAAAGTGATCTTCAGGCAAGTTTAGCTGATGTAGAAACGATATATGTGAGCTTCAAGTTTGTATTATTAATAATAAGCAAAAATATGAAAAGAAGGAAAAAAATAGAGTGGTTATATTAAATTTAACTAAATAATGAACTCTTCTAGGTCATTAAATGGTTTTCTGCCTTTAAATTTAAAGAATGAAGAATATAAAAACTTGGACATATGACTGTACAGCATTCTGCACGAGATCCGCAGTATAATTTTAGGTACCTCGTTAATCTGTTTCACTTTCCTTCTATATTGTTTGTATGTACTCTAATAGTTGGTTCAGAGAAATATATGCAATGAATCACCACTTGATGCTCGTATCCTTGACTCTAAGGGCACTTGTATGATTTCTCGTCGTCTATGTATATTGATGTGCTGGGCAATATGTATCTTTTGATTATTGGCTGCAAGGTTGCAACTTTTCTGTCCGGCACGCTCTCAAAGCACCCTACACTCTATGTCCTGTCTCAAATCCCAAATATCTACAGAAGTTTCAGTACGAAATCACCTTAGCCATTTTATCTCCTGCCGCGGTTGTATTTCCTCTTTCCATTACCCATTCATCGATCTCAACAATATGACACACCACTCATCGATACACTAATCCTCAACGTCATTTCTGAACAAGTATTCTGCAATACTCAAACCACTGAACTGATGTGACTTCGTTTATATTACATAGTGGTGCTGCGGTTGTTACTGGGATTCCTGTCAGCCAACAGATTACTAGGTACATAATTTACTTCAAAGTCACTTAAATTTACTGGAAAATGATCCAGTTCTAAGTGATTTTTTGAACCTGCATAGAGGACGCCGAAATGTGTACTTGTCACGCTTCTCCTCGTATATAACTGCAGACACTTCGTGCCGACGACTGCAAAACAGTCTTCTTTAGCGTTCCTTTATCCCATAGATAAGTTATTATCACTTCTCATTTAAATTACGCAGCATACCCTCTAAAATCAACATCACTGTTTCAGCAATCCGCCATGACCTTGAAAATTGTTTTTCAAATCTTACTAGTCTGTCATTATAGCTTGATTCTGCCATTTAACAAGCGATATGTCAAATCTTCCTGAGGGCCTCGTATGTGATTTGTTATCTTCATAAGTTTCGTTGTCATAGAGAAAGTGAGTGTAGCGAAATTTACAACGTCGATGAATCATAAACAAAATCATTATAGCGAATTGATAAATCGCTTGCGAATTAACGTGAAAGCTCACTTTCCCATAAGTTAAAAGCTAGTAATGTTGTCCACAGTTAATCTATTTGAGAGAACTCAACACCAAAATTATTCACCCCCACTGCACTTCTCATTTATAACGCTGTGGGTTACTTGTTAAGTGTATGAAATGATTCCAACAACTGGATTAATTAAATCATTTCTGACGAGAAATAGGTGTATTCTTCGCTCATATTTTAGCTACACTTTGCATCCATCGTTTCATGTAAAATATAACTTAGCTAAGCTGGTGATTGTATGAAACAATATATTATTTCATTCAACTCATTTGTGAAAAGGTACGTCAAGAACAAACCACTAAAGAAATGAGTTGGTCTAGATAAGATCATAATATTTTCAAAATTTAGAGTAACTGTGTCCATGTTATTGATATTAATTTAAATAACATACAATACACTAATTTCCTCAGTATGTATAATCTAACTTGTTTACGTAACTTTTGCTCATTGTGAGCGCATACAAATATACGTGTAAGATCGTTAAGATAGTAATATTTTTGGCCTATTGCTTCTTGGTCGTTCTTTCTAACACTATTGAGCAGTATAGTCAAGAAATTCAGAGGCATTAATTAGACAGGCCGATGTGTTTTTTTATTCGAACTATAAGCTTCTACAGTATTTTATATAATGTTACTACTAATTGGTATTAAGTTTTCTGCTTACTCTGGCTATCAGTATCTAATTACTAACATTCCACGCTAATAGTTATTTCCGTTTCCAGCACTTTAGTATATGTTTGTGTGTGTTCTGAAATTTTGTAACCCTTATGAATGGTTCTTTGTACTAGTTTATAATGAAAAGCAAGTATTGTGTTTGTCTAGGTCGCATACAAAATACTAAATTGGTGGCACATTCCTTAAATTGTACAGATATAAAAAAGCCACAACTTTATGGCAAACAGGATTGTTTGCATATAATAAGATAACAGGTTTTTATTACGATACATAAGTTAAAGTAACATATTCATAAATATTTATGTTTATTTACTTTTGTTTATAAATGTTTATAAACGTCGTAACTTATTCTTATGCACTAGTCACGGGGCATCTATTAAATTTAGCACTAAGCTTTTCAGTTGTATTGTAATTTGTTACGAGTTTTATTCTAAGCAAATAACATATCTGCTATTAAAATCTACATTATTCTGTATTTGTGTAATCTTTCTTTCAGGGTTCCATTGCTTATGTTTCACAAACAGCCTGGATACAACAGCAGTCACTACGGGAAAATATACGTTTTATCAGATCCACTGATATTCAATCGAATCCAGTTGCAGAGCAAATAGAAGATTTATGGTACAAAAATGTTATTTCAGCTTGTGCTCTTGAAACAGATATCGCTCATCTTCCAGCTGGTGATAAAACAGAGATCGGTGAGAAAGGCGTGAATCTATCCGGAGGCCAAAAACAACGTGTTAGCTTAGCTAGAGCTGTGTATCAGGTTAGTAATATTTACACATATACCTTATTCATTCGTGTTTGTTAGCTTTTGGATTTGTTTTTATATGAGAGGTAGTTCCCTGAATTCCGGTTAGAAGCGATTACCTGCCATGTCTAAGTATATCGAATGTAAAGCAGGCACCTACTAATAGCACTGGGTGGTGGTGGAGAATTGACTAAAGTTAGAGATATAAACCATTGAGTACAAACTCGAGTTGAATTTTAGGCACTCTACATGAGGCCTGAATGTTCTAGGTTTTACTCCTCAAGAAATTAATATGCACTGGTGAATAATAATACTGTACTAAGACGGAACAACTGTCCAGTTCTTGTTTCTCATTGGTTGTCTATCTAAAACCAATCTGATGTAAGTTACAAAGTTCATCAACTTCTTACACTTGGAATATTTTTCTTGGCCTGTAATACTATATCGGGATCATGTCGTTGGTAAACTGTGTCTGATAAATGAACAAAATCTTTTATTGGATCATTAATGCGCCTCTGGAGAGAGACCTATTACAATAAAGCTTAGTCTAAAGATTATAGATTTCAAACGGTATTGTTCAAGCAAATTCCAACAAAGCAAGTGCGTCTCTTAATTATTGGTTACTGATTTTCAGTAATTTTACTGTTCCACTCTTTTAGATTCTGTTATCTTCTAGTTATGTACTTTTATTGAGAAACGTCACCATTCCCCTATTGTTTTTTATTTATTAAGTCTACTGTATGTAATGATGTGACATGTGATAATTTAAATCGTCACATTATTATATTTAACTATCTCGTAAAGCTTTTGACAAAATATACTGATGCTTTATCGCATTGAGAGACAATGTAAGCATTTTAGCTCCCTCTAAATATACATTTTTTGCTCCAGGATTGGTCCGAATCAACAGTTAAGTTTTTTTTAGATTAAGGTAATTGAGCTCATCGACTCTTTTACTTTATTTTGGATATCTAATCAATCCTGATAGTTTAGTGTCAGTCAAGATTTCGACGTGGATTCAAGAAGCTTGCTTCAGTTTTGCCTACTTGCGTCACATATAACGTCGGTGTGATATACGTCTGTCAATCAGAGGACGTGTATACTGAACGGCAGTCCTTTCTGTTTCATTATATGGGTCTGGAACTCTTGAACACCCCTAAGTTACTAGTATTTGATCGTAGATCCCTTCAGTACATTATTTGCGTTTGTTACTACTATTAAGTGAGTAATGCTGAAGCTAGACAGAGATCTAGTAAAAGATGGCAAATCATCTGATAAGATTGTGGGTCTTCACTGACTGAAGTGATTTCGTCATGCCCAGTCACCGCTAGTTAGTATGATGTACATAATTGTTTGAAAGTAGACGGAAGTTGTGGGGGGGATTACATTTCGATATATGCCAACAATTTATATTAGATACTTGACAGCTGGTCACTGTAAATGCTTACGCATTGTTTCTACAGAACTAGGCGCACCTATCTTTAGCAATGGTGATGAAATATAGGAAAGCTTGCGAGTCTCTGCAGTTCGGGTTAGCCGAGTGTCACAACTCTCTGTTTTTTAACAAGCTCAACCTTGAAAATGCACCTAGATTGGAATAAGTCACTATTTCGTTCGATATATCTAGATTAAGGTTATATGTAACCAACCCAAATGCCATGACCTTTACAAGTACCTAAATGCTTACTATTTCTTATTTTATTTCGATGATTTATCATTTGAGATTAATATAGATTTAGACTTCTGTCAAGTTTGTTAATTTACCTCATATTTTGATAGTGCAGAAGCATTGGTTTGTTGCACTTTTGCACTGACCATTATTTTTCTAACTCCTTTCACATGCACTCATTATGGTATAATGAATTTGGCTGCATGAAATCGAAAAACGTTATCACGCATTTCACAGCTTGCATGTATATATGGGAAACAATTAAACCGAATATATATTTTAAAGTTCTCGTCAGGCTTTGCAATTACAAAGTGTTTATTCAGTACGACTGAATCATTGTGATTAATAGGATTATCAATAACAATAATATTGTATGAAACGGGATAAAATGTACATGAAAATGCTGTTTACAACTGTTATCACCCTGTGTGCAGTGAAAGCTGTGTGAAGGGAAGGAATTGAACGTTAGGTTTTTATATGCACAATTCTAGTCAGTAAATTCTAATGGCATGTGCCTGATTCGTGCTAGGTACGACTAACTAGCAGGCGCCTACCTGTCAAGAAGTAAGTAAAAACTTGAAGGTAATTGGGCATAATTTGGTTGATCATGTTGACGACTTATCGTATGCTATCTAATCTTAACGAGGAAATAATAGTAAAAAACTTACAAGAGAAAGGGTTACTTCATAGGATCTCCTTATGGTCAATAAATGAATCTGGAAAAATGTTCACAAAGCGATTTATTTTCATGTTTAACTGTCGTGTATCTATGGACAGTGTAGGTAGAATTATGGAGATTGACGAATGGAGATTCGAGCAAGACTTTTGCATTCAAACAGAATGGGTTAACAATTTAGACGTACTCAGCGACCCGACCGTAGCTGCTACCTTGACGTGGTAGTCGGGCTTGTCTATCATGATGACCCAACAGAGCTATATTGGCTGGAACGCATGTTCCTTTAGGTCCTACCATGCCAAGCAGATCTGTTGGAGAGCGTTAAGATTAAGAGCAGCAGCCTTATATCTGAGAGCGAAGTCGTACTGCCGATTGCAGTTGAGTGTGACAGCAGTAAGGTGTTTTCCTCAGATAACCAGCATCTGCAGCGATGCTGCCTTTTCGCCAAGAAAGGCAGGGGTTAGAAAAGGTCGATTCTAAAAATGCCACATCTCACCTTACTCCACGGATTCCCGTCCTCAGCGGTAACGCCTTCTAAAAAACGGAGCTAACACTTCGAAAACTTCCCATAACAAGGTCGTGCGTAACCGGCCTCAAGCAGTTGTCCCGTGGGCTCTGTGATCGCGCTCACAGGTCACTATGACCAGTACTAACCCAGTTTCTTTTTCAGGTACCTCAAAAAGTAATGTCCTTTCGTGGTGTAGGTAGTCAGTAAGTGGCAACCGCCCTCATACCTCAAACAGCATACGAGATCATTTTGTTCGAGGTCAAATCCCACCATCAACTCTTAATAACTCTCTTACTCCCGCGATTAACCCGTTTAGCCTAACTTTATCACCTCACTCCTCTTATGCTAATGGTTCGAGTTCACGAAACGTTATTCCTGGTCTCTTGAAACCTCGCAGTAAACTACATATAGGAGCTTTTAACGTTCGAACCTTAGGCTAAATAGGACAACAAGCCTCCTTAGCTATGACTGTAGATTCCAGCTCCATCGATGTCTTCTGCGTCTCTGAAACACGTATACAGGATCCAAGTACAGTCATTCGCTTTACCTCACCTTGTCGAAATAAAGAACCGACCTGGTTCACCTTTCGTGTTCCCGGAGACCCCATCGCTACCACACGAGGCCTTGCTAGTGTAGGTATAGCACTAAGTTCAAAAGCTGACCGGACTCTCTTTGACTGGGTTCCAATAGACAGTCGCTTGTGCGCTGTTCGTCTAAACGGGACGGTAAGAATCCGGAAAGATAGAGACATACGCCGTTTTCCCTTTGTTGTCTCTGCCTAAGCTCCCACTGATTGCAGCTCAGATGAAGTAAAATGTGAATTTTGCAGAGACCTTTCTAACCTCCTTCGTAAAGCTAAGCGCACTAATGTAGTGATAATGGCTGGTGATTTTAATGCCCAAGTAAGAAGACTAAGGGAAACCGAAAGGAACCTAGGTGGATCCTCAGGTGTCGAGGCTCAACGAACAGATAATGGCGATCGTTTATTACATCAGTTGACATGGCGACTCTCCACAACCACCTCGATGGTGGACTCAAATAGACCACATTGCTATCAGTCATTGTTAGAGAGGTTCGTTAGAAGACTGCCGCTCATTCTAGAACACATGTTTAGACTTATATCATACGTTAGTACGAGTGCATATTAGTCTGCATCTCACTGGACGTAAAAGATCCACGACAAGGATCCCTCTCAGAGTTCAGTCTAATGATGAAAATGTCGTGAATACATTTCAGGAACAACTAGAAAACCAATTAGCTGTACTGATCCCGAGTCAGCTTGGAATGACATTCAAAAAGTTGTTGAGACAGCAGTAATATCTATTAGTAAACTAAACCAAAATGTTAAGAAAATTCTGTGGATTTCAGCTACATCTACTGAACTGATAGATGCTCGGCAACACATCCCGTCTGGTTCTGAACACGATAAGGAGCGAAGGCAACTAAAATATCTGGTTAAAAGCTTACATAATGATCGTGAGCAGTGAAGGGTGGCGAAAGCTAAAGAGATGGGAAAGGCAATGGCAATAGGTAACAGTAGGCAACTGTCCAGACTTATCAAGGAAACGGGTATCAGAAATCCAACTGTAAGTTAAACTATCTCAGAAAAAGATGGGACCATTATTCGCCATCAATCCATAAAATAAGACCAATAGGCAGAACACTTTAGGGAACAGTTCAACTGGCCCTTGGCCTCATTCCAGTTGCCCACCATTCCCTAGCAATCTGAATAGCAAATTAATATTGGTCCCCCCCAAGTCTTAGTGAGGTTGAGAAGGTTATAGGGAATCTAAAGCCAGGGAAAGTAGCAGGACCTGATGGATTAACCCCTGAGATATCTAAGGATGGTGGTCCAGTTTTACCAACGAGATTACCCAGGATCTTGGCTAGAATCTGGGAACTGGATGTAATCTCATCCGACTGGTCTCGAAAACTAATCGTCCCAATCTAAAAGAAAGGACAGAAATCCTCTTGTGACAATTACGGAGGAATCATTTTAACGAATATAGTGTCCAAAATATTGGCTTCAATAATACTTCGACGTCTAACTAATGATCATGAAGAACAAACTCGAGAAAACCAAGGTTGTTTCAGACCTGAACGTGGTTGTATAGACCAAATATTCACACTTCGGCAGGTTCTGGAACATAGGCACACTTTTAGACTCCCAACGATAGTTGTATTCCTTGACCTTAAGGCGGCGTTTGACTCTATCGATTGTAAGGTTATGTAGCAATGTCTGTTATTGAAAGGTGTACCAGTGAAGTACATTAACCTTATACAAGCTCTCTACTTGAACACCGCATGTCGCGTCAGGGCTCATGGCAGATTGTTGTCGATACTGATTACCCCAGGTGGTGTTCGTCAAGGTTGTCCGCTTTCCCCACTTTTATTTAATTTTATCACTGACATACTTTTAGAGTTAACACTGTCGTCGTCTGGCTTCTCTGGGGTTGATCTCCTCTTAGGAGATAAACTTGTTGACTTAAAATATGCGGATGATATAGTTCTTTTAGGTTAAGGCGCTGATTAAATCTCTTGACTACCTTAAACTTGAATGTAAGTATGATTGGGATGCGATTCTCTCCATCTGAATACAAAATAATGCTCCAGGATTGGCTTGATTCGTCACCGAAGTTAGTGATAGGGAGTGAAGCAGTTGAATGTGTTAACCACTTTATTTTTCTTGGGAGCCCCATCAGTCCTGACCGTCTGGTGTCTGCTGAAATCTCGGCTCGTATACATAAGGCCCGATTGACTTTTGCCAGTTTGCGTCACTTGTGGCTCAGGAGAAACATCCGTCTGTCGACCGAAGGACGCGTTTACTGCGCAGTAGTTAGATCCGTTTTACTTTATGGATGTGAAACATGGCCATTAAGGATAGAGGATATTCGTAGGCTCCTAGTATTCGATCATAGAAGTATTGTCCATGTTTGTTGGGACCACCTAGTAAGCAATACGTGGGTTTGGTATAGAGTACAAATTAAATACGGTAAGTATATTGATGAAGTAGTGACTCTTTATCAGCTGAGTCGGTTAGGACATGTGTTACGTATGCCTGACCATCGCCTACCTAAACGACCAATGCTGTCTGGTGTGGGAGTAGGCTGGAAGAAAGCTAGGGGCGGCCAAACCAAAACATGGCACCAGTCCATGAAGTAATTGATAGATGGGCTGTGCCGTGTTAATAAGTGCAGACTACCTGTTTGGGGTCCGCGTAATGATCGTAACCAATGGTTGGAGACTTTAGGTGATATGGCTCAAAATCGTTGGCAATGGTGCAGGTGCATCCACTTCTTGTCTTCCTCCAAATTCTAAGTTTCTGAACTTATCATGATTTTCTCTTTACTGATTCATATTTTCTGAAATCTTATCTTTGATCTCTACTCCTTTCTATTAATAATAACTTTGTTACTACCTCCCCTACTCTAGGATTTGATCCGATAATTTAGTCTCTATCTTTTATTTGGGGCATGGCAACTTGAACTGATGTACTCATGTATCAAGTTCTACGTTGTAACTGACTGACTAACAGCGAGTTGTCGTTGACTGGTATGACTTCTTAGATTCTTCTGCGAGAGTTTATACAAATAAATCGCTGTTCAGTTTGGGAAACTTCTTTTACAAGTATAAAGACAATAAACGTAATCTCTTTCGTTATGTGCTTTCTGATTGATTAAATCCGCAACAACCTTTCAAGAGTTGCTTCAACTCAGTACTAGTTCTTTAGACCTGCCAAACAATTGAATTTATAAATGTGGTCGAACTCAGTAGCTTATCCTCAACTTATATCGGAATTATACAGTGTATATTAAATACGATTAGTGTAGAAGCATAAAATGTTTTACTTGTAATTTCGTTTATGTTGGTTGTTAATATTTCTTCAATCAAATCTCTCTTGAAGGTGTGTGAAATATAGTTTCATCTTATAAAGTATTGTTGATCGGTTCCGTGATCGTACTTTTGTTGTGATTACTATAAAAATTTTTCTAAAAATAACCATCTTTTGACAAGTTATTTATTACTATTACCACCATTCCCAACATCATCTATTAAAATTGACCAAAGTTCGGTTTCTTGGCGGTATCGAGGTTGCAGAACCCTACACTAAGGTTAAACAACTATCCAATGCTTCTTGCTTTTCATTGATATTGAACCAAGATTGATCTGTGACGAATACAAACAACGATTTTGTACGGATTATCAAAAGCCAACTATTTAAATGCAGTGTGGCCTAACTTGTGCTCTGATAATTATCACGTGTTTATTAAAAGAGTATTCACGATATTCTCATTTCATTTCGGAGTGATGTAACATTTTTCGGTCGCCAAATCTCCCAAAACAGTTTTGTCACGTTTTTTGACATGAATACTGTCCCAACTTGATGGTTAATGTGTGTAAGTCGTTAGGTCTGATGATGCTGGGAGTTTGACTTCATACCAAATTTCTGCAGTTTTCATGTTGAAACCTTAACCATTTAAGGGGTGTAGTTAAATCTGTACGACTTTCCCAGACTAATGTACTAGTTGTTATATTCTTCGTAATATTTCATCCTACATTCCAATCTTTCTTGAAACCAGTTATTTTATGTTTGACTTATACTTTGCTAGTATGGTTGTATATTTTCCATTATTTCACTTTGGATTTTTTATGTTCAAAAACAGCGTTCAGATATATATCTGCTAGACGATCCATTGTCAGCGGTTGACACACATGTTGGTAAACATTTATTCGACGAAGTTTTAGGTCCAAATGGTCTCTTAAAAGATAAAACTCGAGTCATTACAACTAATTCATTTCATTGGTTGTCTTCTGCTAATTGGATTATTGTTCTTAATACCAATGGTCAGATCACTCAATCTGGAACATTTGACGTAAGTAAATTGAAACTGCCATGTTTGTATTTTCATTGTATCCTCACGGTAGTTGTTCAAATGTTAGCAGTATATTACCAAACGATGTAGCTTCGTATCTACCTTAGTTCTGTCAAGGATGTTAATTAAAAAGCATCTGTTACTACTAAGTGATCTGTTAGTTATCAACATAGATTGTTCTCAACTTATCTAACTGTTCTACTGAGTGATGTGAATTTAAATCCTTAGTTCAGTATCACATTTTAGAGCTTCCTATTAATGATCCTGGAATCTTGATTGACAATCCTCAATATCTTTGTTACGCGTCTATCGAAGGATTAACTTAATTTATATTGTCTGTTTCTCTAAATTACTCAGAGGCTCATGATTTTGATTGTTATTCATATATTATAACTCTGGCTGTCAGTGTTTAAATTGGTGATTTCATGAAACTGTTTATTCACAAAAGCTCGTGATTGTTTCTTCCCATATTAAGAACACTAAGAATATTTTATTATTGTTACATACTTGTAGTATGCTTTTACAACGTGATCTTTCATTCTTTTATCTTGCTGTCGTTTTTCCGAAATTGGTTGACGTGCTATGTGATAAGTACCGATGCTCAACCGTTCTGTTGCTTACTGTTATATCGACTGACTGATTGACTAAAATTCAGTCATTTTTGACAATAAAAAAGGTATCAAGATTTTGTATATATAAATATATATATATATATGTATACTACATTCATTGTAATTTTTAACAGCTTCGAAACCTATTGATTCTCTTTGTTTAGTTCTAGTGTTATTTTAATTTTCTAATACTCTGCGTGTTGTAGGAGAGATTATACTACATGAATACTCGCTTACTTTATCAATCTAATGTTTAGTGTTGCCTTGTTTTCCATGTTAAGATTTCAGTATTTGTACGTCATGATAAGATTTACATACTAAGAGGTTTATTCTGTCCGCTTGCCAAAAAATCGTATTGATATCATTGGTAGTCTGGTGATTTAACTAACCTCACTAGCTCCAAAAATATTTGTATTTCTAATGTATGGCGTTATGAAGAATTCTTCCTCTTACCATTTCGTATTTTTAGGAGGTCGTAAATAGTAATTCTACCCACTTTACTGATTACTTTAAATTTCTCGAGGAAAACAAAGTGGATGACAATGAGAGTAAGTTACTGTGTAGCTCCTTCGTCTTTATATTCACGAGTCCGACTAATTGACCTTTATTATTGTTATCCATACGATTTATAATGAATATATTGGATGCATTTATTTTTTAAAATTCTATCTTCTCTAGGTATAAATACGTTAATTTAGTTAGGTGTTGCACTCATTCACAAGTTAAACATTTTGATGAACTATTAAGTCGTATTCTACTAGTCGGTACATATTCTGTTGTTTTTGTGTGTGATTGATTGATCTCCTTTGGGTAACTTTACAGACGAGGGAGCAATGGATATCTGGACAGCTATAAGACTAAGCAGTGCACACCAACCCCTCCAAGGTCCGAACATAGAACCTTCTGGTCTGACTTTGAACGCCTAACTGTCACTATCACTAGATCTGTGTCTGTTAGTGGGATTTCCTTTTCATATTTGCTTTATTTACTGTAATCAATGCTTGAATTACGAAGATTTAGCACCTTGAATCAATGTAGGAACTCAATGCTAATCGAAAAATGAAATCAGCGACATCATATGGTCGAACAGACATTGTTTACGAAAGAGAATTATGAATTCAGAGTCCCGAAAGAATTGAGATTAGAAAGAAGACTAACTGGAAGAATGGCATACTTATATACAGAATGTTAAAGAGAAAGTTAACAAAGTCTTAAATTGCTTGTATCTTCTTGTTGATATTAATAAGGACTAAATCTAATTTGTCTTTTCTATCATATGTGCATCCTCGGCGAATTGTCTCAATATAATGTTAATTTAGAAGTATAATTAGAGTTGGATTATATATGTCCGATAGAATCAAGTTGCATCCAGCCAATGCGTCCCAAATAGGATGTAATAAGCTTTCTGGTTTCCTCTTGCAAGCTTCAATCCAACTTTTAAATAAGTATTATTAAACATCATAAATTAGTGGACATTACGGGTTTTGTAGATCACTTATGTGTTAATGAAATTGTTATCTGTATATTACATGTCAGTTATATCAGTTAAATTATATTCAGTATTTGTTTGTAAGTGTTTCTTCTAACACAACTCAATAAATTAATTTAGTTTTCTAAAAATAAATCTTGACTGAAACTATTTTTCTTAGGAGGGGGGAGGGGAAGCGTAATTTTATTACCTGTGAGCTGCAGAAGTCTTTTACAGATGTTCCTCATAAAAATTTAAAAGCTCGGGATATTTAAAAGTGTTTTATAATAGTAAACACAGTCTTTACTCCTCCCTTTCACAGTTTAAATCATAAGCTCATACCTTGTTCTACTTATATAGCAGAAATTACCAATAGGTTATATCATTGGCTAGTCAAGGATTTGTGTTATGCTTAGAATTCCGTTTCTGGTTCTCATGACTTTATTAAATAGTTTTTCGATTGTACTTCTAATTTAAATTGTTCTATTTCTTTTATACATTACACTCTATTGCTTTTATTTCTTTCAGTTTCAGTGAATGTGGACCGAGAAAGGCCTAGAAAGATTTCGTTTGGAAATCGTTCTAACCGGTCGTCTAGTGTAGTTGTTGTGAGTGTTATATGAGTACCTTCTTTCCATTTGTTTCACTCATTTTACAGTATATTATGATTGGATTTTCTTGTTTCTTTCATCTGTAATAAAACTACTATTGATAATAATATATATTTTGCTCATATATTATTATTAGTACTAGTGCTTTGTCACTAGTCAATACAATTATGAATGTAAGATGGGTATTTAGAGTTATGGTCTACCTAATTGAAACCTACGCTTTCGTTATCTTCATGAACAAAATAATGTCAAATGTTTGATACCTAAATTAGTTTCGCCGATTACTTGCTTAGATATCAATGTTTCCTTTAATTATCGTGAAAATTCACTAACCATAAACATTTCACACCTATTACTAATCCATTGAATCCTTTTTCTACAACATTAACGGTAGTTTACAGATATCCTGGTATGTGTTAGGATCATTGTGTTATAGTGAATAATTGAGTTAATGCCGTGATTGTGTAATGTGTGAGTGTATTTTCGATTAGACCAATCACCGCACTTTAGGTGTAGCATGAACGATGATGTGCAATTATTCTGAATTATTTGATGAGATTCATGAGTATAAATGATTGATAATGTCTACCGTCTACTTTTAAAGTTATGCGTGTAGTATTACAAAAGATCCTGCTTTTGTAAAATTAGATTGTAGTCAGCGGTAGAAAGCAAGACGTACCTTTTACATTGTGTGGATCTTATCAACTGGATGTACCTGGGTTCTGGAGCTTTTGTGTACATACAGAGGATTGAACTCACATCCTATTGCTCTGGATGCTTAATATGTTATCGGTTAAAACAGCTAATTCATATATATATATATATATATATATATAATATTTCACTAGTTAACATTTGATTACTTCCAATAATTTTATCTGATTGAATACTACATGAATCTTATAGCGTAATATATCTTCTTCGTTAATCTTCTTGTGTAGCCTCCTAGTTCACCTAGTTTATTCACAATGTTGTCTAGAAGTTCACCGATAAATGTAGCAAAAAAATTATCACTAGAAACTCCTAATTCATTTTCAAGGTTCGACTGTTTTTCTGCTAATATTACTTCTACTCAGAATTTAATACAGGACAAAGATGACCACCAGGTGAGATTTATTTTGTTTAGTTTTCATTCATCCTATCTATAGGATAAAGTCTAATGATGCTTCTGTTACGGTGACTCTATATTATTGTATGCGGTAACCGTAACCCTCGATACATTTGGGCTCGTCACGGTCTCTGATTTCAAGCTTTGATAACGAATTCCACAGCTTCCTTTCCCTTGTAACCTCGGAGAACAAAATAGGAATATGTTTATCATTTCTATATGTGGTAATTTCTTGAACTTTATTAACTTAAGTTAGTTACATATCATCTGAATAACTAATCGCTTTTAAGGCGTATTCATAGATTTAGTACTGAAACTGAATGAAATACAAATTTTAAATTATCTACTGCTACGGTCCTTCATATATGTACTGAAGCGAAAAAATAATAAAGTAGAAAAATGCTAATCATAAGAAACCATCGATAAGACAGTTACTTATTAATTCTAGCCGTACGTGATTTATACATTGGTATAATAATGAGATTTGGGTGAATACTAATTTTATTACTGAATACTTTCATTCAGGCTCTTCTTTTATTACCACTTCATCATTACATATGTCAAAAGTATTTTATTTGGTGTTGTTTATCTTGATGCACCGTTAAAAATGATTGGGATTTTGTTTTCTCTCACCTGCATAATTTAATCTTCAAATTTCTATTGTCTGCCTAGATAATTTAATCAGTGTAAACATTACACTTATGGGGAGCTGCTAGTGATCCTGCATAGTAAAAGTAGGGAAAATATGTATAGAACATGCAACTCAAATATCACAATGTTGAAACCACGTTTTTGAGCTATAAATTATTTTTGCTCTCTTGAATGTCCGTATATATATATATATATATATATATATATATATATTGCTCTGTAGTTTTAACATGTTAAATCTTTATTGACTAATCCTAGATATTTACTTTTAGGGAGCTCGGTTTCACCATATGTGCTTCAATTTAGCCAACTGTGTATATTAGTTTTGACTATCTGCTTAGTACACAAGCTTAAACAAGGCAGTTGATTGTCATATTTATTTTAAATTTCATTTTATGAACATACATAGGCTTGACTTTTCACATTCCTAAAATGTGCAATAATTGTGGCTTCCAGAAATATTTACTGATTATTATCGAATTATGTTACTGTTACTGATTGTTTATGAATCTTTCCTTGTTTTCCTTTGTTTCCCACTTTCGTATGGTATTTTCCCTTAAAAATTCCGAAGGTTTTCGGTACAAATGAAGTAATAGACGACTTGATTGACTTTCGTCCTGAACAGGAGATGACTCACCGTCGTCCTTCAACTAACTCATTTATTGCAAATCCAACTAACAGTACTTCAGTATGTGTTAATTCTGATAGTGACGATCTCGAACTTGGCAAATTCATGACTGATGAAGAAGTTATTCACGGCCACGTGTCGTGGTCAACTTACTGGCAGTATCTTGTTGCTCGTGGCATATCTGTAACTTGTATCAGTATTCTATCTTACGCAGGATTTTTAGGTATTCAGGTGAGCTTCTGTTCGTTCTTTGACATGAATTTCACTGTTTATTAGGCTGTTGATCATTCTGTTGTTTATCTGACATAAGCTAGATAATTGTTGAAAACCAGGAGGTATTGAACAACTGTCCGTCCCTTGTGTACTACTCCTAATAATCGTATACTCACTAGTAACTTGTATCAACCTAAGCCTCCAGAAGATTTAGAGTTTATGACTAGTAAAGTTCAACTACATCGAGTGCTAGTCACGTGTGATGGTTGTGCGGTGTCACGAATGGACTAGACTTAGGAATGTGTCAGTTGAATTCTATCTAAGTTGTTGGAATGTTATGCACTTGCAATGAGGTCCATAGGTCTCGTGTCTCATCCTTGTAAAAGGGTCCGAAAAAAGGCAGATATAGATGCTCAGTGCTTTTTTACTTCCTAGGTAAAGTTGTTTTCTGATGTTAACTAGATTTCGAACCGTCTTTAGTAATAATATTGATTTTCTAATTCTTTATAAACTAAAGATTTATAATTCCGTAGAGCGGCCTCCTGTAATCTCAATTTTCACCGTTATAAATAATGAGATTTGAATAGTTCGGTGATAGATTTCGTGACAGTGATACTAAATTAAATAAGTTTGCTTCTCATGAGTGGCATTAATTTCTTTAAGACTTCAGATTAGAGCTGCTGAGGAGTGTCATAAAACACACTTACCTAAGTCTATGACATCCTGCTAATTCTCTCCAAAATCTAAACATCAAATGAAGAATACAAATCAATCATATGAATATGAAGGAAGACATTCAATGATTTCACTCCCCATAAATTCAATTTTTATGGTATCGTAAAAGTCGAAGAGTAAACTGTGCATGAATGCTTGTAGTAACTCATGTGTTTTAAGGCTGTTTACCGAAGATGTTACTAATGCGTAATTTACTCGTAATGAATTATCTAAGGCTAGGTTTTGAGAAACTTTAGTTTAGTTTCTACGCAACTTTTAGAAGGCTGTTTTCCAAACTTTAAAATATTCCCTAAATCAAATATCGTGATTGTGTTAGCACCCTTTATAACCTGTTTTCATAATTTAAGGTTAACATAAATTATTACTGTGAATTGTTTTTCAGGCATTTTGTAGTTATTGGTTACAATGGTTTGCTGATGATAAACAACTGATTGAAGCTGAGCAAGCTTTTCAAAATGCTACTAATGAAACCGCTCGTCGAATATTGATAGAGCAGATTAAAGATAGAATATTATATTACGTTGTTGGGTATGCATGGGCTGGTTTAGGTCAAACAGTGCTAATCCTATTATTTGCTCTACTGAATACCTATTCCAGTGTTAGATCTTCGAATGTAAGCAACTTCTTTTTGAATATCTCTTAGTTAGTTCCTCTGTTTATATAATTTTATTACTGTTATTACGTTTATTTAATTTTTAAAAGTTAACACGATGGTAAAGTGTAGTACAATAGGTCACAGTGATTGCTTTTATTCACTATTAGCAGACAGCAGATTTCTCTGTCTCCATACTCATGTAATTTCACCTAATAATGTTATATCAAAACAAAAAATTTAATTGGGTAATACTCTTTCCTGTTGAATGAACTAGTGCTTGGAAATGTTAGTCAACGGGTTTTTAATGAAGTCGTATTTTGGTTCTAATGATACTTAAAGCTTATACATTTAAATCATCATAATCCTATGATCTCACACTTATGCGTATTGGTCCAAGTTGCCACATCGTTCATCAACAGAATGTGAGAGTGGAAATTAAAAACTGTAAGTGAACATAACTTAAGTATAAGTGTTTTAACTTCACAGGACGAAATAAAATTGTGGAATGAAGCCTTAGAAATGACACTTAACTAACATTTAAACGGAAGCTAGAGACTAGATACAATTGTGACCTATTTTACTCTATCACATAGTGTCTCGAACCTTTCGAATATTCCACGTTTCAGGATTTGCCATCAGTATCTAAAAGCTGTAATTTAAGGTTATGTATATCTCAGAAACAGAACTTTTTAATTACTGACGTATTTGGAAGATGCCGGTTGATTGTATGAGACGTCTTAATTAACTCGTCATTACATCTTAATAAATGCCTAATCATCAGGATGAAGATAATGTTCCGATACCGTCGATAATGTTAAAAAGCGACTTCAATAAAGGAATTCTTATTTTTGCATCATGTTTCGATTCTTTCTAACCCTAAATGTGTAGGATTGGGTTTTTTGTATGTTCCAATTGATGTATGTACCTATGTTGAATTTTACCTTCCACTCTTCTTGGGGATGCTGGATCTCCAGAAATCACCTTGTAAACCTATTATTTGTAAAAATCTGAATTCTCCATTTTTGCACCAAAACGCTTTTCATTACCTTCAGTTTGTGTATACCGTCTCATAAGACGTTTATCCTAACTGGTTCACTCTCTCTTTTAATGTGCTATTTTTGTAATGTTTTCTTCATGGACACTTTCATATACGCTTGAGTTGTGTAGTTTGATTATTCATCTTACTAGGTGCTTGTGAGATTATCTTTTCCCACTCATGTTAGACTTAGCTTCTCTAGTTAGCTGTAACAGGCTGCTTATAATTAGGAATGGCTTTGTTCTGTGTTAGCTGCTTTGGAAGTCGTTGGTCACTATTTTTGGTATCGGTTTATTACTTTTTTCTGGAACAAAGCAGGTCTATATATGTACATACTTCTTTAAATGGTCATTAGTTCGATATATTTAGTTCAACGCATCCTTAGTGAAATATGATTTTTTCATAATATGTTCACGAGCCTCGCTGAACACTGGTTATATTAGAGTTTAGTAGAATTAGTTTGAATTGAATGAGTATTACACTGGAAAAATATCTATTTTGGCATGCATACAATTTACATTTTGATTTTTTGTTATAAATATTTTATCGTGTTGCTTTGCACTTAAATTTTGACTATGACTAATAAACAACTATTTCTCTACTATCTCTATTACAGTTATTACATCATCAGCTCTTATCAAAAGTTCTTCACGCTCCTGCTAGTTTCTTTGACCATACACCTTTAGGTCGTATATTGAATCGATTCAGCAATGATGTTGACAATTTAGATCATACTATACCAAATGCATTTAGTGATACAATCGGCTGTACTGGAGATGTCATTATTTCTCTAGTGATCATTACAATTTCTCTGCGTCCATTTGGTATAGGATTGGCTGTGATCATCCCTGTATTCACATTCTGTATAACTGTGCTAATGTTTTATTTGCCTTGTGTTAGACAAACACGTCGATTGGATGCAACTACTCGTTCACCACTTTTAACGAATTATAGTGAAACTGCAGCCTCATCTCTAGGTGTAACTGTTGTTCGAGCATTCAAACGTGATAAAGAATTTATTGCTAAATCGGATCAATTAATTGATGCTAATGGGGTGTTTGAATATGTTCGCTATGTTGCTAATCGATGGTTAGATGTTTATTTAAATGTTAGTTTCCCTCCCTCGTTTAATTATCATAAATAAATATTGTAAATTTACACCCTAAGCTTTGTTTATACTTTCATTTCAAACATGGTTCTTTATTAATGATGCATAACAATGAATTCATCCATGGTTTTAAAAAATTTATCGTGATGACCTGACTTCGTCTGTTAAATCAGTGGCAAAGAATTTTGTCAGTGAAACAGACGTCATCAATAAGTGATAGTCGCTCTAAATTGAGAATCTAATGAAGTTTGAAATATAGTTTCCTTGATAATGATTCAATGGTTTAGGCGTAGAGCCCTCACTGCGGGACATGTTTTAAGGTTCAATCCCTGTGGAGCCATATGTTCATGTTACTAAGGAGCTCTATTGTCGGATGGAACAGTGGTAAATTACTACCATCTGAAGTTAGCCGCTGCCGAGGGGTAAATTCACCTCCACATCTAACCAGCTAAACGATAGATAGTATATTCATTAAATTATGGTTTCATTTTCTCGGATTATGCTTAAAGATTTGATGAATTACTTCCTATCTTTGCCGAAAGTTGGTTCTATTTTCACTTAGCTTTAGAAAAATCAAGTAGCTATGGTAACTATTATTCCATAGTAGATAGTGTCAACTTCATAAATTAAGATTGTTTAAAACAAATGTACGCATCTTTTACTTTTCGGTAAGGATGACCTAATTTGTGGGAAGACTTTGTGAATTAACGTTACCAGGTTTCATTGTATTTTTAAAGTTCATTATTTGGCTAATTTCTTCCACACAAGTAACTAAAGGGATAATTTTCTGTTCTAGGATTATTTTGAAGTGTGACGCATGACTATTAAAATCTCTTGGAATTACTACCAATATTCTTACTTCTTCTTTGATTTCGACTAAGCATTTATGTACAAAGTAGAACTAAACAACTATACTTTTTAGGGTTTTTGGAATGGAACTAACCAGTATCGTATACTTAACCACTAGCTTTATCTATTAGATGAAATTCATGCAGATCCATTCAACTAGTATAATACAAATTTTTTAAATGCTGTATTTCACGTTAAAAGTATTCTAGCAACCATTGAGTTCAGTTACAACTAAAAGTCTATTATATAACCTCATGAAACATTCATATCGGTACATCTGTAGTGTTCGCTGGTAATTTGGATTATTATAGGGTATACGCATTTTATTTTATTACACAAAACTTCCATTAATTACTAGAGCACATTAATTGATTATTTCTGGATGTCTTGTTTAAATTTCTGGTATAGTTTAAACCTTTCAATTCTTAATTATTAGATGAAGGCGGACACTTTCAGCTTAGGTTATTTCTTTTAGTAGTTTTGTATTCGCTGAGGTAGTTGTGAAGCCTTTCATGACTTGCTATCCATGCATGTTGAAGTGAGATTTTTATTCACGCTGGAAACTCTAAATTAATACTTTCTGATTGTCTTGTTTGTGGTTGTTTGTCTTCATTTATTCCTACGTTTATGTCAACTTTCGCCATCTGATTATTGATTTCCATTTTTGTTAACCCTTTTTTTATTCAGCTGTCTTGTGGTTTAATGGTATTTGCATGTGCCATAATTTTGGCCACTTTCCGATCAAAAATATCACCTGGTATCGGTGGTTTAATCATAGTGTATGCACTGCAAGTTTTTGACTCTATGACATGGGTTATTAAACAGCTATCTCAGTTAGAAACAAGTTCTGTTTCATTGGAAAGAATCTGTGAATATATTCGGGTAAGTATTTCTACTTTGTAAATATTGATTTTCTATTTATCTATTAACTATGGAAATTAATTCACAACTTATTCATTCTTCACAGGGAATTATTCGTTTTTATTAACCTGGGGATTATTTAAAACGTAGTATGAGGTTATTGCCCACACTGTGAAAGGGTGAGGCTATTTGGTCATTATTCATTTATTTAGTGAGGAAGTTTTCTATGTTAGGACATAATTTTCATTAAAAATTTAGTTTCAGGAATTTGAAATTACTTTCTACAGTTTGTTATAAACATTCACTAAGTTGAAATTTTTAATGAAAATTGTGCTAAAATATACAATACCCACTCACAAAATGAACAAATGTTGACTAAGACTGTTAAGTTTAACAAGCTTAGGGAATCTTGAGAACATTGCAAACAACCTTAAACGAAAAAAATGCATCAGTTTCTTTTGAAACAGGAACTATCAGTCCACCATATATTAATTAGTTAGGTGAACTATTTTTCAAACCATCGACAGGTTAATAAGTATTAGTCTATATTATTATTACATAGTTAATTTACGTACGTGGTCAAATTTTTGTATTTCTTAATTTAAACATTAAATTTAGCAGAGATGGGCACCAAAAACGTTTACACTACATAATTAGAAATACAATATTATGAGGAATAAAAGATAGAGGGTGATTACAATCCTAAGGTATGATTGCCATAACAAGGAGGAAATTATATAGATACATATATGCTCTTCCGAAAGAAATACAACCAATAAATGCCATCTCATTAGTGCTTTAATCAAAATCGTTTGGTGCTAATAGTAGATTGATCACATCAGTCGCATTACTACCCAGATATGTGGATTTTTGACTGTCTCTAACGGTTCACTATTAATCGTAAGGGCAGGTATAAACTAGTGCTAGTCTTTTTTAAGTGATTTTTATTTGGAAGGTGCGGATTACAGGGCAACCCTTATTTTTTTATTTACTTGGTCAATTTTTTGTTATATAATTAACATTCCAGCCACTTACGTTATACATCATTCATTTAAATCACTATGTTCTCGCTTTTTCGGGCAATTGTCGTAATCATTGATTCGAGACGTTAGGTTATATGGCTCAGAATTAACCTTAGCTGTTCAGGTGCACCTGTTACTTGTTTACTTTAGATAGTGTTCCTTAAAACTACATTATACTGTTGGTTTAGTGATTTAGCTCTTTCTCTTCGAATATTATTTTCTACGTAATCTTTTTTTAATGTCACTGATTCTACGGTTACTGTTATTACCTCTATTGCTTTAGGTGTTATTCCACTGTTCTGGTTTGGACTGGTAATTTGGCTCAATGCATATTAATTCTAAGCACCAAGTTTATTATGACTATTAGATTAGCGTATTCACCTTAAAGTTGATTTTCGACTTTTCCCCAAATATTTCATATTTTTGCCAAATTCGAATTTATTATGTATTCCGTTTTTAAATCATCCATTCGAAAATAGATTTATAGGTCTACCGTTTCATTTCTTTTAGTTCTATTGTAATGTAGTTTTTTTAAAATATATTATGCACTTATCTAAATTGTTAGTACATTTCGACCGTAGAAGATCGATTGTAACATCCATTCGTGCTCACATGTGCTATATTTTGATTTGTGTAGTGTTGAATCAATAAATTGTCTACTCGTTTATACCTTAGTTAGGGGACTAATAAGTAGTTAAAGATGTCATGATTAAAATTTGAATTTAATGCGTGAAGGAGTTTATGTTCATCGTTATGACTGTAATAAGAGTTTATGGTACGCTTGGACATTTGATTTTTTTGTCAAATTTATTTGCACACATTTTAAACATAGTGCTACATTTTAGGTTGAACAAGAAGCTGATTGGGATCATGGAGCGGATAGTCCTCCTCCAGTTGATTGGCCAAAACCATGCTGTGAAATTACATTCAACAAAGCTACTATTCTGTATCATTCACCTTCAAGAAACAAAGGACCTGATAATTGTGACTTATCAATAAATCAAAAACATTTATCGAATTCTGGACGATTGGTTACAGCGCTTAAATCTATTGATCTTAAATTAAGTGGTAATCCACAAGAACGTCGTATAGGAATTGTTGGTCGTACGGGAGCGGGGAAATCATCCTTAGCATCTAGTATTTTCCGTTTGGTCGAACCTACGATATTAGAAGAAGATAGATCAGAAATACATAGAATGTCTAAATGTGGTCCAATTATTGTTGATGGAGTTGATTTATCACGTATTGGCCTTCATGAACTGAGATCTCGATTTAGTATTCTTCCACAGGTATGAATTGAAGCTGACGTACGCATGTACCAAATTCTACGTTGTATCTGTCTGTCATGAATTGAAATCTGGATATTCACTAATTATTGTTATGTTCTAGGTTACCGTCTACTATATTTATCTGATTTCACTTACTAGGCATCGTAGTCAGCAATTGTATTACATGTTCTAATGGGCATACTCTAAATTTAGCTAATAGTTTTTAGTTGGCTCTGACAATAAAATAGGTTGGAACTTATCAGGGATTCGAAATCCCTAGAAATACAATTGTCATTTTATCAAGTTGTATTGATTTTTTTGTTAACATGATTTGTAAACTTTCATCACTTTTATGTGAACACACTTGACAACATTTAATTGTATCATTAAAAATGTTGATAATTTCATTTGATGAATAATCATTATGAATATTTTGTATAAGGGAATGTGTAAAGTAGAATGTGAATCTGATTCCGATCTATCTGGTTGGTTTATTGTCTTATTCTTCTATCTCCGGCTTGGGACCTAGTAGGCATAGGGCAGTCGCGAATTATCAACTAGGCACACTTCAATAGGCGTCCGCACCCAACCGACCAAACTTTTCTGACGTTATAACAAATCCTTTTCATTAACCTGGATATATTCTAGTGTCTTCATGATGGTGGCTACTTCTTCACCTTTCGCCGATGATTGACTAAGTTCTTCACTAATTCTTGTCTGAATGCATTCTTGGTCTTCGTTCACGAAATGACATCCAAGGGGTTTCCCTGTTGTGATCATTCTGCGTTTAGTAAAACACATCGAAATGCATACTTACACTTGGGCATGATCAGAGTTCGAACATGAAATTCAGAATGGATAGCAGTCTTCCACTGAGCGTCTCTAACGGTGACTAATACTGATAAGGTCTATTTGTGTCGATTGTCGTGTTAATGTTTTAGAACTCCATGTTACACAATGTCTCTCCTTTTGCTTAAAGTTTGTGTTTTCTAAGAATAAACGACAATCTGAACATAATTATTAGAGACGGTCTCCATTACCCGTACGTTATGCTACACATACATCAACAAGGCTACGAGAACTTGCTATCGTATCCTTAGATAAATAAATAGTAAATCACGCCATTAATATAGGCTGATTCTGCGAAACACGCATCCAAGATCCTAGCATAGACTTTCACCTGACTATGTGTAATCAATATTGGAAAGTTTCGATTTCTTCACCTAACTTTTCAGGAATTGTCTTCCTACCAGGTGACCCACTTGTCGGTCTTAAATATGCAGAGAATGTAGTCCTATTAGGTGAAGATGCTGAAGGTATACTATCTGTTAAACACCTTAAGTAACTATGCAAGCATATTTGGATGCTTTTCTCTCCTTCTAAATACAAAATATTACTTCAGAACTGGTTTGCATTATCGTCTAGATTATTCATAGGGAGTGAAGTAATTAAGTGCGTTGATCATTTCACTTATCTCGGAAGTCTCATTAGCCCTGGTGGGTCGACGTTTAACGAAATCTGATCTCGAACTCAGTGCTGGCCTGACTTTGACCAACTTGCGTCACTTGTGGCGTATGGGCGGTATCCGTCTTTTAACGAAAGGACGAGTATACGGGATTGCACTCTGCCCAATATTAACCGGTGTGTGCAAAACATAGGCTACTAAAATAGAAGACATACATATACTTATGATTTCTAACCGTAAAGCATCGGTCGCATATCACGATGTGACCGAGTGGGGAATGTTGCTGTTAAACAGAATACTAGTGAAAAATGATGAATCAGTCGATCGGACATATATTACATTTACCCAACCACCATCTGCCTCTTCATATATTATTGACTTGCGTAGCAGTTGGATAAAATATTAGTTTTTTTAGCTTAATGTCAAACACTTCTGCTTCAAATGCCCTCAAATAAATATTTTCTTTTCTCATTCATTTTAGGAACCGATAATTTTTGCTGGTACACTTCGGTTCAATTTAGATCCGTTTGGTAAATTGCCTGATTCCGATCTGTGGCGTGCAATAGAATCTGCTCATTTAGCTGATTGGGTTCGGTCGACTAATGCTGGCTTGGATTATGAATGTGGTGAAGGTGGTGCAAATCTATCTGTACGTTAATTTATTGTTTTCTGGTTAATGTTTAATTTTCGGACAACATTCAGAAACTGATCATTTTGAACCTAATCTTCATAGCAAACTGATATTAATATGAGAACTGCCATGAAATAACAGATAACCATTTTGTCGTAGTTGGTAATTACTCAACGGCGCAAACATAGTTCCCCAAAGAATAGAATTCGTAATCTGTGCAGTTGAAGTTATGTTGGCTGTATGGGGAATATCATCGTTGGCATTGGATAATAGTTTCGTTGTATTACGAATTGATTGGAGTAAGAATTCCTGTCGTTCAAGGCCGGCACAATAGGGCTAATGGTTAGGATTGTTTCACGTATTCTGAAGAACGTCTGTTCGATTTCTGATGATGACATGGTTGTGCATTGCTACTTATTTTTATCTATTACTCCAGGGTCTTCAGTCGCACCCAACGGACGTCAGTCGGTGACAAATCGAATCATAGTTTTAAAAAGCAAACTTCACAAAATCATCTCAACTAAAATATAGTGAATCTGTTTGCATCATTGATTCGTTATTGTCATCACCAGCAACTCTTTAGAAGCATTAATAAGCACATATTTTGTTTTTCTGTGATCTTTTATTTTCTTGTATAATAAATGTTCACGATTTCACTTTATATCGCTCTCGCTAAAAGGCTGGTCAACGTCAACTTATTTGTCTCGCTCGAGTATTCCTATCTTCTGGTGGCCGTGTTCGTTTGCTTATTCTTGACGAAGCCACAGCTGCTATGGATCCATCTACAGATGATTTGGTTATGAATACTGTCATAGGGGAAGTGTTTAAAGATGCAACTGTTATTATTATTGCCCATCGTTTATCCACTGTAATGAACACAGATAGGTAAGTGTAACGTTTAGTACTTTATGTGCTGTATTTTATCATTGTAATAGGTTATAAAACCATACGTTTTATTCCCATTTGATAACTGTATTTGATTTTGTACTCAAGTGGTAGGTTATAATTAGTCGTACATTGGAGTCAACCATCCAAGAACAAAGTGTTTTCACTACATTTGACTTTAAATTAGCTCAGAGGTTTATCATATTGAATTTCTTGATTGATTAACACACTTTCAATGAAGTCATTGGTCACTATTCATAAATACCGTTGTGTTAGTGTTTTAGTATTAACCAGCATTATTGCATTCTGAATAATTTAGGTGTTACTTCTATGAATGATAATTAATTAAGTTAATCTAAAAGGGACTTAAAGACAATTTTACACTTAATTGTAAAATTCATTTTAATGAGGATGTTGTTTGCCGAAATATCTAAACTATTTTCACCTCATACAGTTCTTGAATAAAATCATAAAACATCGTTTTATTGTTTATTATTGATTAGAAGGCATTTACTGTAGTATTATTACTTTACTTAATTGATTGATGTTGTCATTTCACTGTATGATTGTCTCATGTATCTTTCTATTCATGTGCATCTGTTGAATTATAGGTTTTGTTTGCCATAAGAAAGTTAGAAAATTTGAATGATGACTGCTTCAAAAATGAAATTCTGTTCAATTATTTTCTTAATCATATAAGACATTATTTTGGATAGGATAAGAAATATCAATGGAAAGATATTTTGTGGTAACAACTATAAAATTTATAGCACGTAAAAAAATTATATCCTGTAGAAGTTCCAAAATACTGACATTTATCGATTTTTAAATACATAAAATGATTCGATGTCATCTGTTGGTAAACTAAATTAAAGGAGTCTGCATTATATGACAGTTTTTGAGGTGAAAAGATTAATAAAACACTGTTAACCAACCTAACAGTGGAGTAAATCTTAATCATTCTACTTATTTTTACCTGGATAAGTAAGGCAGTACTGTTTTTTTACCCATACAGTTTTTATTATTGTGCACCTGTTGTTATTTGGGTACTATAGAATCACTTTCAGTATTATTTTGACCTTTAATTCAAAAAGCTCGCTTTACTTCCAACGTGCATCACTTATTGGTGTAGGCGAGATATCCACCTATCAACCAAAAGGCACGAGTATACTGTTCAGTAGTCCTTTTAGTTTGTTTTGTAGCTATAAAACGTAGTCTCTATGTTGTAGGACATTAGAGGTTACTAGTATTTTAGCCTTGGTACCTTTGAGATACCTTCTGTTTGTTGGAACCACCGAATTTTTAAGGTCGTGGTAGTGGGTACATATGTTACGTATGCCAATCCACGGATTACATCGACGCACAATGTTGGTAAATATGAACTACCCGCTTGCGGCTCCTTGATTTGTTGTAACCAATGGTCTGGACACATTCTTTTTTGGTTTTCCCCTAGATATCTTGTATTCCTGGAATTTATACTTTTCGAATATAAGTACTTACCTTTAGTCTTTTTTCTTACCACTAATACTATTACTTTGGTTTTCATCTTAATTATTTTATCTTTTCGTGGTAATTTTGTCTGCAAATTGGATCTATACATATTTTTTTAAGTCCTACGTTACTTATAACTGGAATACTGACAAATTTTTTATATGCAAGACAGTAAAGTTTTTGGACTTTCTTCACCCTTATATTTCCTTATTGTTGGTTAGTGGTTGATTTCTCTCAGCCATATTGATGCTACGTAATCATTTTAAATGCAACTTTGCTGTTGTTTCCGCATAGTAGAGCTGGGCCTTAGTGATTAAAGCACTCGTGTTATTTTGGACAGTTCGAGAAGAATACCTAACCTTCGGAACTGTTTTTTAGAAGACTACTTCATTTATTTTGAGTACATATAAATTATTTATTTTTTCTATTATCGACGTGTCCCCGTTGTCCTAACTTCTCACTGGACCCAGAAACTGCAATCCTATTATTTTCCAATCAACAGTAATAACTAATTAACTGCATATCTATTCCATCAATTCTTAGTCACTCTTATCCTTCTTTTGAATAAATATTCTTCTTATTAATCCTCTGTGTAGTCAAGTGTCATGTGTATATAAATGAGCAAGTGGAATATTATTTGACTGGTTGGCTACTAGGCCACCTATCTTGTGTTCTTCTATATAACTTAGGGACTGGGACTCACGGAGCAGACGTGCGGGCATATTGTCTGGGTTTCCTGATATTGGTTCCAATCAAGCTTACTGCTTTCGTGATAGACCGTAGTTCGCATCGTAACAAGGTTCCAACTCCTTTTCGCTTAATTATTTTTAGGCAGTCGTATAATATCACCGGCCATCATATAAACTATACGACTTACATGATGTAAATGAGTTACACCTTTGTTTATCGGTACAACGTTTCTTAACTATTTGATGAAAATGTCTCATCGATTCGTTGATAAAGTTTATTTTGGAAATGAACTAAATGAAACTTTATTTTTTTTACTTCTACTTTTCTTGTGAATACTATTCTTTACATCATTTTCTTTATGCTGTATACAGCATACTGAAGAAAGCCCAGACATTTGATTTATTTAGTTCTCTTTATTAATTTGGAAATAGCAAGCACACTATATTGAGCAGAATAAGAAAGAATCATTTTCTTTTATGAGATCCCCGGCTACTTACAGCAAGAATGAGTTTAATTGGGAGTTATTGTGAACATGCATTTAGATAATATGGCAAACAATCTAAATAAAGTTCTTTTCAATCAGTTCTTCATCAGAGCTGTAGACTAATATCCGTCTTTATAATTGATTATTAAATCACTACCAAATGAATGGTGATGTGCCAATTAACAATATGTCTTTCAGTTTTCTAAAAACATACTAACCGCCTAATAGCTCGGTTGAATGTAAAATGAAAACGAAATTGTATAATTGGTTAATTATCGTAATTAGTTATGTAATGATAGAATAGAATAGGAACCTAGTTATTTTTAAATGGATGAATCACATATCAATTTTATTTATACTATATTCAACTTTTTTTCTTGTTAACCTTTAAAATCTTATGTATTGAAGTTGGATTGTGACTGGCAAGCGGAATCCAGGACGCGCGTTTCGTTTTATTTGGGACTCATCGGCTGGATGTACTTGCATCCCAATGTTGATGTTCACACTGGGATTCGAACTCAGTCAGCTTCGTGTCAAACGCCACTGCGCTCACCACTAGGCTACTGTGTCCAGACAGTCGCACTTGTGCAACGGGCATATATATATATATATATAATTAGGATAAGCTTGTATTTTTCCCGTTGATTTGTGATGGCAACAGAGACTGACCAGTTTCAGTCCATTACAAATCAACGGGAAAATACGAGCTTATTCTAACTTTAAAATCTTAACCATTGGTGACATAAATTCATTGCATTTCGTGACCCTTCATCATATGCAAAGGGTCTAATGCTATAATTAGTAATATCATCATATATATAGCTTTACATACTATGGTGATTGTAGTTGGGTCCGAAACAATACAAAAGATCACACTAAAAAACCAAGGTGATAACGCCAAATGTATGGCATAGTAGTTAAAATTGAAGATTATCTATGTAGGGTTAATTGGGATGGTTCAGAATTTGGGGTGCTCACTTCTGAGGACTTTCATACTAGTACGAAACAGCTATCCAGTGCTACCTTTTTCAAATGGTACCCTGCCAACATCAACCTGTGACATATTCAATCGATTATTTATGTATTGGAGATGTCGTATAATGCGGTGGGTGGTGTCACAGTAACGAGATAAAATGAAAAAAAGAGTGATTGCGCATTCACAACAAACAGTTAATATAAAATTAAATTGATGTCATGATTAGATGTCAATAGAATAAAATAAAAGCATTGTGTAATAGACGATGATACAACAAGGTAGTTAATTTACTATAGTTATGTGAGGTCTACTACGCCATCTTTCTAAATCCAAATGTCTAGATGACAATAATAGATGACAATCGCCTTTGTTAAGCAAAAATTGTCGTCCTCTGCTTAGTAATTATTTTAAAAGCCTTTATATCACCCATCGTTTGCCCAGTTCCCACTATACACTTAGTCATTGAACCTGGGAATATTTTACTTACCTTTGAGTACAGGCTTCAAGGAATGTATTTCATAGACCTTGTAGACGATCTCTCAATTTTTTCATTTTACTTGCTTTCATGTGTACTTGTATTTGAGGTAGCCTCAGAAGAGTAATAACCGAATTTGTTTGGTTTAAAGAATACTTGATATTTTATACAGAAAATAGTTTGGTTGTGTGAAAGTTTCTTTTTAGTGGCATTGTAATTCTCTCATCAAATCTATTAAAAATCTAACCCTTTTTTAACGTAATGCGATGGAAAACAGGTGTTTTCTCCACACTTAGACATTTAGGACTTCCTTTAAGCTCATTTTCTCACTTCACAATAAATTTTCTTGGTAGTAATTTTTAGAAGGTAATTTTCAGTGTGTACCAAATCTTCAGCTATTCCATCAGTTAAACACAACTTTCTAGGTCTGTTGAATTTGAGTTTTCACTAAACGCTGCTTATAATCATCTAGACGAAAGGTTTTATAATGTAGGTATCTCCCTCCTCCCGTTTCTTTTTCGAATGCTTTTCATCGTCACTTTTTGTTGTCCACGTATATAAGTAAACGATTAGATTAAGATGTCCATATTCATCTGTAAAGTCTTTGTTGAACTGGCACAACAAATACGACGCATGATTCGCTTATTATTACAAATAATACATTTATCCTCGGTGTATCATAATTTTCAGTGGCGATTCCATAGCCATTCCATCAACTTTAATATATCATTCACTGAAGCTGTATAATCGCATTTATAATGATTTCAAACAAATATACTAATATATTGAAAGATAGAGAAAGATTACATTGTAAATGTATACAGAAATTCCAGATATTAAAATAAAGCTACATAATAGTTTATTTCATTAAAAATTCTATAACAACTTACGGATCCGAAATTGGATAAACACATATTGTAGACAATGATCAATATGAAATGTCAGAAGAGGATTAAGTATTAAAGTATTAAAATTGAAAAAAAAATTAATGCGAACGACAGTTGAACCAAAAGAACTATTTTATTATGCATACTACTTTTTCATACAGAGTTCAGACTTGAACTGCCGATTTTTCGATAGATTAAGCTTTTTACGATTCTTTTATGAATGCGATTGCATAACTTTAATGAACGACATCATTGAGCTGTCTCTATTTTTCTTCGACAACACAGTGGGCTTCTTTCATTATTAATCAGTATATTAGTATAGAGTCTTAATGTAGAGTTAATCGAAGAAAAATATCTCCTTGCTAATCTTATATATGATAAATTTTTTGTAGTTATTGTGGACATAAGTTTCATTTTAGATAAACATGAACACCTTCAATTCCAATGTTTACCATTTAATATATATGTTGAACAGTAACCGGAGGTAATCTGTTTCAGTCACAGATAGTTTTCATCATATTATACATGTGCTTGTAAATGATGACACAAAAGAATATTCCTTCAAAGTTTTGATTTTTAGTGAAATACATTCGTCTATAAAATCATATATATATATATATATATATACTTATATTGTAGCTATTTGAATTTCACATTTGTTTTTATTCTACTTACATTATTTATTCGTGTACGTTTTCTTTACTTGTGTTTGTACTCCTTCTTTATAGAATTGTTGTATTAGATCATGGGCAAGTGGTTGAAACTGGTCATCCGCAGGATTTACTAAATAATCCAAATTCTCGTTTTTCAGCAATGAATAAAGTAAAACATTCCTAAATACATATTTTGCAAGTAGTGTTTAATGTATTAGATTGTTTATTGTTCTTATTATCTGATAATCAAAAGCCATAAATGATCGCATCAATGATATTTACATTAGTATATGTGTTGGCTATCTAATAATTTTCTGAATATCATGTATTGTAATCTCGTTAATCATTGTATTCTCTTTGTATGATTCTGTATTCTATTCATTTCATTAGATCTAGTTTACATTTTTACATTCAAGAACTTTATTTAAGACAACAAAGTATCTTGGAGAAAAAAATTGGCTTCAACTAACTTCATATTTACGTTCATTTTATTAATGTGAATAATATTAAAGTCATGTGTTGCTTAGTTTTTGTTTTTTAATTTACAACCTATGTGAGTAGAAAGTTGTAACTTTTGCTAAAATTATCTGAGTTGACAGTTATTCATAAAGTAACAGAGTTATCCCTTCAACTAAAAGTTATGTATATTGAAGCTAGGAATTTCTGAAACGTGGGAGATATTTAATTGATAGAATGAGTACAGTAACTAATTATTGTTAAGTTATATGAATATATATGAATAGCAATTGAGAAATTTCAGTAGAGACAATTCTCTTAATAATAAAACTATAATAATAGTAATAAAGGTAGGACAAAATGAAGCATTTTCAAAAAGTAGTAAGAAGATATGACGAAACAGAAGGGCGCAAACAATTAAGATGAAATGAACCATCGACTAAGGATACGGTAATGAAAGTGATATGATAAATCGCTTATGTAAGCAACTCAACATTTAAGTCATGGATGGATACAGCCTGTGCACTACAAAGTAGGTTATTATATTATTTTCTTGGTATAGTTGAGAACATTTTGGAAACTATGCAAAACAATTAATCTTAGGATTAATTGCCTGAATGTATTATGTGTCGTAAAATTGATATGTTCTACCTACGTTATCTATTGTTCAACTGTGTCGAAAAATACTTTCGAGGATCGACTTATTTACCTAGATCGAATATATATATATATATATATCACGAATTCAATTAACTAAAACGTAATACTAAGATCCACAAACTACTTCAATTTAATTTAAGTTGTTTCACAATGACTATTGTTGACATACTTCCCTCTCAAATTAAATCGTTTCTTATGAATTTTGTACTTTTGCCAAATTGAAGTTAAACAATTTAAGAATTCTCATACCTTTCCTACTCCACACATTTCAGTTAGTTGAGGATAATAATCATTAAAAGCAGATCAAAGATATACAATTTATGTCAGAGAAATGTGAATTGTAAGTTTCACAAAGGAAAAATTTTCCATACAAACAAATAGTGGTCTATCCCATTAGTTTACATTTTATAGATATTTTAACATACAGGATGTTGAACTACATATATGAAGAGCGTAAGTATTTTCTGTGTTATGGACTAAATCGCATCACAGAGAATTTTCATTGAAAATTAAAGAATGTTTGAAGGAGTAATTATTTTTTACAAAATCTTCATTGGACTCGACATTTATAAATCCATTTTTTTCAGGTTACGTAATATAGTGTCAACTAGTGTGTATTTAAGCAATCGGGTTGAAAACTTATGCAGCATTCTTGCCGCAGCATTATGAACACGATACCCTTGACTCATTACCACTTAATGTTATCATTATTACTAGTTTCATTACTCGCTTAAATACTATCGCCTTTAAGTATGACACGCTTTCTTAACCTTTTATATTACATGATAGTTTTTTGTTTCGTATAAAATTTTCTAAAATTTCAACTTGGTGTTTTGATATCACGTCTCTTTCATACAAAAGTCGCTGATATTATCTTATGTAACTTGCAATTTATAATTGCAGAACCTAATGAAAAATTTGCAGAAAACAATTATTCCTTATTTTGAATTATTTAAATTGTCACGTAATTATACCGGTCGTTTTGTGGTATATAACAATACTGTTAACATCTACATGTAATTGTTGAGTAGTAATGCAGTGTAGTTCATAAAATTCTTCTACTGACTACTATTATTTGTTGACATGAATTCTTTACTTCTGTAGCATACTTAGCTACTATTAAACATTTTAGATACTATCGTAAAACGTTGTGATGGGTCAACTTAACTTCGAGATTAGCAATGCTTCGTTTTTGTGCAGTTGGCCACATAAACTTGGACTCTTGATTCGTACAAATTAACGGAACGAATTGTCATCAGTAACAATCGCATCAAGTAGTCTATTGGATACTTCTTTATTATTTACTCAGATTATTTCTAGGAATCTTGGTTTTTGCCCAAGCTGAATTTTTCAACGTAGCTATAGGATTTCTTTCTAGATCCTAATGATTAAGAACGAAGGATGCAGATGCTTCTCATAATGTTGCTGGTTTCTATAATGCAGTTAATACCAGTAATAATTCAGTAATAAGATTTGTTATCAGTCATGTAGAAATATTGTGTATCTGTCCAATTCTGTCATCATGTACTCTCTTTTATCACTTCAGCAGAGAAAAAAAAATGAACACTTAGTTGAATGTTTAGTTGTCAAAGCTAAGTAACATTGCTCGCAACTATTCTAGAGTGATCCATCAAAACATTAGGGAGGTGGCTTAATATCTCACCTCCCATTCTTATATTTTTCACCTACCATCTAGATAGAATACGATTTCTATCGCCGTATATCAAATAGCACGTATAAAGGGAATTCCGAATTTACTCATCAGCTTCTACATCATTTCTGAATCAATTAATGATTATCTGAGCTTTGTGACGATTTAGTGTTTAATTCCCATGAGGCGAACTGTGTATACCCGGTCATTTGATACTAAACATGTTGTGTTATCTCCCGTATATCTCGTTTAGTAGTTCGCTTTCACTTGTTGATTCAAAGATTTGTAGCGTATTGCAGAAATAATTTGTGATAGGTTTACTATAGAGTTAATGTAAATCATTATTGTCCATTAAGTAGGAAAGTTAATGTTTAAGATGAATTCGAGGCAAAATATTTTATCAAGTAAATATCTTACTTCTTTCTAAGAAACTAGAATTAAGCAAAGAGGTAAGACAAAGTGTTCTCTTCAATTAAGAAGAATACAAAATTACTGACTGAGTGTATTAAGTCAGTAAAACTGCTATTAATATTCCGCTAAATACGTATAACTTGTAAGATTACAAACATGGAATCAAGTATAAAGATAAAATTTACTTCAACTACGAATATGCTTAATTAATATAGACTTTGGAATATATGTCTATTCTAAAGACGTTGACTCTAGTATTAATTTCATGCATATATACCTACATTTGCTATTAATAAGATCTAATTATCATAAATCGCCAAACATGTTATCAAGATATGGATCATAGTACTAAATAATCTTTAAACATTTGAAAAATGGATCAACAAATTTCGGTTGTCTACAACCATTCTCTTTCATGCACCTCAGTTAATTTTACTCGTTACAAACCATTTACATGTTTTGGAATTGAAACTGAGTGATTATTATAGAATTATTATCTAGAATTTGACTTAAGAAAAAATTGTCACTCCCCCCTTGTTTATTTCTTATTTGTCCAGTTTATCTTCGAGTCTAGTTACACGTAAATTAGTGAATATCTGAAAACAAGTTAAGTGATATATGCTCCCATAATTAGTTGCACTTCATAAGCCATGTTGTTTATCACTTAGTGAAGACATTATGTGATTTTCATTCTATGGTATGTAACTAAGCTATTCTAATGTGATGAGTAGCCAGTGTCTAAATTCTAGTTTAAGTGTATTATCATTTTGTTTAAATTACTTGACAATATACCATATAATCAGGTAGCCTAGTTTTAAGAAGAATATGGAGGTGGATATATTCTATTATTTTATCGAACTACATTGGCGACAATCTTAAGAAGCTATTCAATAATTATGTATTTTACCCAGCGTTTCCTTTCATATGATGTATGAATGTTTTATATTAGGTTGAAACTTACATAGAGTTACCCTGAATTACCTTATTTTAACAAATAAGTGTGGCGTAGCCAACATGTCCTGGTGGAAAATATGAACGTTCCGACTTAATGTCTCTAAGTTTCAACACCTACCAATTAAATAAACTGAAAAATGACTGATGCAGCTGGGTTGGATATATCTAATGAACACTGGAGACAAATAGTCTAAGCTCCTCGAAATTTAAAGGATTTTGAATTAGACATAGATATTACAAGTAGATTAATTTATCGATTTGTTAATTTCCCAAAATGCATATTTCCCCGCTGATTTACTGTCAAATGAGTTTTCTTATGTATATCACATTTTACAATGTTATATGCTTTTATACAGACGGTGCTTCAAATCTCATATCCATAACTAATTTCCTCATCATTTGTCTAAAGATTATCAATCATGTAGATGATTCTTCCTCAGTATTTGTTAAGTCTTCTATAAAATGATAATGTATCACAATGATATAGTTTGAGATACTTAATGTTAATGATTACTAATTATACTTTCCTGCTAGATCTAGTTATACCAACAGGCAGATCTTTCGAAGATTTATTGAGAGAGTCTCAGAATTATTTATCGTTCAAGTACATACATTTATATATCAGTTTAGTGATATTAATTATTAATCAATCAACTAATCACTCTTAATAGACATAAAGTTAATAAAAATGAATATTTTACCAAATAAAGATCCCAGTGAACAATGTAGAATAAAATGAACCGACGTCATGATGAATTATTGAACATAATGAAAGTTTTGTTGTAAAGTTCGAGTGTGTTTATGGTAATTTAAGACAGTTACAAGAACTGTTAATTATTGATCATAATTATGCTGGGTTCAGTTTAAAATATATCCTTATTCCATGCAATTTTGGTATATAGATTTTCTTTACAAACGTAAGGTTAATTAGGTGCACGTAAGATAAGAATTCGATGCTACGAATTAGATATGCGTATATTTAGGATCGACCGGATACGACAAACTGCAAAATTTCAAGCATTCCTGAAGGAAGGAAGCAGTCCAATCATATTTTGAACAAGTATACCATACAGAAATGCACAACATAACAGTTGCTAAGCTGAAGGTGGTAATCAGGGCTTCAACAGATTTACCTTAAGTCAATATATGATATTTTTCAGTTAATTTCTTCCGAATAATATGTATTTGAGAGTTAAACAGCCTCAATATTACACATAAGGCTCTCTTGTCTTTTTGTTATCTCGATATACGTGGTATCTCTGTTAATTAGTAGGATTGAATAAAACATGAGTGATCTTATTTATATTCTGTTCTAATACTGTAGTTTCATGTATAAAAGGGAATGTAGAAAACCAAATAAATTCTGTAGGTCGACTTTAAGTCAAGTATTGAATGTAATGTGACAGTAAACACGAATCTCTGTTGATGATACGGGAATCAACAGCATTTATGACTGATACACTCTATAACATTATAACTCATAGAGTTGTGTCATATCAAAAGATAATGCATCACTTATGACTACAACTAATTGATATTTAAGATAAGTGGAACAGCCAAAAATTACTAGACTAATTCATTAGTTTATACTAATTGGTCTAGCGACAAGATAGTTCTTATGGCTACGTATCACCATGAATCAAAATTTATAATATGAAGATTTTTAATTCGTTATTCATTAATCTAAAGTGTTAATTTCTAACGAAGCCATTCTTTACCAAGCATAAATAACATTCTGTCTTTATGTATTATTTGTAATCACGTTTACTGATTCTACAAATGAATTCATCAGCTAAGATGATTATCATAGAGAGATGTATATAGTACTTACTCAAATATAATTGAAACAAACTGTTTAGTAGTAGTGAGAAGCTTGTACAGTCAGATTACTGATAAAAACTTCTAGACTGAAAATCATAATTAATGTATAACTCAACAGATATTTATCTGTTCAAATCTTCACATTCTATTTCTATTTTGTTAAGCAGTCAGTTAACGAAAGAAAAAATTATGAATAATAATACCAAAGTAGTTGACAGCCAAATTAAATTCATATAAACAGTCAACTATTCACAGAAAACATGTTCAAGTAGTAAGAATCTCATTATGATTTATTGCCTTTTGTAGGTGTCATTAAAAGTTGTAGGTTATGTTCAGTATATAAATATCATATGAACTGAAATATGTTCAGTTAAATCAACCAATTTAAGTTCCTTCAATATGTCTGCTAGGGTTTGTGAATTAAGATGACACCATAATGCCAGCTAACGAACGTATGGCATAACATGTAGGCCTAAGATGTCCCTCTGCACCCCACCCCCAGCCTAGCTAATTAGAAGAAGAAGTTCAACTTCAGAAAGTGCTTAATTTCATAGACGGTTAACAAGCATTCAACTCATGTGTATATATACAGAAATGGAAGATGTCTTCGGAAATCTCACAAATAGCGTAGTAATATAAACAACGCGCCAGTGAGATTTAACGTTCTACTAAGTGTGAAACACAAACAGAAGGTGAAATGGCTCCTTTTGGCGCGAAAATAAAAAATTAAAATTTCCATAAATGAATTGCACAAATATTAGGTTTGTCAGATGATATTTGGGGATCTAGTGCTTTCCAACTTTCACTCATTATGTAGTTAGAAGTAGTACGTGTTATGACTCATCAAAGCGCACTTACTGAATAAATAAAAGGGAATATTTTGAATGTAAGAACTAGTGAATGCATCGTTTAGTTGCTGACCACGAATATCATCAATGGAAGGCCACTATTTTATTCCTTAATCGACATGGATACACATGTGTTTCTGAGATCTAGCAGTATTCTTTACTAATCGTGAGAATTATCTGTAGTAGAAGATTAAGCCGGAAGGAGGTCAGAACCTTGTCTGTATTGTTGATATCACGAATCAACTTGAAGTGCCGACAAAGATGTCTTATTCATGATGATTTTAAGTGGTTTCAAATTTATTATTAAGTTCTTTTGTGTTTGGCTTCCTCTAAATGTTGATATTAAACAAGAGCAACATCATTTATAGAATTCACTAAATTCGATGTATTTCTTTGCATTTCCAGAAACTATATATATAATATTAATTTTAGTTTAAAATATTGTAGTGTTCAACAGATAATATTAAATTGTTTAGGTGAAGATGTAACATAGTATGAATTTAAAGTATTTATAAATACATCGGATGATTATTCCAGAAATGCCATTACGTGATGTGGCGGACTCATTATGAAATCAAAGGATCGCGTAAGTATGACAGTTTAAGAGAATTGTGAAGAAGATTTGGATACATAATTATGAACTCAGATTTATTGGATAAACCTTTAGTCTCTAACAATCTTTTTGTGTTGATAAAATTTTTCTCCATTATTGAGTAAAGTACTCACATTGTTTATTGCCTACACTACCCTGTCGCATTTTGTCCAATATTAATGGCATATAAACTCATCATTTATGAAACATATCTCCTCTTTTTCTAATGATGGACAATATAGACTTATTCCAAAGTGTTTCTGACGCTACAAGCGTTGAAGAATGCGCTATTAGATTTCGACAAGGTGACGTACTGCCACTTCGTGATTCATGGTTCCTAAATAATTGGTAACCCAAAACCGTATTTATGCTTTGTCTGTTGCAGTAGAAATTTCAAGAGAATGCATACATGTATCAATCAAATTAGATGTTTTAATAATTTATATAGTGCATTTGTAGATTACCTTTAAAATGTAAATGTGTCGTGCACATTTATCTCGAAGTCGGATGGATAATGGATAGTTTCTTGTGGTAATATTGGATACAACGATGAATGAAACAATTCATAGGTGCAACTAATGTGAAATCTATATTATGAAAAGTTATTACTGTCATTATATAAATGTCATTTTCCTCCAACATCATCGAAAACATAGAAAAGTCTTAACGTTAAAATGGATGCTGTCACAAACTATAAACGATTAGTGTAAAACCCATCATAGCCATCGACACCTTGTGGTCACTTATTCTTTATAACACACACAAAAAAATACACACATGCACTATCACTTGACTTGTTATCTAAGTTATGGATCAAACTTTGTTTACAGTTTACAGTTGACTAATTTATAATTAAACGAATATAGTATAATGTACTGTAATCAGCTCACTAGTGACTAACTTCAGGATTTTCTTGAAGTTTTTGTGAACAGTTTTGACTGGTTGAGTTTAGACTTGTTAGGAATGAGACAGTTATCATAGCAACAATAGATAATCCTCACAGGAATTCTACCATTTGATATCAACTCAGTGGTATAAAGACCTATCGTTTGCCGTGAGATATGAAGGCACTAAGTTCGGTTCTTTGGTTTAATAGAGGTTGTTCACTGCCAAGGACTTCTACACTAGGACTAAACAGCTATCCAGTGCTCCTTGGTTTTCAGTGGTACTCAGTCGATATCAATTTATGATGAATGTAAACAATTAAGCATAATTTATAAACGATCAATGTTCATACTGTATTGAAATACTAAAGAAATGTAAATTTCATAACGTTACATTAGAAAAACATGTCTACACCTTAAACGCTTATTAAAATAAGTCATATTAAGCAACATGGGGTGAAGTAAGGCGTATAACGACTAAATATTGTAGTGGTTGGTTTATTGATAAAGAGGACAGTGAATCATTCATAGTGTTTAAGATGAAATATGGTTTACGCCAAATTGAAGCATTTTTTCCTTTCATAAAATGTTATAACTTACTAAACAGTAAGGTAATTGTATACTGTATAATCATAATCTCTCATCGTCACGTCTGATAAACAGTTAAACTGATAACGATAAGAATATATTAATAGTCTGTATGGCCAAATATTTCACCTATATTGTTATCTAAAGGTTAAAGCAGACAGATAATAAACTGTAAGTGAAATGAAACATTGTATAAACCGTCTTATTGTACATTATCAGATTGATACTTAATCATTGTTTGAATGGTGAGTTCGTAGATCAGATTTTCAAGGTGATAATGAACAGTATACTCCAGTCGTACATTGAAATCACAATTCATAGTTAACCCTAATAAGTGATTAAGTATAAGGCAGATATAACATTTAAAAACCAATAGTTCAAGATGGCTGGCAAAGTAAGATTTCTAGCAACAAAATGACTGTGTATTGTTAACTCTGATAGATTTCTATGTTAGTTGAAATGATAAACATAACTAGTAGAAAAAAATTTAGGATGAATGCAAACCTCAGTAAATGTTCAGAGGAAGATTATGTTATAAATTAAAAACACAATATTTATTTTCTGTTGTTTTGATCCCATAGAAACATCATGCCTACTGGTATCTTCATATATACCTCACCTCAGGATAACCAATCAAAGTAAATTACAGTGTGTACAATAAAAGAAAGATAAATGTAGAGTTGCCTTTAGTCACAAACACATAATTACGCAACGAGTTAGTTCATGCTTTTAATGAGTTATTACTCTTTTTGGAGGCCACTTCTTGTTTTTCTTTTAATCTGCATACTTTATAATTGTGATTACATAACTTCTAACCTCAGTCTTCATTGTCCAAAAAAACTTATCTGAGTACGGCTTCATAAAAGTTTCTTCTACAGTTTTTGTATTAGTTAACGTATGAACATGTATTTGCCATAAAAACATTTTATAATTCTTTAATTATTCCTTCCCTTCAAATTATTCATGATTAACACTGTATGAAGTATGTACAATGATTTCAGTTAATGATTACGACTATTGTTTATAGGTTGTAAACCATCCGAAGAGTAACTATGAAATGAATGAATTTAACTTATTCTGCTACACTCGTTGTTCTTTGTTTACTAGATTTCGTAAATAGGAAATATTGTATAAAACTAAGTTATTATTTTTTGATAATCCATGTTAATTTCATGTTAACGATATTTCACTTACACCATAAATTTTACAGTGACTTTCGTAACGATGCAACTATTTACAGTTACTAAAATATGCTGACTACATTAATTACATCATCATCATCATCATCATCATCATCATCATCATCATCATCATCATCATCATCATCATCATCATCATCATCATCTTCATCAGACATTAACTGTTACATTATAAAGTGGTTGACTGTTGTTCATTTCCTAACTATTGTTTTATGATTTATTTTTTTTCATTCGTGATTGTAATTTCATAAGCAAATTAATTCATATTTCCTATAACTTTTATTAGTATGCTTCTTTTAGTGATAATTTAGATTTCATTAGGATTTAATACAACAACAAATCTATTAGATAATTTGCATAACGAGGTGGATTCATGAAGTGCACTCACTTGTAGATAAACTAATTACTATGGTAACAATAAACGCATATTGAACAATCACTAATATTATTGACTATTAATTCCCAACTATATTCACATTATTTATGTACTCATTGCACTTTCTTATGTCATTTCTTAAAATTCGCATTTCTTAAAATTTCACATTACAGTTCTATGTGAATGTTACTTTTTCTCGTTATTCTACTTTTTATCGGTCAATTTTGGTAGTATCATACATTCGCTTTCTTTTTTATTTTAGAATTAATTACCATATGTTATATCTTGATATAATTGGATCAGTCACCATGTGTGGAGAATAGTGTGACCACAATAATACCAATCAATGCTTAAACATGCCTGTCTTGTGACTACTAGTTCCCAAGCTGGAATCAAGAACACAAGATAACTAAGCCAACTACCAAACATTCAGTCAGTCAGTTGGTTTATTTTTATCACTCATCCATTTATATAGACACAAAACGTAACCACGCATTACACCAATAAGGTGAATAACATCTATGCAAAACGAAAACAATAATGACTAAAGACTGATGGTATAGGTGCATGATTAATTGATCATAGTTTCTGAATGACAAATAGTATGATAATAGTTTATGAGTCCAGTGGGAGGTTAAGGCAATAAGAACATAGAAATAAAATAATCGATTTACATATACTGAAAATAGATGAAATAGTCTTCGGGAAAGCAGTTCAGGGAGTTAGTTACCCTTCTTAAACCACCAGATATAACATCATGGAAACAAATTTCCTTATTTATTAATTAGATAAATACTTTCATATAATCGGCTGTAAAAGATTTTTTATTATATGAAAATATAATAAAAACCTTTATTTCAACAATCTATCAAACTTTGTAACGTTCATTTGATTTACAACAAATCAGATCTAAAATAATAAATTTTTGATAGTTTAGATGATTTCTACGTATCATATAAAATTCATTTACACTTCAACCAATTACTAAGTTAGTCAAACTTAACAAAATTGTTATTTTGTATACTTGATGTTAACTGATTTATTGTGAATGAATGAAGATATGGAGCAAAATAGAAATGAAAGAATAGAATCTGCTTGTTACTAAGGCAATTATAGGTTAACTCGTTTTGAATACAAAGGTCACGTTGAAATCTTCAAATTGCAATTGTCTCAGCGAATCCTAGTAACATCGAAGTGTATCGTTCATTATTTCAAACGTATCCATTTTGTCTCCTTTAGGTTATACATTTAATGGACGATAAGTAATCGAACATCTAATAGTGTTTCCTCCTTTAAGACGTAAATCCTTCTGAACATGCTCAGTAAATTGTGAAGATGGCAGTCTATCTGACATCCTAATGTATTTACGTAGCAAATGCATATAAACTGGTTGACATAATTGGAGATAACGTTGGACGGATATTCGATTATTTTTATTTAAATTATTTAAAATCATGTATATTATTAGTAGTTTGGCAGTAGGGTATGCTCGTTTAACAACTCTTTTAAGTCGATGACTGAATGAGTACTCCTTTATCCTCAGATTAATTTACTTCCTATTATTGTTGGGTGACATTAGTCTTACCGACCACATAGTTTCTATGCTTCTAACTCTTATAGTCTCAAGTCTTAAAATTCTTCATGAAAAGTTGGGTATGAAGAACATTTATTTTAAATAATTTTATCCATCTTAGATTCTTCAATTATTCAACTCAGTCAATCAGTCAATGCCTGTTACCCCATGTGGAGCATTGGATGCCGACCAGCATTCTCCAATCAACTTTGTCCTGGGCTTTCCTTTACAGCTCTCCCTAAGTGCTCTTTATACTCTTCATAACTGTCTTCAATTCCCGAGGCAATGTGTTCTTTGATATTCCTCTTGTTTTTGGCCTTTAGGATTCCAAGTTAGTGCTTGTCTTGTGACACAGTTTGATGGTTTCCTCAATTTGTGTCCAATACACCTCCACTGTCAATTCCTAATTTCCTCCTGGGCTGGTCTACTAATATCATTACATTACAATAGGCAAACACATGAATCGAGCCTACCTAAAATATTTAATGACTAATTTTGCATTACCAATAGGATATGGTCAACTTCTTGTTAACTTTATTGTGAGTTCTTGCAAAATGCATCATTAGTAGACTTCAAAGGTTATAATAGCAATGATACAAAAACACATCTTAAGACAAGAATATTTCTTTCAGAAAAATAAAATGACCTATGAATAAGTGTGAAATACCGCCGTTATTATGATAGTGAAAACCATAATTATTACAGAAATGTCATTATCACTTCAACTATAAGACATGAATGTACAGTCAAGAACATGCCACATAAAGAAAGGGAGGAAGGAAAACTTCAAAAAGTTAATAGTTCCTCTGTTTGATAACTTGAGCATTCGTTCAAAATAAAGCAGGAACAAAGCCTTTTGTATAAGAACTATACAACTGGCTATATAGGACTATTAGAATTAATAAACGAACATGGGTGGGTCTATCACCGATAAAATATTGATCAATCGTATGGCCTGGATTTAGAGGGTGGTGTACAATTCAGATTACAGATTATTTATTATTATATCCACTGAGTAGAGTAAACAAGCTTGCTGACATAGGGAGCAACAAGTAAGCTTGATTTACATGTATCTATTTCGATTATTTGCGAGTAACGTAAGAGATCGCCATCTAATTATCAATCATGGTTTAAATAAACTTGGCTGTGCTTACTTTGTATAATATATTTTGCATATGAATGATTCTGTTATGAAAAATGACCCATGCAGACTGAATAGTTAATCTTCTTACTGATATCCATTTACTGAGGGATATCATATCACTCAGTTTGATTTTCGTGTAATTATCACTAGGCCATAATCAGATCAATATATCGGTGAACCATTCATACCTTCTTTCCCTATGTTATTTCACTTGGTAATTTAGTAAACTAAGTTTCATGGGAAAGTTTTTTTAAAACATTAAGTAAAGGGAAAGGTAATTAATGAGGAAATTTAGAGAGTAAACCATATGCATACATTTTCCATTTTGACAGTATAATACTTAAACAAGTGCACGATTGTTGGAAGCATAGTAACGGCTGAATTGTTTTAATCTCAAAGCTTAATTATGTCTTTGGTTATTAATTGTGTTGCTATCAATCATACTACGTCTAGGAACTGAAAAACATTATGTCTGAAGCCATTGGTATACGTATATACATATAGATTTAAGAATGGAATTCTGATATACTACTGCTAGTACTGTCATTTTAATAATAACCATTTAACTAGATCAGCAAGCGTACCGTATTTTAATTGTTTGTATTCATCACAGATTATTGTCAACTGGGTATTACTGAAAACCAAGAAGCACTAGATAGCTACTTCGTTTTAGTGTGAGACTTCACAAGACTACGCACCGACGAATCAACCAGGACATCGAACTCAAAGCCTTCAGGTTATACGGTGAATGCTTAATAACCTTTACTACTAGGTAGTAATTCCCTTAAGATGCTTATATAGCAGCAAAAACTGACCATTTTCAATCAACAACATCAAGAGAGATACAATTACTCTTAAACTGTACCTACGGTTTACCCAAGATATGACATTATTTTTGAACTACTGAAAAATAAGTAAGTAGGTCAATATTAAACTGAGATATTTTTTTTAGAAACGATTTGCATTAAGTAGTTTAATTGAAATTTGTCGTTGACAACCGTTGTAGGTAAATCGTTAAATTTTAATGGTGCCTTAAGTAATTGGACAATGAATGTTATCAATTAGTTACCAAACTAGGAAGAAAGACATTTGAAAGAGCATTTAATGGATATTACTAAACAATCGGTTCATGAATGGTAATCAATTTTAAAATGGTGTTAAATGATTAGTTTGTGATCATCGTTAGGGATTAGTTGTAACTAAACATTTTTATGCTATCAAAGAATTCTTGTGTTTTCAGATGTGGAAATCTATACCAACCACGTTTAGTAACCGATAGGGGGATTATTGTGTTACACAGGTTGAGAAAAACATTCAACAGGATAGAAATATATACGCATTTACTGATGAATAGTGTACATTGTCCTGTTTGCCTTTTTAAAGTTTCTACGGATTTTATATTATTAGTCGACCAAAGAGCGTAAAGCACTACTTTGGTTACTATTCACTTATCTATTGGCACTATTCGGAGTTTTGCAGAATTGATGATAAATAAAGTTTTAGTTTGTCGATAAAAATCTACAGTATCATTGAGGAGGAAATAGATAAAAGTCAACAAAAGAGATTTTTCTAGTAAAATAGTCTGTTGAAAATTACAAAGAAATTATACACTGAAGTGTTCAAACATTTTAAATGTCAAAAAATTTGCATAGGAGTCTAAAGGTTAATAAATTTCTTTACAAATCTGAAGTACGAAAGATAAAATATCTTTAACTAGAATATTTCATCGATGTGTCAACAATACACTTTCAATTTTGACCAATAAAAGTGTGGTTCCATGAACCTAATTTCCAATATGAATTGGCTACACAAAGGATGGACTATCAAAACACAGCTCATATCAATCAATTAGTAGTATAACTCTATCAACGTTGATCCATCTGAGTTATGTTACGAATTTACCAATACTGATTCAGTAAATGATGTCATCTGTAAAGAAATTCTCTTCATTACCTGATTCCTATTTTTTCTTTGATGTCTTACGTTTTTTTGCCCTAAGAACAACCTATATTTATTGTTAATTAGTTACTTTAATTTCAAGTCATAAAAAAGTAAAACTATTCTTCTTTTCGAAAAATGTCTCTAGACGATAGGAACTTCTTTGTAGCAATTGTTTTGTTTTAATATTTCCACTTAAATTACATTTTATTCTGCCTGTTCTTTTCTTTGAATGTACTAAGTAAATTATTTCATTGAATTTAAATTGTCTTCATCTAAAATTAGAATGCATTTAGATCTCCCCATTCATTTGTTGTAGACCGAAATTGATTAGTTTAGTATATAGGTACATCCAGCTGATGAATCACATATAGGACGAATCACTCGTTATAAATTCCGCTTGTTAGTCACAATTCAACTAAAACAAAACTTGTTTAGATCTATGGTAATTTGATGCATTCTACCAAATTTTAAAAAATGAAATAAATTTTCAAAACGAATTGAATTGACTAGATATATCACAGATTGATGTTGGCAGGGTACCATTGACAACAAGGGAGCACTGGACAGCTGTTTCGTTCTAGTGTGGAACTCTTCAGCAGTGCGAACGAAAACAGCTGTCCAGTGCTCCCTTGTTGTCAATGGTACCCTGCCAACATCAATCTGTGATATATCCAATCAAATCAAATAACCAATCTCCACAAAAATAACCATCCCAATTGAACAAATTGAATTGTTATCTTATCTCCAGGGTGATTTGTTGGTTGAAATAGTAATAAATTTAAATTTAAACCAATGAAACTAGTGAAATAAAAAATTTCCAAGAGAAGTATACAATTGAAGAAATCAACAAGATCTGATGAATGAAAGTTAATCATATTGAAATAATCAAGTCAGTATAATTTTCTTTTGTATAACACTGAAAATAAAGTTATGTAAGTAAAAAACTATCAAGTTGTCAAGTGAATGTTTATTTACATTAAAAAGTGTACAATAGACTAGTCAAAACAAGATTTGTAGCTAATCTATGTAATTTCTAAGGCAATAAGTTAAAAAATAAGAGGACCAAGTAAATTTTCATCTTCATAAACGTGCTATAAACGATTTACAGAGCGTATTCATGAATCTATCAAGCATCGAACTCGGAATATTCAGGCTTCACAGTAAACATCTGACTTCCAGATAATTGAATTGACATAAAATATCTCATATTGCTAACTTTGATTAGTTACTAACATTGATTGGCTTGTCTGAAACTAGAAATGTAAATTACTGAATACTGTTTCTGTTGTTTGATATTTAAATATTATATTAGTCTGGTGGACTTATGCAACATGCTTTTCCATAGTTGTCAAACTTAGATCAGTCCTAGATGTCAGACTATAAAATTATACAGTCACGATAACTTAGTGTACTATAAAGATTTTTCAACTGAAGCATTCCGCCGTATTGTCTAACACAATGGCGCACCTCTTAAATGATACATAAAAGCGTATTTGATTTCTTTTCAGAATGCACAGGTGATTATCATAGAATCTCTCACATGCGTGTATCGCTCAAAGTTGCCATATCTCTAAAGCACAGCAAAATTAATATCACATGGTAGAAATAGAAGTTACTTTAGTGACAATAATAATAAAAACAAAGAGGAGTGAGTATGTAGAATATGGTCAAAAGAGAAAGGGGATGGAGAGTAAAAAGATAGGAAATAAAGTTAAGCCCATGATTTAAGGGAGGATAGTTAGCGGATAAATCTGCAACATTGTGACCGAATCTGATCCATGTCACTCAGTGTTTCTAGCCGTTGGTTACGGTATTCACGAGGACCCCATCCAGGTAGTCCGCATCTACTGATACGACTCAAACCATCAGTGAACGACTTCATGGATTGATGCTATGTTTTTATTTGGGCGCCCCTAACTCTCTTTCATCCTGCTTCTATATCAGCTGACATCACGTAATACATGTCCCGACCACCACAGTTGATGAAGATTTACAACCTCATCAAATGATTTACCACCTCTGTCTGATACTCGTTATATAACCTCGTTGTTACCTACCCGATAATGTCAGCTGATTCAAACGATGTTTTCAAGAAAGCGTTCTTTTCAGTTTAGTCACAAGTAAAGGAAAATGACATTATCTTCAATATCCTAAAATTTCTAACCTTAGAGTGTTATTGTTGCTAGTCTATGAAGACTTTTACATCCTTGTCAGTTAGTTATTAAATCTATTGCGTAAGCACTATTAATGTTCTTTATTGTTTACTGAAGCTATACTGTTTCTTCGTTAACCAAATAACTATGTCATCAATTTTTTTTATTTCGCTTTGTATATTAGTTGTCTCCATTTCAACAATATTTTATCTTATATTATTGATTGTTAGTCCATCTACATGTAATAATTATTGCTTTATACATCCAAGAAATTCTTCGATATTTATTCATTATCAGTAAGTAACGTACAAATCCATGAAAATGACCAGTAGAGTAAAGTTATTCTATATTATCGAAACTTACTTATATCTTCAACATTAGTGTTTTGAGACTTGTAGGCAGGTCAAAATTTGTTGTGGTTTCATCTATTTTATGTTTATACAAATCTTTCATGCAATAACTTATTTAGATGAATAACAATTTTGTTGTGTTATTCTATTTGTTCTTTTATGCAGTAATTATCATTCAATTGCTTATCAAAATTATGTAATTATTAGTTCTGTGAAAGTTTTTGCAGAATCACTTTTGATCTCTTATCAAATTACTCATGCTTATCCATTTTCTTTATGTTTAAGTAACAAATAGTTTCTAGGCAAATGTTTTCAATCTAATTAGGTGTAATTTATTTGTTTAGTTTTATCTTTATTTTGTTGTACATTTTATGTTGAATAAGTTACTTTTAATAAAAAATTTGAATAGATTTTTTTTTTTCATCACAGAAACAAAAAGTGACATAAATTGTATACATTTAATGCCGACATTTTGTAGTTTTACATCATTAAAAAAAACAGCATTAAAGGCTTATTTAATGGAAAACTGTCTATAGGATTCAACATTAACTGCATCGATCAAGAAATGGAAACTGATGTAGCTTTATGAATATACTTTAATTGAATTTAGATGGTTTATGGTGATTGACATTACGTTAAACTGATTGAATTCAATTCGGTTACAATAATCAGCTGACAAGTACTAAATTGTTTTCAATGATACCCTGCTAAATTCAGTCTGTAACGAATTTAGTCAATATTCCATCACGTGGGAATTCTAGCATTAGATAGCCACCCAGTGGTGCAGATGGTTAGGCGTTCGCTGTCAACATAAAGCTCCTGATGCGGTATCTGGGGTGCGCACTGCTGAGGGATTCCACAATGGAAAGAAATATCTATCCAGTGCTCCTTGGTTTTGAATGGTACTCTGCTAACATCAATCTGTGACATATTCAGTCAAATAAATAACCAGTCTCCACAAAAATAACCATCCCAATTAAATACATTCACTTAATTTCACATTGTAGTAAATACATTATTATCCTACAAAGATATAAGTGATCCTACAACTATAACTATTATTACAAATACTACTCCTACTATTATTAATACTAGTACTAGTGTATAATTTAATTTCTAGAAGCTGAAATTTATGAATGTTTTTAGTTTCAGTAATTTATCTGACATATTATTATGCAATATAATGTCTTTGATATTCAGCATATTACATAATCCTCTTGAAATATACTTTAAAATCTCTTATATTAAATGCATGCGTATGATTTATCAGGTTAATTGATTCTGCTTGTAAATATACAGTAATATCAAATAAAACTATCTTCAATAACACCGGAAATACTTTAAGTAAAGTAAATGGTCAGGAAAATAGTAATAATGGATTAAGCAAATGTAACATGTACTCATCTTTGTGTTGAAGACAAGTTATTATCTAAAGCTAAAAGTATTTTCTTTCGTAATTAAAATGTATTCTGGGAAATAATTTAGTATATGCAATTAAATTCTGTAAAAGATCTAATGAACCAATAGAACATTATTAGTTTTAAGTGGTATTCGTTAATGATTATTCTACTTCTATATAGTCAAGTGGTCATCGTTTTTAAAGTATGTAACTTACAGTTAGAAATTTAAATTATACAGTAGCCATAATGAGAAGTAAGATTAATTAAGTAGTGTATTTATGACATCGAACATCCTTAGTTATAATTCAGGACACAAGTTAGATAGATGACTCTGCACCATAATGCTAATGTTCACCTCAAGACTAGAACTCTAATCGTTTCGTGCTAAACTCCACCACACTCACCACCACGTCACTAAGCCAACCAACGGGAAGATTCAAGCACATCTAAATTATGTATGCATACTAGTTGCACGAGTGTGGTTGTTTAGACTCAGTAGCATAGTGGTGAACGCGGTGATGTTTTTGATACGAAACAAAGTGAGTTGTGGTCTGGGTATAAACATCAACACTGGGAGGCAGGTGCATTCACCTTAAGAGTCATTAATAGAACAAAACGCATATCCTGGATTAAAATTGTCAGCCTAAATTCAAATCGAATCAGACTTTTGAATAACAGGTGTATTACGGGAAACTGGATAGCTTAAGTCAATATCAAATCAACAGGAAGATTCGTACACATTCAGACTGTGGATTTCAATAGCTGTCAGTTTACTATGATATGTTTAAATCGAATCACATGCTTCTAAGGCTTGAATTGATTCTCATTGAACTCTTGAAGTCTAGCTAGTTATTATGTCAAAGTTGACATAACAAAGTGAAATCTACTGTGATATTTAACTATTCGATACTGATTTCAATACAGAAATTATTGATCAAATTTCAGCAACTCGAAGGAACGCACAATATAAAACTGGTTAATATGGGAAAATCTATGTCCTGCCATGGATCAGTTTTCACGATTTTACATATAAGCCATTCTGATGTATGGTAATCTGATTGCAACCTTAGTCGACTGGATTCAATTTATTATTTTTTCTAGTTAACATGTAAAAATATTTCAATTCGAAATTAACTAGACAACGTTGATTATAACGAAAATAAGCTTTCTAGTAGTATTGAAATTTTTCACTAAAAATACTTATTCTTATATAACCCGATATAATAATTAAACACTTTCTGTGTAAGTAGGTCGTTGTGTTCGAGGAATAATTCTTGGTAGCCAGCTCATTGTTTGGCATTATTTATTGATATTTGTGTGAAACACAAAGTCACTACTTATTCAATTAATTGTAATAGTTGCATATCATGGTAATAGAAAAAACATTAACAGGTGTACCCTTTCTAAAACTAAATTGTATCAACATGTGGTTATTTCATATGGATTTATATTTCATTCGTTGTTTGTATTCTGAACAGACCGATCACTTTCAGGCACAGTTAATAACCAAAGAATATAAGGTCGCGGTTTTAGCTGAGTATGTCTGTTCTTTGTGATGTACACACATCACTCCACTAAGGAGTTGAATCAAAGTATTTTGAAGTCTTACGCCAGACGCCTAACCATCACCAATACTGAACAACTACAGAGTAATGCTAACAAATTAATCTACATGCATCTAGACAGACTACAAAGATTATAGTGAATATTATGTCATCCTCAGTGAACTTTCCTGTTTGTACATCTTCTTCAACTGATTTTATCATAAGATATGAATACTTGATAAAAAAAAATGTTTGCAGAATTCCAATTGATTGAACTTTTATAAGTTCATACACTTCATTCTTTTAATTAACTTGAAAGAAGCGAAATACTATGCAGATGAATTCGCTTCATCTCGTCTGGTTCTTCTCAACTATAAACAAATCTGCATTATTTACCAATTAAAACTATGCATAGAAACTATTATACTTTAAAAGTTGAAATGAAGAATAGATCAGTACGTGTGATCATTAAGTTGGTTCCATTTTCAGATACATAAACATTGTAAGCGTATAAAGATGGAAATATGCAAAACAATGCAAAAGAAGGTACAGAAAAAGCAATCAGAACAGTAGTGGGAGTCTAAATGATTACATAATGAGATACTTAAGTAACAAATGATAGCAACTGAGGATGATGTGAATTATGCTGTCACTTAAATTAAAAGTAATTCGAGTTTGACATATTGACGTAATCAAAAGGAAAAGATTTAAAGAAAACATTAAGGGTGATATAACAAAGTGAATTTATTGACGTATCATGTAATGGTAGTAAATTCTGAAACAATAACAATTTGTGAATAGGGAAAATCTATGTCCTGCCATGGATCAGTTTTCACGATTTTACATATAAGCCATTCTGATGTATGGTAATCTGATTGCAACCTTAGTCGACTGGATTCAATTTATTATTTTTTCTAGTTAACATGTAAAAATATTTCAATTCGAAATTAACTAGACAACGTTGATTATAACGAAAATAAGCTTTCTAGTAGTATTGAAATTTTTCACTAAAAATACTTATTCTTATATAACCCGATATAATAATTAAACACTTTCTGTGTAAGTAGGTCGTTGTGTTCGAGGAATAATTCTTGGTAGCCAGCTCATTGTTTGGCATTATTTATTGATATTTGTGTGAAACAGAAAGTCACTACTTATTCAATTAATTGTAATAGTTGCATATCATGGTAATAGAAAAACCATTAACAGGTGTACCCTTTCTAAAACTAAATTGTATCAACATGTGGTTATTTCATATGGATTTATATTTCATTCGTTGTTTGTATTCTGAACAGACCGATCACTTTCAGGCACAGTTAATAACCAAAGAATATAAGGTCGCGGTTTTAGCTGAGTATGTCTGTTCTTTGTGATGTACACACATCACTCCACTAAGGAGTTGAATCAAAGTATTTTGAAGTCTTACGCCAGACGCCTAACCATCACCAATACTGAACAACTACAGAGTAATGCTAACAAATTAATCTACATGCATCTAGACAGACTACAAAGATTATAGTGAATATTATGTCATCCTCAGTGAACTTTCCTGTTTGTACATCTTCTTCAACTGATTTTATCATAAGATATGAATACTTGATAAAAAAAAATGTTTGCAGAATTCCAATTGATTGAACTTTTATAAGTTCATACACTTCATTCTTTTAATTAACTTGAAAGAAGCGAAATACTATGCAGATGAATTCGCTTCATCTCGTCTGGTTCTTCTCAACTATAAACAAATCTGCATTATTTACCAATTAAAACTATGCATAGAAACTATTATACTTTAAAAGTTGAAATGAAGAATAGATCAGTACGTGTGATCATTAAGTTGGTTCCATTTTCAGATACATAAACATTGTAAGCGTATAAAGATGGAAATATGCAAAACAATGCAAAAGAAGGTACAGAAAAAGCAATCAGAACAGTAGTGGGAGTCTAAATGATTACATAATGAGATACTTAAGTAACAAATGATAGCAACTGAGGATGATGTGAATTATGCTGTCACTTAAATTAAAAGTAATTCGAGTTTGACATATTGACGTAATCAAAAGGAAAAGATTTAAAGAAAACATTAAGGGTGATATAACAAAGTGAATTTATGTTGAAAAATGGCGTAATCATGTAATGGGATTAGTTAAATTCTGAGAAACATTAATAACAATGTTGTAGTTAAATAAGAATTAATTTACTAAGATAAGGAAAGACTAATGATTATTTAATATAGGACAAATAGGTTTGTTCTAAGAGATTTGAGATACTGTGTCTATTAAACATTTCAACGGATCCCAGGATTTCTAGTCAGTATCTTGTATTCATGAGATATCTCTCAATAGCATTGTTTAGTGTCATCGTTCCATTTGATCCTAGAGTTTTCTTTAAATGTTTCTTAAATCTAAGGTAAAACCTAGTTTCTATTCTATGAATGCAGGTGCTTTTGCAGATATGTACACATTTTTTCAAAAATATTTGCAGTAACATGAGTAGAGCTTTTGTTAATTTTCCATTGTCTTATACATATTTTCATATACACGAAAAACTATCTTGTATAGGATATGTTTACCTTATTGCTGCTTTAAGTCTCGTCTGATACTTATTATTCAGTATCATTACCCTTCGATTAAAACTGGCTTCCCGTTGGTCGTGATTTCCCAAAAATTTTCAATCATACTTTTATGTATTTATCAGTAAATTTGTCTGAATTTTCACTGTTTTTTGGCATTGTTTAGTTTTTATAAGTTCTCCATCTAGTTTATCTGAAGTTCATAACTTTTCCTCCATGATGTATTGCGTTTTTACCAATACCTTATGAATTGGACTAAAACTATTACAAAACTGTGAACAACTCATTGCATGTATGTAACTTCAAAATTTAACCAAGTGGCCAGATTCAAACTTTTTCATGGAGACAAACAGAATCAAAATTGAGTTGGGGAGGTTTTGTGACAGCTGGTGTTAAATTTACTTATAATTGACACTGTTCATACTTGTCACGAGTGAGACAGTTATCACATTTAGAAATAACTAATCGTTGCACTATATCAGAAAGAGGTTAGAGTGTGAGTTCAACCATAGGACACTAGACAGCCGAATGGTGCTGGTGGTTAAATCTTTCGTCATAAGACCTGAGGACCTATCGTTCAGTTTCATCGTAAAGCTGATGGTGTGTGTTGACGAAGAGCAGCATATTTGGACTATTCGGTTGTCTAGTATTCAATGGTTTTCATTGGTGACTAAACGAGGATCAAAAGTATTGTAGATAAATACGTCTAGCTGATATAATCGGCATACGACAATTTTTTAATCGATTTCCTGTGTTTATTTCTGTTTGTTTTGTAGATATCAATCATTTAATAGGAGGGGAATCGTCCTTTACAACCTTATGCATGTTACATAAGGATACGTATTATCACTAAAATTAGGTTGGAATTATACACTCATCTTCATACTAAATGACTGACATTTACATTTTGAACTTATTTCAACATATTAAAGCAATCAGTTAATCTGTTAATATAGATTTCCATAAGTGTCCTTATTTATATGTAAATGTCAAAAAGATTATTGAGTTTAGAGTTACACATTATGAACTGATCTTGACTAGACAACCTATCAAAGTAAGAATACATTAGGCAGCTGTTTCGTCTTATTATCAGGCTCCTTAGCACCGTACAATTACAACTTCAAAAAGGAATATACTGATGACATTTAGGACTTCTGACGAACACATAACTCTGAATAACTGGGACTATGTACATTTTTTTGACTTTAATCAATTTGTGATGTTATATCACCATTGTTCAATACTACTTTTGATTGGCTCATCGATTGTCAACATAGTTATGTATCCATTACTATATCTAATAGTGTTATGTTTGATCCATGGTAAGTTCGTTGAAAGCACGCTGTAGAAAAGTAACATACCTATCCAGTGATTCTTGGTTTCTAATAGTTCTCTATCTTCGGTTAATTCATCGTGTGAATTTCAAAATTTTATTTATGATTATTTCTATGAAGATAGTTATGTATTGCGGGAAAAATACTCAGTACCCTTGATAATTGCCAATCAGAATACGGACACTTCTGTCCCACGACTACCAGTCCCCCCCAAGCCGAGATAGAGAAGACAACGATTTATGAGCCAAAAAGACAAAGTCCAGTCCAACACAATCGCAGTCGTATTGTAATCCAATCATGCCTTTATATATACACAAATTCAGACCACATAGCAAACCAATTAGTGATTTTACATTAATACGAAACAGAAGAGATTATGGCAGTGAATGGTTGGGAGTAACTAGTACACAACTAATTAACTGTAGTCTATAATAAGAAACAATACAATCACAGCAAATATACTAAACTGGAGGATAGGTTAAGAGAAACGTAACAATAATAGAAGTATAATGTTTACATTACTCACGACCAGAATAAATGAATTAATCCTCTAAAACACAGTTCTGGAAGTTATTCACCATTCGTTAATGGACCAATATAACAGAGATGTTTACATTTGACCAGCAAATTACATTTTGAATTGTTTCTTTTTTTCAATGATTGTGATGTTTACAAGTTGAATTTCATGTTTTCCTATCTTACATATACTCAGTGCTTAACTATTGTCAAACTATGTTTAATTTCTAACTTCTATTCATTTAGTTAATTTTCTTCATAATAAGATAACATTCTTTGACATCCAAAGAAAAAAAAATTGACTTATTTGAAGTAAACCGGAAGTTGTATTATTAAGTTCAGTGTTTATCTAAAAATAAAGTAGATTTTAGCGTAACACGAAATATCTGTATGTGATGTTGAAGAGAATCAATTTTTCTGAGTTTTCAAGTCACTTAACCCAGTACTTACAATCCTCATTTCCGAAATCACATAGTTCAAAGAAAACTTTCTTAAATAATACAATGAATGTAAATGAAGTATAATTAGAATGGTTTTCTTATGATAATCAATAATGGAGTTTAGATATATATAGAACTATACTTGCTACACTAAGAAATGGAGAAAAACATCTAATGTCCGTCTTTTAAGACAAAACTAATCTATACAGTTTCGTTTAGAAATGTTTTACAACGTCATCAACAAAAGCAAAACTTAAATCTGAAACCAATGAACGTATCATCCTAACATATGTTAAATTCATTTCAAAAATTACATCCAGACTATTGAGGCCGGTAGGAATAAATTTTGGGCATAAGCCAATATATTCACTACAGTCAGTTTTGTGTAAACCAAAAGACAAGTAAACAGATGAGGATATAACGAACTTTACCTACGGAACAAACTGTAACAACTATGATAATGATGACATTTGACACAGGAGCTGACCTCTTTATCTCCGTTAATATGAACATTGGTTAACACCATAAAACATATCTTCTCTTATATCATTACATGCTATGAGTTATGGACACAGGTTTAATTGAAAGAACGTGGTGATTTTAACCTAAAGAAAAACAAGAAAATCCAGGGAATTTGTCGAAGCTTGGCATTCAGATCAGTTAGCAATCAATAAACATAATGATAGATACAGTAACTCAACGAATCGTAAAACTAGTAAACAACTACAACACTATGAATGAAGTATAGGAGGAAGGAAACGAAAATAAGTGTGCCAAAAATGACTTAATAAGTGCCAACAACAAACCAATCAAATTCAGTGTTGATGGAGCATGCTGCTAATGATTTGTGGGAAAAAGAAAAAACCTCATAGCTCACTTCTATCACAAGTTTGCGTTGTCGAAGTCGTCCGGAATGATGATGAAACTCCTCAATTAAACTATACATATATATATATATATGTCAGATAGCGTTGAACTATTTATATATCTTGCTTGATGTTTATCAACCTCATTTAAGTGGTGATTACTTTTGGAAGCAATAAATACCTGAGAAAACATGATGGTCCGTGTTATTTCTGATGTTCAGAATTCACCAAGAGATACGTAGCTCAGTTATAAATATAGTGAAATTCTTGTAAATCAATTATGTTCTATACTAAATACACTAAATGTGTAATACACCATACTACAAGCTAGTAGCATTAATATATTTTGAAATGAATTACAAAATACACAGACGTTTACAGTTGAATTCAAGATGTATAAAAGATAAGGGTACATAATTCGACAAGATGAATATCATTAATTATTCCATTTTGAAAGATAGGAGTTTGAGCTAAATGCATAATCACAATTCGTAACATGTTAATTGCAAGATACTAAGCATGAAAATACTTTTGCTTATATAAAATTTATCTATAATCAATTTTGTTAAGAAATATAGGTTCATATGGAGAGTAGGGTAAAAATACATGATCATGAGCATTTACTAGTGGACGGTATACTTATAGGGAACAGCGGTTTTGTTAGTAATGTCCTAGTGGAAAATGAATTAGGAACGCATAACTGCCAGATTACATCCATGTTAAATATATCATCTATATCTATAAACAACAAAGTAAAATAGAAAAAAACAGCAAAATCAATCGTATACTCACCAAAACACGACTTTACGGATTATTGTTGTGCAATCAATTGAATGGAACTCATCACTTTTTGCATCAATTTCCCCGACTAAGAAAAAGCATTTGATAGCATGGATAAACAAATACTATAAAGTCTTAGACACTTTGGTTTACCCGAGAAGATAGTCGATATCATACGGAATTCTTATGACACACTACACTGCATAATCGTGTAAGGAGGTCGACTCATTGACTAATTCAAATTAAAGACCGATATCAGACAGAGCTGAATATTTCCACCTTCTCTCTTTTTACTGGTGGTTGACTGAAATATAAAAACTATAATATCTCATGGCAAGCACAGAATACAGTGGACAACTTGCATATAACTAAATAACTTGGACCTTACAGATGGCCAAGCTCTTCTTTTCCACAACAACAAATACAGGTGAAAACAGATAGTTTAAAGGCAGCTTTAAGGAAAACAACGACCACCAACCCAATTACATTTGACTGGACTAAGAGGCTCTGAAAGATGTGTGGACTTCAAGATTCCCAGGCAGCGTCGATAAATAAGGAGGACTTGATGCAGATGTAAGGACACGGATTGGCAAGCTAAGGGCAATATTCCTACAATTAAAATACATCTGAGATTCAAACCAACTGTCAGTCAACATTAAAGTCGAAATTTTCAATACAAATTTGAAGAGCGATCTGTTGTACGGAGCTGAAACTTGCATGGAGAACTACGAAAAACATCCTGCATAGGATTCAATTGTTTATAAACAGCTGTTTACTAGAGATAATTCTCATCCGTTCGCCAGATACCATCTACAACAACCTTCTGTAGCAGAGAACAAATCAACTTGCAACAGATGAATAAATTAGGGAAAGACGCTGGGGGAAGGGCGTGCATAGGACACATATTGAGCAAATCACCAAACTGTCACAAGACAAGCATAAACATTGGATGCTCACCATCAAAAGAAAAGTTAAAAACCAAAGAACAAATTTCGTCGGGAAGTGGATGCAGATATTAAAAAAATGAATAGCACTTGGAAAGAACTGAAAAGGAACGCTCAAGACAGAGTTGGTTTGAGAGTACTGGTTTGTGGACTATGCTCCGCGTGGAGTAACTGGAATCGATTGATTGGTTGATTGATTAACATTCATAGTAATGGGTAAGACATGATAATAATAATAATAATCATCATAATAATAATAACCAATTGGTCATAAGACTGACTTAAAATGGTATGGGTTGATACACTTGGAAAATCTTAAATAAAATACTGTAGAGATTTTTGCCTGATTTTTCAAAGTATAAAAATGGAATTCATTATACATGAAGATTCAAAGTGATGGTATGATAACGTGGTGAATTGAATGAATAAGTGTCACTGGATAAGTGTGACTGAATAACGTCTGTATAATTGATGAGTTTGACACGTAACAGTTGATACAGTGAAAGGTCTATGACTAACCGTTGCTTATAATTCAAGTGTTCAATTAAACCATGCTGACCTTTAAAGTAACATCAGTAATTACAAATGTCCCAGTAAATGCAGCAGTATTCATTTTAAGCAAGTATAATGATACTAATGGTGTTAAGGCTAAAATATATGCATCCCACATTATAGACAATCGTTAGATTTATTCTGAATCCTTATTTCAACTTCAAAAATAGGACCCACTGATAGATAAAAGGTGTTGGAACGTGACCACTTCTAGGCCTACTATTAAAGGAATTTGTCATAGCAGTTATTTCTAACCATACAGCAAATATAACGATGAAAAGTCTTGTATAATTTATATGTTAGTGGTACTTTTACAATATGGACATGACAATTTTGTAATTACTTTTAAAGGATGCTACTCACTTATCAATGTCAAGTGAGGAAAAGATAACCGAAAACTATTTTGTGGGCATTCTTCTCTCAAGATAGGATGGTACTTTAAATTGATCATATCAAAAGAAATCTACATATAATGGATAACTTGTTATTAATTACAAAAAAGGAAATCTAATTCACTCTCTTATTCACACGCCAAAAAATATGTGCCGTTTCACTGTATCAACTGTTACGTGTCAAACTCATCAATTATATAGACGTTATTCAGTCACACTTATCCAGTGACACTTATTCATTCAATTCACCACGTTATCATACCATCACTTTGAATCTTCATGTATAATGAATTCCATTTTTATACTTTGAAAAATCAGGCAAAAATCTCTACAGTATTTTATTTAAGATTTTCCAAGTGTATCAACCCATACCATTTTAAGTCAGTCTTATGACCAATTGGTTATTATTATTATCATCTATCTTTCTCATTATTACGATTGTACATTCTATGATTCCTACCTATTACATATATAGGTGCCACTATACAAAATTTGTTTATTGTATCCCTTATTTTGATATAAATTACGATTGTACATCTGTCGAAACTTTAACTGTGGAGATGATAGACTTTCTTAAATGAATTATTTGTTTTCAATTCTATTGTTTCTTATAAAGTACGTCCATGTATTAAGAACTTTAACATGCTATGTGCTAGTTATGTTTCATGTTAATATTTAATAACGTCGTAAGTCATTGAGTTGTGATGATTAATATACGTAAATCGTGCTACCTATCTGTTTCGGCTATCTACTTACTCGATTTAAAATTCATGGATCTGCTTTTCATAGACAGCTATTCATAGAATGCAATAAGTATAAAGCGACTACATACTCAGTTAAAATCACTTCTACTCACATAATTCAAGAATGCTAAGTCAACAATACTATATATGCTATTACCATATTTATTGGAAGTCACTATCAATAGACATTACCGAGCTACTATCATCATTCCTATATTCGAATTGTTTATATATAAAATTTACTTCACAATTGAATATCAGATATTTCTTACATGACAATAAAATAACCTTTTAAATTTTTCATATTCTTTGATACATGTCAAAATTTACAATCAACATGATTAACCCAGATTTTTTTCTTTTTATGTTATGAAAATAAGAAAATTCTCTTTGTTTTTTAGAATTTCATAGAATGAGCATACTATGCTCAACACTTAACTTTCAACTTTAGTTAAAGATAATGTTTATAGAAGTAATTTAACTGTTATTCAATTAAAGTGATCTAAATAGTATTAAATCAACTGAATAATAAGGTGAATAGTTTATCTAATATACATCAGAGAATAACAAAATATCATGTTACATTATTTCTTGAAATTATTCACAAAACACTTAAATAATTCCGCGATGGGATCGTAGATGCATACTGATGAGGAGTCCTATACTAGGACAAAACACCTGTCCAGTGATTCCAGGTGATCAATGGTTGTCTGATTCAGATCAAATTGTGATATCAAAATTGACTGTTCACTATCTCTACAACCTCCCTACCCGAATTGTAATTCTTTTTTCGTTTTTTCTTTAAATAAATAGTATGAACATTTTTCCATGTCTGAAGATTTAATCTGGTGTTGTCATAGAAGTATCAATAAAGAATATAAAATCCACTTACATCACATAGAACCGTTGATAAGATCACTTCTTATTATTTTGATACATTTTCATGACAAAGAATATTTAAGATAAAAAAGAAAAAAAAAAGAAACATTATCAATTATGCAAAGAATTAAATTCATAGAAACTGGAATTAAATTGTCTTATTATGTAACCAACTTAATTGAATTGTAATTTAAATCGTTTTCATGAGGTGGAATCAATAAACAGTTATTAGATTAAAAAAAAAACAAATAAACAGCTTGAAATTAATGAAATAGCAGTTTATATTACAACATTATTAAAACATTCTAATTACTATGATAATACAATAAGATGACGAAGTTTATCAGAATTATGTGATTATATTTGAGCAATACACTTCGAACACTCTAATCACATATAAACTTGTTAAGGCATTTATATATGAAAAATAAACGGTAACTAGACAAATTAGAGTTGTAGCTAAATAAACAAGGATAATACAGTGAATCACATTCTATCTAGGTTGGTAACACTAAACAACTTTTCAAGTTAATAAAAAAAACCGAAGTTAAAAAATCCAGCGTTAGTGAGAGGATTTCCGATAAAGATGGAACGCTTATTAGCTCTCAGTCTAGACGTTAAGAACAGTGGGCTGAACACTTCAAGGAACAGTTTAGTTGGCCTTCAGTTACTCTAAAACATCCCACTATTTCGAAACAGCCAGAATGGAAAGTCGACTTAGGTTCCCCGACTCTTGTCGAAGTCGAAAAAGCTATAGCCAATCTAAGGCGAGGCAAAGCTACGGGTCCAGATGGATTATCCCCAGAAATCTTTAAGGAGGGTGGTCCCACTTTGACAACCAGGCTGACTGATATTTTGACTAAGGTTTGGGAACTTGACATAATTCCGTCTGATTGGTGTCGATCATCAATCGTCCCAGTATATAAGAAAGGGTCAAAATCGTCCTGCGGTAACCATAGAGGAATTAGTTTGACTAATATAGTGTCTAAAACCCTAGCTTCTATAATTATCAGACACTTAACTGCAACTCGTGATCTCCAAATACGAGAAAATCAGGCTGGTTTCAGACCTGGTCGCGGTTGTATAGACCAGATATTCACTGTTCGTCAGATCTTAGAACACGAACACACTTTTCGGCGGCCGACAATAGTGGTGTTCCTTGACTTGAGAGCGGCATTTGACTCTGTAGACCGTGAAGTTCTATGGCAGTGTCTTTCATTAAAAGGCGTGCCCAAAAAGTACATAAAACTTGTTAAGGCTCCTTACTAAAGCACTATTAGTCTTGTCAGAGCATATGGCGAACTACCATCTGAACTTGTAACATCAAGTGGTGTCCGTCAAGGTTGCCCACTTTCCCCATTTTTGTTTAATTTCATAGTTGACATACTGTTGAAAATTACACTTTCATCATCTGACTTTTCAGGAATCGATCTCCTACCAGGAGATCCACTTATTGACTTAGAATATGCTGACGATATAGTCCTGTTCGGCAAAGACGCTGATACGATGAAGAAACTTTTAACTGAAATAAGCTCCAATGCAAGCATTTTCGGAATGCGTTTCTCCCCCTCTAAATGCAAACTATTGCTCCAGGACTGGTTTTCGTCAACCCCTGAACTAAAGATAGGGAGTGAAGTAGTTGAGCACGTCGACCACTTCACTTATCTTGGAAGTCTGATTAGCCCTAATAGGTTAGTCTCTGACGAAATCTCAGTACGAATTCAAAAAGCTCGTTTGGCTTTTGCCAACTTACGTCACCTATGGCGTAGACGAGATATTCGTCTCTCAACGAAAGGGAGAGTGTACTGCGCAACAGTTCGCTCTGTCTTACTGTATGGGTGTGAGACGTGGCCATTAAGGGTAGATGATACTTGAAGGTTATTAATTTTTGACCATCGATGTCTACGAAACATCGCTTGCGTTAGCTGGGATAACCGAGTAAGTAATAAAGAGGTTAGACGACGGGTGTTAGGCAAATGTGGTAAATCGGTCGATGAGGTTGTGAATCTTCATCGACTGAGGTGGTTGGGACATGTGTTGCGTATGCCCAACCACCGTCTTCCTCGACGCGCAATGCTGGCTGATATAGGAATAGGATGGAAGAGAGTTAGGGGTGGCCAAACTAAAACATGGCATCAGTCCATGAAGTCACTGACTACCGTTTTAAGTCGTATCGGTAGCTGCAGAGTACCTGGATGGGGTCCTCGCGATTACCGTAACCAGTGGCTAGAAACACTGAGTGGCATGGTCCAGAATCGGTCACAATGGTGCAGATGCATTCACTCATTGTCCTCCCTTAAACCATGGGCTTTAAATTATTCTTTCTACGTTTCCTTAACCATATTCTATATGTTCACACTCCTTGTTACTATTATTATTTTATTTTATTGCAGTAACTTCTACTAGTGTTGGTGGTGTTAATCTTGCAGTGCCATGGTGGTATGGCAACTTGAACCGATGCACACATGTGCCACGTTCTATGTTGATTATACATACATATCAAGGTAGGTTAAGTGAAAGCACAAATTGTTTTTGAACACACTAGAGAGGGTTTAAACTTCCGTATAGTTAAGGCTTCAGCATACTTTAATATACGTCCTAAAGTACTGTTATACAACACCACAAAAAATGATTTGATATCAATTATGTGATCCCTTTCAACTAAGTGCTTAGGTATAGACGATGAAGGTTGTTTATTCTGTACTTTTATTTTCTCATTCGTGTAAATTTGTTTTCTGGTCCATTTAGGTATGTGTTCAGCTATCTCAAAATGTAAATCACGAACGATCATTCCAATGTATGTGTAACCGCACATACACGTAAATTGATAGACAGTGGAAGTATGGCATTCGTTTACATACTGATTAGGTTTATTGTGAATTAATGGCCTCAACTTCCCTATTACAACTATCCTAGCTGCATAAAATGTCCTGTTGATAACCGCCTTACGCCGTTGTTTTAATACAGGGCTATTTGTGTCACCTCTGTAAGGTAATGTGACATAGACTGGTTCTTTAGGTGCTTGAAATACAGTAGGTTTCACCATACTGCAACATTTCCATCGATTTATGAACTTTTTGGATAACCGTTCAACATTAGATTTTTTGTTAACAGACTTTCATTTTTCTCAACAGTATCATTAGTATAAATACGGTTGATCCTACTAAATAAAGCCTTTACTAGACCCTTATTATACTGCCCCGGCCAACAATTATGAAAGTTCATATACTGTCCAGTTCATGTAGACTTTCTGTAGACCGAATGTGTGATTGAGCAATCATCTCTCCGAATGAATAATATATCTAGGAAACGAAGTTGGTTGTTCTTTTCTTGATTACAGAATAAACTTATATGATTTTGGATGGTATTCACTTTACTTAGTGAACTATATAAATCGTTGATTTTCGCACAAATAACAAGCATATCATCAATATACTGCTAGTAAAAATATATCTCCTCGATTGAGTTTCGAGCTAGGTTTTCAACATAACACAGAAAAATTTCGTTTTCTTATCACATTATCAAAATTTATCATAAGGAAAAATTGTTTTAAACTGTAATTATGCTCTTTTATGAAATTCTCTTTAAAGTTATTATTTTTTTAATATTCGAAATGAAACAATCAATCAATCAATGCCTGTTACCCCATGTGGAGCATAGACCGCCCACTACCATTCTTCATCCAACTCTGTCCTAGGGCTTACCTTGCCAGCTCTTCCCAAGTGCTCTTCATTCTCTTTATGTCTGTTTCCAATTCCCGACGTAATGTGTTTCTTGGTCTTCCTGTGTTTCCTTCGGCATTTAGGAATGCAGGTTAGTGATTGTCTTGAGACACAGTTTGATGGTTTCCTTAATGTGTGTCCAATCCAACTCCAGCGTCTTTTCCTAATTTATTCCTCGGTTGGAAGTTGATTAGTTCTCTGCCACACAAGGTAGTTATTGATGATATCTGGCCAACGAATCAGAAGAATCATGCGCAGACAGTTGTTTATAAATACTTGTATCCTCTGTAGGATGCTTTTCGTAGTTCTCAATACAAGTTTCATCTCCACACAACAGAACTATCATCACATATGTATTGGAAATTTTGACTTTAATATTGATTGACAGTTAGTTTGAGTTCCAGATGATTTTCAGTTGTAGAAATGTTGCCCTTGCCTTACCAATCCGCGCCTTCACATCTGAATCAGACCCTCCTTATTTATCGATAACTCTGCACAAGTGTCTGCATTTTCCACAATTTCTCCATTGAGTGTAATTGGATTAGTGTTTGTTGTTTTGTTTCGAAGGATCTTATTTTTCTCTTTGTGTATATCGAGGCCTACTGTTGCTGAGGCTGCTGCTATACTGTTCGTCTTCATCTGTATTTGATTCTGTGTATGGAATAGGAAATGAAACAATACTTGTTACAAAACTAAAAATATAACAATATTTGCGTGATTAGAATTGAATAATTTCATTTGTTTAAACGATTTCATGTTTATCAAACTAAAGATGTTTAAATGAAAACTTTGCTTAACAATAATTACTCATTCAGTTCTACAATTATGCGGTCATCATTGATAATCACAAAAAAATGGTCATTGATCTTTTAAACATGATTTATTGAATACTTCAGTAAAATTAATTGAATTGATAGAAAAATTTTATAATGGTCAAATAATTGAAAATTTCATTCTAATAGGATTATGATAAATGTGGTAGAGATATTAATAATTAATTAATTAGAGTTTTTCATATCTGATTGCTGCAAGATTACTGTTCAGAGTAATGTTCAACATTAAGAGTAAACTTACACTGTAATCGCATTGAAGTTGTTGAACAGATCGTACTATTCTGAGTAATTATACTAAACTAGTTTCATAAGGTATGAACTAGACAATTCATAAAATCGGTAGCTCAAATCAAATACAATCTATTAACAAGTTAATAGTGAAATTGGTCATTAAGTCAACTAATACAACTGAATTTGAAAATTCAAATTGTATTATCCTCCGTAACTCACATCCAAATGACAACATTTCTCACTACTAATCCACTCTCCATACACATACACTTACATGGAAAAATCTCGAGAATATGCACTAGTTTATTCTAATTTATTTGTGAAACAAGTCTCATTACTAGTCTGATATTACGATGATATTTCGTCTCTTCGAATACTGCATTGGTAGTATTCATGACAATGATTATGTCATTTGAGGTATTGAAATGATAGTGGATGTAAGTTAGTGAATATTATTATCACTCATGACAGGTATCTAATCTCGTTTTGTGTTGATAATTTGGTCTGTTGATTCTGTTATTAGTTGATGTTGTAAATGGTGTTATGCTATACCTAATTGAAGTCGAACTCTATTCATTCACTTCATCACCTCTGATGTAATTTTACTGTTTTTACTGTGTTTTCTATTTTACTTTGTTGTTTATAGTTGTAGATGATGTATATAACGTGTATGTAATTTGATAATGCTGTGTTGTTTATTTGCTTTTTGTTAAATATTTTGTTTTAATTGTTTTGCTTATTAAATATGCTGTTTTCTCGTAAATATTCTTAACGATATCACTTAACTTTGTATTTGATTTTCAGTTTTCGGATATCAATTACTTTTGACAATTTCTTAACTCATCAGATTGTCTCTGTTTATTACAACCATGTAATGTATACACTATCAAGAATGTTTATTTGTTAGGTAGCTTTTAACAATTTTTAACTGAATGTTCAATTGAGATAATTAACCATATTCTTCTTGTTGGTTATCTCTCTACCATCCTGAATAGGCTAGTAAATTAGTGTGTATTCTCTTACTATTCTCATTATTATTACTGTTAACATTTTATGCACAATTATTATTAATATACAAATTGAATATTGAACTATGCATCCAGATTTTTAATGAAGGAAATAATTATTTAAGTCTTTCGTTAATTTCATTATATGTAATCATAATGATAATAATAATATATTTATTCAATAGTAAGTTTAGTATAATATGAATTTTCAGTATACAGTGTCTCAACAAATTACTCTTTTTTCATCTACACATACGCTTTCGTGTTGACGAAACTAGCAACAACACCACCACACTTTTTATTGATGATAGAATGATCCTGACGACAAAGGTGGAAACATTTTAGAGATATCAACTTGTCATCTTACAGGTAAAGATTTTTGAAGTTTGATTGAATCACAGTTATGGTATATGTTTAGAATAAAGGGAAATTATTGGTAGTCCATTTTTCCAATAAGAGATCTGCAGTTAAGACTAAGAATTCTTGGAATAAACATCTGATAAATATTAAGCGTTTTTAACGAGTGTTGTCAGCTACCATAATTCCTTTGCTAACACCTCCCTGTATTATTCATGATAGGTCGTAAATATTTATGTAGGCTAGAGAGTACACAATGCAATTTTAGGTCATGACTGAGCAATTAAAATCAAACAAAAACTGAGAATGTAACCTGTTTGCATATTTAAAAAAATGTTAAAGACACTCTCGGAATACAATGGACAACGTCGACACAACTAGATGACTTAGACTTTGAAGATGACCTAGCTCTTCTATCTCATACACAACATCAAATGCAAATGGAGACCAACAATATAGCAGCAGCCTCAGCAGCAGTAGACCTCGACAAACACAAAGGGAAAAACAAGATCCTTCGATACAAAACAACAAACACTAATCCAATTACACTCGACAGAGAAATTCTGCAAGATGCAGAAACATTTACATATTTGGGCAGCATAATTGACAAACAAAGAGGGTCTGATTCGAATGTGAAGGCGCGGATTGGTAAAGCAAGGGCAGCATTTCTACAACTGAAAATCATCTGGAACTCAAACCAACTGTCAGTCAATATTAAAGTCAAAATTTCCAAAACAAATGTGAAGATAGTTCTGTTGTGTGGAGATGAAACTTGTATTGAGAACTACGAAAGGTATCCTTCAAAAGATACAAGTATTTATAAACAACTACCTGCGTAAGATACTTCTGATTCGTTGGCCAGATATCATCAATAACTACCTTCTGTGGCAGAGAACTAATCAACTTCCAGTTGAGGAATAAATTAGGAAAAGACGCTGGAGTTGGATTGGACACACATTAAGGAAACCATCAAACTGTGTCTCAAGACAATCACTAACCTGCATTCCTAAATGCCGAAGAAACAGAGGAAGACCAAAGAACACATTACGTCGGTAATTGGAAACAGACATGAAGAGAATGAAGAGCACTTGGGAAGAGCTGGCAAGGAAAGCTCCAGGACAGAATTGTTTGGAGAATGCTGGTGGGCGACCTACGCTTCACATGGGGTAACAGGCATTGATTGATTGACTAATATCTAAAAAATGTGGTCCAATATTTCAAACAGACTACTGTTTTTATAAATTATCAAAAGATGCACTATAGATTTATTTTCTAGAAAGTTAAATTTCATTCTTGTTGAGTTCATTATGATTTCATACTAAGAAATCTTCTTTTATGATGAAAACTTCTAAATGTAACTATGTGATTTACATTTAATTCTATAGAATTTTAACTGATTCTACTAATAACTGGATTAATTTTTCTTTTTTAAATGTACAAATTTCTCTTTTAGAATTTTATTTTTATTATTTTTTTCTCTAAATTTTTCTTAATTTATTGCAAAAAAATTATTTGTGTGTGTGTTTACGTGTGCATGTTTCATCATTGATTGCATAATAATAACAACTTATGTGAATAGAAAATTAATAAAATGGACAATTAATTATTATTTATTATTTATCAAATCATTATAATTATTCTTTTCTATTTTATGCAATAAATTATTTATTTGTTTGTATGTTTTTATTACGAAATAACTAGAAACTATGTGAAATAAATCAAATTGTTTTAAAATAATCATTTATAGAATTGGAGTTTTAGTTTTTTTTCTACAATTTTCTTTCTTTTTCTCACTTTTTTCCAAAAAAAATAATTTTTTCTTTCATCTACTTTACTGTCATAAAAAAAAATTAATATAACCACTTAAATAATTGTACTCTACGAATATATATACCTGCATGTAGATACATTTATGGCTATATCTGTATCTATCTATCTATCTATCTATCTATAAATATATAGATATACATATATATGTGTATATATACCGTCAATTTATAAACCAATTTATCTTGGTAATTTTTTCTTTCTCTTAAAAAATAGTGCAAAATTTTATTGTATGTTGTCACGAAGAAGTTTACAGTTAAGATTATTCAATGTCAGCTATAATTATACTTGTCATAATTAAAAAAGAGATAGAACTAGAAGCATTCAGCATAAATTAATTTTTTTCTCCAACATGTTTTCTTAAAGTAATGAAAAAAAAATTGTTATTTTATTGGAATAATCAATAGAATGATGATTAAGATGATTTTATTGATTTTGAAAAATTTATAGGTCAACACAAAATGATGTGTTGTAATTATTATCAAGGTAATGAAACTGTTCAAAATGGATGTTAATAAAGACAAGAATAAATTGCAAACTCTTTTGAATTTTATTTGATTGGATATATCATAGATTGATATTGGCGGGGTACAATTGAAGACCAGGGAGCACTGGACAGCTGTTTCGTTCTAGTGTGGAACTCTTCAGCATTGCGCACCCACCCATCTTTTGAATTTCCTTGATAATTACGTTGTTGTGTCTTCCATAGTAATGATTTTGCAGAATGTTCGGTATGTTAGAGGGAAATTAGGTAGATGTTATGTAGTACGAAATAAAAATTATCGACTGTCATTTATTTAAGCTCGTTTGTTTATATGTCAATTAAATTACACTAATTATTAGTTAAAGTGATTCATCAATTAAATACATTTCAGAAATTTTATAAATTCAATATACAGCTACATTGAATGAATTAAAACAATTAAATTTTTTAGCTGTGTAGATTTGTTGATATTAATATACATTTCAGTTGATTGGAACCATCACGGACTTATGTTGATATAGTATACTTGAGAAACAGGAAGAACTAAACAGCTATATCGTCCTAGTACGAGACTCTTCAACAGTGCACACACTCACGTTAGGTAACGCCTAACCCTCTCCACCACTGACGTTTCGTCCAATGGTTGAATTTCCACTTGCATCAATCTATGAAGACCCCGGGTTCAATCCTCCTGGCGGAATCGAGGGTGTACACTGTTAAGAAGTCCCATACTATGAACAGCCAGCTGTCTAGTACTCCGTAGTTTTGATTGGTACCCTACCAACATCAGTCTATGACGAATCCAATCAGCTAAATTCCATAAAATCAACATATAAATTATTTGTAAACAACCAAGATTGTATTACTTGAATACAATGAGAGTTTAACAAATCAGATATACAAAATATATCAATACAAAACCTTTCACATGGTTTTGAGTAATTGTATATTTGAAGGGAGAGGATCGAACTCTTAATCACATATGACTGAAGTTTATCTTAATTCTAACTGCTCATGGAAACTTGTCTAGTACACGTTATCATTTATATACCCCATCATGTATGATTGCCTTCTGCTTAGTTGGTTATTTCTTTACTACACTGTTCTAGGGAATTTCGTTAGTGTTGGCTTTACAATTCTTGCTTGTCATTGGTCCTCTTTATTTTTACTTCTTAATTTTGTTCACAGTTATCACAAAATACATTTAGACATATAATGATATACTCCTGGGTTATTTGTGGGACTATATAAATCATCATTACTACCAGTCCACTAAGATTTCTATGTTACAAATAGAATACTGCTTATTGCGTAATCTCTATAGAGTTTATTGTGAAAGTAATGATACTACAAATGCTAATAGCTACTAAGCATACTACAAAATGTTTTAGCACTGAAAGTGATTATGTACCATTAGCTACATGAGAAAATGGAAAGAAATGCATTAGATTTGAACAGAACACTATTTCCTAATACGTTATATAAGTTTTTCATTTGTTATTGATTTAGTGGAAGCCAATGTCATGTTATCTCAACGTTGATGCTTTTTTTCTTTCTAACGCTTATATACTTTGGATAAACTTGTGACTGTGTGGACTCCGTAGTCTAGTCGTGAAGTCAGTGCTAGGGATTATAAAAGCTCTACAGTGGTATCTCTTTGCGTAGATTAATATGTGTTGTAACTGGACAATGAACTAGAAAGCACAATCTACGCAGTCCATATTTATTGATATCAAAACATATACTGTTAAACTGTATTTCCTTAACATTCAGTAAATATGCTGTTGATATTGCTTAAATTGTAAGCTTTTCAGAGTCTCAATAATTAATACCTTACCTGTTTTCATTTTCGGGTTATTGCAATCCTGTTATGAAGCTATTATTCCGTTGCTTCTACACGATTCCCCTAGTTTGGTCTTTGTCTGGACTTGTATTTTCCTTTACCAATAGGATTATCGTTTGTTTTATACAAAACAGCATTTTTACTTAAGAAACTACTCTATTTCGACTGGAGCCTAACTTTTTATCTGTTGGTAGTATTGTCTTCTAGGAGAGGCCTTAGTCACTTGTTAAGAGTGTAGAGAATCGGAGGCCATGTAGTATAGGTCCTAGTTTTATTATATAAGTCCCGTTGGTTAGTTCTACTGACAATGTCACAATACTAAGTTTATCTACAAATAGTACTGCAATTTATGTAGTTATCAGGATAAAAACATTTAAGAGTACATTGCTAAGTGAGGAGTAACTTATCAAGAAATCATAGTGTGAAATAACTCACAGGAAATATTTATAGTTTGTAAGATGACTGGAATGTTACATTTACCAGAAATAAGTATGACGTTGTTATAGAACATAGTACATACAGGTTACCTAGTAATAAAAGCAAATAATCAGAAACTAACATTTTGAGTGCAGAATGCGCATTTGACTTTGGTCAAAAGTGTAACTTACTTACTTACTTATGCCCGTTACTCCTCGTTGAGGAGCATAGGCCGCTCACCAGGATACTCCATTCAACTCTGTCCTGAGCAATCATTTCCAGCTGTTTCCAGTTGCTGTTTATCTTTTTAATGACTGCTTCCAATTCTCGACGAAGTGTGTCCTTTGGCATTCCTCTTCCCCGTTTCCTAACAGGATTCCATGTTAATGCTTGTCTCAATGCAGTCTGATGATTTCCGCAATGTATGTCCTATTCATTTTCAGCATCTTTTCCTAATTTCCTCTTCGGCTGGAAGTTGGTTTGTCCCCTCTGATAGTAAGCTGTTGCTGATGGTTTTCGGCCAACGAACATTCAGTATCTTGCGTAGGCAGATGCTTATAAATACTTGTACCCTTCTGATCTTGTTTGCAGTAGTTCTCCACGTTTCAGCTCCATACAGGAGAACTGTCTTCACGTTCGAATTGAAGAGTCTGACTTTGAGGTTGGTTGACAGTTGTTTTGAGTCCCATATGTTTTTCAACTGTAGGAATGCTGCCCTGGTTTTTCCAATCTTTGCCTTTATATCTGCATCGGACCCTCCTTGTTCATTGATGATGCTCCCGAAGTATGTGAAAGTATCCATTTCTTCCAGAGTTACTCCATCAAGTTTAATTGGGTTGATGCTCCCTGTATTATACTTGAGGATCTTGCTCTTTCCCTTATGTATGTTCAAGCTTAATGATGCTGAAGTTGCTGCTACACTGGTTGTCTTTGCTTGCATTTGTTGGTGTGTATGTGTTAAAAGAGCTAGGTCATCCACGAGGTCCAAATCATCGAGTTATAATTTACTTGCATATTGAATTCCGTGCATCTCCTCAGATGTGGAGGTCTTCGTGATCCAGTCAACCACTAGGAGGAAGAGAAAAGGTGAGGCCGGGCAGCCTCGTCTGACTCCGGTCCTCACTGGGAATGCATTTGTCAGTTGTCCTCCATGCACAATTTTGCACTGTGTTCCATCGTAAGAGTTCCGGATGATGTTGACGAGTTTCTCTGGTACACCGTAGTGTCGAAGAAGTTTCCATAGTGTTCTCCTATCTACACTATCAAACGCCTTCTCATAATCAGTGAAGTTGATGTACAGTGACGAGTTCCATTCAAATGATTGTTTAACGATGATCCGTAGTGTTGCGATTTGGTCCGTGCACGACCGATCCTTACGAAAACCAGCTTGTTGATCTCAAAGTTGAGCCTCCACTGAATCTTTCATTCTGTTCCACAATACTCTGTTGAAGACTTTCCCTGGTACTGACAGTAGCGCGATCCCTCTGTAGTTGTCACATTTGCTCAAATCTCCTTTCTTTTGTATCTTGATAAGATGTCCTTCTTTCCAGTCAAATGTGTAAGATACAATGGTATTCAATTTCTTACAAAATGCAGCAACATTATCAACTGATATTGGCTCTGAATAGATCCAAGCTCGACACTAGAAAATAAATCAAAAACTACCATAAATTCAGCATCCTAGTCTAGTACGAAAAGGCATTCTTGTTGCAAACGTTGATTAACGACGTAAAACATGGATATAGGATATAATAACATAAAGTACCAACTAAACAACTAGATTTGATTAGACAACAGTCAAAAACTTGATAAACAGAAATATGTTAGCTAACCTTAACTCATAATCCATGAGATAAATCATTTAATAGACGGTTGAAGAAGTACTCAGTTAGTGAACTATTTACACATTAGACATATTTACTACAGTAAAACAATAAAATCAATGCAATTTGACACCACTATGACAACAATAATAGATTACACAGATAACAAAACATAATGCACGTCCCATAATTTATCCTTGAAACTGAATGATTATCCTGATCTACAGTGTAATTTTAATTCCATTACACTGGTTAATTGCAGTCACAATATTTAATTTATAGGACAATAATTATACCTTATGTATACACTTTAGAAATTGTTACTTAAGTAGTATTTTCTATAGAATTAAAGATAAAATGTTATTGATAAACGGTAGTCATAATAAACACCATTTTAACTAATGAATCCAGATAAACTATACCGGTGTTATTTGAGTTATTTTGTAGCTAGCAAGCTATATTCAGGACGCTCGTTTCTCCATATTTAGGACTCTTCATCTGGATGTACTTGCATTGCAGTGTTGGTGTTAATATGGGAACAGACGCGCGACAAATCAAAAAGAAGTTCTAAATACATTCTTATAATACATACACACTCGTCGCATATGTGTGGCCGTGTGAACTCAGCAGCCCACTGGTGAACGCGGTGACATTTGTCACGAAACGAACTGATTCCGAGTCCAGGTGTGAACATCAACATTGATACATAGGTGCGGCTGACGAACTTTAAATGGGACCAAACACACGTCCTGAATTTTAGTTGTAAACTAAAACCTAACTCAAACAACACTTGTGAATTATCGTTGTATCAGGTTGCATATATAGCAACGGAGACTGATCAATTTCAATCAATCAATCAATCAATCAATTAATCAATCAATCAATCAATGCCTGTTACTCCAAGTGGATCATAGGTCGCCCACCAGCATTCTTCATCCAACTCTGTCCTAGGGCTTTCCTTGCCAGCTCTTCCCAAGTGCTCTTCATTCTCTTTATGTCTGTTCCCAATTCCCGACGTAATGTGTTTCTTGGTCTTCCTCTGTTTCCTTCGGCATTTAGGAATGCAGGTTAGTGATTGTCTTGAGACACAGTTTGATGGTTTCCTCAATGTGTGTCCAATCCACATCCAGCATCTTTTCCTAATTTATTCCTCGGTTGGAAGTTGATTAGTTCTCTGCCACAGAAGGTAGTTATTGATGATATCTGGCCAACGAATCAGAAGAATCATGCGCAGACAGTTGTTTATAAATACTTGTATCCTCTGTAGGATGCTTTTCGTAGTTCTTATTACAAGTTTCATCTCCACACAACAGAACTATCATCACATATGTATTGGAAATTTTGACTTTAATATTGATTGACAGTTAGTTTGAGTTCCAGATGATTTTCAGTTGTAGAAATGTTGCCCTTGTCGTACCAATCCGCACCTTCAAGTCCGAATCAGACCCTCCTTGTTTGTCGATGATGCTGCCCAAATATGTAAAGGTCTCAACGTCTTCCAGAATTTCTCCGTCGAGTGTAATTTTGTTAGTGTTTGTTGTTTTGTATCAAAGGATCTTGTTTTTCCCTTTGTGTTTGTCGAGGTCTACTGCTGCTGAGGCTGCCGCTATATTGTTGGTCTTCATCTGCATTTGATGTTGTGTGTGAGATAGATGAGCTAGGTCATCTGCAAAGTCTAAGTCATCTAGTTGTGTCGATGTTGTCCATTGTATTCCGAAAGTGTCTTCAGATGTTGCAGTCTTCATGATCCAGTCGATGACCAGTAGGAAGAGGAAGGTAGTGAGTAAGCAGCCTTGTCTGACACGGTCTTCACTTAGAATGAATCTGTGAGCTGACCTCCATACACGATTTTACAATGTAGTCCGTCGTAAGAATTCCGTATGATGTTGACTATCTTCTCGAGTACGCCTTAATATCGTAGAAGGCTCCATAATATTCTCCTATCCACGCTGTCGAGTGCCTTTTCATAGTCGAGGAAGTTGATGTAAAGTGGTGAATTCCATTCAATTGATTGTTCAACAATGAACCGTAGAGTTGCGATTTGGTCAGTACACGATAGGTCTTCACGGAATCAGGCCTGTTGATCTCGGAGTTGGGCGTCTACTGGGTCCTTTATTCTGTTCAACAACACTCTGTTGAAGACCTTTCCTGGTACTGAATGTAGGTTAATGCCTCCGTAGTTCTCACAATTGCTGAGATCATCTTTATTTGGTATTTTGATGAGGTACCCTTCTTTCCAGTCCACTGGAACTTGTTCTTCCTCCCAAATCTTCCTGAAGAGAATGTGGATTATCTTGCAAGTTGCTTCTATATCTGTCCTCAGTGCCACCTCTGGTATGTTGTCTGGTCCTGCTGACTTACGACTCTTGATCTGTCTGATGGCCATTTTGATTTCTTCGACTGTTGGTGGGTCTGTGCTTATAGGGAGATCCGTGGCTGCTGCTTCGATGACTGGTGGGTTCAGTGAGGCTGGTCTATTCACGAGTTCTTGGAAGTGTTCTACCCACCCGTTTCGTTGTTCATGCACTTCAGTGATTGGTTTACCAGCCTTGTTCTTGATTGGCCGTTCTGGCTTATTGAATTTTCCAGATAGCTTCTTCATTGTATCGTATAAGAGCCTCATGTTTACTTCTCTGGCAGCTTTTTCCACTATCATTGCTAGGTCCTCAACAAATTTTCGTTTATCCGACCTGATGTTCCTCGCCACTTGGTTGTTGACTTCGGTGTATTCGGCGTGTGTCTTGGCTTTCTCTGTTTTTGTCCAGCTGTTACTAATCGTCATCTTTCTGATCCTCCTTTCTTGGATCTTGTCTAGAGTACCAACAGAAATCCATTCTTTTTAGTGTTGCACCTTGGGACCCAAAACCTCCTGACATGTTGAAGTTATTGTTTCCTTAGTCTCTTTCCAGTTGTCTTCCATATTAGTTCCACCTTTTTCTAGTAGATCATGAAATGCCTGGAACTTATTGCTGAGAGTTATTTTGAATTCGTTGCGTTTGTTAGTATTCCGGAGAAGACATCGGTCTCGTGGCTTCCTAAGAAACTCGGCTTTCACCATGAGGCGTCATAACACACCTTCTAACTCCCAGAGCAAAGTGAAAATGGTTATAAAGGTTTTTACTGGTTAGCGTTTTTTTTTACCAAAGTTGCTGTTTTACGGAATGGGGTTGATAACACCATGTCCAACCCTCCTCCTTTGTCCGGGCTTGAGACCGGCAGCAACCCTAGGGGGCTCCAGGCGGAGTTAATTAAAATTCTAATTTCCATAAAATTAATCATCCCACTTGGAAATAATATTTGTAGTCAACTCCAATGAAAGTATTCATCGCAATACAAATTAAAGTAACATTTTAATAAATGAGTTTACGTGACATTTAAATGATGCATGAAAAATGTTTATTACCATCAAATAGTACATAACTTAAATGTAATATGGTCTTCTAAAACTGTTTCAAGTTTAAAATAGTTTTAAGACGAAAGGTCTTTTATTGGTGAATAACTTTGTTCAGTTACTAATTAGTGTGATTTCATTCACTCGGTGTCTATCGTAAATATGCTAGTTATGTTAACTGTTGAAAGATACAAAAAGAAATATCATTGTACCTATTTATATCTTCTGCAACTGATAAATAATCATTTATATGAATCTTGCAAAATAGATTCAATGGTTGATTGTCACCTACAGGGTTTCCAACAAACTACTTTCAACTTCACTTAGACGAGTGATTGATTAAATTTCAACTTGATCAATAGAATTTAATTCATATCAGGAAGTGAATAAGCATAGTATTGTTCACTAATCAATGATTACTATTAAGTAAGTAACTATGCATACTTATCTTTCATTTGCTACAATTGTATCACATATGTGTTCCAATTCATATTTGATTAACATTTTTCACACTGTGTATAAAGAGTTACCTACTTCTTTTTATTTTTTTTTTCAGAAATTTTTCATTATAAAGAATTGGTCATTATAAACTACTGATAAATTATTTAAATGAAGATAAAATGAAATGATTGAATAATTTACCACACACGAATTAGAATTTCAATAAGCATATTGTTCTAATTAATTCTTCTCATTCTTTTTGTAATCACCAAGATCACAATGAATTGAGTATTGTTTTATAAACAATCAAAAATTTATGTGAATATTACCGGTAGTCGGTAAAGTGAAAGGACATTGAGTTTGTATCATGTATGACTATATTATTTGCATATCAAAGATAACTAATGAATATATAGAATAATCAACAGAATACTTTGATTTATATGTATGTCGATTGAGAGTATACAAAAGGAGAGAAAACATTTATTAACTCTAATTTCTTAAATAATGTATAATAATAGTAATAATGTAAGAAGAAGGTGTTCAACAACCTGAAGGTCTTGGGTTTAATTCGCGGGTAGAATGAAGAGTGTGTACTGCTGCAAAGTTCGATACTAAAATGAAACAGCTGTCCAGTGCTCACTTGTTTTCACTGTTATCCAGTTGACATCAGTGACAAATACAGATAAAAAATAAAACAAAAAACAATTCAAATTACCTGGTTTGTTTTGAAATCTTTTTAGGCAAACCTTGAAATTTTGATATGAGAAGCAATTTCTTTTATTTGGGCAAAAATATGAGTTCAATTTTCGATTTTCAATTATCAGATGTAGATAAAATTACAATGTAATCCGATTAACTAATAAGCTTTTAGTGGAATTTGCAAAACATTGTCAATCGGTCTGTCATAAACAATACAGAAATTGAAATCTCTTTAAGTTATTGAGTCATATCAGACCAAATTACATGAAATTATCAGAATATATACCAAAGCACTAGTGGTAAAAGTCTCATTTTCTAGATGTTGCATAATAACAGATGAAGGATTGGATCATTCAACCTACATTTTATCATAAAGATAAATGGAATAGAATTTATATAAATTTTAATAGTTTCTGTCTCATTATTTACTATCAGGCATTGGTGAAGAAACGTTTCCATAGAACAGAAAGTATATTTACTAATAATAAAGTGAGGGAAAAAAGTGGGTACACACAAGGATTGTTTGACAAATACGGTAAAAGTGTAGTTAACAAGCTAAAAAAAATTACGGTGAACAAAAATCTACTCTTATCCAACTGTAATTCATAGGCGACAACAATTTAACAAAAATCAATAGGAGCATTCACAATTATCAACAAACAAGCGACAGGCATTATTACTAAGTTTTGCACAGTCAATCGCTACCAAATATTTTTAACCTGACCTATGCATACAGAAGGATAGCATGTAAAACCTATCATTTCCTTGGTGAATATAATAATTCTCTTCTCTGACGCAATAATCCAGATGATCATAATTCAAAATGATCTTCGTACGAAATTTATTGAATAACTATGAAATCATTTGTTTGGATTTTCTTGCGATTATGTAATGCTTTCCTTCGTTCATTTTACAAAGATTATATTATTCACCCCTTTTAATTAACTGCATCCACAGCCGTTTGCGTAAGATATTTTGGATCCGTTGGCCAGATATCATTAGTAACAGTCTTCTGCGTCAGAGAACAAACTAACATCTAACCGGGAAAGAAATTAGGAAAAGACTTTGGGAGTAGATGGAATATATATTGAGGAGATCATGAAAGTGAGTCATAAGATAAGCACTAACATGGAATCCTGAAGGCCTAAGGGGAAGACGAAGACCAAAGAACACATCGCTCTGAGGATTGGAGACAGACATATGAAGAATGAACAGCACTTGTAAAGAACAGGAAAGGGAATCCCAGGACAGAGTTGGTTGGAGAATCCTATTAAGTGGCCAATGCTTCACGTGGAGTAAGAGACAATGACTGATCGATTGACAAGCATTTATTACCAATTTCCAATATATAGATACACATAAAATTTAACTAAAATTATATGCATATCTTGTTGACTCCATTCTAATTATTCATCATAACTTCAAAAGATAAAATATGCTAAATATTTAACTCTATATTAATCTTTATAAATTTGGATTAGTTGAAGTTGATAAGTAGTCTCAAAATAAACTGAATTCCTCTTATTCTATAAATCTTATTCTTATTAATTTGTTTAAATTTACTAAGGGGATCATACTGTATAAAAGATTTTGATTGTTTTACTTAGTAAAGTCTGTATCCATATCATGTTTAGATGCATGCTTTAAAGAAATAAACAAGTAACCTATTAGAAATATTAAAAGATGCATTAAACAAAATGTTCAATCATACAAGTAATCTTCGAGTGATGTATACTTCGTGTTCAACAGAAATTTTGTTCTTGCTATCGAAAATATATTGATATCAAATACAAATGAGAAATGGAAAGGCCAATTTAGCAAGCAACATACCAGTTGGTGAAAACAATGTCATAAAATAATACATACATTACTTCTAATCATCAATTTACACATCCTTCGCGTTCTCTGGACTGTGTCGTTTATCAGCTTGCTTCTCTTGATAGTTCTCAATTCTCCTTTGTATTTTAATTGTGCTTTACTCCTTGCCAGCTCGCAACTTGCCTCATATTCTGTTTACTGAATCTTTCCAATTTACCTTGACTCTCTGCTACCTACTACTTATTAATGACCTTATAAGTAGTATCCACCACAGTTTTGCATATATTTATTTCAATAATTTATATGTACAAAAAAAGCTGTAGTAAATCTTTCTTTGTTCTAGTGACTTTATTATTTTAAGAATGAGTTAGACGATATTTTCTAATGCTAAATTTTGATTTTTTTCATATGACCCTTTCTCAATTAACAGTTACTATTGTACCTACAGGAATGACATATTTAACAACACAGCAGTCACGTGGAAACATAGGTTTAGGAAGAAGCCGAGGTGGACCGAAAGAAGTGATATATTATTCAAACAACAAAAGTATATATACACAGGGTAATTTGGCGAGGGTTCCAATTGTGAGGGGTTAACTTCCTTCCTGTAATCTAAGCTCTTCAAGCTTCTCGCAATATTCTTACAGCTGGTTTGCATTTGATTTGCCTGCAATGTAAGAAAGCAGAAACAACATTAGCGACCACTTAGAACCCCTGCAGCGCCCTCGTCTGTGTTTCACTATTACTTGTATTTACTACTACAACTTTTACTACTTATCTTCTTAACTCTATCCATATTCATTTAGCTGGTTTATAAATAAACGGGTATTCTAATGATGATTTAATTTTTATGGAATTGATGCCTTCTTACTGATTGTTTTTTTAAATGCCAACTTAACACTTATCAAGTTTTTTGCTGATGTAAAGTATATACAACTGTTTTGTTACTAATGATTATAATTAATTCTAGGTCGTATTCAGCTGATGAGAATCGATAAAATAAAGTGGAACCATGTTATTCTGTTACAATTGTTATTCTTATCTTGCTTCAAATTAAATAGTTCAAAAGTAATCAAACTGACATAAAAATGAGTGATAAATATTTGGAAAATTACAATCAATAGAAGTTTCGCGGCTTAGTGTAAGTCGCTTCTCCAGAGAAAATGAATAACCGAATTGAATTAACGCAATTCAGTGAAACAAATCGAAATCAAAACAGGTTCGTTCAATCAAAATGCGAGGTTGATCATGTCATGTCAAGTTATTTGGGTCAAGGTAATTTGAAGCGAAACATGTATGCGTGTTAGTGTGATGTGAAAGGAAAATATGTGAAATGAGAATGAAAATGGTATGTATGTTCACATGAATGAAATTCGATGTACTTTAATTGTGGTCAGTTGGATAGAAAGGCCTTCCGTATTGTTAAGTGCAGCTAAATTTAACAAAATGTCAAGCGCCTCAGCTATTCGTCTTTCCTTATAATTGGAAAAACCTCTTTGAATAATTCGGATATTTTTAACAGCCATTTTATGGTTGTGATAGATAACATATACTGCTATTGCTGATTTAATTTATAATTTTTTAAGTTCAACAGGACTATTAGGAGGTCGTTTAGTGTAACTTTCTTTTTCTTTGGCATAAGTTTTGATTTCTCGAGAAGACTCTCGAATATAGAAAGCATCACAATCGACACAACCTAGCCTGTAGACACAATTCTGTGTAGAGGTGAAAGGGATCGTGCCTTTTTATTTTAACTAATGTACCTCGAATAGTTTTGGTAATTTTAATTTCTACTCATTGGAATTTTACAAATACATGTGTATCACTCATTTTTATAAACAACCTATCCAATGTTCAATTTATTTGAAATTATCAAATTTAACCTTATTAATGATATATACAGACTGGCATATATTAAGAAGTTCAATGGTTAAACTTTCAGGTATCTTTGAGTTCGACATCCATTAAATTTCTAACTCTGTCAGTGACTAGACTAAAATAATCTATTTATTATTATTATTAATTATTTCCCTTTAATTATTCCGCATAATTTTGTATATCGTGTAATTTTCAATGAAACACTTGATTTGTTTCACACTTGCTTTCTGATACCTCAAATACATTACCAGTAGTCTTAAGAAATCAGTTGGTGTATAAATTTATTCCTTGTACACTATGTACTACTCATTTCATTATTAGCACTCATTTTGTTTGATACATTCCATTTATTTTCTTGTTTGTATTCTCCATCGATTTATCTCTGTTGGATACAGTTGAAAACTAGGGGGATACTAGATACATGTTTCATTCTAGTACAAGATTATTCAACGTTACGTACCATAAAATACACCAGTGAGTGACTTCAAAATATTGCTAAAGTTATAATAAGGAGTCATAACTAATGAAGTTCAGATATGTCGGAAATAAGATAATTATCGCCAAACGCATTGACCATTTGTCAAGCTGTATCATTTACTAATTTAAGTGGAGATTCTATCACTGGACGCTTACCAGCTTAGTGGTGCTCACTGTGAAATACTAACTTCAACTGCTTAGTGTGATAGATGGAGCGACTTAGGCCAGTCAGCAAGGCGTACCTACAGTCGTTGAAAGAACTTGTGATCCGCTGAAGATTCGATCTTGGATCACCCAGTTCGACAGTATGCGACCGTCACGACTGATCTTTTTGGGCCATGAATGGCTTCATGCAGGACTGTGATATTCAAGTTGACCGGTTATTACATAGATACCAATCAACACATTGTTGAAGATTCTAATAGTACGACAAAATAGCTATCCAGTATCTTCTAGTTTTCAATGGCACCCAACTAAGATCAATCTGTGATAAATGCATACAACAAATCGAGTAGTAATTACAACAAGCTATAGTAATTCAACTTTCAGCTTATGACAAATAGTTTTGTGTACAATCTCATTCAATAGAAACATTTTCGGAAAACAGTATCACCTAGTCATTCACTTTTGTTTACAATTATTTTCTCCCTAATTTTGTAGATTCTCAGTGTTTCGTTTGCCTGAGAAAGACACTTCTATAATAATACCTCATATAAAATTTCCTATTACCTATAGGAATATAAATTCACTGATTAAATAAATCAAATAATTTCAATGTTTATTTAAATCATAAGTTTTGTTTTTACGTTGCCATGTCAACAATATTGATTATTTGACCAATTAAAAAATAATATTGATTAGTATTCGATAAAATGATAATGATGACATTAATTGTCAAGTTGAATTATTTATAATATTTTATTAGTGAAATTTATATTACTGAATTAAAAGCAAATATTTTCAACTTAGTAGTATCATATAAATACACGTACATTTCAAGTGTACATTTGAAATTGAATAAACGAAAATTCACAGTATATTTCTATTTTGAAGTTAATACGATGCTGAAAGATTTATTTTTTGGTCATGCGGTTTATAAAATTTTAAACAAGAAAATTTTGAAAAGTGATTATGTTTTCCAATTACAAAATTGTTGTTATTGATAAAGTTAACAGTAAAAGCAAAGTCGTTGTTTCACTTGATTATCGGTACTAAGTAGAAATCAGAGTCTATGAATATTATAATACGTAATTTAGAAATAAAACATTGGTATTATTTCATTACAAGGTAATTGGATCTACCCGTTCATTTATCATTGATTGAAATTGCTCAAACTCCACCTGGAGCCTCCTAGGGTTGCTGCCGGTCTCAAGCCCGAATAAAGGAGGAGGGTTGAGCATGGGATTATCAACCCCATTCCGTAAAACAACATCCTAGCTAAAAAAACGCTAACCAGTAAAAACCTTTATAACCATTTTCACTTTGCTCTGGGAGTTAGAAGGTGTGTTATGACGCCTCATGGTGAAAGCCGAGTTTCTTAGGAAGCCACGAGACCGATGTCTTCTCCGGGATACTAACAAACGCAACGAATTCAAATTAATTCTCAGCAACAAGTTCCAGGCATTTCATGATCTACTAGACACAGGTGAAACTAATATGGAAGACAACTGGAAAGAGATTAAGGGAACAATAACCTCAACATGTCAGGAGGTTTTGGGTCTCAAGAAACAACACCAAAAAGAGTGGATTTCTGTTAGCACTCTGGACAAGATTCAAGAAAGGAGGAACAGAAAGACAGCGATCAATAACAGTCGGACAAGAGCAGAGAAAGCCAAGGCACAGGCCGAATACACCGAAGTCAACAAGCAAGTGAAAAGGAGCATCAGGTCGGATAAACGAAAATTTGTTGAGGACCTAGCAATGATAGTGGAAAAAGCTGCCAGAGAAGTAAACATGAGGCTCTTATACGATACAATGAAGAAGCTATCTGGAAAATTCAATAAGCCAGAACGGCCAATCAAGAACAAGGCTGGTAAACCAATCACTGAAGTGCATGAACAACGAAACGGGTGGGTAGAGCACTTCCAAGAACTCTTGAATAGACCAGCCTCACTGAACCCACCAGTCATCGAAGCAGCAGCCACGGATCTCCCTATAAGCACAGACCCACCAACAGTCGAAGAAATCAAAATGGCCATCAGACAGATCAAGAGTCGTAAGTCAGCAGGACCAGACAACATACCAGAGGTGGCACTGAGGACAGATATAGAAGCAACTTGCAAGATAATCCACATTCTCTTCAGGAAGATTTGGGAGGAAGAACAAGTTCCAGTGGACTGGAAAGAAGGGTACCTCATCAAAATACCAAATAAAGATGATCTCAGCAATTGTGAGAACTACGGAGGCATTAACCTACATTCAGTACCAGGAAAGGTCTTCAACAGAGTGTTATTGAACAGAATAAAGGACCCAGTAGACGCCCAACTCCGAGATCAACAGGCCTGATTCCGTGAAGACCTATCGTGTACTGACCAAATCGCAACTCTACGGTTCATTGTTGAACAATCAATTGAATGGAATTCACCACTTTACATCAACTTCCTCGACTATGAAAAGGCACTCGACAGCGTGGATAGGAGAATATTATGGAGCCTTCTACGATATTAAGGCGTACTCGAGAAGATAGTCAACATCATACGGAATTCTTACGACGGACTACATTGTAAAATCGTGTATGGAGGTCAGCTCACAGATTCATTCTAAGTGAAGACCGTGTCAGACAAGGCTGCTTACTCTCTCCCTTTCTCTTCCTACTGGTCATCGACTGGATCATGAAGACTGCAACATCTGAAGACACTTTCGGAATACAATGGACAACATCGACACAACTAGATGACTTAGACTTTGCAGATGACCTAGCTCATCTATCTCACACACAACATCAAATGCAGATGAAGACCAACAATATAGCGGCAGCCTCAGCAGCAGTAGACCTCGACAAACACAAAGGGAAAAACAAGATCCTTTGATACAAAACAACAAACACTAACAAAATTACACTCGACGGAGAAATTCTGGAAGACGTTGAGACCTTTACATATTTGGGCAGCATCATCGACAAACAAGGAGGGTCTGATTCGGACTTGAAGGTGCGGATTCGTACGACAAGGGCAACATTTCTACAACTGAAAATCATTTGGAACTCAAACTAACTGTCAATCAATATTAAAGTCAAAATTTGCAATACATATGTGATGATAGTTCTGTTGTGTGGAGATGAAACTTGTATTGAGAACTACGAAAAGCATTCTTCAGAGGATACAAGTATTTATAAACAACTGTCTGCGCATGATTCTTCTGATTCGTTGGCCAGATATCATCAATAACTATCTTCTGTGGCAGAGAACTAATCAACTTCCAGTTGAGGAATAAATTAGGAAAAGATGCTGGATGTGGATTGGACACACATTGAGGAAACCGTCAAACTGTGTCTCAAGACAATCACTAACCTGCATTCCTAAATGCCGAAGGAAACAGAGGAAGACCAAGAAACACATTACGTCGGGAATTGGGAACAGACATAAAGAGAATGAAGAGCACTTGGGAAGAGCTTGAAAGGAAAGCCCAGTACAGTGTTGTTTAGAGAATGGTGGTGGGTGGTCTATGCTCCACTTAAGGTAACAGGGTTTGATTTATTGATTAGTATTTTAATTAATTGAATATGTCACAGAGTGATGTTAGCAGGGTACCACTGAAAACCAGCCAGTATTGGACAGATGTTTCGTTTTATTGTGGATCTCCTCAGATCGTTATCACCAATGACAGTGAATATTCGTCCCGCTATATATCACAAACTAATGAAAGTGAGAATTCTATCATTGGATATCGACTCAATTGTGCAATCGGTTAGATGTTCGCCAACCTGAAGCCCCTGGTGCTCACTGCTGACGAGTTCCACACTGGAACGAAGCAGATGTCCAGTGCTCCCTGGCTTACGACAAAACCCTGCTAACATCAATCTATGACATAACCAATTGAAATATTTCAGTTGGTTACTTGAATATAGCTAGAACAGTCGAATGACATGTATAAACTTACAAGTATGTTGTACGATTATAGCTAGTAGTTTTTTGACTGTCTGTGATTCGACGTATTCTATGCAATTAGTAAAATGTCATATTTTCATTGAGTTCTACATAGAATACCTCTTTAATCAGATTCCACTCAACGGTGTTCACTCTTTTGTAACATGAACATCTTGAGTAGATTGTTTGATGATAGCGTTAGTTCACAAATGTTAATAAATTTGTGTTTGTAATTAGTAAATAAAGGTTCCACACATTCAGTTGATGGGCTCCAAATAGAATGAAACTTTATACAATATGTTTACTTCGCAAATTTAAATAATGCTAGAACGAATATATTAGCAGAATACATTGAATTCATTGTATTTAATTGCACTCTCTTCACCTATATACAGGCAACTGTTTGTAATTAGCGTAACACGGGAATATCATCGTGATTTTAGTGGACATGTATTATTTATCAAGGGATATATAAAAGTGGAATAGACATGAAATAAGTTTTTGTTATTGTATTCATAGATATATGAAGAGAATGCTAGTTCTAAAAACAATTTGGGTTGGGTCAGTTACATAATATGAAATGAGTATATTAATCTACATAAATTACTAGAGTATTAATAGTTTGTTTACATAGTAAAATAAACAGATTAAAGTTTAACATTGAGGTGTTAGATCTAGAATAAATTGGATGCTTTGTGATTACGTAACAAATAGAAATTAATGGGTCTAAGGCACACTGCAAAGAGTGGATAGTGGTCATAAATAAACAAAGACTAAATAATACTAATAATAATTGTATCACTTACCAAGGCAGGCGAGGGTTTATCACTGATTCCTTCTGAATACTTAGGTCAGGTTTCAGTCTTAGAATTTCTATGGCTTCAGCGAATCTTAGCATTGTCAAAGTGATTTGTCTGATATTACATTAAGCGCTTCCATCAAGTTGACCACGTGTCCTGAGTTTATTAGGTGTCGTGTAATTTAACTGTGTAAGATGACATCTAAAACCTAGGTTCTTTACAGTATGTTCAATAAAATGTAAAAAGGCCCATCGTTCTGTCCATCCATATTACGTAATAGACCCAATTCAAATTGCTTTTAGAACTAGCGTTCTCTTCATATATCTATGAATACAATAACAAAAACTTAATTCATGTCTATTCCACTTTTATATATCCCTTGATAAATAATACATGTCCATTAAAATCACGATGATATTCCCGTGTTACGCTAATTATAAACAGTTGCCTGTATATAGGTGAAGAGAATGCAATTAAATACAATGAATTCAATGTATTCTGCTAATATATTCGTTCTAGCTAGATTTAAGAAAGAAACTCGACATTTTGAATTCTATTTAATAGCCATAACTGAACTTTAATTATATTTATGAATAAAGGTTAGTATCTACGGTAATGTATTGATGATGTGTATATGTAGCAACAGAGATTGATCAATTTTATACCTTAACAATATCAATGAGAAGACACAAACACTTGTAAATGCTATTTTTCATTTATGATTACTTATTTTATGCAAATATCAAAATATTCACATACATGGCATTTGATTTCTATGAAAATTGTATAGTTCACAAAATACTAAATGGTATCATTGAAAAATTTGATTGAATGTCGAAAGAAAAAAAAACACATTTACTACTTAAATAAATCGAAAGAGCAAACAATGAGAAGTAGTAGTTAATCATAAATCATGTAAAAAAATTTTCAACAGTATATTACCGACTTAGAATTATTTATTTTCTAGAAATTAATGACTAATGAAAACACATTATGCATGCTATAGACATAATTTCTTTGTCGAGAGGCATTTACTAATGAATACGCATCATTTTGAATTTGTAACTAAAATCTCCTCAGTAACAGTATTCATTTATTTAATGATAAATAAGGTACACATACTTACATTGGTTTAATTGATAAAATTATTGAATAATAGTTTGTTCTCCTTCTTCGCCTCTCTCTTCCACCATAGATTATAACCTTTTCACTTTTATTTTTTATACAATTAACTGTTAATTATTTGATTGAATATGTCATTGATTGGTGTTAGCAAAGTACCATTGAAAACCAGGGAGCACTGGACAGCTGTCTCGTCCTAGTGTGGAACTCCTCAGCGGTGATCACTCTAGATTCCGCACCACAGGTTTTAGATTGACGGCGAAGGCCTAGCCCACTGTAACACTGGGTCGGCATTCAATGGTGGACTTCCCACTTCTATCAAGTTGTGATATATATATCGCGACGATCATCCATTGTCATTGGTGATAAGTGTCCCACACCCGACAAGTCTGAACTCAACCAGTCACGACTACTCTCTAGAGCTTCATGAAGCCCTAGTGATACAGCTCTCACCAATGACAATCAATGATTATCGAGGTATATATTACAAATTGATGGAGGCAGGAATTCTACCATTAGATGCCGACCCAGTGGTGCAGACGGCTAGGCGTTCGCCGTCAACCTGATGCCCCTGGTGCGGAATCTGGGGTGCGCACTGCTGAGGAGTTCCACGCAAGAACGAAACAGCCGTCCAGTGCTTCCTGGTTTTCAATGGTACCCTGCCAACATCAATCAGTAACATATTCAATCAAATAAATAACCAATCTCCACAAAAATAACCATCCTAATTGTTAATTGTTAATTCATTGAAGTTTTAATAAATGAATATGAAAACAAATAAATTGAATCAATAAAATCAAGTATATTTTTCTTAATTATTCTTGGATTTATTTAAGAAGTTTGATTGTAACCATGTAAGGAATAATGTATATATATAAGTATAATAATGAACTTTATATGAGAACAATATTAAATTAATAAGTTAGTTCATGTAATGGCTTGAAATTTTTAATTCAAATGGTAGTTTTATAATAATGATTCAAAGTGACCAACATTTTGTTTGTTTGAATATCATTGAACTCTCCATTACATCAAACTAAAAGATTTTTCTAACTCTATTTTTACTTTTTGCAAAAGATATGAATGAAATAATAAAGATTCATGGCACAGAAAAGTGATTTTTCTTATTATTTTGTTCTTTGTGGTGGATGGTTTAATTAAGGAGGTCTCATCGTCAATCTAGGTAAAGACGACAGCTTTACAATTAGAGCATCCTGTTCAGAGAACAAAATATAACAAAAAAGAATCAATAAAGCTCATAGTTATGGTTTGAAGTATTTATATATGTTTAAATAATTTGTTTTTGCACCATTGAAAAGTAAGAATTTTATTTTTATTATAAATGATCACTCTGGAGATTATTAAGTATATATTTGATACTATAAATCGACTTAACATTGAAAACTATGAAGCACTGGAGAGATGTCTCAACCTGGTAAAGGGCTTCTCTTCACAATAGCATCATCAAGCGATCAATGTCAATGTCATCTGAAAATTCTAGCTAAGTGAACGAATAACATACCTAGAAAATGTTAGTAGAGACATTATTTTTACACTATGTATTTGAATTGCTGTGGTTTTGGTGAAGATTGATATGAAGTTATATTATATTCTGATATTCGTAGCGTACCATTTAAAACGAGGGAGTACTGGATAGCTGTTTTTCTTCAACATGAGATTCTTTAGCAGTGCCTACCCCCAATTCAGACGGGGGAATAGAGGAAACGGCAGTTCAATGCTCCATGGTTACTAGTGGTACGCTACCAACATCAGTCTGCAACGAATTCAATCAACTAAATTTAATACTAATTTGTACAATACTATACCAATTCGGCTGTACCGACAAGCTAGAAAATTCTCAACGATGACTTTAATTCTGTTATGTTTTGCGGTAAATACACAGTGCCTTTGATATTTGCCAATCAGTATACGCACACGTTTGCCCAGCGACTACCAGTCTCCTAAGCCAGAATAAAATAAATAATTTATGAGCCAAACAGACACAACCCAATCCAGTCCAATTCAGTAGTATTGTATTTCAACCATGCCTTTATATATACATAAAATCAGATCACACAGCAAATCGATTAGGGATTTTACACTAATTCGAAACAAAAATGATTGTGGCAGTGAATGAGGGTAACTTGTACACAACTAATTAACTGCAGCCCCTAGTAAAAGACAACGTAGTAACAACAAATATACTAAACGGGAGGATAGGGTAAAAAGAAAATATCAATGCTGGAAATGAAATATTTGCATTGCCCACAACTAAAATAAATGTAATAGAATTCTAAAATACAGTTCTAAGTGTTTGTTATTCCATTTTAGTCCGCCGACATAACAAGTTCAATCATCTCAACAATTTTAATGTTCCATATGGAAAATCATTCATTTACTACTTACAAGTTATTCACTTATTCAGGATTAACGAGAAGGCGCTAAGTACAATGAATTCATGGTATTCTGCTAATCTCGACATTGTCGATTTAGTTCAAAATTCACTCCAATTTAACTACCAACAAGATACTGAATCAGTAATATGAATTGTATAAAGAAGTTGATATAGAAAAGTTAATTCATATATTAGTGACTATATTTTATTGGTCTTTAATTGGTTTAAGTTTTAGATGGATCTGTTTCAGCGTTGCAATGAGAATCAAGGAGCAATGAACAATTGTTTCATAGTTTATAGACTTCAGGAATGAAACATCAGTCATTTAAAACGTTGTTATATGATCGTTGTTGAATAGTTCAAATTGTTTCAAGTCAAATGTCATATACGGTCTTAAAACACCTATTTAGTTCATTTTAGTTTTCACTGATATCGGATAATGGAAATTGAATAGTAACGATGCGTGAAATCACTAAATTCCTTCGGTAAGTTATCTATGCAATTGTTACCAATATTATCTTACAAATGTTTGTTTTACATGTTATTCTTAAATTATCCTAATAATAATGTTATTTCGATTTAAAGAATTGGTAATCGCAATCTGTTTATTTTATCCTTTGTGCTATTGGGACACTTATGGCTGATTTACACCTAAGTGAATATTCAGCAAAAAATACGGAGATTATTACATTTAATTCTAATAATGAAATCTATATGATACTCGAATGTGTTTACATGAATAGTTTCCGGCCAGTAAGCACAAAATCATATGATAATTTCCCTTTTGTCTTATCTAGTTTCTGTAGTGTCTTATTTGTGCAGATATTTGGAAATCACAATCTGTCCATTCCATCCTTCGTGCTATTGGGACTCTCATATCTAAGTTGTACCTGACTGAACATTTAGCAATTATGATATCTGCATTGCTCAAATTGTGAGCTTTCCATATACTCGTTAACGGTTAGTATATGTTATATATGATATATAAATGTCATTGTTTCCACTGAATAGACGAATTGGCCTTAAATGTCATTTGACTGGTGTTTGGTCTTTCTATCCACGCTAATTGGGAAATCTGTAGTCACGTAGGCATAGTGTCAATCATTCATTGTTTCCATGTCAGTCAGGTTGTAGTTATAACACAAGTCATATTGTGTGGTTACTGCCCTGACAACTACATGGCCATTTCAAATAATTTGTATATACGCTAAATTATAACAGTATTATTATATAATATTACATTTATACCAAAATCAATCATATTAATAATTTTAATGTGACTAAACTGAGAATTGCTTAAAAGAATAAAATGGTCAAACGATTGGAAGTCTTTTATTGAAACGTCTTCAGTTTATATTATAAAGGTATCTGATATTTCTCGTTTCCATATGTATGTACTTTTGTGAAGTTTATGAATACAGAACACCGTAATGTCTTAAAGCACATGTTTAATAAAGCAATAGTACTGACTATATTACTAACATCAATTTATGTTTTATTACAAACGAAAACATTCATATCATTAAATTTATCATATCAAAGTGTTTCTTTTTGATTATGCCAAGCCAGTTATCTAGTTCATTGATATCTTCTAAAATCATCTCTTGTATTGGTACAATATTTAAATTATAGTTCTGTAGTTAGATTATTACAATATCAAACTAGAAATACAAATAACATCATTTAATGGATTCATTTATAATGTAATGAAAAATTTGAAGTTTCATTAATTTTTCGTGACAATTTAATTATACTACTCATAACAAAAAAAATTATTTAAGTAGATTCATTGTTTGTCCTTTTTTTTGCATTAAATGCACAGATTTTATTTATATTCAATGGGATTACGTTTAAAATTGGCGTCATTAGTGTATTTCATTTAGTTGATATAGTAAATATTTTTTTTTTGTTTTTTTTTCCAATGACTGAGAAGGTTGCATTAAACATTGAAACAATTCAATGAATAAAAAGTATATTTTATTCCATTTGAAAACAAAGAAGAAGCAAAAAAAAGAAAATAGAAGTCATGACAACATGGTTTAAATAAAATAAAATAATCAAAAAATGAAACATTTTTCATATTTCAAACCAAATGTATTCTATGAGTTTAATTAAATTTGAGTTATGAATTGAAAGAGAATAAAAGAATGCAAGACTTCTTATTATTTATTAGTTATTTAATGAATGTTCTTGAAACTGAAGTATTGATGCTCACACTAGGACCCAATGTAAATTCATTTGTGTCAAATGCCACAGAGTTGTTCTCTGCTTTATTAAGTCAATGAAGTCTCGCATGTACAGCAGGAATGTATTTATTTTAATGAATTAATTGTATCTTCCTGATGATTATGGAAAGGATAAAGTAGCACAGTGGGGCAAACTTCAGTTTCTCACATAAATAAGATGGCGTTATGTTTGAATTGTGACTGCGAATATCAACACCGGAATACAGGTGTATTCTAACTAGGGCGAAACACACCTCTAGTATAACAGCTACCTGCCAAAATCCAACTTTAATAATATTGTTTGTGATTAACATTGAATCAAGGTAATTCGCTAAGGAAATATATATGGCCACAGAGATTGATCAGTTTCTGAATTGGATACATCAACAGGGAAATATAAACACATTTAAAGTTTTTTCATGTTTTCCCTATGTAGTAGCGGAGAGATAAGCTCATAATTTCGATCTAATATTTACGTAGTGAATATATCATTTGGGCTTTTATTACTAAAAAAATTCATTAAACCGTATATTTTTATTTGGGTTTTATGTAAACTCTATATGTATCATGTATTCTGAGAAGAAATACAGCGGACACTATTCGGCATATATTTTTTACTAGTCGGAACTCATCAGCATTATGTACCGTAGATATCTACGTAATTGATCTTCCCTAAGAAATCCTAAGCCGAGTGATCCTGATTCACAGTCTAGGACGTTACCACATAGTTACTCAGCTAACAACTGTCCTTCTAGTCGACCTGATAATGGCCAATACCGTAACTTGTCTAATCATCAGTATTAGTTTCATCCTCTCTTGCTCTTTCTCTCACTATATTTATAAATATATATATGACATTTAACTCTATAAATAGTTGTGCATACGTTTATAAAAAATTTCAAGACAATATTTTCTTGAAAACACGACATTGCCTAGTACCACATCTCGTAGGAAGTCAGTCTAGCACTGAATAACTGAATACTGACGGTTCAGACTCTGAAACTTGTCGACTCACGATTGATCCTGCCAGGAATTATTAGGTTCTTTAAGAATGCTGGTATGCTACTGTAATAGGCTCTAGACAGTGAGAAATCAATATTCAGCGATTCCTACCGACTACTTCATGCCACCTAACACAAATACTAACAATGCCATTGTATTGATTTAACAGAAAAAAACTGATTTGTCATATATTTCCTCAGTATTGTAATAGGAAACATTTAGTTACTCAGAATATACAGAATAAAATATTTAAAAGACTTGGTGATGATTTTAAAACAACAAGACATTTTGTGATCGTAGTCATGTCAATGATTATGTTTTTTAATAGCAAACTATTTTGTCAGTTAGATGGATAACTAATTTATTATTTATCGTCTTAGGCAAAATAATAATTTAACGACTGCATGGATAAGTTACCGAGGGAATTTAGTGGTTTTTTCGTCATTATTCAATTTCCATTATCCGATATCAGTGAAAACTAAAATGAACTAAATAGGTGTTTTAAGACCGTATATGACATTTGACTTGAAACAATTTGAACTATTCAACAACGATCGTATGACAGCGTTTTAAATGACTGATGTTTCATTCCTGAAGTCTATAAACTATGAAACAATTGTTCATTGCTCCTTGATTCTCATTGCAACGCTGAAATAGATCCATCTAAGACTTAAACCAATTAAAGACCAATAAAATATAGTCACTAATATATGAATTAACTTTTCTATATCAACTTCTTTATACAATTCATATTACTGATTCAGTATCTTGTTGGTAGTTAAATTAGAGTGAATTTTTAACTTAATCGACAATGACGAGATTAGCAGAATACTACGATTTCATTGTACTTAGCGCCTTCTCGTTAATCCTGAATAAGTGAATAATTTGTAAGTAATAAATGAATGATTTACCATATGGAACATTAAAATTGTTAAAATGACTGAACTAAATATGTCGTTTTCGAGGTATTTAAATGGATAATTATCATCGTAATTTAGATAAAATAAAAAATTAAAAAAAACAACATGAATAAATAATAACGCAAACAGAACAAATGAATTTCAACAATTGAGAAATAATTAAAATTATGTGAAAAAAATCAACATCGTGTATGTTTAATAGGCTGTTATAAGCAACCATAAGGTTCTCAGTTGTTATGACTTCTGCATATTTAACAGAATAGAGTTGAATTGCTCGTTAACTACAGTATACATAAAACGATGATGAATTAGTGAAGTGTATTTACCAGTTTACTAGTTCCTATAAGGCAAGCAATATACTTCTCATGTAACGTCCACATTTCAAACACATATTCAACAATCATACAAATGCATCTTCAAAATAATACTGCAAATTTATCAACATATCAATTCTACAAAACTCTATCAATTCTACCCATCCCTCAACAACATAGTCAACATTCAAAATCATACTAAATGGTTAGGTGAATAGATTCAGTGGAAGTTCAACTCACAAAATTGTGCATATCCAAACTGATGACAATTTATCAATTCCAATATCATCTTCATCTTCTAATAAACAATATTCTGTCATTCATTTCATCATAGTTCTAATATATACGCCCACCAAATCCATTTATTACTTCCTTACCTAATATACCACAATCGTTTTACAACTTATTATCACCAATTATTCCCCTCCTCCTCCGTAATATCAGATAAATCAGATAGATCACTATCCATTACATCTCTTCTATCGCCTACTAAACACAGTTATGTTAACTCGTTACTTTGGACACTTGAGAAAGCTAATCAATATTGACAATATTGTTATGTGAGGAGAGGACACATCCCTGGATGACTATTTGAAGAAATTAATTGACAATGCCATCACGACTTGATTGGATGCATGATAATGTGAGTATTTTTGATAACTTTGGTAATAGAAGCTATGTTAATGTATTTTATTATAAATACATATTTGTGCATTGCTTAGGATCTCCCTGCTTGGACGTGACAGCTGTTCATTTTTCTTTAGATCCCAGTGGCACTCATCTAACATTAGCCTGTAAGGAATTCAATCATTTATAATTATTACCTTAACTCCGCCTGTAGCCCCTAGGGTTGCTGCCGGTCGCAAGCCCGGATAAAGGAGGAGGGTTGGGCATGGGGCTAGCAACCCCATCCCGTAAAACAGTAAACGTGCTAAAAAAACGCTAACCAGTAAAAACCTTTAGAACCATTTTTACTGTGCCCTGGGAGTTGGAAGGTATGTTATGACGCCTCATGGTGAAAGCCGAGTTTCTTCGGAAGCCACGAGGCCAATGTCTCTTCTGACAACCAGAGCAACAATTAATATAGGTACATGGAATGTCCGCACGCTGTGGGAAACAGGGAGGACCATGCAAATAGCTGAAGAAATGAAAAGATACAACCTGAAGATACTTGGAATAAGCGAAACGCATTGTGTGCAAGCTGGACTGCAACGGTTAACCTCGGGAAATGTGCTTTTATACTCCGGCCACGAAGAAGAAAACGCTCCACACACACAAGGAGTAGCATTGGTGTTATCCCAAGATGCATGGAAGGCTCTTATAGGATGGGAGCCTCATGGACCTAGGATCATCACAGCATCCTTCAAGACGAAGAAGGAAGGGATTACAATGAATGTCATCCAGTGCTACGCACCCACCAATGACAGCCACGAAGACGACAAAGACCAGTTCTATGCGAGGCTGCAGTCAATCATCGAGAAATGTTCAGCCAAGGACCTGACAATTCTAATGGGCGACTTCAACGCCAAGGTCGGAGTGGATAACACCGGGTATGAAGACATCATGGGACAACATGGACTGGGAGAAAGGAATGATAACGGTGAGAGGTTTGTAAACTTATGTGCCTTCAACAAAATGATTATAGGTGGCACCATTTTCTCCCACAAACGTATACACAAAACTACATGGGTTTTACCGGACCACATTACGGAGAACCAAATCGACCACATCTGCATCAATAGGAAGTTTAGAAGGACCATGGAAGACGTAAGAGCAAGGAGAGGAGCCGACATAGCTTCAGATCACCATTTGGTGGTAACTAAAATGAAACTGAAGCTGAGGAAGCACTGGACACCTGGAGCAGCAGTATTACACAAGTTTAATACAGCCCTTCTCCGGGATACTAACAAACTCAACGAATTCAAATTAATTCTCAGCAACAAGTTCCAGGCATTTCATGATCTACTAGACACAGGTGAAACTAATATGGAAGACAACTGGAAAGAGATTAAGGGAACAATAACCTCAACATGTCAGGAGGTTTTGGGTCTCAAGAAACAACACCAAAAAGAGTGGATTTCTGTTAGCACTCTGGACAAGATTCAAGAAAGGAGGAACGGAAAGACAGCGATCAATAACAGTCGGACAAGAGCAGAGAAAGCCAAGGCACAGGCCGAATACACCGAAGTCAACAAGCAAGTGAAAAGGAGCATCAGGTCGGATAAACGAAAATTTGTTGAGGACCTAGCAATGACAGCGGAAAAAGCTGCAAGAGAAGGAAATATGAGGCTCTTATACGATACAACGAAGAAGTTAGCTGGGAAATTCAACAAGCCAGAACGGCCAATCAAGAACAAGGCTGGTAAACCAATCACTGAAGTGCATGAACAACGGAACAGGTGGGTAGAGCACTTCCAAGAACTCTTGAATAGACCAGCCCCACTGAACCCACCAGTCATCGAAGCAGCAGCCACGGATCTCCCTATAAGCACAGACCCACCAACAGTCGAAGAAATCAAAATGGCCATCAGACAGATCAAGAGTCGTAAGTCAGCAGGACCAGACAACATACCAGCGGAGGCACTGAAGACAGATATAGAAACAAATTCGAGGATACGCCACATTCTCTTCAGGATGATTTGGGAGGAAGAACAAGTTCCAGTGGACTGGAAAGAAGGGTACCTCATCAAGATACCAAAGAAAGGCGATCTCAGCAATTGTGAGAACTACAGAGGCATTAACCTACATTCAGTACCAGGAAAGGTCTTCAACAGAGTGTTATTGAACAGATTAAAGGACCCAGTTGACGGCCAACTCCGAGATCAACAGGCCGGATTCCGTAAAGATCGATCATGTACCGATCAAATCGCTACTCTACGGTTCATTGTTGAACAATCAATAGAATGGAATTCACCACTTTACATCAACTTCATCGACTATGAAAAAGCATTCGACAGCGTGGATAGGAGAATATTATGGAGCCTTCTACGACATTATGGCGTACCTGAGAAGATAGTCAACATCATACGGAATTCTTACGACGGACTACATTGTAAAATCGTGCATGGAGGTCAGCTCACAGTTTCATTCGAAGTGAAGACCGGTGTCAGACAAGGCTGCTTACTCTCACCCTTCCTCTTCCTACTGGTCATCGACTGGATCATGAAGACTGCAACATCTGAAGACACTTTCGGAATACAATGGACAACATCGACACAACTAGATGACTTGGACTTTGCAGATGACCTAGCTCTTCTTTCTCACACACATCATCAAATGCAGAGGAAGACCAACAATATAGGAGCAGCCTCAGCAGCAGTAGGCCTCAACATACATAAAGGGAAAAGCAAGATCCTCCGATACAAAACAACAAACACTAACCCAATTACACTTGACGGAGAAATTCTGGAAGACGTTGAAACCTTCACATATTTGGGCAGCATCATCGACAAACAAGGAGGGTCTGATTCGGATGTGAAGGCGCGGATTGGTAAGGCAAGGGCAGCATTTCTACAACTGAAAAACATCTGGAACTCAAACCAACTATCAGTCAATATAAAAGTCAAAATTTTCAACACAAATGTGAAGACAGTCCTGTTGTATGGAGCTGAAACTTGGAGAACTACGAAAAGTATCCTACAGAAGATACAAGTATTTATAAACAACTGTCTGCGTAGGATTCTTCGGATCTGTTGGCCAGATACCATCAACAACAAGCTGTTGTGGCAGAGAACTAATCAACTTCCAGTTGAGGAAGAAATTAGGAAACGACGCTGGAGATGGATTGGACACACACTGAGGAAACCATCAAACTGTGTCACAAGACAAGCATTGACTTGGAATCCTAAAGGCCACAGAAACAGAGGAAGACCAAAGAACACACTGCGTCGGGAATTGGAAACAGACATGAAGACAATGAACAGCACTTGGGAAGAGCTAGAACGGAAAGCCCAGGACAGAGTTGGTTGGAGAATGCTGGTGGGCGGTCTATGCTCCATTTGGAGTAACAGGCATTGATTGATTGATTGATCTTAACTATTCTTATCATTTTATTATTACAAAGACTATCTTCATGAAAACTATCTTGGTTTTTATTCACATATTCATCTTAATCTAATGATACTAATTAGTGCTATCTGCACTCTGCTGATTATACATTTTTTCATGTTCCACATACCCCTCCTTTAAATTATTAACTGAGTGTTTAAAACACTATGTGATCAGTGATTTCACATGACAACTAATTAACTTATTACAATTATTTACTAACCTATAATCTATCACATTTACAAATATGATTCTATAGCTTGACAATGAATTCGTTTAATAGAGATCTTTTTTCTAAATAAATTTATTCTGTGATATCCTGGGTATATTTAAAGTAGTTACATCAATTCCTTTATTGCATAACATAAACATATATTAGTGTAGAGCTGTAATGAAAAACTAATTAAACAGAAATATTTCTTCTCATAATTATCACCCTCCATTGTTTAATGGTTGAGTGTTCATCGTGAAACTTGAAGTTACTTAGCTCGTTCCTTGATGGGATCATAGATATGCACTGTCGAAAAGTCATATACTATGTCAAAATTGCTGTCTTGTGCTTTCTGATTGTCAGCGATTATGATATTAAATTAGCATTCAACAAACTCTACAACACTTGATTACGATGTTGTGTTTTTACTTAGCAACTTGATGTAAACACACAAAAATGTAATCTTAAACGATACACTTGACTATTAATTTTATAGTAAATATTAGTAAACTATCAAATAAACAATGTATTTAATGCAAAAACATAACTTTCATGAATTACGCTTTTATTTAACATGCAAATAAACTTAACATAAGACTGATTGATAACTGATTAATATGAATAAATAATTCTTTTTTAAAAATTAAAATTTACCTGCTTCAACTCAGTTCAAATCTGATTAATTCATTAAAAATACAATTTACATTGAACACTCTTCTATGGAGTAAACTACTTAATAAAAATAGGTTGTTTATTTATTTATTCTTTAATATTCATCAAGAGCCATCTTTTATTTGCATTATGTAAATTTTGTGAATTGCTATATTAACTATTACTAAGTGTACTTTCTAAATTGTACATTTTTGTAAAATGTAACCCATCATTGCAGAAACAAAAACGACAAAATAACATAATGTCAAACAATGTATTTTCAATTTATCCTTAACCAAAATCACCTTCACCTCAACAAATAGGTACCCACAGATACATTCAATTCTTTAAAGTGTGGTGGATAAGTGAAACGCATTAAATTACTCAATTACGTAACGTCTAGTCATTGATTATTAGTTGTGTGATGTCAATCAGTTTAGTTTTTAAAACTTAAGATTTTGATAATCTGAATCATTAGTGATTGACCAGTAGATGAAAGTGTAATCATACGATATGACAGACTGATAACCAAACATGAGATAAGATTATTGACTTAGAACTCTGAATAAGTGGATATTACAAAGTAGGCAGCAATCAAGATGGAGAGAAACTTTCCAACTCATAAAATAACATACTTATTTACAAAATACTAAAGTGGAAATAAGATTATTATGTGTTACAAACCATTGGAGGGTATTAGCTCCAAAGTTCGATTATTTCGTAATATAAGTGACCATTAGATCAAAGGTAATTATAAATAACTGTACCTAATGCTTATGTGACTTTATCTTAAAACAATTCTACTATGTTTCAAAGAAGTGAGAAGTCTAAACCAATTCATAGACTGGCGTGAAATACTAAACATTTAGATATCGCTTTGTGAGACACAAAATTGAAAAGGGTAATTCAGTTCACAACGCGAAAGCTGTATAAAACTGGCTTCTGTCTGTTCATCACGATTTCCTGGCCGAGGTTTTGGAAATAGCACCAATCAATGACCTCAAACCCTATAGGATGTGGAGCAGCCTAGAGATCAATAGAAGTCCTGCTGCAGTTTGAGTTCAAAAACCCCATGAAATTATGATAGCCTTTACAAATAAAAATGAATTCCTTCCTCCTCCTCCTCATTTGTATTTCTTCACCAGTAGTGTCTCCTAGTTACAATTCTCTTGCTGTTTTATCAAATTTTACCATTATTTTTCTTGACCTCATTCTGTTTCTAAATTCTTCATAGTATTATATTTTGTGCTTGTGTGGAGTATATATGTTTGCTTCTGGTTCATACTAAATATCATGTGTTTAAACAAATAAGTAGTCACCATAATTCAATTGTACCACCTACTGGATATGCAACATTAAATGAATATAAGTAGCGCCATGGGAATAATAATAAAAGTTAGTTTTATTATGAAATCGAAGAGAAGTTGCTTCCTCGAACAATCAGTTCATTTCGTCGAATTCATTTTCTAGAACGTTATTTTTGAATTTGCAGTAAATTTAACAAGCATCTGTCTATAATAAAATATATTATCAATGCTTCTGTTATCAAAGTTTTCAAAAATACTCACATTATCATGCATCCAATCAAGTTGTGACTGCATTGTCAATTAATTTCTTCAAATAGTCATCTAGGGATGTGTCCTCTCCTCACATTACAAAATTGTCAATATTGATTAGCTTCTCAAGTGTCCGAAGTAACGAGTTAACATAACTGTGTTTAGTAGGCGATAGAAGAGATGTAATGGATAGTGATCTATCTGATCTATCTGATATTACGGAGGAGGAGGGGAATAATTGGTGATAATAAGTTGTAAAACGATTGTGGTATATTAGGTAAGGAAGTAATAAATGGATTTGGAGGGCGTGTTTATTAGAACGATGATGAAATGAATGACTGAATATTGTTTATTCGAAGATGATGATGTTGGAATTGATAAATTGTCATCAGTTTGGATATGCACAATTTTGTGAGTTGAACTTCCACTGAATCTATTCACCTAACCATTTAGTATGATTTTGAATGTTGACTATGTTGTTGAGGGATGGGTAGAATTGATAGAGTTTTGTAGTGTTGATATGTTGATAAATTTGCAGTATTATTTTGAAGATGCATTTGTATGATTGTTGAATATGTGTTTGAAATGTGGACATTACATGAGGCGTATATTGTTTACTTTGCAAGAATATCCAACCTGGTTAACACATACTTGTTGCTTTATAGGATTACTTTATCCCTCACCATTCCGCTTATATTTCTTCGTTTATGAATATAGGTGACAATTTTGTCAAATTATGAGTTATCCACAACGATCTTTAAAGCCCTGTGATGTGGTATCCTTTTTGAATTCTATTTTTCTGAGTATTGCAGTTTTAGTCACGGTGATTTTACTTTCAGTTGATTGTTTTGGTTTCAAGTTCTCGTCAATGAATCTGAGAGGGAAGGGAATTCATTATTCTTAAGTGTTTTGATTAATCTTTTTAATTCTTTATTTATTTTGTGTTTGAGCCTAATTGCCTAACCCTTGAGTATAAAATATTAATTAATTTACTCTTTCTGTTTATCAGCACCCAAACTTGACACGCTGCTCATTTCATGTTTGTTGCTTTCATATAGGTTTTATAGGATGTACCTGATCATCTCCTTTTTAAAAGGTTACCACGGCAATCGAATCCGGAGTTCCATTTCGACATCACTGAGATCTTGATTAAATGGTGTTGATTGGTAAATGCTTGCAAAATTGCTTCAGGATCACTGTTTTTATTCCGTACGATGGTTTCGTCGATATACATTTTACAGAAAAATGGTCTATTATTTGTTAATCGGGGAAACGCATTTTCTTGATTAGTTACGAAAATATCTGATTCAAGAAGAATAAGAACTATTAATTCTTTTGGAATTCACAATTATTCTACTGAAACAAACCAATTACTAACCATATTGTTAGTGTAGTACAAATGCATTCAGCATGACTAATGCAAATTAAAAATAAACGTAATTTGAAATTTAAACAGTGATAAACAATGCATTTAGTAAAGAAAATTCCAGATAATCATCTCTTCATCATAAACAATATATAAATAATGACAAACTTGCTTTGTCAATTTATGAATAGATAAAATTAAATTGACTCTGTGGAACTATTCAAATATATGTATAACTAAATGAATAATCTTGTAGTATTATAGTCTACAATACACAGTCTTCTATTTCAATACTTAACATAGAATAACTGAAACCACAAGCTTGTATTACGGAATGTATATCAGTGTATCATTTTCAAAAGTGTTAACAATAACTTTTTCTTGATTGAGTATTGTGGAGATTGCTAAATGTTAGTTTGATATCACAAATTGGTTTGGAATAAACAACCACTACCCATTCAGAAACACTGGACAGCTATTTCGAGGTCTTAGAGGTATCGGACTCAGGACCCTCTGGCTCCACAGCAAACGTATTACCACCGAATCACATGACCTACTCTCAATGGTCGATATTTCTAATTTAGTAGATTCGATATTAGTTTAAGCGATCATATCCAAACTTGTCAACAATGAGGTCGTAGATGCACTGCTGAAGGGTCTTGAAAAATAACTAAAAAACTGTCCGTTGTTTCCTAGTAATCAATGGTTGATTAGTTCAAAGAAATCCGAGATACCAAATCAATTATTTCGTCATATTTACGATCAATGCAAAGATCAAATCAGAATTATTCAAACAAAATATATTTTCCATATTAAGAATTCCTATATAAGTTAAAATGTATATTGAACTATAACATTTACCAGCGTGTCAAAATGACATGAAAACCGTAATAAAATAAGAATGAAGGACAAGTAGAATGACTGCTTAACAAGAATTATTTTATCCGAAAATAATGAAAAACTAATTCTTTCATTAAAAGTTGAACATTAAAAAACTCATTCATCAATATAGAATATAGCAAAAACCAAAATGAAAATATGTGACATGAATAAATTCAACAAATATATACTCATTCAGGTAAAATTCTCACTACCTAATTAACACGTGACTCAATCAAATCATCACTGTTATGAATGTAACATTTGCAATACGATACATAATATAAGTAACCAATGCATATAAATCACATTCATGATGATCATAGTGCTTCCAAAACACACTCAGACAATCACAATGTGAATTGTAGATTTAATGTGTTCAATTTGAAAGAATTAACAACTCATGCATACTGCTCTATAGATAGCCACTCCTTTGGTTAAACATCGTAACAGATAAATATATGACATTTCAGCCAATATTGAAAATGATTCTCTCTGAGTAATAGAAAATGAGGTTGTCGATTGTGTCAATGTAGAATTCTTTCACTTATTCACTGTTCAATGCAAGACACATAGAAATGTCGAGCAATCATGTAAATGTATGTTAATTCTCATGTGTTAAAACACATCACACGTATGGACATCGATGCATAAACTTTATTTCTCTAAACAACGAATTTAGTTTTATTTTAATAATTTCCGATTTTCAATGAAAATAGATAGAATTATGTAAGTCAAAATGGAAGACATCAACAAACTAACACATTTCTGTGTCTGAGAAATCATAGAAAATCAGCAATTTTAAGTGAATCCTAGTTAGCGGCATCTTGACTTGACACGAACAAGCTTAATTTGCCTTAAACATGTAGTTCATACCTTTGTACGATTATTATTATCTTTGTTACTATTATTCTTCTAGGAGTCTTTTGTCAACCCAATTGAATGAAATACAAATTATCCGCTTAATTTGTAGTTTCGCATGTATTTTCTTTTATAACATTCTTTATGCATTTTAAATAATGCAAAACTACTGAAACAACAGATGCACATTATAAAATGAAAATAATTTCTGCGTTTTAGCTTCATGTTTTATTACTTTTCATTAATATAACTTTTACAGTTTCCATCATGTTAAAAATAAACGCATGAATGAACTGGTAAGTACACCACTTTTGTTATAGATTTTTATAAACATGAGAAGACAATACATTGGATCCCCTCGAGAATTCCTTGAGGAAAAGTAAATTCGGTTTTTTTTATCTTATCAAGTAAATCCGTTGTTTCAACAGTTTGGCATCATTTAAAATGCATAAAGAATTTTAGAAAAAAAATTCAGCCGAAACTACACATTAAGTGTAAAAATGTGTATTTCTTTCACCTCATTTGAAAACATGTACTTATAGTGTATTACTATGAGTTGTGTAGTTCCGCTTCAATCTCATAACACCCTACGTACTGTCTAGTACACAGTTTAACTTATATAGCTACATTAATGTGAATATGTGATTATTGATAATTTTCATTAAGTCAAAGATCCATTGATGTAAACTTCATCGCCTCAAATCAACTGATATTAACTCATATTCACCATCCTTTGTGCACATTATTTACAATATATTTGTAGAATCTAAAATTATAGAAACTTTCAACATTTGACATTTCACAACCTCGTTCTAAGTCGATTCATCGAAGAATAAACAACCAAATCAAATTAACACAAGTTTGAATAGTACAGTTGTACAAATTAACAGAAATATTCATTATACAACTAACTATAAGGACCGGTTTTAACTTGTAAAAGTCAAATATGTTAGAAGTGAGATATAGGAGTATATACGTGAACGAAATTGGAGTGGAACATGTAGATGTTAAAGGCAAATAAATTCTGTTCATGTCAACTTATCGTTCAAGTAAATAATTCTGAATTTATCAAAGCAACAAAAAATGCTGCTAACTAAGATTTTCCTAAAATTGTTGATTTTCCATGATGTTAGTTTGTTGATGTCTTCCATTTTGACTTACATAATTCTATCTATTTTCATTGAAAATCGGAAATTATTAAAATAAAACTAAATTCGTTGTTTAGAGAAATAAAGTTTATGCATCGATGTCCATACGTGTGATGTGTTTTAACACATGAGAATTAACATACATTTACATGATTGCTCGACATTTCTATGTGTCTTGCATTGAACAGTGAATAAGTGAAAGAATTCTACATTGACACAATCGACAACCTCATTTTCTATTACTCAGAGAGAATCATTTTCAATATTGGCTGAAATGTCATATATTTATCTGTTACGATGTTTAACCAAAGGAGTGGCTATCTATAGAGCAGTATGCATGAGTTGTTAATTCTTTCAAATTGAACACATTAAATCTACAATTCACATTGTGATTGTCTGAGTGTGTTTTGGAAGCACTATGATCATCATGAATGTGATTTATATGCATTGGTTACTTATATTATGTATCGTATTGCAAATGTTACATTCATAACAGTGATGATTTGATTGAGTCACGTGTTAATTAGGTAGTGAGAATTTTACCTGAATGAGTATATATTTGTTGAATTTATTCATGTCACATGCTTCAATTCTATTTTCTGCTAACCTTAATAGGTTCCATTCTTATAATTTTATACAGTATTATGTGGAGGGATATGGGTTAACATTAACTACATTAACTTGGAGAACTACGAAAAACATCCTTCAGAAGATACAAGTATTTATAAACAACTGTCTGCGCATTATTCTTTGGATTCATTGGCAAGTTATCATCAACAACATCCTTCTATGGCAGAGAACTAATCAACTTCCAGCCGAGGAGTAAATTATGAAACGACGATGGAGGTGTATTGGACACAGTTTGAGGAAATCATCAAACTATGTCACAAAACAAGCACTGACTTGGAATTTTAAAGGCCAAAGAAAAACAGGAAGTCCCGAGAACACATTGCGTCGGGAATTAAAGACAGATATGAAGAGAATTAAGAGCACTTGGGAAGAGCTGGCAAGGAAAGCTCAGGACAGAGTTGATTGGAGAATGCTGGTGGGCGGCCTATGATTCACTTGGGGTAACAGGTATTGATTGATTAATTGACTGGAACTACATTATCTTGATTTTACATCAACAGTCTATGGGCCTGTTTTCTTCACAATTCCCTACACTCTTTTTCTTTTTAACATATTACAAATGTATTGCTAGTTTATTGTCTTTTTCATTATCAGTTTTATCAGTTAATTTGTTAATTATGTAACCTATATTTTATAGTTTTTTAATTAGTTACTAATGATTTTAATATAAATCTTCTATTAAACTCACTTAAATGTGTCAATTTCAATTCATTTATTGTTCATTGTTTTTGTATGATGGTTTTTATCGACAGATTTAACCATTATTATGCCTATTCATGATGAAGTGAAATCTGTAGTTTGTATCATGTTCGGATTGGTAAGATTTTTATTTTTTGGGCATAGATTGTATGCAACTGACAAGAAGTAGATGAGATATAATGATTTCATGTTATTCTGTGTAAATTATTGTTCCAAAAAGCTGGAATTTTATTTTCATAATGTTATTGATAAGTTTATATTCGTAAAATATGGGGTGATTATAGAACTTATTAACTATGTTCAACTACATTCATGAAGCTTTCTACTTCACAATAGAAGCTTAAGACATGTATGACATTTCATTTCTAGATAATTTACTAACGAGAAGAATAGACGGAAGCATCAATTGGGCATATACAGATAACCAACCTCATCAAACCGTTTTATTCACTACTGAAGTTTTTTCACGTTATAATATAGAAGTAAGTTACATATTTAGTAGTAAACTAAAGCTATATGATCAGAAGATGAAATCCAGAAGGAACTTAAATAATTCATGAATTATTAAGTGGAAATGAATGTGAGTCTACATTTCGATTTAAACGTATTTCACATAGAAAAACCTAAATAAAATTGCCAATAGTTCTTAACAAACACTTGCTTTTAAAGTCACTGTTCAAAAGGATACAGTCAGTGAATTTAGGATAGACTGGTTAAGAAATAGAACTGAAAAAGTATTTAATGTCGCTTTGTTGGTTACTTTCATTTGCTAATTTATTTTATTTTATAATGTTATTATAGATTGTATGTACCTGACAAAACATAAGTGAAACAAAATGGACTAATCTAATTCTGTGCAGTTTGTTGTTCTTACTCTTTTTAAGTTATCTAAAAAAAGAAATTGTCTGAAACTAGAATTTGAATATTTAACAAACCAACAAATCCTATCTTACTAAGGATGTCATGACAATTGGATGGATTTAACGAGTAGGTACTAAGCCATCAACAAACCTTTCAAACCTCCCTTACGATGTGTCTGAAACCCCTGAATTTTTCTCCTTATGTCATCTTGAAAAATAAGGTGTCCTTATATTAGCAATCCATATCTTAATTAGTGACCTAGACATCAATATGATTTACTTTTTTTCTCCCTCTATAACTAATTATCTCACAGGCTACTTGAAAATAGTTTAGAAACCAAGATTGAATAAACTGGGAGTGGGATTCCTTTTTGGCATCAAGTAGTCAACCACTGGAACGTACTATCTAAACAGGTGGTATCAGCTCCATTTGTAAACTCTTTTTTAATGAGATACTGCATCTACACTAAACAAATCACTGCAAGGATTAATGCAGGTCACCAAATCTACTACCCTTATCACTGAAAACTCACAAAACAATATTATGTACATGAATTTATTTGTTGCTTTACACATCGTAATGTAGATGCAAGTTATACTTTATTTATAATCCTTACTTATTTAGTTATTAGCAGTAATTTAGAAATTACGTTATATGTAGTAAGTTGCATAAGATACAATATTTTATTACTAAAAATAAATTCTTCATCAGATAGTTTTTCGTAAATATCTAAACATGAATTCTTAATTTTTTCTTTATGAAATACACTTCACTGTTTACATTATCATTAGATATCCTGAGGACGAATTTCACCGTTCATATTAACATCTATGAGAATTTATACAATAGTGTTTTGATTGTTTGTTAAAACAAAACTGTTTGAGAACATGCTAAATTTACATATACCTTCTTCCTGAAATGATGACGAAATATAGCATTGTATGCTTTCAATGCAGTTTACTGAATAACTTATTAAAAATAGTCAATATCGTTTATACTACAACTTTTCATAAACTGAATTAGTTTTGCGTTTAATTAAAACATGGGATTAATCTTTGATTATATGAAATATTGTCAAGTGGATGATAAACAAGTATATTGGTTAATTACTTACTCCACACATAAGAGCATAGGCCACTCACCAGCATTCTCCATTCAACTCTGTCTTCAGCAATCCTTTCCAGCTGTTTCCAGTTGCTGTTCATCCTTTTAATATCTGCTTCCAATTCTCGACGCAGCATGTTCTTTGGCTTTCCTCTTTTCCGTTTCCCAACAGGATTCCATGTTAATGCTTGTCTCGTGATGCAGTCTAATAGTTTGCGAAATGTATGTTCTATCCATTTCCAACGTCTTTTCCTAATTTCCTCTTCTGCTGGAAGTTTGTTTGTCCTCTCCCATAGTAAGCTGTTGCTGATGGTTTCCGGCCAACGGACATTCAGTATCTTTCGTAGGCAGTTGTTTATAAGTACTTGTATCCGTCTGAGGATGTTTGCAGTAATTCTCCAAGTTTCAGCTCCATACAGCAGGACTATCTTCACGTTCGAATTGAAGAGTCTGACTTTGAGGTTAGTTGATATTTGTTTTGAGTCCCATATGTTTTTCAACTGTAGGAATGCTGCTCTGGCTTTGCCAATCCTTGTCTTTACATTTGCTTCCGACCCTCCTTGTTCATCGATGATGCTCCCCAGATATGTGAAATTATTCCCTTCTTCAAGAGTTTCTCCATGAAGTTGAATTGGGTTGGTGCTCCCTGTGTTGTATTTGAGAATCTTGCTCTTTCCCTTATGTATATTCAGGCCTACTGATGTTGAAGTTGCTGCTACACTGGTTGTCTTTGCTTGCATTTGTTGGTGTGTATGTGTTAAAAGAGCTAGATCATCCGTAAAGTCCAAATCATCGAGTTATAATTTACTTGTCTATTGAATTCCGTGCATCCCCTCAGATGTGGAGGTCTTCATGATCCAGTCAGCCACTGGGAGGAAGAGAAAAGACGAGAGAAGGCAGCCTTGTTTGACTCCGGTTCTTACTGGGAATGCATTTGTCAGTTGTCCTCTATGCACAATTTTGCACTGTGTTCTATCGTAAGAGTTCCGGATGATGTTGACGAGTTTCGCTGATACGCCATGGTGTCGAAGGAGTTTTCATAATGTTTTCCTATATCCTTTTATATATTAGAATGAATTCGTATCTTCCTATTGACTGAAATTGGTCAGCTTCGGTTGCTCTATGTGCATGCTGAGCGCATTGGCTCGATATAGCGATAAATTACAAGTATTGTTTAAGTTTGATTGTGACTGAGAAGTGAAACGTAAGACAAACGTTTCTTCCTATTTCAGACTCCTTGGCTGGATTTACCTTCATCCCAGCATTGATATTCGTACCGGGATTCAAACTCAATTTGTTACGTACCAAACACCACCACGCCCACCACGAAGCTACTGAGTATAAACTGTCACATATATGCGACGAGGATGTATGTATTATTCGAACGTGTTTTCATCTTCCTGTTGATTTGTCATAAACGTTTGTATAGTTGCTAACCAATTCGAAATTATCAACTCTAATTTTACATGTGACAATGATCGCATTTTCTACTAACAATATTTAATTGATTGATTATTAATTATTCAAGATTATTCATTTGAATAAATATACGTTAGTATGAAATATATTTACATGAACATTTGTAATGAATATATTTTATAAGTTTTATTTTATTGACATTTATTCGAAATTATAGCGACTTAAGAGAAGAGGGGAACATAGTAGATCTTTAAGAAAAACTTGATATTTCTACTATTTAGTGTATTTCATTTTTTAACACTTAAATTCCTTATTTTCATGTAATATGAACTCACATTATTTTTAGTTAAGTGTATTTCTCACGTCTGAGAACGTTATACTTCATTGATTTGCTTCCATTTTAGTAGATTGAATTTGTATCGCTTTTCTAACAACATTCTTACTGTATATATATACATGTACTATGTGCTTAAATCATTTATTTTTCAGACTTGTCTAAGGAAAAATGCCTTCTTGTTCAAGTTGAACTTCTGTATTTAGTTCGATAGGCTACGTTATTGGAGATTAAGTATAGCTTACTTTAATGTCGGTGGCCGTTTCCGTGATTCGCTATGTCCGAATTATCACTTGCTGTAATAGTAGTAGATTTATTTTAAGAAAATGCTATTATATGTCAAAGTATACTGACAGACAAAGATTAGTAAGGTATATTATGTGTTAGGGTTGTCTGTAAAAATAAGGTGCATTTAAAGGACAGACATATAGGTGCTTTCATACTTAGTGAACAGATCCTGAAGAAGAGGATATAATTTAAAGAAACTCCTTTGAAGACTAGTTGCTAGAGACAGGACATGAAATAAACCAAAAATTAGCACACATGAAACAATCAATGATCAACAAAATTACACAATATTGTGATTCTCTGAAACTGTTTCAATTGGAAGGTAGACATTTGAGATTTATATCATCAAGGAGCCAGTGGTTACTCTTCACTTAGTAATACTAACACAGTTGTGATTGAATCCTCCTTTTTTCATTTTTCATTTGTACATTGTCACAAATTAGTAAGTTCAGTTATAGCATTTCTGTCCTATACGTTATCTTTATTTGTTTGCAATAAAAATATGTCGTATTACATAATCGAATTGTTGTTACTAGAACTAGGTAACTATTATTTCCATTTGACGCCTTGACTTTATTGTATTCATAATAATTCCTTATCATATTACGTAACCAATAAGTTCAACAATCTGTATTCGATGTCTCCATAGGTACTTTAGCAAGAAAATAACTTAATTTCGACGGTGTACACGTATATTATTTTGCATAATTTAAAATCGATAACCGGTATGTATCCGATAAGAATGCAAAAAAATATACTACATTTAACGTATTCTATAAGCGTTGTTGGCCATGCATTATGTGAATTCATTATTAGGATGATAAGGCTGTTTTATTTTGGTATGGAGCTCTTCAGCAGCGAGCACCCACCCGACTCTGCAGGATAATCGAACCTATCGCCATCAAGTTTCAAAGAGAACGTTTAAACATTTTTGCCACTGAGCTGGCTTTTAGTGGTGGAATTTCCACTTCTATTAATTTGCGATAAAGCGAAATGATCCTCTGGAGGAATCGATGGCGGGTACTACTGAGGAGTCTCATATTAGAATAAAGCAGCTCCGCGGTCCACCTTGGTTTTTATTCGCACCCAACCAACACTAATCTATAAGGAGTACTAACAAAATAGCTCAATACATATCAACATATAACTACCTTGATTCAATAATTGTAATAAGAGTATAATGATGTGAATATGGTCAAATGTCATAGGCTTTGTTGATACTAGTGAATTGTCCATAAAATATAGTGACATTAAATTTCTATTTTCAACAGAAAACAATAGATGCAGTAATGAGCGAAAGTTATACAAACATAAATTAACTTTATTCGTATTTCTAAAGGAACTAAATTTGTCATAACACGGGAACATAACATGGGAACAATTGGAAATGATTGCTGAGGACAGAGTTAAATGGAGAATCCTGGTGAGCGGCCTATGCTCCTTTGGGAGGAGTAACGGGCATAAGTAAGTAAGTAAATAATATATATATATATATATATATATATAGGATAATTAATATGGTTGAAACGAATAACCTAGATTATTATATAAGATGTAATTGATATGAACCCATGGTTACAATGCAGAATAGGATGTGTAGATTATTATAAGTAAGGAAGAGAACTTGAGTTACATTTCGAAGTCTATGTATATGTCGCATAAATTATAATCCTGTTCATTTAACTTTCATTCAATTGAATATACAAATCAACAGTAAGATATGTAAGTAGAATATATTTGTAAATAATTTCAGCGAGTGAAATTAAAGAAATTCTAACGTTTCGATAGACAAGCTAGTCTGATCTTCTTCACGAAAATAACCAAAATCAAAAATTATCGAATATAAATATAAATAAGAGGTCAAATTTCATTATGAATAACCAGTCGTATGCGGAGTATAAAGACACTACATGAGTCACTAGATGTGAACTAATGTTAAAATGTTGTGGATGAAGGAAGAGGTGCATTTCGTATGTAGTTGATTCTGAGCCCTGTTTATGTTGAATACAATGCTATTGTCGAGTTATTGTCGAACTTTCTTAGATCTTCAGAGGATTTGGAAATATTCAAATAAGCAAAGTATACGTACCTTCATCTGTACATTAAACTGTTGTGATGCTTCTCCTAAGTATATAGCATTACATTCATTACATTTGATCTTATATACACAGTTCATTTGTTCTTCTTCTTTGGTACAGTATCCTTGATATTTACAAGTGCAGAGCCCAGTGTATTGTTTTGTGAGTTTATTCGTTCTTCTTTGGATGAAAATTTTTACAAAAACAATAACAGTAAAGTAATTAATATTTGTTGAATAACTTGCATAGTCTTCGTTGGAAATTTTACATTTCAAGTTGATTTATTTGCATAACCATGTTGATGGATCAAAACGAATAATCTTCTGTCAATAAAAGGGAATAATAGAAATAATTTAGTGCGTAGGTCACATCATAAATTAACTTTAGTTTAACAACCTTTAGAAAGTCAGAAAGTACTGAATACTCATTTAGTTCAAAGTTTGATTTAGATTGGGGTCGAGTATTTGCGATTCTGAAGACAAAACAGTTATCATTAGACCATTTTAATAAACTATTATTTTTAACCCTATCAATACACTTGTTATTTTATAATCAGTTTGTACTTTCACGTTATTATGATTATTACTAAGTAATCTATTTAGTTGTTGTCAATGTCTTACAAATTGTTCTGGTAAGTTTATTGTCTTAAATATTTGCATACAAATATCAGTGTTTATCAGAGTAAACTCTGATGAAAATCTGATTGAAAACAGAATTTTTTCACTCAAAATGACAAAATGGTTGTTTAGTTAATAGTAAATTCACGGAGTGCATCATTGAGTACAATCTTCAGGGTTCATCAAAGACAAATAGAAGTGTAAGGAGTTTCATCCATGCATATTTAGTTGATACAGGTCATTAAGCTAATACTAACTAAACATTTAGAATGATCTACCGAATTTCTTTTACCTACAAATGTCATCTCATACAAACAGTAGAAACCACACCAATACACTTGAACAGGCACATACTCATAAAACACTTGTCAGGTTAATTCCTTATCCTGGCCAACAAAATAGGTTTGAGCATTACACTTTACTCAATCTCTCCTGTTTTATACCTGTTTTCATTCCAATTTATTGTTAACAGTTATTTTTTGATATCCCACATATGTTTTTCAAACTTATTTTTCGTTTGTGTTCCTAGGTGATTAGATCAAGTAACTAACTACTTTAGGAATTGAATACTACATTTTCCATTCAATTATTTCATTAACTTTATTGACAACTAACTATTTCCTTTCGTTTTGTTCTCATGTAGTTTGACTTTAATTGAGTTATATTTTGTAATTAAATTGGGATGGTTTTGCGGAGATTGGGATTTTTAGTTGACTGAATACGCCACAGATTGATATTGACAAAATATCAATGAAAACCAGGGAGCATTTAACAGCTATTTCGTTTGTATATGGGGTTACTCATCAATGCATACCCTAGATCCCGCCCCAGGATCTTTAAGTTGGCAAACATCTAACCCTCTACACCATGTTAATTTACTTCCCGCCAATAAACAGGTACTGATTTCGTATTCAAATGTAAAACTCTGTGTGCATTAACGTTGAGCTGTGATGAAGAGCTAAGTGAAAAAAAACATTTTTTTACAATACCTGTGTTATTAATATTATTTTGATAAGAATTAACGTGATTTACAAGCAAACACTTATTCTTATATCGGGTAGGACTAAACCATAGTCCCACTTTTGGGCGATTCTATAAGTGATATCGCCACATTTTTGCTGGTGTATGATTTCAGCCATTTCAACCCTGAAACTTCAATATATTGTTTTTTCTTAAACTTTTCCTTATCTCAAAAATACATTAATAACACAAATTCATCCACATAGGGAAGTTTCTTTGATATGATGGGCACCTAAATAAGATTAGCATCGAGAATTGTCTTTCTGTAAACTATTTCATTGTTTATGGTTGTATTTAAGGTGAACATTTTATTTCTACTATTATTCAATTCCTCTTGCCCTATACTCCCATTTGACACAATAACTGTTAGTATATCATTTCTCGTTTATGAACTATGGTTAATCAATCGTGTATACGTACTCCAGTTCACACTCACTATTACTCCTATTTTGTATAAATGTCAGTTTTCTAGTTGGTTGACGGTGTGGTCTGATTTTGTGTATGGATAAAGGATTGTATGAAATATAATATGATTCTATCTGGTTGGTTCATCAGTCTTGTGTTCTTTCATTTCTGGCTTGGGACTAAGTAGGCATCGGGCAGACTTGCAGTGACCAGCTAGACATTGTCGTTGGCGCTCGTTACTGTGTCTTTTAGCGCGCAAAGTCACATTATCCATTTAGCCTTATGAATGGATAGTATTAACCCCTTTCAATAGGCACAACAATCTTCTATAGAAATATTACAATAATTCCAAATGTGCACCTTGACCTTGAGAATTGTTGCTAATATCTGATTAGTCTAGCACTATAGTTTAGTTCTACCATAGGTAATTATCCTTTGTATCTAAATTATGTAACTTTATCGAAACTAGTTATTTCTATTTTTGAATTCATACTTGTAGAACTTGAAGAAAGTTTGTTAAAAAGAATATAGCATAGCTTTGATATCAGCATTCATCGATCCCTGCATGACAATAAAAGGATTAAAAGTTCGAAACAATTCACACAAACACTATGCTCTATTTTATTAATAACATATTTATTGTTTAATAAAGTGTTCTTACTAGAAAAACTCAGTTTAAACTCTAGAAATACAAGTTAGTGCTTTCTAGATTCCAATTTTGTCGTGAACTAGATTCTGAGATTTCACCTTTGAGTACATTTATTATAATAAACATTTAATCTTACTAAATGAAATATTGCATAGAAAGACAATGTTCCTATCACGTTTTTAGTTTCGTTGCTTTGATATTGAATGTTTCTAGCGAATATTAAACAATCACTACTTTTAATTTCAATTTTGATATCACGAATTGATCTGAATCAGACAGCCATTGATCACCTGAAAGCACTGGACAGCTGTTTCGTCCTAGTATGGGACTCCTCAGCAGTGCGCATCCACGACTTCATCGGAGATCGAACCCAGGACCTTTTGGCTCAGCGGCGAACGCTTTACCACTACTTTATGAACAGTTATGCATACCTTAAACTAGTCTTTACCTCTAAATAATTAATTTCAATATACAATTGTACTACTATGCAGTTCGTAGTAAATAATATTCCCAATTCGTATATATATATATATTGTAGGGTAGAAAACTGATAGTGTAGTGTATTGTATCTTTCTGGTTTTATGACTGTGTCAATTAGCGGTGAAAGCTAAAATCTATAGTGAATAAAACTTATTTCAACACTTTCAGCTATATCGTTCGTTTACGTACAGTATAGTTACTTAGTATAAGAAACTCTATTTGTTGTTTAGATATTTTGTGTATTTGAAAGAAATTAAACATGCTGTACTTTTAATTATTAACATATACTGAAAAGAGCTTACTTTGTGCCAATTACTCTTGCTTAACGTATGATTCATTTTTCTTCAATATGTGTACTAATGAAGCGCATCATATACGGATAAATGGGTTCAATAGACAAACGATTATGGACGTGAAATCATCAATTAAACATAAGGATTGACTCCTATCATTTACAAATTATAACTTTTCCTTTTAATAGATAGTACTAGCATATGAAGATGTTTAATTCAATGTCACTAAGCCAATATTGATACTGTCAACTAGACTACTGTTGTCCAGATTCTTATCAACTTAAACCATACTTTCATTTAGCTTTCATTATTGACAAAGAAGTAGTTGGATTGTAAAAAAGTTACTGTCGATAGTATAGAACTTGTTTTCGAACAAAATTAATACAATAATGTATGCCTTACATATTTTATCGTTTCATACAGTTGACGATTTTCTCAACTCTGTTTAGGTGTTTGAGTAATATTTCAACAAAACCTGAAAATATTCCATAGTCCCGAATTAAGTTTATGCTAACAAGCAGATATATAACGTTATATTGGAACGTAAACGAGTAAAGACAAGCAACCAGTAAAGGGATTAATTTTAGGTCTAAGACATTTAAATACATTGGAATAGGTGGTAGGTTTAGCAACTGACCTCTTACAGGACTAAGTTGATCAATTATCGTGCAGTAAACATTGTTAATCGAATTCTATCGGTCAAGTTGTAACGTTGAAACTAATCCAAGTAACTCAATATTAGATTAACCATTTTTACCATAATCGATTGTTAGTACTTCGCTCTTTGATGGAAAGATTATCTGTTATGCAAACTTCATTTAATTAGAAATCATTTTGCTAACCTAACTCATTAACCTGGATGTTTTGAAGCTGTATTGAAGATAGTTCCTTATAAAATATGCTTAAATGGACCCCAGTAATATACATGGGTTGACTATCGTATGCTACAAATATTAAGACTGTGATTTTATCAAGATATTTACTCAATAAAGTAATTTCAGTAAATCTTAGTAGTGTTTTCTCATTTCTCTTAAGATAAGACTAACATACGTTTTCTAATCAATTTTATTTCTCTGAACTTCTTAGTAAAATACAAACTTAGTGCATAAACAGTTCAAGGCAGTAACATTCAATTCTAAAGATTATCACAAAAAATATTCCTTTTATAAAGCTTTGATTAATGGTATTTTAGGATATACTGGTGTGAATTTAGGTAGTCTGTATACGTTACAGATTGATGTCTGTTGAGCATCACATTAAATCAATTACAATAATTGACCCACTAGTGATTTACATCAAGATGTTTTTAAAGTTCTAGTTTTTTTGGAGTTCGGACAAGTCAGTATTTAGAATGCTGTTACCAGTGACATTCGATGGTTATCGCCCTATATCGTAAACTGAAGAAAGTAGAAATCACACCATTAGATGCAAAGTTATTGTACATTTGGTTAAGCGTTTATTGTAAGACCTGGGCTCTGTTCTCAAGTTGAGTCAATGATGGAAGCTATTGAGGATTCCAGTACTAAGACGAAACATCTATCCAGTGATCTCTGGTTTACAGTAGTACCTAGGCGAGATAAGTCTGTGACGAAATTATGCACTCATGAGCTTTAATTATTTTGAAATATAGTGTGTTTGGTTGACGTCAACTGTCAGTAGAATTTACTTACGCTTTAAGAAAACGTAGGAATCGTTAATAACGAATTTTTTTCAATCAATAGAATAATCTCGAAATAGTAGAAGAAACAATCAGTCTAATACATTAATTGTAATTTTGACTGGCGGAACTCAAGTATTCATACCATTTTTCATTTATTGTGATTCATACAAAACTCCTTTACAACAAAATAGAATAACTACTTTTAGCATCAAACATTTAACTATTAGCCTATTAACTAAATTTGTTTATCATTGATTGATTAAATGAATGATATTGGATATTTATTACAATTTACATTAAGGTTTCTTGTATGTGTATATTGGCTTCTTATTGTTTATCAAGTATACGGTATTACTGGTCTTAACGTCATTAGTCTATGTTGTAATTAGTATTGTCATCATTTAAATCTAAGATAAGAACAACAACATTGTAATAAACGATACATAATGATGATAGAATCAATATATTGGTCATTAGACTAACATATACATTTGTTATGCTAGGAACTACAGAAAAGAATTAGATAACATGAAAGAAATAACAATGTTACATTTTCAAGAAGAATATATGATGCTACTTTTTAAGTTAATTCAACGTAACAAAATGTTGTTGTTCAACATCGGGGATAAACTTATCAACTGATTAGTTATCTCATTCAGTTCTAATTTCGAATATTTTTGATATAGATCTAAGCATGACATAATCATATCCACTTTAATTATTATAAATTTAGCTAATGAAATTCATTATGAACTGTACTACTCTAACTAGTATATTGACTGTTCACTGAGCAGTGAACTGTTTCATAATTGTCTAGTTCATTATAACGTTGAGTGGGTTCTGTTGAAAATGTTGAAATGTTGCCACTAATTTAGATACTTGGATATCGTTAACACTATGTTGAAACACAAGATAATTTGAGGGTTGTCGGCAGGAAATTATGAACTTAGGTTATACCCTATTTGACACATGTCAGAAAGGCCTATATAAAATCTTGACTAGGCATTAATAACTAATTAGTGGTCTCTTGATACATACATTTCGGCTAATCCCACAAAGTGTCGAAGACTGCGAAACGGTATAGTCACGTATGGATTTCGATAACTGCCAAACATTATGGAACCTAGATCAAGTACTACCCGGTGGATACTCTCAAACTACCTTCAGTTGAATTTATCTGTTTCTACAATTAGCCTTGGTTAAAATCAATTGAGATATATTCTCCAATGTCATAAGTGACAAAGAAATAATTTGTAATGATACATTTTTTCACTTATTTATTCAAGCTGTGCAAAAGTAATTTATTGTGAAATTTTATGTAGGATAGTTTATCATAATAATAAAAAGAGCTGTACTGTGTCACTGAAGAAATTAATCTAAAATTGTCACAACTAAGTGCAATAACCAAAATATCACTTATAAAGATGAGGTTATGTAATAAATATATAGCTACTTAAATTGAAATTTGAATGAAGATAATTTGTAGATGATGATCGTCTTACAATAACACAAATTGATTGAAGTGAAAATACTACCATTGGACACGGATTAGAATAGTAGTGCTGATGATCCAATTATTTCTACGAAACACCTAGGCCTTGAGTTCGATTCTCTGATTAATAGCAATAATCATAAAAAGAAGAACATGGCTATATTATTCATGCTTAATACCACGGTGGAATTGGTGAATAAACTAAGTGCTTCTATAGGTAGAGACTGAACATGAAACTGTGAACTGCTAGTGACTCTATAGTACAGAACGTTTTGATTTTCACCACTTTGATTGTATGAATTACTGTGATAAAAGATGCTAATTGGGCAACATGTTCTTAATTAATAAAATGTCTTTGGATTAAGATTGTATGACACTCCATATAACCAGGTAGTGCTCTTAACCGCGTTTACAGAGATTTCACATGATACAACTAATGTATCTAGCTACACAAGAGCTAATAAATTTGATGATGCAAGTCGATTTGGCCGAATGAGGAATACTACCTTTCATATATTTACAAATGTGAATTGTTGTATGACAGAAAACATGTAATTTTCCTTATATGAAAGTCACTAGAATGTCATAACAATAACGTGACACGAAATGGAGTCGTAAATCTTAATATCTATCAGAAACTTAGTTTTCTTTTGAATGACTAGACACAACCGGCAGCCATAGTTTCATTGAGTTCTTATCTAGTTCTTTTCTTGTTTAATATCGTCGACTGCAGATCTGACGTTATTTTTAGCGGTAACTTTTGTTTTCAAAGAGGTTAACACTAAGTCGTGCAATCAATATGTTATGGAAGAATGATTTTTAATAATGTAGGGTTTACATTAAAAAAAAGCAGAGGGTAAAGTATGCATTGAATGGTTGGTTTTACACTTCATTGAGTTATTTATGAATTATGTAAAAAACAATTTCACATTTACAAATATAACTTTATATACAATGTTATTGTTTGGCAGACCGGAACAAAATATGAGGAGATTGTTACATTTAATTCCAATAATGTAATCTACATGATTCTCGAATATGTTTACATAAATAGTTTCCGGCCAGTAAGCACAAAATCATATGATAATTTCCCTTTTGTCTTATCTAATTTCTATTGTGTCGTATTAATGCAGAGGTTTAGAAATCACGATCTGTCCATTCCATCCTTCGTGCTATCGGAACTCTCATATCGAAGTTGCAGCTGATTGAACATTTAGCCATTATGATATTTGCATTGCTCAAATTGTGAGATGTTCATATACTCGTTAACGGTTAATATATGTGTTTCACTTTCCGGATCATTGTAACTGTATTATAATCATATTATTCTCCATCTCTGTACATGACTCGTTTAATTCAGCCTTTACTGTATTTTGTATTACTTATCACTAATTGGTTCAGTATATGATATATAAATGTCATTGTTTCCACTGAATAGACGAATTGACCTTAACTGTCACTTGACTGGTTTTTGATCTTACTATACATGCCAATGGGGAAATCTTTAGTCACTTAGGCATCGCGTCAATCACACATTGTTTCTATGTCAATCAGGTTATAGTTATAACACAAGTCATATTGTCCGGTTACTTCCCTGTCAACTGCAAGGTCATTTTATGTAGCACAGTCTAGTAAATAATGAACACATAAATGTGCAGTTTATCCGCTTTGCTGTATACTGTACTCATTATTTATGTTCTTTTTTGAATGAATCATATTTATGGTGCTTAATTAAAGTGTTATCACAACTAAGTGTTTTATGTTAAAATGTTTATTTTTGTATTAAGTTGTAATTTTTTTTTTAAAGATTGTGATAGTATTCCGTATCATGCACCTTATCAACATAAACAATTGATAGAACAATGCAACAAAATGTCTTCCTCTAACCAGTTAAACTAAACCAGGACACGCAATTTTTTAATTTCATTCGATTATAAATATTGGGGAAATTCAGTAAGATACCTGGCTTCTAGAACGAAAATTATTAATTATGATGATATCACTGTAAAAGAACTTAAGCTTATCCATGATATCTGAAGTAAAAATGAATATGCATAATAGTTTGTTAACAAACATAAGTTTATAATAAAAACTAAAGTGAGGTTGCATGCAATACCAAGAGAGCCCTTCTTATTAAAATTACAGTTTAAAAATGATAGCCAATGACACAATAATATGACGTATAAGAAAATCATTTAAAAGAATTTTCCATTTAGTGAGATTCTATCCTTGATTTTCTCACCAACCACTAGTGAGTTCGAGAAACGAAGCTACTCAAATCAGCCTCCCTCATTTATATTTACCTTGTTAACTATGCTCATGAAATCAGTTATGTTAGCGTCACTGTTAGGCAAATACATCACCCTATTTCTAGTCATCATCCTGTATGGGTGACAAAATTACAAACCAAGACTACCCAAGTTTACACTGGCCATCGCGTGGATTCAGAGCAAGTATTCGGAATTCTAACCAACTAACTTGCCTTATGAATGCAAAATACATCATTTATAAACAATAGAAGCCATAGGAATACATTTGCATAAATCTAATCATTCCATATATAAGTAGTTTGTTCATCCTCCCGTTTAACTTCCTACGTTTCTCAACAATTTGTTCCTGTATAATTTCCGATTTATTTCAATTCTTATTTCAGCCCTACAGTATCTATTTTTAGAATAATTTCTTCAGCTCTAATTCATAAATTTCAACATTACACAATTACTGTCATATTCTATTCGCATTTTTACATAACCTGCTATAATGTTTAGCTAATCATGTAATTTTCTTCTAATTTAACATTCCATAATGTTACTAGATGACTGTTATGTAATTATGAGCAGTTTTCTTGAAATATATTGTTAACTGACTAACCACCATTCACTTGGTATTGATTCTCAATCATTAAAATCTAATGTTTTGATAAGTAAGTGACTTTTGTATAATCTGTTACATTGGTTACAACCAGTTTCCTAAAGTTCGAGGTATATCAAACAAACTCTGTATACAAACGATGTTGAAAATAGGCTGTAATGTTCAAAGATGGTGTTTATTTGAACAACGGATGAAGAACATGATTTAAAAGAAGAAGGATATCCATTTTGTTTTACGACTTATAAACTGAAAACATTTGAAGTTTATAAGGAATTATGTACAATTAAATGTTTCACAACATTTATTGAGGTCGAGATAAATGTACTAAATAAAAATAGATATTAATAGAATTAGTATTGAATACTAGATACAGGACAGAAAACCTTCAAACACCTTCCGAATAGCTGAAATGTTGTAAACATTTACGAAGCGATACATAATCAGTACGATAGTAACTTCTACTTTCTTTCATAAGGGTCTATAGCTTATGAAGTTACTTATGAATGGCTTCGTTATAGAATTATTTATTTCCTTGGCATCGTCAACATACAAAAATATGCACAATGTTTATCGCTGCTTTACTCCATTCGAAACTGCATTTAAAACTAGAGTTAATACATGTTCCGTCATAACATGGGATCGAATAATCCCCGACTCTTTATTGACCGAAATGATTGCCATCTGGTTATAGGATGAGTGTTTAGAAGTTAGACCAATAGGTTAGCATCATACAATTCACATATCCAACAAATCAATTCAAACCTCACAAAATCCATATCTCCATTTCCAAAAAAGTATTTACGAGAAAAAGATATAGATACATATAAGTACTAACTTGAGGAGTTATCTCATATTTTTCTATATACACTAAAATGATGGAAACAAATAATTTCTATTAGATGGACAAATAATCATTATTTTTAGATGGCAAGAATAAAAAGTCAACTGAGTAAATAGACAAATCTTTCTTTTTTCCACTGATCAGTTAGTAACGCAATGATTGCAGATAACAAACTATGCATAGGTATAATCCAGTCAGCCTAAGAATTAATTAGTAATATTGACAGTAAGCAAAAACTTAAATGCCTACTATTGTGTGTACATGCCATTTCTCTAAGTTATTAAAAAACCATTATAGATATTGAAAATAAAAGAAATATGCAAAAACTCAACGACTCAGTAACTAAAACAATAATGTGAATATAAGATTGTAACATATTAAATTAGTTAATATGACAACAGTGTCAGTAGAAAACGTTATTACTCTACATTATTTATTGAATATGTTTTTGTGTTACATCTGAAACTTTCCGTTACATTACAAATATTTTGCATATCACTTGTATAATTTCGACAATTGACGATTTCTCATTAGGGGGGGGGTGGAGCGCTTACCAGCATGATTTGATAAGGGATAACAAAGATCAGTCAAATAGTCTATTCTGCAACTGTACTAGATTCAGTTCACTCTACTTTAGATATATCCTTTCATATTTATTTACAAAATTCAGCAGAAGAAATCGAAAGGTTTACGCTTAATGTTATATAGTAGAAGCTTTAGCTTTCTATTATCTAAAACCTGAGCTGTGTGTAAAAACAACGATTTATTAGTTTCCAATTGTTGTTATGACCATAGATTAGTCATCTTGTCATTTTTATTTAGCCTTATTATCATTACTCTAAATATTGTCCATACCTCGAATTAATGATTATTGTTTACAAATCTCTTTCATTTCAACTTAGTGATACATACAGTTACTCAGTACACTCTAATGTCCATCTATTTGTCATCTGTTCCACTCAATCACAAATCATCTGTGTATTTTATATTTATGTAGTCGAATTTCACAAACTAATAATCAACAACCACACAATTAATTATCTAACCCTGATGTATATATACATATACATATATATATATAAGATTGTACGTACAGCTATGAAAATGATATCATTGAAAAGCAGTCCTTCACTGAATTAATTTATTTTATGATTAGGCGTTCGCCAATCTGCTGCCTCGAGGGCAGAATCTGGAGTGAGCACTGATGAGAAGTCCTATACTAGGATGAAACGGCTGTCCACCGTTCCTTGGTTTTCACTGACACCCTACTAATATCAATCTGTGACAAATTCAGTCAACTAAATCTTCATACCAGTCTCCATTTACTTTTTTTTACACAACTTTGTTATTTCCTATCATATATATATATATATATATTACTTACTTATGCCCGTTACTCCTCGCTGAGGAGCATAGGCCGCTCAACAGGGTTCTCCATTTAACTCTGTCCTGAGCAATCCTTCCCAATTGTTTCCAGTTGCTGCTCATCCTTTAAATGTCTGCTTCCAATTCTCGACGCAGCGTGTTCTTTGGCCTTCCACTTTTCCGTTTCCCAACAGGATTCCATGTTAATGCTTGTCTCGTGATGCAGTCTGATGGTTTGCGTAGTGTATGTCCAATCCATTTCTAACGTCTTTTCCTAATTTCCTCTTCGGCTGGAAGTTGCTTTGTCCTCTTCCATAGTAAGTTGTTGCTGATGGTTTCCGGCCAACGGACATTCAGTATCTTTCGTAGGCAGTTGTTTATAAATACTTGTATCCGTCTGAGGATGTTTGCAGTAATTCTCCAAGTTTCAGCTCCATACAGCAGGACTGTCTTCACGTTCGAATTGAAGAGTCTGACTTTGAGGTTAATTGACAGTTGTTTTGAGTTCCAGATGTTTTTCAACTGTAGGAATGCTGCCCTTGCTTTGCCAATCCTTATCTTTACATCTGCATCGGACCCTCCTTGCTCATCGATGATGCTCCCCAGATATGTGAAAGTGTTCACTTCTTCCAGAGTTTCGCCATCAAGTTGAATTGGGTTGGTGCTCCCTGTGTTGTATTTGAGAATCTTGCTCTTACCCTTATGTATATTCAAGCCTACTGATGCTGAAATTGCTGCTACACTGATTGTCTTCGCCTGCATTTGTTGGTGTGTATGTGCTAAAGAGCTAGATCATCTGCGAAGTCTAAATCATCGAGTTGCATCCTACTTGTCCATTGAATCCCGTACATTCCCTCAGATGTGGAGGTTTTCATGATCCAGTCGACCACTAGGAGGAAGAGAAACGGTGAGAGTAAGCAACCTTGTCTGACTCCGGTCCTCACTGAAAATGCATTTGTCAGTTGTCCTCTATGCACAATTTTGCACTGTGTCCCGTCGTAAGAGTTTCGGATGATGTTGACGAGTTTCTCTGGTATGCCGTAGTGTCGAAGAAGTTTCCATAGTGTTCTCCTATCTACACTATCAAACGCCTTCTCATAATCAATGAAGTTGATGTACAGGGGCGAGTTTCATTCAATTGATTGTTCAACGATGATCCGTAGTGTTGCGATTTGGTCAGTGCACGACCGATCCTTACGAAAACCAGCCTGTTGATCTCGAAGTTGAGCCTCCACTGAATCTTTCATTCTGTTCAGCAATACTCTGTTAAAGACTTTCCCTGGTATCGACAGTAGCGTGATCCCTCTGTAGTTGTCACATTTGCTCAAATCTCCTTTCTTTGGTATCTTGACAAGATAACCTTCTTTCCAGTCTGCTGGAACTTGTTCTTCTTCCCAGATCCTTTTGAATAAAACGTGGAGTATCCTTGCTGTTAGGTCGATATCTGACTTAAGTGCTTCAGCTGGTATATTGTCAGGTCCTGCTGCTTTCCCACTTTTGATTTGTCTGATGGCCATCTTGATTTCTTCCATCGTTGGTGGGGTGACATCTATCGGGAGATCTGTAGGTGCTGCTTCGATGTCCGGTGGGTTCAGTGGAGCTGGCCTATTTAGAAGTTCCTCAAAGTGTTCTACCCACCTATTCTTTTGTTCTTCAATCTCAGTGAGTGTCTTGCCTTCTTTGTTCTTGATCGGTCGCTCTGGTTTACCATGTTTATCTGCCAGTTTCTTCGTTGTGTCGTATAGCTGTTTCATATTTCCTTCTCTTGCAGCCTTCTCCGCTGTCGTTGCAAGGCCTTCGATGTATTTCTGTTTGTCATCTCTAATGCTTTTCTATACTTGCTTATTTGCTTCTGAGTATTCAGCTTGAGCCTTGATTTTCTCTGCTGTTGTTTGGCTGTTGTTGATTTCTATCTTCTTGTTCCTCCTTTGTTGAATTTTGCTCAATGTCTCAGTGGAGATCCATTCCTTATAATGGTGCTTCTTGCGGCCTAGAACTTCCTGACACGTTGACGTTAGTGCTACTTTGATTTCTTTCCAGTTATCTTCTATAGCGGTTTCTTCTTCTTTCGGCAGATCTTGTAAGGCTTGGAACCTGTTGTTGGGAGATATTTTGAATTCGTTGAGTTTATCAGTGTCTCGGAGAAGGCCTGTATTGAACCGTTGTACTGCTGACACTCCAGTTGGCTACTGCTTCTTTAGCTTCAGTTTTATTTTAGAAACCACCAGGTGGTGGTCTGAAGCTATGTCAGCTCCTCTCCTGGTTCTTACATCTTCCATGGATCTTCTAAATTTTTTATTGATACATATATGATCGATTTGATTCTCAGTAGTATGATCCGGTGAGACCCATGTAGCCTTGTGTATGCGTTTGTGGGCGAATATTGTACCACCTATAACTAATTTGTTGAAGGCACATAGGTTTGCAAGTCTTTCACCATTGTCGTTTCTGTCTCCCAGTCCTTGTCGTCCCATGATCTCTTCATATCCAGTGTTGTCCATTCCGACTTTGGCGTTTAGGTCCCCCATCAGGATTGTCAGATCCTTTCCTCGACACTTTGCTATAATTGATTGCAGTCTATCGTAAAACTGATCTTTGTCTTTGTCGTTGCCGTCGTTGGTTGGTGCATAGCATTGGATAATATTCATTGTAATCCCCTACTTCGTTGTTTTGAAAGATGCTTTGATGATCCTGGGTCCATGTGGTTCCCATCCCACAAGTGCATTACGTGCCTCCTTGGACAGCATCAGAGCAACTCCTTGAGTGTGAGGAGCATTTTCCTCTTCGTGGCCGGAGTATAGTAGCGTCTCTCCCGAAGCCAATGTTTTCTGTCCAGCTTGAGTCCAATGGGTTTCGCTGATTCCGAGTATTGTCAAGTTGTATCTCTTCAATTCTGCAGCTATTTGATTTGTCTTCCCGCTCTCCCTCATTGTTCGAACATTCCATGTACCTACAAAAATATTTGCTCTGGTTGTTAGATGAGGGGGGCATCGGACTCATGACTTCCGAAGAATTTCGGCTTTCATCATGAGGCGTCATATATCCTTCCACTCCCAGGGCAGAGTTTAAATGGTTTATCTTGTTTAATCTGGTTTGCGTTTTTTTAGCAAGTTTGGGTTTTTACGGGATGGGGGTGCTAGCCCCATGCCCAACCCTCCTCCTTTACCTGGGCTTGGGACCGGCAGTAACCCTAGGTGGGCTACAGGCGGAGTTATCATATATATATATATATGTATATGTATATATATATATATGTATATGTATATATATATAGTTTTTACTCTGGTTTAAATAGTAGTATTTATGTTATACACAAACATGATATATAATTGTATTTACTGAGTTAATCATTATAAATATGTTTACCTGTTGAATAGACAGTCATTTTGTTTTCTATGACTCTATTGAGAATTACACAGCTTTTTCGACGTACATCTCAGCTGGTTGGCAGTTTGTCTAAATAGATCGTCTGTTACGGTATACTACTATGAGTAGATTATATTTATTTAGCAATTTCCACTTCAGATATTTTTGATAGCTCATGATTATTACATTAGATTACAAATCGTCTGATTTCAATGGTATAAAATTACTATGTCCGTACTCCCTTCATTTAATATCGCGGTATAAAATTAAGCCATATGGACATTATATGGTTTCTTAGCATCGGTTCTTTGGTTTAAGGCATCCAATTTTCATATACCATGTGATTTCCGACAGGACATGCTTCAAAGAGTAACTGAAATATCAAAAATATATTTATCTCAGTATTACAGTTTTAGTATTTACTCTGCTGTTTACCTTGGTCCTCGCTCCAAGAGTTCGCATCTTTCTCCATTTACTGTACTTTTACATGTTCTTTAGTTTGTCTAGAGTTCCTAGATCGATGGTGCATACATCAATAGCACTATTTGATTTATTGATTTAACATATTATATATCACTAATCCTAATTTCTAACATTTACCCATCAATTGGATTGTTCGCTCTACTGCTGGTATACCCTTCTCTTTCTTTATCAGCATTCCTAAGGTACATTGTTCAATATGAAACAAAATTATTTATATTGTAACAGATTTACATATTGGTTCAAGATTTACTAAAATGTGTGGCGAACACAAGCCTCCCAAATTCAACTTAACAAGAATTCTATGGACAACATCAAATTTGCACTAGCCTCATTCTTTACCTAACATATTTTCCTCTTTAAACAAATTCGTTCTGTCAATGGCTATATCACAATCTGTACAAAGTATTTGTATTGCTCTCCACAATTCACAACTCCATATTCTGCACAGTTTACTTACTTTATACGAATGCATGTAATCTAATGTTTACATTAGATTGTCATTCATCTATTTGAATGCATTACCAAATTATTATTCATAAACACCTCAACATATTTACGTGTCAGATTCACACATTTGACAGCTTACGCTTGTGACAATCTAACATGATTTGTTTATCTTGCCTTTAAAAATGACTTGATCTACATTATTATTTGAGTTTGTTGAATAGATTGACTTATTACCAAATTCTGAGTTTACGTAAAATACAATGTTTTTCACCTAGAATGCAAACATAAATATCACCATGTCATCGTTTAATTGATTTTCAGACATTTAAAGATCTTTTACAGGTGCTTACGTCGACTTTGATCGTTCAGTTTCCCGAAATATAGGGTTAATTAGCCTATTATCTTCAATATGGTTCTTGATGTAACTTAATTTTTCTCTTCTAAACCTTTTAAGATGTAAAGAGATAAACTGGCCATATCCTGTAAATATCATTTTCTAGGAAAACAAACATCAGGTCAGTACTCACGATAAAATGTTATGATATCTACAGTGATTTCTTATGATTCATGTGTATAAGTCCCAGTTAGTCAGTCAAAATACGTTGTTCAGCTTGTGGATGTTTTCCTCAGAGTAGTTTCGATGGCAAACTTCCTGGTCTCAAGAAAAATTATTTTATTTCCAAGTTTTCTATAGATGTTTTTATCAGGAAGTTCAAGATTAAATTGTTAGTTTTTCTAGCTTATAACAAAATGTCGTTGAGTTGGTTTGTGACTGGCAGTTGAAATTTAGGATGCGCGTTTCGTCTTATTTAGGACTCGTCGGTCGAATACGCATGCATCCAAGTGTTAAAGCTTACACTGGGAATCGAACCTAGTTCGTTTCGTGCTAAACGCCACCGCATTCACCACGGAACTGCCGACTTCAGATAACCACGCTTGTGCAACGAGCATCTATATATAATTAGGGATGGACTGAATTCCAGTCCTGGTTTTATGTCAACACTGAGATGCAGGTACATCCATTTGACAAGTCCCAAACGGGACAAAACGCATGTTCTGGATTCCGTTTGTCAGTCACATACCAATCAAACAGCACTGATCAATTGCAGTTCATGATAAATCAACGGGATGACCCAAATATATTCTAATTATAACAAATGTATTATGAAAGTGTTCGACATAAATTAAACAACTTCCATAAAAATACACTTACATGTATCAATATCTCAATGAAAACGAAATTTTATGGGAACATACTAAAATAGCACAACAATTAAAATAACTAAAAAAATGTAAATCAAATAACTTTCTGTGAGTATGTACAATGAACTTAAGGTTTTAAAAATGGTCCGACAACTATTCTGGGTCTCTACATAACCATTCAAATTGGACTTAATCTCCTTTGTAATGATATGATGTGGAGAGAATCAATTGAAATAAAACCAAATCTCTTTCCGTTTGACTGAACACCTTCTTAGTGAAAAGGGCTTTCTATTACATTCTTTTACAGCTGTTAGTTTTATCATATTCATATTGAATATATTATATTTGGTTCTGAGATTCAACTTAAGAATATTTCATCATGAAGCAGCAAATTATGTACAAGGGAATTTTATAAATAAAGATTCTGCTAGGGTATTTTACTACATAATGTATTGAATTTATCCTCATGATCATTACAAATTCGCCGTCGTAGGTAGTTTGTAGGTAGTTTGTAAAACGTCCTTTACCTTGGTTTCTTGCTACATAGCACTTGTCAACAAGGCGTACCTGGAGTCTTTTGATAACTTATGTCCCCCCCCCCTACTAAAACAGTTACCACTAAGCTATTCGAACCTCGCTTTACCCTCTGTAGGGCTACATAGTGCCAGTGGTGATGAATCACAGACTAATAGCTACACAACAAGTAGACAGATAAAATTCAATTAGCACTATAAAAAAACTTGATGAACATCAAACTAATCACTACATAGTGATCAACCAACGCATACGGCTATCATATCTCTTACTCCAATAACCTTCTTCTCATCAGTGTTTTTGTTATAAGCACCTATATTGTAGAAAAACGTTTAGCATTCATTCTCAATATGCCTAATCTAAAAAAAAGTATCAATATCCCTTGAATTTAATTTTGATCTAAAATATATTTTTGTTTTATTGTTTACATATTAATGTACTTTTAGACACATTTGATTAAAAATGCGTAAAAAATGACCTAAAATGTTTTGATATGATTCAATTCTAATTAAATTAGATACACATAAATGAATTTTATACTTTACATCATAAGAGGTAATCTCATCATTGTAACTAATGAATTATAGTCTTAGTCTTAGAAGGATCATACACAACGGTAAACATTTTTTTTTATCACTGAAATGAAAGAACTAATCTAAAGTGAAACCATGTTAATAGTTGTATTTTATTATTACACTTGAAATGTTCTATTGTAATCAATTCAGATAAACTGTGAAACACGTTTTACTTATTCTTATGATATGCTTTCATTCTAGAAATAAACATTAAATCATTTAATTAAGATAAGTTTGTATCTTCCCGTTGATTAGTCATGGACTAGAATTGGTCATTGGGGTGCAGGTACATTCAGCCGACGAAGCCTAAATATGACAAGATGCGAATTCTAGATTCCACTTGCCTGTCACAATTCAACTTAAACATTAAATTGTTTAAGTTGAATAAATGTATTGTTGAAAGAATTCATGTTATATAATAATTCAAGTTGAAAATGTAGGTAACCTTGTCATTACAGTTTGTTTATTCGCAGACGTTGAAAGATAATGTTGTACATCATAATAGTGACTATTATTTGACATAATAATAAGTGACATTTACTCTAAACGTTGTCATACAGTAATTGAGTAATCACCTGCTAATCAAATTCGTGCCACAAAAAAAGTCTAACACATAGTACTGTGTATTGGTAATGGTAAATGCGTACAGCACTAAGCATCGTCTAATTTCCACTAGAAGAAAATTTCTGTCATTATCTTAAAATGATAAGCTCCCATGGTTGGTCGATTCAATGTGTATTTATCTGTTCACTTACACCAGTGGAACAAGATACATAGACCGTAGCCAGCGCTCGCTTTCAACATGAATGCAAGACTATATCCCAGGTTGATTCTATAAGGACGAAAGAGAGGCAATTAGAAGTATTATCCTTGAACATTTAATTAATTATAATCATTCAGATAATTTACATATCGATTTTAGGAATGTTTACGTAATCCGTCTTATACTAACTTGATTTCTTTTTATTCAACTCTAAAAAACATAGTCTATTTATAATACGAAACCTCCTCATTCTTTATTTATTCAGTAATTTTTCAGATTGCCTACCTGACTTTTACTTACAAGTATTTCTGATATTATTTCATCTATGCTACCTAAACACTTTGATCGTTTTAATTAGATTCACTTACGTAACCGAACTTGTTAGTTTGTATTTTTGTTAGTATTCATTGATTGTTCATATGTTCCTCACGGAGTTATTTTGTGAAAATTTCACATATGATTGTACAGTTTGTTAATGAATTTGTCGAAAAGAGATGCTTTCTGTGAAATTTACGTACTAAATCATGTAAATCATTTAACCTATTTGTATACACTATATTTTTGACTAGTGTAATACAATTTTTATGAGTTTGTCGTTTCAAGAGCCTCATGACAAAATTATTGAAAGCGCTTAATTGTTTCCTTGTCTATTTCTTATTTCTAATTACTCCATGGGGATTTATAAACTAAAAGAAAGTAATTTAATAAAACAAAATAAATCCACTTTATGTAGATTGCTTTGCAGCAACTGATGATTGCAACATACAATGTATCAATGTCTAAATTACAAATCCAAATGAAAACAATCATATATGTACATTCATAATCATTTCTACAAGATATTCATCTATTGAAAAATGGAAAGTACTAGTATGATAAGATGTTTAGAAGCTTCAAGTATTAAAAGAATCACTAGTGTGTTACTTAGTTGTTTAAATGATGGAAAAGAACTGTTCTTAATTAAAACTAACTTATTAGTTGGAAGAATGGGTAATAATTGTCCACTTGACCGATATGAAGAAACACGTGTCGAAGATAGAAGTAGTAATTATGAAAAGATAGAAGAGGTTTATCAAGCTGAATATAAAGTGATAAAAATTTAAAAAAAACACGAAAGCAGGTCCAAAGTAATAATAAATCAATGGTGAGGAATAAGGGCCAGGGTAAGTTTAAAGTTTGGACGTACTGTTTTGAACAAATAGATCAAGCTTGAACTTCCAGACTACCAAGGCTTCAGTTGTGCATAAGATATTCATTCATACCCTCTCCTTTGAAATCATTGTTTAACAACAGAAGTGATACTGAAGGATGATTTCGCTGGAGCAAAGTGGCCTGGATTATTTAGGTGTTCTTGTATTGAGCTCGTGATCGACTTGCACTCACCTTTCTGGAACCAAGCCGGGTAATGTTCTATGATGCGTTTTATTTAAAAAAATCTTGTGGACAAGATTTGTTTGTTATTTTTAGTTAAACTAGACTTGTTCACATGTTTTGTACTTTTTAAGTTTACTTTTAAATGGATTATAAAACTTTAGAGTTTTTCAGGAACTTCATTTGAGCACACACTAAATACTCTACTGATTTAATTAGTATCGTGTATTCAATCTGGTTTATCTTGTTTAATCTGGTTTGCGACTGGAAACAACTGGAAAGGATTGCTCAGGACAGAGTTAAATGGAGAACACTGGTGAGCGGCCTATGCTCCTCAGAGAGGAGTAACGGGCAGTAAGTAAGTAAGTAATTCAATCTGGTTGGCATGTTTATAGCAAGGTTGTTTTTTACGGGATGGGGCTGCAAACCTCATGCCCAACCCTTTACCTTTATCCGGGATTTGGACCGATCGTGACCCTAGAAAAATTTCACCCGGTGTATTGAACAGTATCAAATGAATTTTAAATAAAATTCCCCAAAATATACGTTTAATTTGTTTAAGTAGGTTGATAGATTTAATTAAAATTTATTTTAAATTTTAAAATCAAACAATTTTGTTTACTCAATTAATGTTTTTACATTTATTAAGTTGAGTTAACTGAATTACTGAGGCATAATTCAACTTGAAGAATTGTCTTTGTTAATGAATTCATCAAAATAGGTACTGAATTACTGAGGCATAATTCAACTTGAAGAATTGTCTTTGTTAATGAATTCATCAAAATAGGTGACCACTTTAAATTTTACAATTGTATACTTTAAATGATGACGTTCACAAATCGGTAGCTACTAATTTAATCATTATCCTCAAAACTATATTCAGAAACAAATTTTAAGTCATTTCAGCACATTTCAGTTCCCTTAAACACATGATATCATATTAACCAGGTACTCTCGTAATTGTTTTATCTGAAAGTTATTAAATGTTACCATATAATATTACATAAATGTATTTGTAACATTATCTCAATAGTTTTGATGGTAATCATTAATATACATTCCCATCTATTATGTGTAAGATAGATTTCTGGAACTGAATGAACGCATTACTATTAGAGCATTTCAATCATATCACTTGCTGTTTTTGATATTACAGAACTTTTACTTATACCATTTATTAGCTTTTAGTATGAGTTAGAGATCATTACTTAAATAATGAATAAGAAAATGTAATCGATTAGAACGGTTTTATATAATAAAATATTAATACATACTAAACTTAATAAAAGATGACCTATAGATCAGTATGTTTTCCTTTAAAGTTGCCAAACTTTTGAAAAGTGTACTAATGTGAGTTCATTTAACTAAGTAATCATACTTTTCTATTGTATTACTTACTTTACTTACTTATGCCCGTTACTCCTCGCTGAGGAGCATAGGCCGCTCACCAGTGTTCTCCATTTAACTCTGTCCTGAGCAATCCTTTCCAGTTGTTTCCAGTTGCTGCTCATCCTTTTAATGTCTGCTTCCAATTCTCGACGCAGCTTGTTCTTTGGCCTTCCTCTTTTCCGTTTCCCAACAGCATTCCATGTTAATGCTTGTCTCGTGATGCAGTCTGATGGTTTGCGTAGTGTATGTCCTATCCATTTCCACCGTCTTTTCCTAATTTCCTCTTCTGCTGGAAGTTGGTTTGTCCTCTCCCATAGTAAGTTGTTGCTGATGGTTTCCGGCCAACGGACATTCAGTATCTTTCGTAGGCAGTTGTTTATAAATACTTGTATCCGTCTGAGGATGTTTGCAGTAATTCTCCAAGTTTCAGCTCCATACAGCAGGACTGTCTTCACGTTCGAATTGAAGAGTCTGACTTTGAGGTTAGTTGATATTTGTTTTGAGTTCCAGATGTTTTTCAACTGTAGGAATGCTGTCCTTACCTTGCCAATCCTTGTCTTTACATCTGCATCGGACCCTCCTTTTTCATCGATGATGCTCCTCAGATATGTGAAGGTATCCACCTCTTCCAGAGTTTCCCCATCAAGTTGAATTGGGTTGGTGCTCCCTGTGTTGTATTTGAGAATCTTGCTCTTTCCCTTATGTATGTTCAACCCTACTGATGCTGAAGTTGTTGCTACACTGATTGTCTTGGCCTGCATTTGTTGGTGTGTATGTGCTAAAAGAGCTAGATCATCTGCGAAGTCCAAATCATCGAGTTGCATCCTACTTGTCCATTGAATCCCGTACATTCCCTCAGATGTGGAGGTCTTCATGATCCAGTCGACCACTAGGAGGAAGAGAAACGGTGAGAGTAAGCAACCTTGTCTGACTCCGGTCCTCACTGAAAATGCAGTTGTCAGTTGTCCTCCATGCACAATTTTGCGCTGTGTTCCGTCGTAAGAGTTCCGGATGATGTTGACGAGTTTCTCTGGTACACCGTAGTGTCGAAGAAATTTCCATAGTGTTCTCCTTTTCTATTGTATATATATATATATATATATATATATATATATATATATAGGAGACTTTCATTTCGATTTTCAGTTTCCATTATCCAATTGTTGTTTGTTTCATGATTGTGTCATTCTCCATTTCAATCGATTGGTTTCGCTGTTAAATGTAAGTACACTTATTATGCTTACTTTATAACCAACTCACCTTCCTTATTTATTTATTCTTCATCCTTCTAGATTTACTTAAACATGTGACTTTGCACTAGCTGGAATACAAACCGCCTTCTGTCTAGATGTAAACCATTACACATATAATCATTTTTATAGTTTATTTGATAAGTTATAATAACTTGTAACATCTTTAATTTTTAAATTCGATATGGTCTATTCATTGATGTTTACTGAATTAACACCGAACAACAATCTTTTGATACTATGTACAATTCAAAGATTAATCTTTTTCTATCAGTTTTCCATGAAAGTATACTGTCATAACGGATGTGGAAAATACATTTTAGTTAAGAAGTAAATGATAGTTTAGATACAGTTAGTTTACTTTGTAAAAATAAAATATTAATTAATATACTAATTAGATATAGTCAAACAGCTTACACAACTAGTCAAGAATGTATTTTGTAGTGGTATGTTGCCTATTCAAGTTACCAATAGTTGGAGGTAGCAGTTAATGACACCTTTCTTTATCCGCTGGTGTTCAAAATCCGAAATACGCTTACGTTTACATAAAGCTTTCATACAAATTTATTGGTTTCGTAATCCTAACTATTCAGTGTCTAATACTTATTGCACTTGATTACTGACAATAATGCATGCAACTTAATTACTCAAACTCCTTAAACCTTCCAGAGGGGCAAATTACAGAACAAGAGAAAAGTGGAAAGTAACAATCGTACAAAATACTTGGGTATTTATTATTTTCGGTAAAAATTAAATCATCATTACATTAATCTAATTTGCATGCAGTAGTATTCAGTTGTTATCTAGTCTCAATACTCCACGTCAGAACTCTAGAAGGTTTTATCCATCAGTAATTGAATGGGATGTCTTCTGCCCATCCAAGGCTTTTGAATGCTTCACCGAGGTTTCTAGGAGCCATCCCAGTAATCTCACAATTTTCCATTCGTTGGGATTTTAGAAATGTGTTACTTGCCATAAACTGTCCATACCAATACTCGATTTATTTTAAATTATCAAGTTCTCCCTGACTGACGGTTTAAATTCACTAACCATCTACTATCCAACTTTAACATCAATGAACTATAACAGGAGTATGAATTAATTAGTATTTGTTTATCTTTTCGGACGATAATCTTCAACCATTTAACTTTCAACATATTGTATGTAATACGAAGTCATTTAAACTTGAAAAATGGATTTAACGATCACTTTCTTGACTTACAAATACCAAGGAAATCTGGTGAGGCTCTAAGTATATCTATTTACTGAAATCCATCTTTAAATGGCCAGTTGTCATGCTTCCACAGTTATGCTCCTATCATTAGAAAAAGAAAGTTTAATTATAACCTACACAATAACCAGAAGAGTTTACAGCCCTGGTAACATCAATGAAAAGTTCAGCATAATAAAAAAATGTTTATCGAATATGGATATCCACTTAGAGCCTTTGATAAGAATATGAATCCAGGAAACCTAAGAATATTTTACACAAAAATTAATTTAAGCAGTGACAAATCAACCAATTTCATATTATGTATTAAAACCTCAGCTTAATTTTGTGATGATCACCTACATTTTATTGATCATGTCTGTGAAAGTTTTTTGTTCTTCATATCAGGAAATATTTTTGTGTTATTTATAACCACTAATGTCGCATTGTTAAAAATGGTGGACTTTATTTGAACTGAACTTGTTGACAAAAGTTAGGTAACGTTATTTCCTGTTTCAACAACAGGGGTTAATATTCAGGCATATTGTCTTGCGTTTTGAATTTACTTTGCCAATTATGGTAGTGAACTTATCTGAATTAATAGTGGCCGTGACAAAAGCAAGTGGTTAATCGATGCTCATTTGGCAGTACTTTGTCGCTGTTACTTCCAGTGTCAGATAATAAAACACAAGGCAATTGAGCCAGCTAGCCACAGTCTACTTACAGTTCAAACACACTAATATACACAGAAAACCTGACGGCACAGTCAAATAATTGAAAATAACATTAATACAAAACATGGGTAGTAATGGAAGGGAAGTGGGTTAGCGTGCACGCAATTAATTAGTTATAGCTTATGAACTAAAAGTGACACCTCAGCAGTTAATAGGTCATATAAAAGGTTAATAGGAGTGGGTGGAAGACAATTTACAAATAATAGAAACAAAACGTTAGGTGTAAGTACAAGCTAAATACATGAAACAATTATCTGGGAGACAGTTCTGAGGTAGGAGCTGTGCACAAGGCTACCTGTAAGTGGTATATGTCGTAGTGTTACGTGGAAGTTGCAGAGGTGAACAGCCAACGAAGAGAGTTACAGCGTGACAGGAGAGATCGAGTGTTTAAAATATATAGGGAAAAAGAAATGAGACAAAAGAAGCCAGTCTAGGACTAACTTCGACGAGAATCGCAAACAATGTGCAAATGCAGAACTTTAGACTATATTTGTATTGTCTTGCTATCCGTCAATCGTTTATCTTGTAAGCGTGCAGATCTCCTCACTTCTGTTATCACTGGATGATTTAACTAATGGAATACACTATTCCGCTAAACCTAACCTCGATGGTGTCCAACTTTTAAGCGCTTCTCTTTGTTATCTTTCTTGATAGCGTACGCTGGTTTGAGCACCACCATTGTCTAGTGACAAAGTTTGGTGATTTGCTCAATGTGCGTTCTATGTACACCTCCTTCAGCGTCTTTTCCTAATTTATTCCTCGGCTGAAAGTTGATTTGTTCTCTGCTACAGAAGGTTGTTGTTGATGGTATCTGGCGAACTGATCCGAATTATCTCTTGTAAACAGCTGTTTATAAACAATTAAATCCTATGGAGGATGTTTTTCGTAGTTCTCCATGCAAGTTTCAGCTCCGTACAACAGATCGCTCTTCAAATGTGTATTGAAAATTTCGACTTTAATGTTGACTGACAGTTGGTTCGAATCTCAGATGTATTTTAATTGTAGGAATATTGCCCTTAGCTTGCCAATCCGTGTCCTTACGTCCGCATCAAGTCTTCCTTATTTATCGACGCTGCCTGGGAATCTTGAAGTCCACACATCTTTCAGAGCCTCTAAGTCCAGTCAAATGTAATTGGGTTGGTGGTCGTTGTTTTCCTTAAAGCTGTCGTAAAACCATTTGTTTTCACCCGCATTTGTTGTTGTGTATGGAAAAGAAGAGCTTGGCCATCTGTAAGGTCCAAGTTATTTAGTTGTATCCATGTTCTTCACTGTATTCTGTGCTTGCCATGAGATATTATAGTTTTCATAATTCAGTCAACTACCAGTAGAAAGAGAGAAGGGGAAAGTATTAAGCCCTGTCTAATGCCTATCTGTGAGCCGACCTCCTTGCACGATTATGCAGTGTAGTGTGTCATAAGAATTTTGCATGATATCGACTATCTTCTCGGGTACACCAAAGTATCGAAGAAGACTCTATAATGCTCTCCTGTTAACACTATCAAAAACTTTCGCATAGTCGAGGAAATTGATGCAATGCAGTGAGTTCCACTGAATTAATTGCTTAACAACGATCCGCACTGTCGCGTTTTGGTCGGTATACGATCGATGCTTAGGAAATTCGACCTGTTGATCCCGAAACTGGGCGTTGACTGGATATTTCTTTCAGTTGAACAATACGTTATCGAAGGCTTATCCTAGTGCTGAAAGTAGAGTAATATGTCCGTAGTTCTCACACTTACCATTGTCTCCTTTCTTTAATGTATCCATGTCAAATTCTCGTTAATACTATTTACTTACAGTATGATAATTACAATATTCTGTATCACAGTATACTTTTATTTTTTAGCTTATTATTGTTTATTTTTCTTTTAACCACCAGATAAATGAATTTCATTTTCTATATTACATAATCAATATTAGCACTGTCTACAGAATATTTCATTTGTATTCAATAATCAATTTTTATTTACAAGAAATTGCTTCTAGCTAAAAACTAAAATAATTCAAATCAAATTAACTTTTTTCTTAATAAAACAAAGTTAAATTTATAAAATTTTTTCTTGTTACTATGTGCACAACTTGATAGTTTCAATGAAAATAAACTTAATGAAAAAATGTCAGTGTTAACTACGTGAATAAATTAAATGTAAGAAGAGTGAATAGTAAATAGTTGATAATGTAGTGTAAGTATTCACTTGAATACTTGAATAAAAGACTATTTGATTACATTCAAATTGAAATGAATTACATTATGAACTGTAATGCCCATAAGCAATTAATCTTTGGGGGAAAGCGTTTTCTTTTTTTATTTTTTATTTTCATGATAATCATTATTTACTACACAACTATAACGTAGGTTTGTTATTTTATCAAGAGATAAGAAGACTTTGTTTTTAATAGCAGCTAACACATCAGCAACAGCTTACTATGGGAGAGGACAAACAAACTTCCAGCAGAAGAGGAAATTAGGAAAAGACGTTAGAACTAGATAGGATATACATTACGCAAACCATCAGACTGCATCACGAGACAAGCATTAACATGGAATGCTGTTGGGAAACGGAAAAGAGGAAGGCCAAAGAACACGCTGCGGCGAGAATTGGAAGCAGATATTAAAAGGATGAATAGCAACTGGAAACAATTGGAAAGTATTGCTCAGGACAGAGTTAAATGGAGAATCCTGGTGAGCGGCCTATGCTCCTTTGGGAGGAGTAACGGGCATAAGTAAGTAAGTAAGTAACACATCAGGTAAATGGGTGTACTAATAGAGTTTCAATTTATATTGAAGTAAGGTATTGATATACATTATTTCTCAATAAAATTAATATTTGCTGTATTAATAATCAATAATTATACGATCAACGGTAACACTGTATCAATAAGATGCTTAACTGTGTACAGTGGTTTAGTAGCAATGAAATATGAAGCTCACTGAAGAATTAAGAAAGGACAAAGGGAGTGAAGAGATATTTCTTTTCAATTAATGTTTCATTGAAACTTTAGACAAATACATCTGCATATATTTTTTCCAGTTGTTTTAAAGTCTTCACTAAATAGGTTAGGCGTTCGCCGTCAACCTGAAGCCCCTGGTGCCAAATCTGGAGTGTGCATTACTGCGGAATTTCATATTAGAATGAAACAGGTGTCCAGTTCACCCTGGTTTTTAATGGTACCCTGTAAACACCAGTCTGTGACATTCAACCAACTACATTACTATATGGTTGGTGGTGTGTTGAATAATGATTTTACAAGTTCAAAGTTGTTTATAAAATAATTACGACAAATTACGACGTAATTATATTTTCTAGAAGTGTAAAATTGAAAATTAAATAAAATTGGCACGTTGCTAGTTACGTAATAGCTATTTGCAAAAAACCGATAGAGTAATTACAAGAAATCTAATGATCAAGACTGATACGTAAGAATTAAGAACAATGAGTGTTGAAGTTATGGATAGAAGCAAAATCGTGATACTGATAATAATAATATGAGTAGTAATAATACTAATAATAACAATAACAATAGAAGACCTGAGAGTAGTAAGTCGCCAGTAAAACCATCCAAGCATCAGCTATTATGATGGCCAATGCAAAGAAAGTGGTTGTACAGATTTCTAATGTACACGCGAGCCCAGTTTAAGAAGGCGCATACCAATGGATTGCACTGTATGTAAAAGACATGTGCATAAACTATGAGTTAGATTAGCTAGGACTCGATAAATGGTTTTAACAGTTTTTTTTTCTTGATGTTCCGTATCAACCATATGTTCAAGCATAGAGCTGTTTACTTACCATAGTCGAACTTCTCTCAACCATGCTAGGTGATTTTCAGAAATTCTATGATGAAACTACCGAGTCGTGTAAGCTATATATATGTTGGCATGCGGTTTTGATGAAAGCAAATGGAAACGAAATTTTTTACTCCCCTTGTTTCCTAATAAGTTGAAATTGGGTCTCATTTCATTCGTCATGACATATATTATGGACATTAGAATTGACCCAGCTGAATAATATCTTAATTATATTTTACTAAGGTATATTAACTTGAAAGACTAAACATTCTGAGATTGAGTTTGTTGTCAAATTCCAGACCAATTATCTGTTTTTCAGATAATTTCTAGTTACTCTACATTTAACCGCGTTGTATCAGTCATGAAATTAAAACTTGTCTACTTAAAATTCAAATATTCTTTCCGACATCGAGTAGATTGCGTTACATTCTTCATTTTAACAGCATTGAGAATTTTGCAAATAACACCTTATCATCCAATTATATGTGTTAGAAGTAAGATTGATTACGTAACAAAACGAATTCACTGTCATTAAAAAGATGTAAAAACAATTTACAAATAAATATTTTTCATAAATTCAAAGTATTACTCTTCATAAAAAGTATAATGAAGTAAAGAAATGATATAGGGCTCACGATACGCCAAGTCAGTCATCTTGTTGCCAACAACATTCTCTCTAGGACACCTCAGACATAAAAAAACATTATTCTGGTGCACTTGACTGATAAAGGACATCTATTCAAGTTAACTAAATCCTTTACAATTATTTATCGAGTTCTAGTAACCATTCGACATAGCTTATAGGTCCATCTTTTACAAACAGTTAAAGCTATTATCATTCATATCTTCTAACGTGATTGTTATATTCAGAGACAGTTTGCATAACCCCTTATTCTACGTTGGCCATCAACATAGGTCGTGCCAGTGTGGGATTAAATTATAAATCTGTCTATCGTTTTCTCTTCATTTTTCTCAGTTTTTTTCAAACTATTCATCGTTGTGTGCCTACATTATGTCAATAGTCATCTCTAAATACTACTAATAAAGTATTTTTCTAGATGTATTATGTACTGTAAACACTTTTCTACCAAAATTCTACACTATTTCGTGCATTCTAAACTTGTTTGTCTTATGTGCATAAAATTCATTCTCTACTACTTTACAGATCTATTGTTGATATTCGATTACTCACAACAGAATTTCGTCAATTCTTCTACTTGCTATTACGTAGTAAGTCATTCACCTATAATATATGACCTTAAATAATAGTCCCTTTGTCTATTTCATCTTTTTGTTAAATAATTTGGAATTATCTTCAAAACCGCTTTGATATTTGTTATACTATAACCTGACTTACAGCCACTTTAGTGATATCGATTTTATTAGTATTGTAAATTATATATCTGTTGATGTAGAGTTGTTATGAGTGCCCAACACCAAAGATTCTTTTAAAAAACCAATTATTTTTGTGACTTATTCGTAGAAATTTGAATTTCCCGTTTCCGCCCCAAAAAGGGCCTATTTCACCTTCAATTTGTGTTTCCCGTCTAGTAGGACGCAAAGTCTCGTTGGTTAGTTGTTTATTTTACTACGCTATTTGTGATACTTCCAAGGGTGTTCTCTATTTTGCACACATGCGCATGATCTGTATGTTTGTTATTCTCCTGCAGAATTAAACGGTTATTTCTGACGTTAGATTTTTTCTTTTTGTCAGATGGGGTGGGATGCAATGGAATAGCTAGCTATATCTTTTGTTGTCTCGTTGGTTATACGTTCGTTAGCTGCTATCTAAGTGTCATCTTAATTGAAAAACCTTAGCAAGAGTCTTGGTGAAACGTTAAGTTAAAATGAATTTTTACGCCTGATTTTTTTTATTAGATGTTTCAACTAGATTTACCACATTGTCGCATGCATAAAATTCATCCAGACTAAAAATAAGCATTGTAGTAAATGGTCTTCAATTAGTTAACTGTAGTTTGGATTTGTAGTTCATTATCGTAGACATTAATTAGGTTGTAAGGGGTTGACAACTAGATGGAATTTTTAACGTCACACTGTCCTCAATTTTTTAAGTCTTATTTATGTTTGTATTGTCTTGTGCAGAAGTTATATTACAAATTGGTTTTTAGTAGATACACTTTGATAAATTCAAAGGACTCGCATCCTAAGTATTAGGTTGTTTAAAATGTATTTATGTTAAGTAAACGTAGAAGTGAAATTCCTCTGTAGAAAATTTATAGGCAATCAAATAAGTGTACACCAACCAGTTTCATACCGATCAAGACAGAAGGCTACATGACATGAGTTAGACTTGGTAATGGTAGTGTCTTAGCTGATCTAACGTCTTCTGGTACGTGTTGACAGATGCAACCGGAAGTTGGTTAGCAAATAAATGGTTTTAGGTTTGTGAAATATCCTTTGGTAACATGTGTTAATTAAATACTATTAATGTACCTTTAATGTGGTCATGAGTTAAAATGACTGAACCTTATATGTACTGGATATCAAACAACGTTTTGTTTGTAAACTGTTGTTGGTTTCCTTTATCTGATTCAGCTAAATTATTCATCATATTTACTGCTAAATTTAGTCTCATTTGAATGAATTTAAAACGTACTTTATAAAGTTTATTGTTTCTGAAATATTAGTGGATAATGACGTCCTTGTTGATTTTGATTAATTTCAATGATTTCAATAGTCATATGCAAAAAAACTACATTTTCAATACAAACATCAAGATAGTCCTAGTGTATGGAGCTGAGACTTGGTGAACTATCAAAAATCACCATTCAAAAGATATAGGTATTTGTTAACAGTTGTCTACTCAAAGTAATTCTAATCAAATGGCAAGACACCGTCAGCAACAGCTTACTTCTGCAGACAACAAACCAACTTCTAGGTGAGGAAGAAATCGGAAAAATCTTGGAGATAAATAGGACACACATTCTAAGTAGATCAAAAAGTTTCGTCACAAGACAGATACTTACTTAGAAACCTGAAAGCCATAAAAAGAGGACGACGAATGAACGAACATATTATGACGGGAATTAAAGGTAAATTTAAAAAAAAAAGATTAGGATCTGGGGACAACTGGGCAGAAGATGGAAAACAGAGTTGGTTGAAAATCATTAAAACAATTCTTACTTAGATTTTTATTTTGATACCAGGAAATGGTCAGATTTAGACAACCACGAAAAACAAGGAATCACGGAACAATTATTTTATTTTAGTATGCAATTACCCATCGATTTACACCCATGACTCCATCAAGGAACTGAGCCGAAGATCATCAGGCTTCAGCCTGATCCCATAGCCGTTAGACTGTTGCTAGAGTGAAGACATGTGAAGAGATACCGTGTGGAGTTCTACCGTGTCAGTTGTAAGACAATTGCCCACAAATGACAATTAGTCAAGTTGCCCACATATTTATCAAGTTGATTAATTTAGAAGTATCTACCACTGGATGTTGGCTGGTCTAGTGATCTAATTGTTAAACGTTTGCAGTGGGTCCATTACCTTAGCACACTACTAGCGGCCCTACTACTGGTCTTCAGTAGTAGTCCATGTTAAACCTATTCGTGATATCAGAATTCAACAATTTCCTCAACACTCTCTTATAAAGTATAAATTATATTTTAAATAATCTCAGCAACTGAAATTTAAAGATTTCAAAGTTTCACCCCCCCCTCCGGAGAGGGGGTGAGATTAATGCATTAAATTGAAATCTTCGAATGATGATGATTATCCGAGGTTTTCATTTCTCTATTTGATTTAAAGTTTCTTTATTTCTATTGGAATATACAGAATAAGTATAACACAAGTCAGATTTCTATGAAATTGTCCTCAATAAAATTATTGTTTTTTTTAAAACTGACAGAAAAATTCAAGTAGATTATCTCATAGTTTATTATTTCGCATTAAACTAAATAATAATATTGTGACCTTGAATTAACAGAATAAAGGTGGGGGGGGGGAAGAGAAACATTGTTTCATTAAAATGACATGCATATAATGAAATGTAATTTAATTATTTTCAAGAAGAAGGAAATATAAAGTATGTAAATGATGATTATTATATCAAGTCAAATTGGTTTTCTGAAATATGATAACTTAAGGAATACGCATATAAATTATAGGAATTACTCAGTGTAGTAACACAATTCTAATAGTATGCTGTATAGTACAGTTTCTTGTTTCACTCTCTTGATTGTATTATAAGGTTATGTTGTAAATGGTTGTAAATGAAGTGCTCGAGCGAAAACTAACTTTGGCCATTTACTTTATCACCTCTATGATGATCTTGTTGTTGTCATTCGAACACTCTCTTTTGTTTTCTTCCCTCTAGTTATAAAAGATTAAGTATAAAACGTGTAGGCAATCTAACTGTTCCATAGCGTTTATTTGTCTTCGTTGTTAAAACAGCATTCGGGTTCTGTTGATAATATAATATGCTGTATCATATAGGATATTGTTCAGTCGAAAGCGCTAGTGACAATACACTTCTGCCACCCTATGTGTAAACAACTTTTCGACATCGGTTATATTAGACAGATTATGTAATAAAGATATTTTTTCCTGTGGTAATAAATATGTAATTATTGTACTATCACATGTGACTGTATTTTTTGCACGCTCCTACCCTTTGCAATATTATAACAACATGGAATTTTATGTTCAATTGAAATAATTGTTAGTATTTGTCTTTGCCCATAATGTAATCCTGTGTTTTTAACATTCTGAACATTGTACGTAAAGTGATGTATATCCTGTAATTTATTCTAGTATCTATTGATTTCATAATTAATCAATCAATAAGAAGTGAATTGTATAAAACCTAAAATATGGTGCGAGGTTATCAGTTAACTTGAATACAGGCGGTTACCATATTGATATTCAAGGAGTTATAAACCGATAACTGAAAGAATTCTATGAATACATGTTACTGTTTCATTATTGAATTCGTTTTAATTTTCTTTAGATACTTTATGGCTGATAGCGTGTATGCATAGTTGACTGGCTTAAGCATAAGGTATACTATACAAAGCAGTTTAAAACTTGATTTCTTAATGAAAATGGCTACTTAGAATAATAATCTTACTTAAGAAGGTAACATTCCGATTTGTCGGATTACTATGCTTTCAATAACTTTCAATAGATCAATGACTAAACATGCATTTTTTGTATATCACTGTAACATATAAGACATGATAATTGTCATATTTAGATTCTTTGATATATAAATCTAGGTTATTCAATCGGCCTATCGTTCAGTATTTAGACGATATCATTCATTATCTTATTTTCAAAAATATGAACTTCTTTAGATCAGTGTTAAATCAGTGTTATTTAATGATTCAATTGTTTACACAGTTAATATATAAACAAGTAATCGGGAATTCTCAGTAGGATTCATAATTTCCAAACAACAATTAGTTTATTTTGTAAAGTATTTCGATTGACTTAGCAGATAATGAACGAGATATGTCTTATTCCTTTTGGTATATACGTATAGACTAGATTGTTTGAAGCAAAGTAATTTCATATAGAGTATATTTAATACTGTTTTTTGTACATTAATTGCATTCAATACATAGTAATTTCTATTTTATGGCTATATACTTCAATTGTTATGAATTTCCTGTTTAAAGCATTTATAATGATTCAATTGGGATGGTTATTTTTTAGGGATCAGTTATTTAGTTGACTGAATATGTTACAGATTGATGTTGGCATGGTACAATTTAAAACCAGGGAACAATAGACAAGTGTTTCATTTTAGTGTAGAACTTCTCAGCAGTGCGCATCCTAGGTTCGACACCATGGGTTTTACGTTGACGGCGAAGGCTTAACCCTATGTAACACTGGGTCGGCATTCAATCGTAGTATTCCCACTTCTATCATTTTGTGATATATAGTTCGGCGATCATCAATTGTCATTGGTGATAACTGTCTCACTCCCGACAAGTCTGAACTCCACTAGTCACAACCTATAATGAGCTTCCTAAGTCAAGCTTACTTGTTGATTTATCATATTCCCACGAGATTTTGCTTTAGTCGTAGCTCATTCATTACTAATTTTACACAAAAGTCTTATGACCATAAATGTATCAGTAGTATAATGCTGTCGGATGATTTTTTCAGACTTAATTTACCAGAATAGTGGATTGATATTTTCAACACACTGTATAAGTTCTATGTTTTTCGTAACATAATAAATCGATTATTAATAAGGCTTTACAACATACTTGAAATTGTATAGGTCCTTACTGGAATATTCATTTCACTTGATATTAGCTGTTTATTTACGACTATAACTTCAGTTGTTCATTTTGTTTAATCAGTTAACTGAGGGTTCATTTGTGATCCCATGTTTTGTAATGTGTATGATTTCGTAAAACATTATTTCACTTCGTTAAAGCGTTAAGTATTAGCCAACCTGGTAAATCTGGAATCGACTTCTTGGTAAAACCGAAAAGAAGTTGTGTACATGCCTAAGATATCTCAAATTAGGATGAAACAACTGTCGATCACTTCCTGGTTTTCAATGGTACTAAACCAACATCAATCTGTGATGAATACAAACAACTAAAATTATTTTCAATCGTTTTTTAAATGGTAATGTTAAAAACATGTATGTATGCATTATTTCATAAATTCATTAAAGTATATTCTAAATATAGGTCATTTAGTGCTAAAACTTTGTTTTATTAGAAACCTAAATTTTGCATACTATGATATTAGAACATCTATTAATATGAACATGGATGTCGTTTCGAAGTATTAAATTGTACCAATTAATTTAGATGCTGATTATCAATAATTGAAAACGACATGTTTTTCCTTCATATAACCGTTTTGTATTTTCATCCCCTTTATACGATTGGATATTCATAATCAAATTTGACCTCCTATTTACCTTTATTTGTAAAAATTTTGATTTTATTTATTTCCCTGAAGTGACTCGGACCAGCTTGCTTATCATAGTATTGGAATTTATTTAATTCCAATCACTGAGATTATTTACAAATATATTTTTAAAAAAATATGCCTTCCGCACACTTGGCGCCAAAGTTTTATGAATCTATTCAGTCTACTTTCCTTTAAAATAACCATTTTATTATTCTACAAGATTTTGAATCATGAAGTTTTGAAATTACTGAATTTATAAATTTGATCTTAAAGTTTGAAAGCAAATATTTACTTGTTTCTCTTTGATTGTAACATAAAGAATAGGCCTGAGTTAGACAGCCTTTCGAATCAAAAGATTAGATAGCTGTTTCTTGTTATTATAAAGATTTTCAGCAAAACCTATTCACTACCTTAACCGGGAATTTAACTAAATGCATTCAAATTTTGCAAAAAGCGATTAGTCGTTAACTCACTAGACCGGTATTTAAAACGTGATCCACGAGGGTATTACTGAGAAACCATATAATATGAAGAAACAACTATCGAGTGTTCCTAGTTTTCAGTAGTTGCTTAACTCGGTTCAATTTGTGATATTAAGTCACATCTAGCGATTCCTGCAGCACCTAATTAATATTTGCTTTTACTCTTTAATCATGTAGCTTAGATTACTATCATAATCGAATCGAGTAATGAATACTTATTTATTTATTGATCATAATCATCATAATAAGTGATGATATACTTATTGACATAATATAAAATGAATTTCTCCATTTTAAATGTTGCGATAAGGAATTACGGAGTGAAGATTGTTGGTTTTGAACTTGTTAATTGTCACTATTTGATGTTTGTTTAATTGGACACATTGATTTACGAATAATGCATAAATCCGCATTAAATATTTCAAAATGACGAAAACATAATCTCTTCTTTAAATATAAACTTTCACATCATACGAACATTTTCAATTTGCAATTTTTTTCCTACTTAATAAAATACATTCAGCCGGAATATGCAGGCATCATTGTCTGTTCAGATTCTTCTCTTTATAAACTGTTTATGCATATATTTGATTTCTTTCACATTTTCTTTTATTGTTTCTACTTAATGCATTGTTTCATAACTGTGACTGGTTGTGTAGTATTTTTTTATATGATAATTGAATAAAGTAATGTTTCATTATAAAAGTGGAAGTTACCAACATCACCCTCAGTAAAATGTTTTTATAGATTTCTGACCAGTGCATAAATTGTGTAATAAATGCATATGGAATAGAAAAAGTTTAATATTCAGCAATAAATAAGAGTGAACACATTAAATACGATTGATGATTAATATTTTTTTCTGCAAATTTATAGTTAGAATAATCAGAGAACAGTACCAAAGTGACCATTTGTTACTAGTATATTCTAGTAAACAGTATTTCAATGATATGTCTATATTCATTTTTATATTTACTATAAGTTAATTAGTAGTTTGTATAACGTTTGCATTATATTGATATACCTGAGTTTCCTACAACTGGAAGCCATTTTATGTAGGTGGGGTATTTAATAGGCGCCATTTGACAAAAGTGAACACTTATGCATAATGAATTGCAGTAAGCCTTGTACACAACATTTGTAGCATTTGCCTCTGAGAGACAAGAATTTTGTTTTCCTGAAAGATCTTCTTGAGATTTCAGTTTCATAACTGTACAACCATATTATATATATATATATATGACAGCAAAATATAGTTGAAATCACTTAAACATAACAACAGAAAGAAATGAAAGTTGAATTGATAATCACGAAATTAACGAACATAGTAACAAAAGTCCTTATTTAGACTTTCCTTGTGAATAGAATAATCTCCGAAATCAGGCTATATATACGATAGAATAAAGATTTTAAAGTTGACGAGGAGATCAAGATAAGTAAATTATGTTCAGCAATCCTGATGTCCAGTTGTTTAATAAGACGAATTAGAAAACGGAACGCATTTAACAGGTAGGTGGAGACAAGTGCTAAAACGTTTTCTTATCAGAAATTGAGAGAAGGAATTACATGTAAGCACTTTCTAAAACAAACAAAGTAAAATCAAAGAAGAATAAACTTATGCTCCAAACGACGATTTGTAAAAAATTCAGGCTAAGTCCACGGTGGGACCAAAGTTTGAACTAGTTTCTGTTGCATACATTTATAGTTTCCCTGCGTGTATGACAATGGCTTCAGCCGGAGACCTACTAACTTGGTAGATTTCTGTTGACCAATTAGATAGATTCTAGCATATAGAAACGCTGCAGAGTTATAACAGCCTGCATTCAAACTAGCATTTTATCTAGCAAAGTAACAACAAACGTTTTATTTAATGTTGATCAAGTGTTGCTTTTTTGCCACTATGATAAGATAAAGATGTGAATGATTAATTAATTTCATCTACTGAAAATCACAGCCTATCTACTGAATTAAGAACTACATACTGTATAGAGATGTTTCCATTTTCCTACAATACAGATGTATTTTTAAAGCATTCTACTATTTACTTAAATCAATCAAAATTATTACACTTCTTTCAGATAAGTCTAACAAAATTAATGCATATATTCAGTGAAAAATTTAATATCATTTAATGTATTTTGTAGATAAAGAAGTGTATACTTCTTATGCCACTAGACATTTATTTTTCATAAATAATGTATTACTTATACGACTCGACAAGCATATTATCAATCTTTCATTTCATTTAAGTGAGCAAACTAATAACATACTCATATGGTTACTACGACAACTTCACTAGAAGACGTTTATTTTTTGTAAATAGTGACTGCCAAGATATTATTTTGTTCGAAAACAAAATATCATAATTCACCACAGTAGACAACTTTTCCATGATCAATGACTGTTTATACAGTTTAATAAGCTTATTCTTCTCATTTATACTTTTCCCGTAACATTATCTCCTACCATTGTATTTAAACAGCTAAACATTAATTATTATTGCAGAAATATGAAGTAAAAAATAACTCGAAAAATAAATGAATTCAATTGAAAAATTAAACAAAAATAAAAACTTCACATAATTGTTTTCTATTCATTAAACCATTTATTTTTTTTATTTCATGACCTACAAATATTATTATTTCACAATTGTGATTGGTTGAAATTCGTGAATTTTAATTGGTCAGTACAAATGAATTTTAATTTTGACAGATTTTGTGAAAAAAAATAAATCTTTTAATGATTGAATATTATTTTTAAAACAATAACAATATTGATAAATTATATTCATGATCTATGTTCAATATAAGTAGATATTATCATATAATATCAATTTGTTTACACTAAATGCATTCAAATGTTTCATTCTAGAAGAAATTGTTTAATCCTTTGAGTTTATCAGTGATAAAATATATGATCTATATATTCAAAGTTTAAACATTTACATCATTCGAAAAGAAAAAAAACAAGGCCAGCGGTAAGTGTATGAATTCTTTACGGAAATCGGAATCATAGTTATTACGTATAATTACAACTTTTATATTTACGTTTAGACAGTTAATCATATAACTAATACAAGGTTTTGTGAAGTCAAAATGCCGTACATGATTGGATAAAACATATTTACTGATATTTTTTCTTTTAGGAAAGATTCTATGGCAGTATACATAAAATAAAGCATACGTTGATGTAAGTTAATGCTCTCATACAATTGGTTCCCTTCATTAATTTGAGTAGAACGGAAATAAACATTTGCACAAAATAATATAATCTCATGTTATTTCGTCAAGTGCTCATTTACTGCTTTTAACCTATAATATTTTAGAGTCAAAACCTTAAGATAGAAATCTGACATACTTATATAGTGAAGTTATTATTTAATAGATGCATGCATGGTCATTATGGTGAATCAAAATCTTAGCGTAATGTAAACAAAATAAAATAATAAGAATGCAGTAAGATATATGCAACTATATGCGCTACATACTGACGGACATTTAATAATGGTTATGGTAATGAAATATCAAAAAGTAGAAAGATGTGGCTAGGTAATGAATAGCCACCAGTGAATATTGTAATAAAAATAAATTTAGAGAAGCTTAGTTGGTTAAAATGCAATAGATATTGATATCGATGAGTCAGAAATAATAAAAAAAGTTTTCCGAGCATTTGATGTAGGAATTATGTTACCTATGAAGAGAGAGTTTGGTTACTGTTTCTATTTGAATGGATAAATCAGATAAATTAATCAAATATCCACTACTTAAGGTTTTTTCTCTTTAGCGAAAGGTTTTTTGAAACATGTTTGAGGAATCTAAGATAGACCCTCCATTCAGTAGGACTAATTTACCTGCGTGAGCAGGTATATGTAAGTTAATAAGCACACATAGCAGTAACATGAAAGTAGGGTTTATCTGCTTTTGGCTGAAATGTTGAGCATGTTATTATGTAAATGATTTACAATCTAGCTCCAGATAAAGTTTTAACTAGTGCACTATCGTCTTTTCAAAGCACAGGGGGAAACACTTTTTCATCTTACTATTAATGCAACAACTGTAGATAAGTATAATTCTTTATAAGTTATGTTAGTGTTTTAATATAAACGGTTTCAATGATGTCGAAAACACAGCTTTATTATGGATGTAGTTTACTCAGTTTAAGGATATATATATTTTTGGTAGATTGCCTTCAGGCTATGCAGTTATGAATAGATACAGTAACATAACTTATATGAGATTTGCATTTAGTATCCTATCCAAAGTACCAGATAAGCTTTCTGGATTTATGTGCCTCAAATTAATAAAACTAACTGAGGAAATGGATGTTAAAAAGTACCAACCAAAACTATGTATACAAAAATCCTTTTGCTAGATTTATTCCATTCTCTTAGCCTTTATCACCTTCTAGGGAACAACGATTGTAATAGACATTTTTGAATCTATCCATATTAGTTTATCTTGTTTCCATTGTTTGTTCATTTCATTATCACTGATAAGCTCATATTACAAATCATTTACATATTTTAGTTAGGATTCATTCTTTTCGTTACTCCTCTAACCCATTCCAAGATACACACATTTCTATCAATCTAAACACACATCTCTATGACTCCTGTGTAATTACTGTTATTAATTCAAATTACTAATTCATACACACGCGTATACACACTGTGATTCTAACAACCACAATGGTTCAAACGTAATGCCTGATTTTTTTTTCCGAAAAATATGTGTTTTCTTAAAAGTTGTTTCCTTACTTTATCATTTCAAGAATATTAAATTTATAATGTACTTACTTAAATATCGTGTTTTGATATACTCACTCTTTAGTTTCAGAACAAGACTATTTTGATTTTTAGTTGATTGAACACCTCACCGACTGATGTTGGCAGGGCACCATTGAAAGCCTGGAAGCATTGGACAGCTCTTTTGCCCTAGTATAGGACTTCTCAGTAGCACGCACCCTAGATTCCGTCCGAATGTCTTCAAGTTCGTGAACGCTTACAATTTGCACCACTGGGCCAGCCGGCATTCACTAGTAGAATTCCCACTTCTATCAATTGTGATATAGGACTACAATCATCCATTGCCACTGGTTATAATTTTCTCACTCCTTACAAGTCCAAACTGCACCAGTTGCAACTTATCAATAAAATGTATTAATCTATACTTAGAATAAGCTTGCGAACATCAACATTGGGAGGCAGGTACATCCAGCCGATGAGTCCCACATAGGACGAAACGAGCATCCTGGATTCTGCTTGCCAGTCACAATCCAACTTAAATGTATTAGTCTTTTTTTCAATTGATTATTTTGGTGATTGCAGTGAATACATTTCAATAACTTAGTGTATTGACTTTGATAACATTTTACATTAGTAATTCATAAGTCATTTCAATCTAACACTTTATGCACTATACATTTAGATATATTTATTCAATAACTAATCATATTCTATTTACTTATACTGTATGATTGTAGTGTTAAGATTTCAGTTAACCGCTATATGGATGGCATTTATTAAATAAATCAGGTTTCAAGCTGTCCAACATAGTTGATTGAAGCTATAATAGAAAATACAATAAATATTTCTATATTTACTGTATGTATATTTGACTGAAGTGCCCTACTGAAGCTTTCTGACCCTATACTGTTATTTATCATATTTCATATATATTAGACAATTTTTCAGCAGATATTTGAAAAAAATAACAAACTGTTATATTAAGAAAACAAGACTTCATAGAAAAAGTTTTTTTTACGATTAATAGAATAAAAATAAAACTGAAATGAAACAAGGAAAACAAAAATCTTATTTCAATCTGGGTTATAATGTTGGAAACATTTAATAAATTCTATGATTGAAAGGTTTATTCAATAGAATATAGGTCATCATATTATTGTTAAATTATCAAAATAGTAATTTTTATTTCTAGATTAAATGCATTAATTAAAACAAAATTAAAAAAAACCTTTAACCTTTGTTTAAAACATTCTTTTTAATAATTTGTTACTTAACTGATAAACTCGTATCTATTTTTCGTGTAATAAAGATACCTAGTATAGAAGAGTAAAATGCATTAGTCATCATGAGTTGATGGCCGCCGACAGTTGGGTACATATTCTCTTCATCAATTAAACTTATCACATCAGGCCTTATCAGTTGCATGCCTATATATATATATATATATATATATATATATATATATATATATGCAGAGAGAGAGAGAGAGAGAAAGAGCGAGAGAGGGCAAGGTAGGTGAATGTTAAAATGTTTTGGGAAATTTAAGTAGATTATTGAAAGAATACGATTAGTTAACATAGTGTCAAATTAATGCCTAATATGCTTTATATGTACGTGAATACAACCTTCCAGAAATCGACTTTACGTTAAGTCAGAATTTATTCAAATCTTATATGAACATATGTTATAATATGTGAAGTGGAGTCATGAAGCTTTTGGTTTACAAAGAAAAATAAACTTTATTTTTGGCATATACTGGTATACTGGTACAAATGCAAGCACAAATGTAAGCACCTCCATTCATGTATATACACTCTGTATTCAAATAATGTTTACTTTGATTCAATTGTACTTCTTCATCAGTGAATGTCATTTAAGTGATTAGAGGAAAGATAGGCTAAAGGTTTTGCAAAGTAACAATTAAGTCTTATGTTAGTTATAAGCAAGTCAGTGAAAAGAAATAATTCTTTCCAATTAGTCTCTCATTAGGACTCTACACGGATATATATATGGTTTTTAGTGAGGCTGTAGTGTTATAGTGTCAAATAGTAACACTGACTATAACTATTTAACTTATGAATTACTTGAACACGTGCTTATGGAGAAGATATCAAATGAATAAAGAGTAGCAATATAATTACTGTAATTGGAAGTTAAAATATGGTTCGACAGATTACATAATACGTAAAAAGACAAATTGCAAAGTAGGTCAATTAATAAAAATTGTTACGTAAAGCTATAGAAGCATAAATTGAAATCGACAAATTACAATTTTTATGAACATAACTCAAGGAGGGGTGTAAAACCTACAGAGATGACCGAAGAAAGAAAAAAAGGCTGCAAGGAATTATTTTATGTACAAAGATAAGGCTTGAGGATATGAATACCAATAGCTCCAGTCGTGTACAAAAGACGAATTCGTAAACCATGTAACATATTACGAGGGATACGTTGAATAGTGTTGAAGGCTGTATTTGAAACTACACTATGCCTAGACTCAATTAAGTGCTTAAGCTTTTAACTATTCTTAGTTGTTTTTTCCATCACTCATGTAGGGTATTGTTCAATAATACGGTGACGAACTTGTCGAATCGTGCTTCCAGTGTAACTAGCTTTATATAAGTAGTTGAACTTGTAAATATATATAGATACGGGGAATTTGAGCAGTCTGCATTTGTTTGTGGAATGTTGGCAAATAGATGTAATATATCCGGTAATATAATCAATTTGTTTATGACAACCAAATGTTGTATCTTATCACTTCACTGTGTGTATTTAAATACAGCTTTGAAAAATAATAAAAATATCCATTGTAATATCGTATCCTGTAATGATATAAATGTGTTAAAAACAAATAGAGCGGTTTAATGCACCTTTCTAACAAGGAAATAATTTTTGTTTTAATCTGTTTTCTAAACTAATATAATTTTGAATTGAGATGGTTATTTTTGTGGGGAATAAAATTTGTAATTGATTAAATACGTAACACACTGATGTTGACAAGGTACCATGGAAAACAAGGGAGGACTAGACAGGTGTTTCGTTCTAATGTGGAGTTCTTCAACATTGCGCACTCCAAATTTCGCCCAAGGGGATATATAGTTTTCATAAAATTAATATATGGAAAGTAGAATGAGTGTTAAGTCCTATTCAGCACATATTTATTCATTATAGTTGAATCATATCATTGAACATTAACAAAATTTATTAAAATTTTTAGTTTCGCTCTATCTTGAATCACTTTGAACATTGAGATAAAATTGATTGATCATTAACAGTGCTGATTGTAAACAGTTAAAATTATAAACCATTAATAATAACGTTATGATTCTTTTAAACATTGCTAGATGTAAACAAGCTGAATAAAAGATGAACATTCATTCTATAGTTAGCTGATTTCAGACGATGTTATTTTTATTCACCTTCAATTTTCATACGAATTTGCTTATGAATATAAACAGATTTGATAAGATTTAAACTACAGTCATATTTTCCGTAGTTTTACATGAGGCTCTTAATATCATCATTCGAATCTCTACCTATTCAATTTAGACTTAATATTATGGATTTTGGTTGTTTGTATTCGTCACAGTTCGTTATTGCCTAGATACTAATAAAAATCATGGAGAACTGGAAAGGTGTCTTCCAGGGTTGACTAAAAGAAATATGATGCTAAAAATGTGAAATAAAAGAATGTCCTCAGTTTTTAAAAAGAAACCTTTCCCGTGAACGTTGAATGCCAAAGAAACACAAGTTCCTAGTGCTTCATAAAAGCATTCTAATCTGCACAACTCTCTATTACGTTTCGTCGCATGACCTTGATTTTTAGAGCTAACAACCACATCAATGTGTATGTTAAAACTTACTTGCTGTTGTGAAGCAGATTTCATTGTCGAAAAACACAACAAATTCTTTCCAAAAGCATCTCTAAATACTGTCCTACCGGATTGTTGAAAAGATCATACGAGTTGATCAACGAACGTACACCCTTGTTTCGTGGGGACACAGAAATCATGTTTTCACATCGTGTATAACGTTGAGCAAATTAATTACAAAGGTTTATTACTATAGAGGTGTGACGACATAAGTTAATGGTCAATTCAAGTCAAAACTATGTGTGTAGCGTAAACATACTCAAACTCTCATTTTACCATGGTCTTCCTAATCTTTTTTCTTGATTCTGCAAATTTTACTAAGCTTTTTGTAATCATTGTCATAAGTATTAGATTGCATCTATTACACCATTCCATTAGTCGTTTCTTTACATTCTTAGGGTGGACAGTTATTTCTTGAAGTAATATCTTGATGTTATAGGTTATAGGTTATTACGTAGCTTATTGCCACCGACTTCTTTTTACTTTTAAGGCTACTAGATAACTAGTTATTACAGTCTTTTGATTTCTTCACATATTATCTTGATAATTGTGTTAAGAAACTGGCGTCATACTTCAATATTATTATTGACCATTGAATGTACTATTTTATATGCACATATGATTACAAAGCTAATGTAAATGACCTCATAGGAAATAAAATTTTCCATCCCGGAATATTATTTTTCTATTAATGATGCAATGGGTTACCATAGTTGTTTGACTGACAAAAGTTTGGAGAATTATTACTATTCAACCGTACTTACATAAACCAACTATCTTGTTACATTATTGAGTCTTTACACATAATAATCGATAATCAAATTGAATTCTTATTCCTTCATTGAATTTGTTATATCATAGTCACCGTCGTAATTGTATAGTTTTGGGACTTCGAACTACATTTGTTTGTTAAATTTTAAGCGGGATTTTGTAGTGATGATGTTTTTAGTTGTCAAAATGTATTACAGTCAGTATTTAATCACTGCAATTAATATTATCAGAATTTAGCCATCTGATTCATTTCAACTTTATGAATGTTGACTACCATCTCATAGTAAATAATTAGAACTTATTTATTTTTGAAACAATTACCATCAGCATCATTGAGACAGCTTTCACAAAACTTGATGGCCTTGTGCTCCATTATCTGGTGGCTTCGCGGATTTAAGCTGATGCATGTCTCGTACTTAGGCAAAACAGCCGTCCAGTACTTCTTGGTTTCCCATGTTTACTAACCAATTTGTAATACGAAATTGAAATCTACTTTTAGTTAACACAGATTGGTATGTTATTCTAAATGATGCATATTACATTACCACATACTTTTAATACTAACCGTATATAGTTATATTATTTTTACGTTATCCTTGCTACATAAGATTCTATAAGATAACTGTTCCGTAAAACTTGGTTTAAGTTATGTTATTGTTTAGCATATGTAATTTTGTCTGCTCATTCGGATTGGTACGTGCCCATGAGCTAGCTTAAATGTTTTGTTTATCATAATATCAGTTGTTTGAGATCACAAACAGGTCTTTGTTGGGTTTCACTATAACCAGGGACAGGTTTTTCTTCCTAGCATAAGACCTCGCAGAAGTGTTAACAACAGATTCTTTCAGATAATTATATCACTGGACACGAGCCTAGTGATAAAGATGTTTAAGTGTTCGTTGCGATACTTTGGGTTTGATCTCTTGGTGGAGTCAATGGTGTACTTACTTACTTACTTACTTATGCCCGTTACTCCTCCCAAAGGAGCATAGGCCGCTCACCAGGATTCTCCATTTAACTCTGTCCTGAGCAATCCTTTCAAATTGTTTCCAGTTGCTGCTCATCCTTTTAATGTCTGCTTCCAATTCTCGACGCAGCGTGTTCTTTGGCCTTCCACTTTTCCGTTACCCAACAGGATTCCATGTTAATGCTTGTCTCGTGATGCAGTCTGATGGTTTGCGTAGTGTATGTCCTATCCATTTCTAACGTCTTTTCCTAATTTCCTCTTCGGCTGGAAGTTGCTTTGTCCTCTTCCATAGTAAGTTGTTGCTGATGGTTTCCGGCCAACGGACATTCAGTATCTTTCGTAGGCAGTTGTTTATAAATACTTGTATCCGTCTGAGGATGTTTGCAGTAGTTCTCCAAGTTTCAGCTCCATACAGCAGGACTGTCTTCACGTTCGAATTGAAGAGTCTGACTTTGAGGTTAGTTGATATTTGTTTTGAGTCCCATATGTTTTTCAACTGTAGGAATGCTGCCCTGGCTTTGCCAATCCTTGTCTTTACATCTGCATCGGACCCTCCTTGTTCATCGATGATGCTCCCTAGGTACGTTAAAGTATCCACTTCTTCCAGAGTTTCTCCATGAAGTTGAAATGGGTTGGTGCTCCCTGTATTGTATTTAAGAATCTTGCTCTTTCCCTTATGTATGTTCAAGCCTACTGATGCTGAAGTTGCTGCTACACTGGTTGTCTTCACTTGCATCTGTTGGTGTGTATGTGCTAAGAGAGCTAGATCATCTGCGAAGTCTAAATCATCGAGTTGCATCCTACTTGTCCATTGAATCCCGTACATTCCCTCAGATGTGGAGGTCTTCAAGTCAATGGTGTACATTGCTAAAAATTCCAATACCAGGACGCAGCAACACTCCCTAGTGTTCAGTGATACACCGCCAATATCTCTCTGTGACGAACTTAAACAACTATACCTAATACCTATCTCCACAAAATCACGTCGACTCGATTATTACATGACTGTGTAAATACCTTTTGATATTAAGTGTCTTCATTAGATATTATCATTTGCCAAAGATGTAGAGTCGTATTTATGAGTAGTCAACACAAATTAATTTCTTATAAAAACAATACAAATTTTACATCGATAACAAAGTGGCCTGGTAAATTCCGAGTAAAAAATGATGCGGCCATTTAAAATAGTATTTAACAAAGGTGGGTCAGCGAAATGTGGTTACAGAGGGAAGGTATACAAATATAACAATAATCTTTTTCATGAATACGAAGATAAATAAATTACAATAAATACTATTTTATTGTTATAATAGGTGACATTCTAAAACGAAATATCGTACGCTTAGTAAAATGCCTAATTAAGTCAATTTATGGTTCCTTTCTGAAGTGTATACTTGACGACGAAACAACATCATTGAGTCAATTATTGATTAAACTTGGTCCACTGGTACTTGTCTAAATCCTACCCAGTGCAACTGTGGATTTATGCAGACGAGAAGTACTGTATTAGTATGAAACAGATGTCTATCGGTTCCTAATTTCCAATGCATGTCTATCTCAGGTCAATTCAGAGAATTGGATTTAAATTTAAAATTCGATGCAATCAGTATGTTTTCAAATCAGTTGTTATGTAGAGTCTATTAGACTACCAATTGGTTTGCCTCAAATTTAACATTCAGACTAGATGACCTACAGTCTTGGTGGAAACGATTAAGTATTATAACGATATCTGTCTCTTGTGAAAGTAGTATGGAGATACTAAATTAGTTCATATAATTATGCTTTTACCACATCTTTAGTTAAACAAGAGGCAATTCGTGCTAGTGAAACGGAATACAAATGCTTTCTGTAAATTATCTTACTTAATGAATACATTATTCTATAATAGTGACCGAGCAGGGCAAATAGGAAATCTTAACAGTTGAATATAGATAGCAATAAATCACTATTATTTGATGAATATTTGAAGTTTCGCAGATAACTTGTATATTTTTAACAAGAACTTATTCTATAGGGAGCTTGTAACTGTAGCCCATGTTTCAGCATCATTAATATTTGCATCGTCTACATTTCTTCGGTATTTGTATAACTCTATGTTATAACTCACTAAAATCCATATTTAATCGACTATATCTAATCTCCTATTCATATAACTTTTCAGCATTATCTAAACTAGGGAAACCATTTTCATTTGTTATATTATGATGTATGATATGAATAAAAGTATACGAAACACTACGATAACAATTTTCAATCTAAATTCTGCTACATATTGATGAAGTAAGAGAATGGATCATATTCATTGCCACGCCTACAACTAATCCGTTAGCATATACAATAAAAAACAACTATCTTTACTATACTATGTATCTATGCTTCTAAAATTTGATACGTTTGAAAGAGAGTTCTTGTATTTCTAAATTTTATGATTAACTGTATCATCTAGTGTTCTGGGCATTTTTTTGCTGTAATATTTAGGGTGTTTGAATTATATTGTTACATAGATAACTACAAAAGTTGACTAATTAAATCTGAGTAGATATGTGCAATATTATTTCCCAGGTACTAATAAGATTACGACGTAATTTCAATTCAATTAGGATAAGTAAATTGAAGTTATTTACTTATGCCTAACTTAGCATGTATTGTTGACCGATATAAGAGTTGGATTGAAGAAAGCTAGAGATTCCAAACCATAATATGGTATCAGTCTATGAAGTCACTGATTGCTGGTTTGAGCTTTATCGGTAGATACAGACTACTTGTTTAGGCTCCATTCAAATGCCGTAGTCAAAGGTTGAAAACTTTAGATGCTATGACTGTTACCTCTAGTAATTTGGTGTTAATCTCTATGTGATGCTGAGGTGTGGCAACTTAAACTGATGCATACATGTACCACCACACTGTACATATATACATGCACATATAATTACTTACTAGCTAGACGATAATAGGTGCAATCAGAAAACATAACAGTTTCTAATTATTTATTAACAAGTTTTTTTATTCGTTAATCTGTACTTACATAAGTTAGAGTAAATCATCTCAAATATGTGCAAGTAAGTACTAAATTGATTCAATGTGATGTGTATTGTTGTGAAGTTCTATACTAAGATGAAACAACTGTTTAGTGTTACCAGTCATTCAACTAAGAATTGTTCGTTCTTTTAAACTACATAATGATTCAATGTTCTACACAAACCCTCAACCTGCATGACAGTTTTGTTTAGATTATTAAATTTTCGAATAAAAAGACAATCCTTTGCAATATATGTGATTCTATCTGTTTACATCAGTGAAATATTTATGCTTCCTACAATCGGGTGTTGTGGAGGTTGTTGACTTTTAGTCTAATATTACGAGTTAAACTGAGTTAGATAACTACTGAAAACAGGGAAGCATTGGAAGGCTGCTTCTTCCTAGTATGGGACATTTTAGCAATGACTGTGACGCCGTCATGGAAAAGAACTCAAGACCTTTAGTCTTCGAGGTGAACTCCTAATCTTTAAACTTTTGGGCCTGCCAATATCCGATGGCTGATATTTTTAACTTAGTCATTTCACGATAGATTTGCCATCGAAAGGGAGGGGGCAATTGCTTCACATCACACTTGGTTGGACTTTATTGATCAAGTCCCTTTACTAGAACTGTTGAAATTGCCTCTAGAATTTAGTCACTAGTGAATTGATATTTGCTGTAATTGGGTGTTCTGGAGATTGCTGAATTATATATATATATATATATATCTACGGTAAATTAACTGAGTTGGAAATATTAACCGTCGAATGCTGGCTGACTCAGTGGTAGAAGAGTTAAGCGTCCCATAATAAGCCTAACTGTTCTGTGTTTGTGGGTAGTAGGTGCCCACTCATAAAAGGACGAAATAGTTATTAAGTACTTATTTGTTTTTAGTAGTGGTCTAACTCAGACTGACTAAAAATTTATACTATTGTTGTTTAAGTATGTTGATTTTCTTAACACTGTTAATGATGAATTCAATTTAGTTAATTAACTGTCTATATTTATTTTAATTAGAATACACAACACGTCATTGTATACAATTAAAAATTGTTGATCTTTCTCAATTTAACTGAATTCATGCTTGAAGCATAATTGTACCTTGTTAGAGTCATTTGCTTATATTATATCTGCGCTATTAATAGTAATTATTTTGCTTAGATTTAAGTGATATGTTGTTTAGATGCATAAGGGAAGAGTTGTTCTACACAAATGGACAATTATGCTCTATATAAATTTTCAAGGCAGCTTATCTATGGCATAACAACAAATCATATACATCTCCATTATATTCTATTTTTATGTTAATTTATTTTCAATTAGGGGGGATTGTGGAGATAGTTAACTGTCAATTTTTGATATTACGAACTGATCTGAATCAGACAACCAATGATCACTTGGAAGCACTGAACAGCTGTTTCGTTCTAGTATAAGACTCCTCAGAAGTACGCATCCACGACTTTATCGAGGATCAAACCCAGGACCTTCTGGCTACGCAGCGAACGCTATACCATTGAACCACTGAGTCGGCTCCTAACGGTTGATATTTCACGCAACGTATCGTGAATTGACTGAATTAGAAATATCAACCGTTAGGAGCCGACTCAATGGTCCAAACGTAAAGCGTTCTCTGCGGAGCCAGGGGGTCCTGGGTTCGATCCACTATGGGTCGTGGATGTGCGTTGCTGAGGAGTCCCATACCAGGACGAAAAATTAGTCCGGTGCTTCCAGGTGATCATTGGTTGTCTGATTCAGATCAATTCGTGATATCAAAAATTGGCAGTTTATTTATTTTATTGACTCACAAATATTACATCATATAGAATTTAAATTAATTGAGGAAATACTTCAAACACTCTATTTTTATTGATTTTTAGTAAGTATGCTTATTTTTGTATTAGTCTGTCAATTCTATGACAAGTGAATATATCATTAAGATATAAACTATTAATTACAGAGTTCGAAAACGTTTACCACCTTCCGACTGATTTTAATTAAGTGAGATGGTATATTATATTGGCATTATTAACTACATATTCATGGTTAGGTAGTTGAAGTTAATCTACAAGAAGCCTTGTTGTTAAGAATTTATGTTAGTAAGTATTACATTTTTCAGTCACTCAATATGACGATCATACTGCAACTTAAAATACATAATTAAATCATCAACTGTAGTAATAAAGCATGATATTAGTTAATACTTGGAATATTTGTAGATACTCATGATGTATTAATTAGCTTCTTCTTTTCATCATTTTCTTTATATGGTCAGTAGATTATGTGCAACTCTTAGCTTGAACATTCTTGGTCGGTTGTTCTTACAGAGCAGTTAAAATTAGTTCACAGTAGTAAAGCACATCAGCGTATACTGTACAAGTTACTGTATATGCATATCTGAAAAATATTTCAGAAACCTTAGATTTAATTTACATACCCACTGTTTAGTAATCTAATGCCTTTTTTGATTTTTGATTACATGGTGCTACATATTCAAATGAATGAAATATAAGTGTTATATTAACTTAATCGTAAATATCATTTAGAAGCTAATACCTTAGTTTGAATCATATCATATAAACCTTCAAAACGTCTACTTGAGGTAAATTTGATTTTACAACTAAATGTAAATCATGAATAACTAATCTTGAAAACCATGAATGTTTTTGCTAAGATATTGTCAGGTTTCTCATGAATACTTTAAAAACTTTTCTTACATCAATTGTAGTAATGGTGAATACAGTATAGATTATATTCATGTCAAAATCAAGAAACTATTCATTAAACTTCATGTAACAGTTTGCATTAGGCATGTTTAAATGTGGTCATGAACTTTTGTAAAAAGATCTCTGTGCAATACATGCTAAACAGATTGGTCACATATTACCCTATTAAAATGTAATGACAAATGAAATTTCAAAACGGACAGACAGTATCATGTGAACAACAAATATAGGTTGAGGAGATCAGTGGAGCTTAGCCATACTGGGTATTAGGTAGCCAACCACTGATGACTATGGATGAGGTCGCGTAAATTTATCGCGAACTGACTGGGTTGAAAGAATAATCCATCGGACACCTACCGGCTTGTTGGTTAAATGGTTAGGCGTTCGTAGAAATGTCTGAAGGTCGTGGGCTCGAGTTCATGTAGGATTTGTAGATGCACAATGCCGTAGAGTCCTATACTCAAAAGAAACAGTCGTGCTTCAGTGTTTCCTTGCATTCAATGGTTGTGCAACTAACGACTTAAGAAGGAAATTATTTTAAGAATAAATAAATTCTAATTATTTACTCGGAACTGGTAGTCAACATTCATAAAGTTGAAATGAATCAGAAGGCTGGAATCTAATTTGTTTTTGTAGTGGTTATAAAGCATATCGAATATAGTAATCGTATACTTAAAATTGTTGTATAACTGACTTTCTATAAACTTATGGTTGCTTGCCTTTACCCCTATATCATATTTTACGTGTCCATTCTTTTAATGCCATTAATGTCACTGCTAATTCTATTACTTTTGGTGTTCATCTTTTTGAACCGATGTGGTGTGGTAACTTGGAGTGGTGACTGTAAGTGTCATTTTCTATGATACATATAACCAATTAAATTCGCAGTGATGCATAGAAGTGATCTATTTGACTTGTTAAAGAATTAATCATATGAAAATTTAAATTCTTTTGTCGTTTCAAAGCATACTGGCACTCATTTTGGAACCAACTCCGTTAAACCAGCTGTACTTTTGAATTAAAGTATTGGTTTTGATCTTTTTCTCTTATTTATTTCCTTTTACTTCTACTTCTTTTTTCAAATATCCTAACAATTTAATAAATGGTAAGAGTGTTTGATGAAGTTTAAGGAAACACAAACTAATACGAATTATTCACTAAAAGTTCTCTCTAATTAAATCCATTTTCATAACAGTTAGATTCAACTTGACTAGTTTCTGATGCTCCTGAATGCTAATGAAATAAAGCCCGTGGAAAACTTTGGTTTTATCTTGCAGATTTGTTCAGTAAGTATTTGTTTGCTTGCAATCTGATTATACAGTCATTCGTTAACAAATACAACCTGTAGTTGGTTGTATTGGTTATAGACTTATGTCTGTTGGATACCACTGAAAACCAGGGAGCACTAGATAGTTGTTTCATCCTAGTACGAGGACTAGCAATGCTTATCTCCGGTTCTGACAGGGAATCAAATCAAGAGCTTTCAAGTCCACATATACAATAATTTTGATTAGCATTGAATAGTTAAAAAAGGAAAGGTAACGAAGATTTTGTTGCACAGTCGACTTATGAATAAACTTTAGTAAAAGCCTACGTTTATAGTATGAAACCAAAGAAGCAAAATTTCTATTTCTGCAGTAACTTAATAAACTACATTATGTGTAGTCTATTTTCAATCATATTTTAGAGCACAATATACCGATAAAATACGCTTTACATATTGATTTGATAAAGGTTACGAAATACTGATTTAAAGCATCATAACAATAGGAAGCAAACGCTGTTATGGACAAGAATAACCAACTGGTACAATTAAGGGATTTGGGAGGGGGGGGATAATCTGTATGAACACAAATTTAAATCAAGCAACTAATAAACAAATTATTAAATGAAATCGTTTTCTTAGTATCTGTATATTAAGGTGGTTTTCCATCACAGACCACATTGAATCGATTTTATTTATATGAACCTCTGTGGTATGATCTACAAACGGCCCCTTGTGAATAACACTATAAACGAATTCATTATATGCAGATACTTTGGCCTCATTTATACTACTTGTAGGATTATAGATTCATTAACCAATATGGTTTTGCCGACACACTATCTCTTATTTGTGCATATGTATCTAGCTACATTTTTCCACCTCAATTGCATTGAGAAGTTTTGATAATTAGCCTATTTTATTAAAAGTATCTAACTATCATTTTTTTTCGTTTAGACAAGTTAGCATACAATAAATGGTCAGTATATAAAACAAAACTGTACTTAGTGAATTTGAAACCACACTGCATTTTGCAATTACTCAATACCTACTGTGGAGTCCTACAATTAAGGTTTAATATTATGTAACAGAATAAAAGTGTTGTAAGAAAGGTCAAGCATAACACTTAAACATTTCATGATGATTGTAATATAGTGGTATGAAAAAATTATCTCTATAATAATGAAATATTTGCAATCATTAAATGAATTACAGTTAATGTAAACCAATCTAGATGATAATCCCCACAGAGCTTAAATTTGTATTAAGTTTTTTAATATTATTGGTGGACTTAAATTTGAATGAAGATTCTATTCTTAACATTGAAACTTAAAGATTACCATATTGTACACTATATTCTTTATATAGTGATGGTTTATGGGTTGAGTAGTGTGGATATAATAACCAATATCTGAAACCAACTAATGTCTCATTTTTAATCTGAAATATAAAATTCCTTGAAGATATATATGTATGCATATACCGCATTGTATAAATAATTATTTTGAGTCACTTGAAGAGAAGATAGTCCTTTTGCTCAACAATGAATCATAATTTACTTATTGTAAATATTATGCATATACATAAGTACGTATTTTACTTCCACCAACAGTATACAACATGATTTTTAAAACAATTTGGACTGTAAGTATAAAGAATGCTTTCATGCGACGTTCCTTTATTCAACTGTTAAAATGTCATCATATGCATCATTTTTAAAAGAAAGTCTACGATAGAGCTTTATGCAGTCATTGATACTAAACGGCCATTTGAGGCTATTGTAGCATCATCCATTATAGACAACTTAAAACTGAATGATTTTAGTGAAATTATTACTGTTACATGTATATACTACATTTCTATGAATCACAATAAGTAGACGCTGTAATATAATACCTAGCGTTGTGATGTAATGTGGTTTGTTCACTAATAATAATAGAATTCTGGAAATCTATTTGCTATATATCGATTAACCAAGGCGATTGAAAATAGTCAAGTGTAAGTTAGTTGTAGTATGATAAGCTAAGTAGATATCAATTTAACCACAAATCCAGGTAATATTAGTTTAAACCTCATCGACAGCATCTAATGTCTCCCAACTTCAGACTTGACAAGCATAGATGTTCGTGATTTATTGATGTGTTTGTTTATATATTGCATACGTGCATAGTTCTAAATATAAGTTGTTATTCTCACTTTGTAATGATTACCAAATTATGAGTAAATAACTAAACAAAAATTATTTATGATCTTTAAACATGAATATAAGTTAAAATGACGCTTCAGTAAACCATGGTTAAGAATAGAAAAAACTTTAAAGACGTACCCAATTAAATAAAACTTCCACAGATTCATTATATTTACTTTTAACTAAGATTCTAGATTAGTTTTATTTAATAAATAATATGATCACTAAGTAAAAGTAGCATACATACTTGGTTGTCTAACATGTTCTTGTTTCTTTCAATAATGTAGATTTTACTTGTATAGTGCTCGGAGTGTGTGATAAGAAACGGTAACAAGTGTTTACAACTGTACAATTACTAATATAATTACAATTTGGGGGGGGGGGTTGTGGAGAGAGTGGTAAAGCGTTCGCCGAGGAGCCAGAGAGTCCTGGGTTTAATCCCTGATGTGGTTGTGGATGCGCACTGCCGTGGAGTCCCATACTAGGACGAATTGGCTGTCCAGTGTCTCCAGGTAATCACTGGTTGTTTGATTCAGATCAATTCGTGATATCAAAAGTGATACTAATATAGTGTTTAAGACCGATTGTTGTAAAATATGTGATATATTCATTAGTGATAAACATTAAATATTATTCAATATTGATAAGTGATATGGGCCATCTGGAAAACTATGAAGATCTGGAGTCAACTAGGAGCGTATTAATTGTATTCATCTATTGATCATTGTATTAATGACAAGATATAGTTAATATCAAATGGTTAAGACATTTTTTACATTAACTGTTCGAAGTTAAGTTTAATTCAAAAATAACAGATCTTGATGGCTATACCTTTGGCAAATTTAAAGTGCTGAACTTGGCTGCTTATTAATTACATTGAAGGATTTCAGAGTATCAGTTGTATTCTCGGTGTCAGTGACATATCTTGAGACGGCATTGTTGAATGTCATCAAATCAACAAGTTGAAGATTTTTCAGAATATGTTCTTCGAATGGAATATAGGTTTGCTTATAATGTCTACCGATATAAGTACTTTGGAAGATACATTTATATTTATAGATGTAGTTAGAGGTAATATGAAAGGAGCATCTATCAATTTCTGATAGTATGGGACCTAGCGGACTTCTTATTGCTACAATATACTATTGGCCGCTTAGCAGCTTCGTATAATTACAGACAATATGTATCTTATTTGAGGCAAAGATAACTATCATTATGGAATATTTGCTCACTAAGTATATCTACTTACAATAGTTATTGTTACGTTCTATGAACTTTACTCCTTTCTATTCATCATGGTGATATCACAAGTGTGTTAACCTTTAGATAATTTCACTTCTTAAACTTCATTCAGTCTGTATTTTGTAATTTCGATTTTAGAATATTCCACATTGCATGTGGCAGTTGATGAGGTCTAAACGAAACAAAATGAATAGTCACGTTACCCTCCTCAAATGTTTACTATTTTTCTCTACGGTTCATCCTGTTTAACATCAATCTCAACAAGATTTTGAATAGCCCATAATATTACAAAATCCCCATACCTTATTGATTACATACTTATTAATTACTAAACCAATTTACATAAATTTATTTACAATAAGCGTAAACGATATTAATCTTTCCCCCTCTCTAAAATAAGCACCTCGAAAATTTGTTATCTGTTCCATTTATTAAATAATTGGAAGGGTACTTCTAAAAAGAGATGTTTTTTTATCACAGTAACTATAAAAAAATCAACTCAACTACATATTAGGATGAACTTGTATATTCCCGTTGATTTGTTATAGACTAAAGCTGGTCAGTCATTGTTGCTATATGTGCATCCTGAGCGGATTACCTTGATATAGCGAATTTTTCACAAGAATTATATAAGCTGGATTGTGACTGGCGAGTTGAATTCAGGATGCACGTTTCGTCCTATTTGGGACTCATCGGCTGGATGTACATGCATCCCAATGTTGATGTTCACAGTGGGATTGGAACTCAGTCCGTTTCGTGTAAAACGCCACCGTGTTCACCACTAGACTACTAAGTTCAGACAGTCAAGCTTGTGCAATGGGCACATTGGTCCAAAATAGGACGAAACGCGCGTCCTGGATTCCACTTGCCAGTCACAATCCAACTTATATATCGACTACATATCGTTTTAAATTATTTTACAAAAACGTTCTCCGATAATTTTGCTTAATAAGGGAAATTGAATTATGTTCTTTTTCGGTTGTTTTTACAATATAACATGTAATATTTTGCAAGAAAAAAGAAATAATTCTGCGTCACGTAACATCTACATCATGTAAACATAGTTACTAACTGATTCCTTATAATGTAAACATAATTCAATTCAGTGTCTTTTCTGTGTCTATTCAATATCACATAAATTATCAACAATTATATTGAATACGTCATTTATTTAAAGGAAAATAGAATTACATGAAAGTGTGATTATTATCTAAATGTCACAGTTGTAATGTATGTAATCATTAATGGGAATATGTAGATAAGTTCAATCAACCGACTTAATAATTAACCGTTTAATAACTTCAATGCTATTGCTTATTAGGTTTTGAAATGGTCGGTAATAAAAAGAAACAATTCACTAATGATTTCTACTTTATCCATACTCTTCCAGTTAATTCATAATTATATCAATGATTAATTTGTTTTATGAAAATTGAGAATTGTGGGAAATGTAAATTTTCAATGTGTTAACATGAATTGACCTGAAATAGATAATCAGTGAAAAGCATGAAGTACTGTATCAGTATGATAAGCCGTAACTAGTTGAGCTCAACTATTTAAGTTGTAAGGCATTTACCCACCAATGTCAGTGGTTGAGGTCATGAGAGTTAGAAACATCAACTGTTGTATGTTAGCTTAGTAGTCTAAGGATTAATCATTGGATAGGGAACTTAAATATCTTGGTAACGAACTTCCAGTTGGGGTGGTGGGCGGTCAATGTAGTGCATTCTTACAATAAAACAAAGTAGTTTTCCAGTGTTCCCTGATTTAGAATATATGTCTAACTCCGGTTAATTCGTGGTATTAAATTCAAAAACACATTTATTGTTATCAAAAGAATGTTATTCTCTGGCAAAATTTGGTTCTCTTAGTAAGATTAGATCTAGAGTGGTACTTTTACATCATAAAATGATTCATGTGAACTTACATTTTTTTGCTTAAGTATTGTTGTTTATTAATATTTTATCCATTATAAGTTCAACTAACAGACCGATTGATATTTATTCACTATTCATGGTTAAACAATATTGTTCTGATATTTATTAAATTAATTATATGTAACTTGCTTATATATGCGGTAGAATGTAATTTTTTAAGTTCATAATACCATCTGACAGTTTTCGTGTCTGGAGTTTGATATATACTACCATTGACGTTAACATATATCGTGGTGGTATATCACAAATTAGTCAGAGTAGGATTTCACCGTTGGACGGTGATTAAGTGGTACAGATGGTTAAGCATTCACCGCGAAACCTAAATATCATGCGTTCGACTACCTGACAGAGTTGACGGTGAACATTTCTGAAAGTCAAATGCCAAAAATCAACAGCGATCCAGTGCTTTTTGGGTTTCAATAGTACTCATCTGACGTCGCTTTGTGTGGACTACAAAGAAGTAAATTTAATACATTTAGCTACACAACTACTTCAGTTCATTTACATTTCAAAATATTCCTGATATTCTTGTAAAATGCTGTGAGTGGTGGAGTTCATACACATCAAGAGTAAGACAGTGATTGCAAATCAAAACTAATGAAAAATTACATGGACATAACTTGTTAACAACTGATTAAATTATAGGCAGCTATGACAGTATATATAAGCAGCCTCAATATCATCTTCATGTCTGAACAATTTTACTCTTTACAGCAATATTTCATAGTATACGGCTGAATTCATAATCACTTTTGTTATTTCAGTTATATTAGTGAATTACTAAAGATAGTAGTTTTAACAACCTTTTGGATCGTCGAAATTATCCTGTACCAATTTCAGCTAGGTGGTGTTGAAAACTAAGCAGAATTAAACAGCTATTTCGTACTATATCTCCAAATGAGTTAAGTGAGCACTCCACTATTAGATCTTTATTTAATGATGCTGTTAGTTAGATGTTGGATCACTAGACCTGAATGCTCTAAGGTCGGTCCGCTGGTAGAGTTCTTGGGTCGTACTTCACAGGTATTCACATTGGAACTTAACAGATTGCGAGTGCTTCATGGCTTTTATTGATACCTAAATGAGACCGACCTATAAAGAATAAATGCGCGTCAAAACCACATCATAATAACTAACTGAATTGTTTGGAAACCACAAGTGATACATTTATGAGATCGATTTATGTAATCGGATTTTATTGGGTTATTCAAAAATAAGTTGCAATCCAAATATGTAATTCACCGATTCTTAGTAAACTACCGAGTTCCTCCACCAAATGTGAATTAAACAGCTTAATTGTAACTATGGCGACAGTTACATTCAGTTAAATAAACCTTGCATCATTTTTCCAAATATTTTCATCTCAGCTTTAAAAGAAGGACTAATAGTAATGACAAGGGACCCCATATTTGAATGTGTATTGGATATTAGCTACCAAATGCATACACATATGTTGTATAAGCACTTTCAACACGTAGATACCTTATTTATCATGTCATATTTATTTATATGTTATCGTATCAGCTAGCTAATTTCTAAGAATTCATCAGGAAATTTTATATTAATTGGGCAAGATCATTTCTTCTGAAAGCTTATGAACATACAACAACATTATTGACCTAAATAAACACAGAGCTTATAAAACAATAATACATTTGCAAAACTGTGGTTCTACTCCATTCACCATCAATCATTACTATATCCTTATCTGAAGTCATTTAAAAAAATAAGCATCAAAATAGTTAATACAGATACATTTTAGAATCAGAGGAGTACTCAGCAATAACCGTTTCTCTTTGTTTTTCATCAAGTTATCATTGTATACTTGATATAGAATTATAATTTAAAAATAGATTTAAAACGTGAAAACTGTAAATATAACAATAACTGTTCGACAATTCGTTTAATTGACTTCTGTTTTTACTTTTGTTTCTATAATTCTAATTTACCTAGATACTATAATGATACTTTTTTAATTGCTAAGCATTTTTCAAGATAAAATCTCATAGAGTGTCATTAATGTTTTACTTAAGTTTTAAATGAATTCAGTTTATTTACAAAAAGATTTTAAGTGATAGAATATTTATTTTAGTGTTATTTAAGTAAATGAAGGATTGAATAGCATTTATTTTTAATATAAATCAAAATATGATAAATATAATATATTCAACGTAATTTTTATATCACGAATTAATCTTAATCAGATAACGATTGATCACCTGGAAGTACTAAACAGCTGTTTCGTCCTATTATGGGACTTTTCAGCAGTGAGCATCCACGACTCCACAGGCGATCTAACCCAGGACCCTCTGGCTTCGCGGCGAACGCTTTACCATTAGACTGCTGTGTCGGCTCCTAACGCGCAACCTATCGTGAATTGACTAAATTAAAAATTGCAACCGTTAGGAGCCGACTCAATAGTCCAATGGTAAAGCGTTCGCCGCGGAGCTCGAGGGTCTTGGATTCGATCTTCGATGGGGTCGTGGGTGCGCGCTGCTGAGGTGTCCAGTGCTTTCAGGGGATTAATGGTTATCTGATTAAGATTAATTCGTGATATCAAAAATCGACAGTTAACTATCTATGCAAACCCTTCCCCTAATTATACTTAAGTTAGTTAACTGAACAAAAAGAATTAACCATAAATGAATATTGTTTGTATCATTAATAATTGGAAGGAAATGTGTACACTATCGTTTAGTAAAATATATCATTATAAGATGTAGTAGGTAAAGTGATTGATTTCAGAGTGAAGTCGATTTCAAATAGGATGTATGCAACTGTCAAGTAAATCTATGTTTATTATACAAATTATTCATTTAATCATTTATGTGCAACAAGAAAGTAAGAATTCATCGTCAGAACCATAGTTGTACAACCGTTGAATCGTTTTCTTTAAGAAGCAGCAATACATTACTTAATTGGTTTACTAATTAGTTACATCATCATGAGTATATGAAGTTATCGAAAGATTTACAATATGGTATTAGTTTTTATTAATTACTAAATTTAGCTGAAATCCTGTTAAAAACTAGAACATACATCTAAAACTCTTTTTAATTACCAAACGTAAATATTTGAGTCCTACAACTGACGGTTATATTTTCTATTCGATATTATGATTTAAATACTACTTATTTAAATGCTTTCTAGTACTTAATAATTGTCTTACTGAAGTAAGTCTTACGTGAAAATAATCTATAAATGATTTTAAATGAATATGACAATTTAAAAGGCAAATAACGAAAGGATTATTGTTTTCATAAACAACAACAACAACAACAAGTAGATATGTTTTCCGTAATTTCACAAATTAAAAAAAGTAAATAAGGAATAGATTTTATGATTTCTTATCAAATATTCAACTATTTCAATATGATACAATAAATGTATCCGACTTTACAGGTAACGAATATCACGAATTGACTGAAGTTAGAAATATCAACTGTTGGAAACCGGTTCATTGGTCTGATGTTTAGGTGTTCACAATGAAGTCTGAAAGTCTTGGGAGTAATCCCTGGAGAGGTCATGGATACGCAATACTGTAGAGTCTCATATTGGGACAAAATATCTGTCCAATGCTTTATGGCTGCCATTAGTTGTCTACTTCAGACTAGTTCATGATGTCAAATTAACATTCAACAATCTCCACGATAACTAATTACAAGTAATGAATAGCTCAATTACTCTAAAAAACACATTGCATTTCCAAACTAATCATATTTGTAGGAATATTTCAATGCAACTGTTTTTTTTCTTAAATAAACAATCATTAATAAAATATTGGTTATAAGAATTCAGATTATGGCTAGCAAATTATGTCAAGAGTAGGCATTTCATCTTATTTGATAAGCAAGCACCTCCGCCCCGTGTCTCATATAGTAAGAAATGAGTATGTTGAACGCCAATTGCCAATAACTGTTATACTCTTAAACTGCCACTTTATAGGATCGATTCGTTTAGGATACACATATTGCAGTAGAGGGTGATCCAATTCAATGTATAAAAACAGTAATAAGAAGATAAAACACTTTTAGAATGATTGGTTTACTTTTTATTCAGACATGACTATCAAAGACCAAACAACTTGCTTTGTGATAACAGTTAATTTCCACTTGGTATCAGGACGAATAGATTATCGTCGTTCTGAATTATAAACTGATAAAAGTCGAAAAGCTTCCATCAGAAGCCGGCTCTAAGGTACAGATGAGTAGTCGTTCACCATCAAACCTGGATGTCCTGGGTTTAATTCCCTGTTTGAAAAGAGGATGTATACTTTTAAAAAATCCGATATCAACACGAAACACTTATTCAGTGCTCCTTAGTTTTTATTGGTACCTGACTAGCATCAATCTGTAATAAATACAAACAACTAAACTTAATATGTATTTCTGCAAAAACCAACTCAATTCAATTGGTAATTATGTCAATCTATAAACTTCGTTGTTTAGTTGGAAATTATTAAATGTTTAATATTTGTTTATAGATTTGGTTACGAAAATATACCATTGGGGTTTAAGCGAATATTAATTTTTGAAACTTTTCGGTTTGCTAACTTCATAAATATTTATAATACTGTTCTTTTTTTTTTCTGATGTAAAGTATGATTTGCTTAAGTCTCATATTGATTGATAATGTATGACTTAAAGGAATCACTTTGCTGAATGTCATAAACAGAATATTATCAACTCAATAACTGTCTTCTTATCAGCTAGAAATCAATAAATTTGTATTAATATTAATAACAATAAAAATTAGCTTAATTTTTAATTGCTATTAAGTTAATTTGTCAATTTTTACTTTTACTGCTGGGTAATTAAGTTAAGTTCTTAAGCATTTGTAAAATTATGAGAAGTTTTCTGTTAAATTTGTAGCAGTAAATAATCCCCAAAATAAATAGTTGCATAGATCCTCGACATTGATGCTGATCATGTTTGCTTTAGCGGACACGACTAACTGAAGGCGCTCGGTCGCGCATCATCACCAAATCACGTCACATCTCTGTCTCTAGTTTCTCCAGCCTAGACGTTGCTCTCCGAGTGACGCTTTATTCACAATCAAATATAACTTCTCTTCCATCATTCGTTGCCTTCTGATTTATTCTCATTCGTAAGAGTGGGTTCAATCGTTAGAAGTTGCTCTAGTAATACCGTAAAAACGTAACTTGGTCATATACCAGGTGCATTTTAAATTAGTGAACAAAAATATGAAAATAAAGATGATTGAAATGATTCCCCTCATACACAAATACGTTCAACTAAACTATATTGCCACTGTCAAGTGATTCTAGAAATGACCCTGTATCAATTATGAACAATGAAAAGACAATATATAATAATGATCAACTTTTATTAATTAAAATAGTCATAAATAGAAAACATCGATGAGGATATATTAATTTTACATAATTAATAAACTCTTCCAGATTACTAAGTAGTTTAGTGTCATTAAACTTAAAAAGTAACAGAATCTTGGGTACTTTCTAAGGTTGCTCCAAAATCCTTCGATGTTTTTTATATGCATTCCTGTCTTAGGATCCATAAATGACGTTGATGAATTATTATGTGGTGTTAATATTCATCATGATGAATGCACCATTATGATTTTTAATCATCTGATTATTTTATTAATCCAGGTAGGACATGTCGCTTGATATGTGTAACAGAGTTGTTCTTTTCTTATTTGGAATGCATTCAAAATGCCCTACCCATAGGATTCTGTCCTAAATCCTAAATATCTAGAAAATTTACATGTCTATTCCGTTTCAACACTCCTCCTAAGGTTGTATTTTCTTTTTCTGATTACACATTTATTGATATCAACTATTTATTTAGTACCTTCCATGGATATAATTGTCGTTAACAGCATTTCGTTGTATATATTTCTGTAGTATTTGCACCATTACACAGACGTTACTTCACTCACACTATATAGCAGTGAAGTAGTAGACACTGATATATCAATCAGGCAGCAAACCCCTTTTTATCTGGGAAAAAAGGATACACTTCTGATTGATTATTTAAAACAGTACTAGTTGCACCTGATTATGTATTTATTATGTCTTTACTTTAATCTAACGCCGAACATTTCAAGTCCACAAGTGCAATATATAGTCTTTTGAAGCAAACCTCTATTTTAGAGATACGTTATTATCACTGTTTAACTATGATTCCGATGTACATTTTCGAATACTAACAACATTTTACAAAATCGTCGTTTCGACCATGAAAATTGCATCATAAATCTCATTGGTCGGGCACTATAACTTAATTTTACCTATATAATTGATAATAAGAGGTTCTCATGTTTGTAGCTGTATGCTGACTGTTGAGTACAGTGTTTTGAACAACTAAGGTGTATTACACAATTTATCGTAAAGTAATTATGACTACTGTATTGACTAGGAATGTAACGTCTTCATTGGACATCTAGAAGTCTAAACTTCCATATACATTATAATAAAAGTATTATTATTATGTTATTAGCTTTTGAGTTTCTCATTCTCTTAATTGTTCTAAGAACTGAATTATCCAGATCTGATGAATGAATCATAAATAAATTTCAACTGATTTATTGATTTTCATTGATGTTATATAAACAATTTCAGAATTCAAATCAAATTTTCAGTGTAGTGTAATTCACTCCAAAAGTTGACATGGTAACAAAAAGTTTTTTTTTAAAATACAAATACGCTGAGAAAACTATAAAACTGGAAAGAAAGAAAAACATAAAAACACTGATAGCATTTACTAACAATAATAAACCTATTGGAAACCATTAATCATTTTAACAGGTGTTGATCTTATTAGATTATTTCGCAGATATACATATTCTATATTATTCAAATAGATGATTTCACATGGAGTAGTTTTAGACTGTGTATTCCTGATTATTGAATTGTTTTATCAGATTGTCAATTCATTATACAATTTCATACAGTTAAATTCAATAAAATCGAAGCATTAAAGAACATAAAAAGATTCTTTGTATATAATAATAATAATCGTTTCAATATTTAACCTTGGATATTGGTAAAATCATGTGTACTTTTAGAATAACTATAAATAGAACTTAAAGAACTTAACATTGTGTATACATACAACGGTTTTCTGAACTAACCGAAAACAGGAGAACTGTATCATTAGAAGTAAAATTATATTTGATAATTCTTAGCAGTCAAAAATAAGCAAACAATGCTACATCGTCAGTGAAGAAATTTTCCATTGATGTCACTTACATTAACTGTACACTTGTATACATATATATATATAAAAGTTTAATACATAATAGTAGTTTATAATAATATAGAAGTATCATGTCAAGAGAATAAGTTATCAAAGTAATTCGAGAGGGTGTCAATAAGCTTTAAGTATCGACTATCAACTATGCAAAAATCTTACTAGTAGTGACAAGATAGTAATAGGTTACTTAATAATTTAAGTAGCTGTTAAAAATTACTTTAGATGACGGATTTAGTATTTTGGCATTCATTATTCAATTATTCTTGTTAATTTTAGTCAGTTTAAAGCTTACTTGAAACCGTTAAGGTGATCATTAGCATCATCCGAATGGATGTATATTGGTTTGAAGTAGAGGTAAACAGTTTGGAAACGAATGGTAACATATTTTTTGAGATGAAACTAAGTCTAATGTATAAAATGATATGAAATTGTAGAATGAAGTGAGTGTTCATTAGTGTTATTCAAGTGATTACGGAATAAATGACAATAATAACGAAAAGACATGAGTAGTAATGACAATAATATTTAAAAAGAAAAGCAAAAGATGATACCAAAGGAGGAAAATCAATATGCATATTGAGTATATCAGGTTACCTTATCATTAGGATGATTATTGATTTATTTGCTTTGATTTTAGCCATAGTAAAAGAATCAGCTGCACGTATTTCTTTTGGTGATTTCATCTGAATAGCCACTGTTACTGCAATCTGAAGAAATTTACGTCTGAGCAACATCAATAGACTGTTACTAACGCGTTATTTTATTGAAGACGACTAGCTGATACTTGCATTATGACCCTTTTCATATAAGTGTATCGTGACCTACTTACAATCTTTACAATTAATTTGTCAATATATGTTAATCACTTTCTATCTGACTCATTTATTTTTCACAACACAAAAACTTCCTTTAAGGAACATGATCGGAGAAGGGTTTGGTTGGTTGACCACATATATTTTTTAATAACTTTGATTTCGAAATGAAGTTTTATGCAGATAGGTATTAAGTTTAATTGTGTGTTTTCATAATTCGATGTTAGTTGGATACAATCAAAAAACACTGAACTCTGGACAACTATCTCGTCTTAGTGTGGGACTCCTCCTTCCTGATAGAATACAGGATGCGCGCTGCTAAGGAGTCCCATACTAGAATAAAACAGATGTCAAGTGCTCACTGGTCGTAACTAGTACCTGATCAACAACAATCTATGAGAAGCACAAACAACTAAATTTTGGTTTCAGTAACTTGTCCCTAAAGAAGCACCGATCAGTTGACCTAGTGAAACGTTAAAACGTATTCATTTATTTTGAATCGCTAAAACTTTTAAAATATGATACAATTCGCTTCCTTCAAAAATTTTAATAATGCAAAAACGACAATATTTGAAGAATACTTTGAATTCAATGTATTTCGTTGCATTCTCATCAGCTACATACATGTTAATGATTTCAGTTAACTCAAATGCTTTTGAAATCATCATTAAACAACATAAAACGATTCTATTAAAATTTGCTGAGGCTATTGCAATTAGAAGATTTGAACCTAACCTTTGTGTTCAAAAGGAATCAATAGTTGATGTTCAGTTGCCCTGGTAGCAATAGATCGATGTTTTCAGATAAACAATTCAATTGACAAAATCAATAGGTGTATAAATAACAATAATTTGAGTTAACTGAAATCATTAACATGTATGTAGCTGATGAGAATGCAACGAAATACATTGAATTCACAGTATTCTACAAATGTTATCGTTCTTGCGAAATCCAAATTTTTAAATATGATTCAGTCTACATGTTTTCTATACGCGTGAACGACTGTTAATCTAGAGTACTGTGTCATTAAAGAGGAAATGAAAAAAAATTCAGTTCAGAAAATTTTAATTTCCTTGATATCATTTTGTTTAAGTTGTTCGATACAATTTCCAGTGGTTTTCTTTTCAACAAGAACATTTAATCTACTGAAAAAAGCATAGTATTTGAGAATTTCAAGTATCACAAGAAGACAGATTAATACTGATTAGTAGTTGATAGATTACCAAAGTACGAGAGATGAATATGAAAAAGCTAAGAAAAATTGTTGGAGACAATGATACTTGAATTAAAGTTAAGAATAACTAGGAGTTCATAAGTACTGATTAGTAAGAATTAATAAATAAAATAAGGTCTATAGACCAGAGAGGATATGTTATGGTCATAGTAAAATGAACGATTAAATATACTACTTCTGTGAAGAAAATCCAAGTATACACTGACGAAATAATAAATCTTCTGCAGTGTAAATGTTTAAGATATTTGCTTCGTTTGAATCTAGTTGCTTAACTATGTCGATACTTTTAAAAGATACTTATAGCGGGTAACGTGGATGGGATTAATTCAATTTCCTATTATTGAGTTATTAATAAATTTATATTTTTTCTTATGAAAAACGGATTGGGTACTGTTTTAAGAATTGTTGGGAAATCTCTACTTTTGAAGTATATGTAACAGTTCTCAGACGAGCAAGTAAACATATAGACAAACAATCGACGTAAGGTGGAGCTGAAGTTTATTCTAAGTACATCTAGCTAGTGAAAGGAATATGAAACTGCTGATAATAAAAAGTGTAAATTATGGAATCTGAAATTCAATGTTTCAAAATTAATTGTGCAATTCATGAAAAGTTCTTTCGTTAGTACAATAAATAGTAATTTAGTATGAGCTTCGAGCCTCAAATTACAGTCAATCAGAACGGTAAGATTATCAATCTTGATTGGCTTCTAAAAGAGTTTATTCATAATCGATTATACCGTCATATACAGATTTGCTAAGTGGTGTCGTCGGAAAGATTTATGATGAACTTCCCTAGTTTTTACCACATATATTTTATTATATATACTACTACCATATCCTGTGAATTATTCAATATAAATGCATTTGTTGGCACTTATGTTACACCATAAGTAAAAAGCTTATGGATAGGAAGTAATATACAAGAATGAGTCTTAAGGTTCATTCAATGGTTTCATACTAGTGAAATATTTGTGTATAGACTAAACCCCTACATCAAAACATTTCATCTTGGCCAAACTAAAACCTAGTTATTAATGATAAACCAAAGTTTGTTGAAAATACTAAAGTAAACACTGATTTCCAACACATTTTATTAGCCTTCCCTTATCGGTGTTTATTTACTTTTCAATATTACTTATTATGTAATTGTGTGTTGATATTGTTGTTGGATTTCGATTTCTGATAACAAACTGACCTAGGCAGATAAGCGTTGAAAATCAGCAAGCGATTGATAGATGTTTCTCCCTAGTGTGGGCTTCCTCAATAGTTTGTATCTACAAACTCATAGTCTTTAGGGCTCATGATGCATAACGGGTAGACCACTGAGTCGGCATCGTATAGTTGATATTTTGTTATCAAAGAAGCATCAAGTTGTTTCAATCATGAAGTTAAATCTGTTTAACTAAACAGATTTTCTTAATTTGAAATAATAACTTTCATAACCAGTTTCCTATTTCAATCATCGAATTCACCCAAGACACATTATTAATGACATCATACATAACATTCATTCACTTTACTTTATTGATTATTGTCTTACTATATCTCAATGGAAATATGTTGAATCTACATTATTTTGTCATAGTATATCAAAACTAAATGATGTTATAATCTGGGTTGTTTTGCTGAATAAAAGCATACTTAATTCAATTTCACTATGGTAATTATTTGAAAAATAATGTAAATTCATTGAAAAAAAAACAAACAAAAAAGTAAATTCCAAGAAATAACTAAAACAAATGAAAACCTAAATTACAATCATTTGTTGTTTAAACTATTCTATGAACTAATTTAGAAGAATCTAATTTTCTTCATTAGTGACTAAATTAATGAACTACTTTACTAGTCAAGATGTATGTATATCAGTATATAAGTAGTATGTTTGTATTTTGGAAAACAATAATTTATCCTCTCCTATTTGATTTACTAACATTAACTATTGATAATAAATTAACATTACAGAAATGCATTCAACCAATTTGTTTATTTTCATCAGTAACCAATAAATGAAAGTTTATAAAGTTGTCATTAATCAACATAAATTGACTTTCAATATATGCATAGAAACAATTTATATTGATTATTTATGTAATAGTTTACTCTTCAATTAGATTATGATAAATGTTTTTTATTCAATGTTTATCTATTGACTAGACAAAATCTAACCATTTTGTTACGTTATGTTATTAGTTTAGTAATCATTGAAGTGATCATTATAAAGCGTGTATTTCTAGATAATTTACACAAGTGGATTAAAATTACTATAAATATCTTTTATAAATAACGTAGGGAACGTAAAGGTATGTGTTTCTTCTTCTTTTTTAATAAATCTAAAATGATGTAAAGGTTTTGTAATTATCAGTTGGTTATCGTCAAGGCTTCAGTTGGATAAACTCAATTAGGCATCTTGAAGCGATTGCTACAATATAATGTTAAATTGCATGTTTTAATAATATTCAGTGTATGCCTAAAAGTAAAATCCATGACTGGAAATGTTTCTAGTAGGTACTCATCAACTCATTGTACTTGTATTCTAGACAGAATACTCATACTGGAACTTAGATTACTGCTTTAAATTTTCAACGCGTTATCCAAGACAACTACCAATTTCTTGACTGATATGAATAACACTTTAGGAATTTGTAGCCTAAGCTACTGGATTCAAGCTCCGATAAGAGTGTATAGATGCACAATTAACGAGTCCTAAATAAAATGAATTTTTATATACCATCTGCTGTTAAAACTGATGAACAGTCTTTCCAAGAATGTCTTAAATATTTAACGATAGTTTAATTTCATAGGTAGTAATGTGTACTGTAATGTGTTGTACGCATTTGATTACCGAAAATTACTAATTCAAATTAACTAGATATATGTATATTTAATGTGTTCATTCGTCAAGTTGATTGTTTTCATCAAGTCAGGACTAGTGTTATCTAGCATGTCTTTAACTAAAATTCATCTAAATTCATAAGTAACTAATCAAATCCATACACTACAGATCAAATTATACTTCATTTCTATTGTTATTACAATTATGTAATAGATCAATAGTGATACTTTTAAACAGCTATTACATAATAGACCATAAGATTGAATAATGAGATTATTAAAAAGTAAACATTAAAAATTCTCATTGTTAACAAGAGGTGTATTCATAATCTTAAACTTTAAAGAAAATTAGCCTGTTGGATACACTGAAAAATGTAAGATTTTCTCAGAGAAAATAAAAACTCATCATTCTACCATTCACTTAGTATTTTGTTACTATAATAACTTCAATACAACTAACATCAACCATTAATTACAGTATAGAATTAATTATTCATATTGTCCTTAAAAAAATTATCATTCATCTTAACAATTGGTAACTAATTTGTCGACTTTAATTTTGTATCTAATTACTATACAGTTACTTTTGTTCTTCATTACCTTCGTTGTTTTTTTTTTTAATATTAATAGCCTGTATTCACTTGTATGAAACTTAGATAACCTGGATAGTGAAATGTATACGCATTTCTAGCATAAAAAGATGCTAGAAAGGAAATTTAGTTAAGTCTTGATTAAATTATGGCCAAAGGGTATTATGTGGTATATAACAAATTAATAAAATAGAAATGTTGGTCGAAGTTATTACCAAATATGAGACTTTATGAAGTCTACCTTATTTATTTATTACCTATAAGATCTAACTAATCTATGTAATTAAAAGTAAGTTTGAGAATCTTGTACTCATTAGCCACTATTTGTCCAGCAGGCTGAATTGCTTTCAGACTTATTTATTTTTCCATAGAGACAATACTTTAGTTCAATTAAAATGTCATCGGCTGGGCAGAATTAGACAGTTATCACTATTGACTGACTTCATGCGTATATTGAGATTTAGCTGATACTCAAGTTTTAGTTAATATATGGAAAAAGGTAATCGATTACTTCTCATATTGGATACAAATGACTGAGAAGTAAAAATCGGATAAACCACAAAACGGATTAAAACGTATGGCAAATAATAAAACACAATATTGACAAGGACAGTCAGTTAGTGGTGAGGAAACGGGTTAATAGATTTTCGATGAATCAACAATAGCCTGAGAAATGTTAAAGGATGATAACAACTGTTGATTAGTCAAAAATTATGTGAGTGTAGATTAACTCATGAACTGTGCATCTGATAAATATACCTCGAAAACATTAATCTCGACATCTCATGACATATCATCCGGATTTCATTATGCCTACTTACTTATTCCATTCAAACATAGGATTTAGAGATTTTTATAGAAAAACTATTGACTAATGGAACCAAACTAGTGTCAAGAATAAGATGGATAAAACAGTGATGATAAACAGAATAACCGTGAGCAATTTAATTTCTACTCTGTTGTTTTCGATATAACCGAAATTGATTACGTCACACCACTGAGGAATCCTACAGTCCATCTCAATTCAATCATATATTTATGTCAGATTCTCAATTTACTTTGTACTGAACAGAAACCAACAGTCAATCAGCAATTTGCTAAATGATTTGAAAAATAAGTTTTCTTTAGGTATGTTATGCCGTGATGCCAATCAATTATCGATGATACACTTAATGATATACATCAATTATATGTTTGTTGTAATTTATAGAAACAGATATTGAACTATGAAAATATTTTAGTTTATTTACGAAAACATTAATATCTCAGTTATACGTTTATTATTTTGAGATTCTAAAGTTTTGCTATTTAGAAAATTATTTAATCTGTATTTATGTGGTTTATTAACTTTAATTTTATCAGGAATAATAATAATTTACATTTATTGTTGATTGATATTGGCAGGGTTTCACTGAAAACTAGGGAGCACTGTACAGCTGTCTCCTTAGCAGTGCGCACTTAAGATTCCGTACCAGGGGCTTCAGGTTGACGGCGAGCCCCTAACCGTTTGTACCATTGGGTAGGCATCCAATAGTAGAATTCCCATTTCTATCAATTTATGATATATATATATATATATATTTATATATATATAGCGCGACGATCATCCATTGTCATTGATGATAACCATCTCAGTCTCGACAAGTCTTAACTCCAGAAGTCATGACTTCTCACCAGATCTTCAGAAACATCCTGAAAGTAATCACTAGTGAGCTTATTATTATAGTTCAATTGAGGTGGTTATTTTTATGGATATTGGCATTTTTAATTGATTGAATCTGTGACATATTCAATCGACTAAAAATACCAACATCCACAAAAATAACCATCTCAATTACATTTGCATTTTATAAAATAAAGATTATTCAACTACATATCTTGTATGTATAACAGTAGTATAAACTGACTACTATTAAAGTAAATTATACTTTATACATGATGAAATTCTTAAATTGGTATTAAATGTAGTGCTATTTTTCATAGTTATAAAAATGTAACAGGTGTGATCAAACGAAGTATGCTTGTGTAATTTTTAAATATGCACAATAGTAGTTAATAAATATAATGAACAAATGAATTTGTTGATCAGTTTCTACCGAATTCTGTATTTAGTTATACTAATCCGTTGTCTAGCACTCATTAATCAATAAATCAGTGTTTGTTACCCCAAGTGGAGCATAAACCACCCACCAGCATTCTCCAACCAACTCTGTCCTGGGCTTTCTTTTCTAACTCTTCTCAGGTACTGTTCATTCTCTTTATGTCTGTTTGCAATTCCTGACGCAATGAGTTATTGGGTCTTCCTCTGTTTGTATGGTCTTTTGGACTCCAAGTTAGTGCTTGTCTTGTGACACTGTTTGATGGTTTCCTCAGTGTGTGTCCAATCCACCTCCAGCATCTTTTCCTAATTTCTTCCTCCGCTGGAAGTTGATTAGTTCTCTGTCACAGGAGGTTGTTGTTGATGGTGTCTGGCCAACGAATCCGAAGAATCTTACGCAGACAGTTGTTTATAAATACTTGTATCTTCTGTAGGATACTTTTCGTAGTTCTCCAAGTTTCAGCTCTATACAACAGGACTGTCTTCACATTTGTATTGAAAATTTTGACTTTAATGTTGACTGAAAGTTGGTTTGAGTTCCAAATATTTTTCAGTTGTAGAAAGGCTGCCCTTGCTTTATTAATCCACGTCTTCACAACAGAGTCAGACTCTCCTTGTTTGTCGATTATGCTGCCCAAATATGTAAAGGTCTCAACGTCTTCCAGAATTTCTCCGTCGAGTGTAATTGGGTTAGTGTTTGTTGTTTTGTATCGGAGGATCTTGCTTTTCCCTTTGTGTGTGTTGAGGCATACTGCTGCCGAGGCTGCTGCTACATTGTTGGTCTTCATCTGCATTTGATGTTGTGTGTGAGATAGAAGAGCTAGGTCATCTGCAAAGTCCAAGTCATTTAGTTTCGTCGATGTTGTCCATTGTATTCCGAGAGTGTCTTCAGATGTTGCAGTCTTCATGATCCAGTCGATGACCAGTAGGAAGAGGAAGGGCGAGAGTAAGCAGCCTTGTCTGACACCGGTCTTCACTTCGAATGAATCTGTGAGCTGGCCTCCATACACGATCTTACAATGCAGTTCATCGTGAGAATTCCGTATGATGTTCACTATCTTCTCGGGTACGCCGTAATGTCGTAGAAGGCTCCATAATATTCTCCTATCCACGCTGTCGAATGCCTTTTCATAGTCGAGGAAGTTGATGTAAAGTGGTGAATTTCATTCAATTGATTGTTCAACGATGAACCGTAGAGTAGCTATTCTAGCATTCATAACTGGCTAAAATGTATCAATTAGTTATATAATGACTCCATTGAGCTCACTAATTCAACCGAATTGTATATTTGATTCATAATCCCCTCCATTACGAATTAAAACAAATAATTCAGCTAGGAAAATTTTTTATTTAAGACGATTTCATTTTCATTAGTTGTACAGTCGTAATTTATATAAAATAATGAATGTGATAAACGGATTTTGTTTATTAGTGCATGTATATATATAGTAGGTTGTAATCATTGAGTGCATAATGATAATAATAAGGAGTACGACAGATAATACAACATAACTGAGTCGTAAAACATATTAAAACTGAAATTGGTAACTGAATTTTATGAGAATTAACCACAAGATAAGAGATTTTGTCACACAAGTAAGTAAGTAAAGGTAAGATAAACGAATATTCGAGTAAAATATGTATGACAATAATAATAATAATAATAGAATAAAGATGGTTTGTGGAGATCGGTATTACGTTTAGTTGATTGAATGAGTTACAGATTAGTGTTGACAGAATACCTTCGAAAACGAAGGAGAATCGGATAGCTATTGATCGTCGCGCGATGGGAGTAGGAATTCTGCGATTGGATGCCAGCCGGCCAAGTGATGCAGAGTTTTAGGTGTTCGTGGCGGGGGCATTGCTGAGGAGTTCAATACTAGGGTGAGATATCTGTCCAGTGCTTCCTCGTTTTCATTGGTACCCAACCGACATCAATCTGTAACGTATTTAAGCAATTAATAAAGACAATAATATACTGAATAAAATGAATGTTACAACTAAGGGGTTTATGGAGTCGTGGGGGTCGTGGGTGCGCACTGTTGAGGTGTCCCACACTAGGACGAAACAGCTGTCCAGTGCTTCCAGGTGATCAATGGTTGTTTGATTCACATCAATTCGTGGTGTCAAAATTAAAATCAATGTGTCCTAAGAGGAAATGTTGAAATGTAGGAGTTGTAGTTGAGGGTAACATGTGAATTAAAGGGATGATAAAAATAAATAAATAATATTATTATATGGAAGGGGATTATAGAGGGACCTAGAGCTATGGTAACGGAAGTAGTCTGTCGAATTGCTACTTTTAACATAAACCTGTTCTTATATTGCCTTAGCATTACAGAGGGGATGTGTGGGGACATTATTTGGTGGATGACGTTTATATCTTATAAATAATCTCAAGAGTGGATTCCCCTCCTGTATCGTCATGATCAATTACATGCTGTAGAATCAATGATCACATATATTTTTCCGCTGTCTTTTGCTTAACCATGGTGGTGTGTGTTCAGGTTTAGATTGACAAATCTATAATTAACAATTAACTATATATAAACATACTGTATTGCTAACGAATACAATAATTACCTACGTGAATCACTTGAAACATCAGTAGCTTAAACTATGAAGAAAGTTTATTGTTTTAACTAAACTGATTGTGAATCACCCAGTTTTACTTAAAATTGATAACAGTGTTAGCAATTTAAGACTGGGGAATCTTTCTAGTCAAATTTTAGAATTGTCGAGTTCCATTAACTGAATAATTTAATCACTATGATTTAATTAACCTCCCAGACAGCACCATCAGTATGTATTTCAAAAAGAAGTATACCCGAAACTTCCCTAAAATCAACAGTTAACTTATTACATCAACACGTAATTTATGAATGGTTGATGTGTATGATTATGTTACAGTGGTGTGCACTTTTACAGTAACTATTTTCTCCGTTAGCCATATTATCTAATCTTTCAAATCCCAACCATATTTCTTATTAGTAAATAGTTCAGTTCCTATTTCTCTGTACGATTGAAGTGGTAGGTTTTGTAATGTTTGTTTTGCTTCCTTCGTATTTCTTACATTCGGTAATTTGACGATATTTCAGTAACATTCTGTTCCTCTTATTAACCCATCAACCTATTTCAACTTTCACAACTGAGTTGTTTTACTTAATCTTATAATTTAGGTGGTTGTCTTTTGTAAACGGAAAATGATGATGACATATTTTACTACACATAACCAACGCCTTTACAATATTTTACTTCTTCCAATGTTGCTTACATTGGCAGATAAGATTTATAGTTCAGAAGTATGGTTTTGATAATATTTTCTTTTTTCAATTGGATGGTTCAGTTGCAGAGCTTTTACTTTTATTCTCCATATATTACTTCTAGTTACCCAGAATGATGATAAATGGCTCAATAAATGGAATATATCTAACTTTCTAATATTCATCTATAAATTTCATAAGACGCCTACACATAATAATTACATTTAGCTACAATTCTTGCTTTAGGCTGCCACCCTGTTGGCAATATTTAATCAATTTTAGTTAAAATAGTTTTAAACAGTAAATTTGTTATTTTTCAATTAAAATGATTGTTTTTTTTGTTAAGTTAACAAATTACTCCCCCCCCCCCCACTCACCTCCTCCTTGAGAATTAGTCAATAAAATAGATTTGTTTGTTACATTTGAAACAACTTTTGGTTAAATGTAATATTCTTCTACTAGACAATATGATGTCTCCATCATTTATTTATTACTGTTGATCATATGATATTACTTCTATTATACTAAATGAAATCAATATCAGACTGTAAAGTCATAATATGAAATGTATGCATGTACGTTTTGTTCAATTGCCCATCGTCAAATATTCATTCTTATTGAGTAACTAAAAAATTACCAGTGTCATATAACATTGCATTCTAGGATTTAAATCTACTGCATGTACCTATATTAAATGTTTCACTAGTTGTCAGAAGGGGTATTGACCTCTTGACTTATGAAGAAACTCTGTTTTTACCATGAAGCATCTTAACTCTTCTAAATAAAGACCTTCCGTCACCCAGAGCAAAGTCAAAATGGTTGAAATGGTTTTTTCTGGTTAATGTATATTTTTAGCAAGGTTGTTTGTTTTTATACGGGTTGGGGTTGCAAACCACATGCCCAACCCTCCTCCTTTATCCAGACATGAGACTGGTAACAACTTTAGGAGGATTCCAGGCGGAGTTACTCAAACAAAGTAGGATTGAAATAAACTAATCTTTTGATACTGGTAAATGTAATTACTTTTAAAATTTTATAGTCAGTTAGATCATCGTGATGTCAGTATTACTGAAACATGTATTTGTCATTCCTATGTTTCGTGATGCGATGAATTATGGATTTCAATTTTATCTAAGTGGTCTATGAGTAATAGGCAGCTATAGTTCTAAATTCAGTCCCACGATGGTTCTCCAGTGTGTTGTTATTGACGATTTCCAGTGTAAAACTAAATAAGTTTCTATTGTTCCTTGGCTTCATATAAATCTACATTCTGTGAAAAGTTATGATAAAAACGATCTTTCTAAGTATCTGTTGACACCACTCTTTGTGTAATTATGATATATTTGTTTCACAGACGAATATTGTAAGTTGCCTTTGAGGGGGTGAGGAGGAGAGTAGTTGGCAGGAAGCGCTAGACCTAGGTTTTATGCTATCTGAAACTAGTTAATAGGACGTATCTGTAATCTTTGAAAGGACTTATGTTTCTTGGGGATTCACTCCGAAATCATCCGGTCCTACAATCCGTGACCATTACCACTAAGCTATTTGGGTCACGACTGACCATCTGTAGGTCGACGTGCCAGTGATTTCAAGCGATTTAGATTAATAGTCACACTACTACTCGCCTAATAAATTTCAATGAACACTATAAAAGAAATTGCGAACATCGAATTGGTCGCCACACAATGATCAACCAGTGTATACAGGAATGAAAACACTGTACAATACAATTTCAAAAGACGATAATGAACTGTTAATCTTATATAAAACTTTCAGATCATTAAGAAATTATCATAGTTTGTGACCTAAATTCTCAACTGCATACATTGTTTACAGATAGTTGATACTTAGTTGTCTACGTAAATTTTATTAGGCTTTCATAAAATAATGTAAAACTGATAAATCTACAATATATTTGTCAAAAGCATTTCAAATGCGTATATATGTAGACATGATTGTAAGGTCACACTTGATGATCACATTAAGTAGCGATTAACGTTGGAGTGGATAAAACTCTTGCAGGGAATATATCGCTTATATATTTTCAATTATAGTTGTCATTACGCTTGTAATTTGACAATTGAAGCTTTTCTTTTGTAGCGTATGAATGGATTTTTATAATGTACTGTATTCTAAGATGATTAATACGAAACGGTAAGAATCTAAACAGTTATTTCTAGTGATCGTGCTAACAAATCTATTCGGTTACCTTGATTATTATGCAAATAAATTATTCAGTATCGTATATGACACTTTTGAAAAAATGAGGTGTATGCATAGCTCAACATAAATACTTTAGTGTATTTTTTCTATTTGAACTGTGTTATGTATGTGGATTAACTATTTACATTCAACGAGTTGTTAATTTCAGAATCACGAATTGATCTGAATTAGACAACCATTAATCACCTGGAAGCACTAGATATCTGTTTTGTTCCAGTATGGGACTCTCCGGCAGTGCATATCCGTGTCCCATCATGGGTCAAACATAGAACTATCTGGGTAAACATAAGAAATCAACAATTATTCATCTCCTTCATTATTAAACCGACGTGGTGTGTGGAGAATGGTATTAAATTTAAACGATCGAATTTGATACAGATTGATGTTAGCAGGGTGCAACTGAAAATCACGGAGCACTAGACAATTTTTCACTCTAGTGTAAGAGTTATTAGAAGCGCGCACCCTAGATTCCACCCTAGAGGCATCAGTCTTTCAAACGTTTAACCATCTGCACTACTGGACCAGCATTCAGTCGTAGAATTCTCACTTCCGTCAATCCACAATAATCATCAGTGATAGCTTATTGATTTAAAAATATCTATCCTAAACAGAAAATATTTTATCACGTGAAAATCATTTGATAAATTAAACATAACACTTTTCTCATCTTTGTCGTATTATTCTTGACATTAGTTATGTATAGAAGTCTTATTTATTTCATCTGTAAACTAATTTTATTCAAAACATTAATTATAATAATGACTTTAGTGAGTAGATAATATGAAAGGTGAGAAGTAAAAAGGATGATATTAAATATCATACAAATGAATAACCTCAATAATAGTTAAGAAAGAAACAATGAGCTGCATACATTTGACTACTTAGTTACTTCAATTATAATTAGCTGGGGTGAAATCTGGGATGTGCACTGTTGAGGAGTAGAACGAAACGGCTGACCAGTGCTACCTGGTTTTGAATGGTACCCTGCCAACATGAATCTATGACTAATTTTAGCAAATAAAAATACCGTCCTCCAAAAAAATAGACATTTTAACTTAATTATAATTAGTTTCAGTAGACGTAGATTGTATCTGAAAAACATTTTGGCAATCAAAAAGTAAATAAATCAATTCCAACGTTTCAAATGATGAGATTTTTCAGATATAATCTACGTCTAATGTCATCCATAAACTTGGAGCCCGCTTTCTGTCAAACTAACTGTTCAAGTTTAGATAGATATTCGTAGAATTAGTTTCTGTGTACAGTTTAGTGATTCTAGTGATTTTATACAAATAAATCTATTAAATTTATAGTAGTTATTAATTGAAATAAATGGATATTTTTAAAATTAATTGGGCTTAAAATAGGCAAGGTTTAATGTAACATGAATGTAGTTTGCAGATTGAGATACTAAAGAGTGAAGAATAACTTTTGAAGTTAGTTTGGATACGCGTCATACGCGTCAGCCAGAATTGGAAACTAAACAGTTGGATGAGCAACGATTCTACATATAGTTATGTATATAAATAATTAGGAATACTATTCTATCCTTTCTGGATAGATAACGTACTGTTTGTTCAATAGATAATGTTTGAATTTGTTACAACACAGAAATTTAAGTCCTGAAAGAGTACTTCAACTCACAATCCGAAAATGTACAAATCTAGTCAATTTAAGTAATATAATAAAGAAACAGAACTAAGTAATATGACAGCAGCAAAAACCATAACATTAAGTAAAACAAAGTAATCTATAGAGTGAGTGCGTCAAATGAATACGAATGGAGTTTCGCTTACCATTAAAGAGATATTTACTCTGAAAGTTGTCGAGAATTATCGAAACTTTAGATAAATGATAATAAAAATATAACTTCAAGAGAGCAAGAATAAATATTTGTGCAGAATAAGATGAATTCATTTTATTTCGTTGGTTTCTCATCAGCTGCATACAACCTAGAATAAAATTAATATTTGAAACAAAGTTTAACGTACTCATGTGAATGTTCGAACTTGGTTGAAATCAAACATGTTAGACATGTGAAGCAAATGCTGTAAATATATATCGAATACAAAAGAAGGTACTAAAAGGCAAAATAGAGATCAGGGTTCAAGTGATTACATAATAAGAGGTGATTGGAAATATTTGATAATCATGTGAATTAAGCTCAGTTGTTAAACTTAAAATAATCTAATCAAACACAAAAGTTGAACTCAACCATCTAAAAAAAATGGTGAGGTAACGAAAAATGTGATCCAATAAAGAAGTCATTCTCACTGCCTATTTCATTCATAATTATGTTAATAAAAGTAAATTGACATGCCAACCTCTAAACTACCCAATTTATTGAGGTGGAATTAGTTTCCTGGCCGGACATTTGTAAATACGCCTTCGGTTATAGTAGAGATGGAAAAGAGAGAAAGAAGGAAGGAAGTATTCGAACAAACTTCACACCTTTACAAATTTGATTTCCGTAGGCTGAATTATATTTAAAATAAAGAACGTAATTATTCGATCTCATTATTAGATGTAGTGATAATTAAGTTTGATGGAACATAAATTAAGAATTAATGTCTCCTAACTTGTATATACTCAATTCATTGTAGTGCACTACTCAGGTCCATGTGAAACCTAATTAAAATGTGTTCCAAAATGAAAATAAGTCAATTTAAGCTCACTAAGTAGTGAATGCTGGTATCTGAGAAAACTTTTTTGAGTTTAGTACCAAGATAAAAGTAGAGGATGAAAAAAGTTTTATTTGGAAACAATTCTGGCTTCAGCAATTAAAATCTGACGTAAGACGTCAGCCGACTTTTATTAGTAGGTTTCTGTTGACTTTATAAATCACTTTAAACAATGAATCTGTTTTGATCGAGTGGCCTGTGCTTACAGGACAGTTAGTAATTAAGCACTTTATTGTTCTATTGCCACATGTTCTCGACCGAGCAGGATAAAGCTCTTCCGAACCATTTCGGATAGAACCGTCACTGAACAATCTATATAACCATATTCATAAAAATAGTGAATTGACAAACATATATGAAAGTGGACGGATGTGGGAATTTATCCTTCAGATTGCAGTTGAGTAAAGAAAGACTAGATAGTAGTAATCTTAAGCTTTCTTCAAAGAACATTTTTAAACTGAATTAGAAATCCTTCACTTTATGATATCGTCAGCTTCGTCACTGTTGAAATTAACATTCACGTAAAATATTTTGCTTGGTGAGGAGGCTTCTGAGATTTTTGAATTTATGGGCTTCATACTCATGTCAATGAACCAGAGTGGGTATCTACTTCCAACAAAAATTTTCCTTAGTACGTTGAACTCTTCATCTAATGCCAGGAACACAAATTCTTTGGATTTGTGTGAACATTTTAATTGAATTTCTTATTCTGTTGATAAGAGCCCAGTTGTAGAGGCTTGATAACTGACCATTCCAAAATAGTTTTCCGTATATAGGCTTCCTTAGAACATTGTTATCGTCATTTTTGTATAAAAAAAGCATATGATTATCTTGAATAAGTGATTTAAGCTTATCAAATTTGTTTTATTATGTTTTCATTAGGTCTTGGTATATTCATGATATAAAAATTAACTACTCTAGACTAGAGAGCACTGATTAGCTATCGAGCTTTACTTCTAATGAGCTCTTCTGCAACAATATAGATCATTATCATTCAGTTGATGATTTACCACAATTTAATTTATTATTTTTTTCAAGTTTTACTTTACGGAGTTACTTCGGTTACATAAATAATGAACACTGTCAAACGATTAAGTTCGCTTTCCTTGATTTTAAGATACACCTAAACGCTCAAGCAATGAAATTATTGGGTAACTACCTAACATCATTAGTACTTTTATTCATCACATTTTCTGGATAAACCTCAATGAAATTATTGATAACTACATGAGAAGAGTGCTTAATTTGAATAAGTTTGAATAGTGGCGTTTGGCACTAGACAAACTAAGTTCGAGTCCCTGCAATAAAAATAACACTGGGATGTAGGTTTATCCAACTGACGTGTCCCAGATAGGACGAGACGCTTGTCCTGGATTTCACTTGATAGTCACAATTCGACTTAGGTTATACTTGAGAATATTGTTTGCGTCACATGATTTCACATGTCAGCCAATGTAAATGATGACTTCTTATTAGGTTATCTAATACAGTTGTAATTCAGAATACCATCAATTAATACCATGTCAATATTATTTTAGTAAAATTTATTATAATGCATCATTTTATTTTTAATTTTCTTTTTATTTCCTTCTTTCAGAATCATTTGTTTTACTCAATTTAAACTATTGACAATAGTTTAATGGAAGCTAATCATACAATATCAACTACAAATCTACCAACTTTAGTTATTCTAATTAAAAATATATGTATTCCATTCTTTTTAATTATCTTCATATTTGGATTATTTGGCAATGGATTAACAGTTATTATACTACAATCAAAACGTTTACAACAATCTAGTACATTAATTTATTTAAGTGTATTAGCTATTGTTGATATATTTTATTTACTTACTGGTTTACTAGTAACAATCATTAATTATACTTTTTTATTTCCAAGTGATATACGACATTTCTCATTAGTATCATGTATATTAACACCATATTTAAGTTATACATTAGCATATTTAAGTGTATGGTTATTAGTATCTGTAACTGTGGATAGAGCAATATGGGTTGTTCAACCATTTAACGCTAAACGTGTATGTACAACACGTAATGCATGGTTAACTATATTCACTCTTACTGTTATTCTATTCAGTTTTGATTCACATTTCTTTTGGACAATGAACTATAAAGTTGATACAGTGAATTCATCAGTTAATACAACTTATTATAAATGTACACCGAGTTATTTTACACAAACTATATTTCCATATATTGATTTATTATTAGTTTGTGTAATTCCATGTTTATTTATGCTAGTAGCAAATGGATTAATTGGAATACAATTAAAACGAATGAATGATTTTAATAAAAAACGACAGAAAAATCGTTTAATTTTAAATCATACATCAATACAACAACAACAACAACAACAACAACAGCAGCAACAACAACAACGACAACAGTCAGAAATACATTCAACAGTAAAAAATCTATCTAATTCTGCTCCAGATAAATTGACAAATGACACACCAATAAATGATGACTTAGTAACAAATATGAATAGTACACAATATCCTCAAAAACGATACAAAACGAATGCATTAAAACATTGTGTTAAAAATTCTATTAAAGGTCGTTCAAATATAAATAGATCATCGTCATTAACAGCTATGCTATTAGCTATTAATATGTTTTTTATGATAAGTGTATGCCCATTACTTGTTTATGATGTCATCTATTTTGCATTTAACTTAAATACATGGATTGAAAAAGATGAAGTAATTCGTGGTGTATTAGTATTTGGTATTGAAAGATTTGTATATGTTCTATGGTATACTAATTTTGCTGTACACTTTTTATTATACTGTTTAAGTGGTCCACAATTTCGTGCACAAGTAAAACATTGGTTTCAATCATGTTGTCATTTTATGAATTCACCATGTATTAGCAATAATAAATCATTAATAAAACAATCAATTACAATAAGATTTCATGATTATCGTAATTCAACTATACAACAACAATTAACACAAAATAATCCTAGTATAAGTTTACTACCTTCAACTATACAACCTTATAATGATGTAATACAACGATATCAAAATGATCATTATCCACAACAAACTCATCATTATTCTTTCGTACAAATAAATGATGAAGATCATCAAACACTGAAGTATAATTCTATTCAATCAACTTATATTACATAGATGTATAGAAATGATTCATTAGATTATATCTTTTTTTTTTGTTGTCTTGCCTACAATGAATAAGAACAATATGTAAATATACAAAATATTTTTCTTTACTTTTATTGAATAACAAGAATTAACTATATGCATTGATATGATTTATTATAATGATCTAATATTTATTATTATTATCATCATCATCAGTTAATCATTCAATCAGTCAATTAACTTCAATCACATATACATAGGAATAAAATAGAAGACAATTAAACAAGATAAGCATAAAATAATCAAGAGAAAAGTAGAACACAACAATGTAAATCATTATGAATCATCATAGAATGAACAGAAGCAGTATATATATATATATAGATACATAGATACATAGATAGATGGATAGATGGGTAGATAGATAGATGACAGTCGGAATTCAATTAAGTAATTGCCTTGAGTTTATCAAATAAACTATTGGTTATTTTCTTTTTTTTTTTTAATGTTTAGAAAAATTTCATTTATTGTAAATATGTTTTCTTTTTTGTTGTCATTGGTGTTGTTGTTGTTGTCGTTGATGAATGTTAATTAAGGTTATTGCATAACATTAGTCTAAGTAAACATGATATTATTTAGATTGTTTATTTTTCTACTGATTATTACTTGAAAAGATTTGTACTAATCAATTGTAGTTGATTGTTAATAATGAATGTTAAAGTAACTATACAATGAAAACTTTTCTGATGATAGTGATATCAGAGATATTTTTTTATCTTTGATAAAAATATCTCTGATGGTAGTTTCTAGTTTAGCATTTCATACGAAAGCTTTTGAAAGTTTAATAGGTGACATTATAATAAGACATAAACCAATTTGTCTTTTACCACATCATTTTGATGTCATTTCACTAATAGAATACCAAATATAAAGTTCCACACGAAAATGAAACAGCTTTCCAGTGCTCCCTAGTTTTCAATGGTACCCTGCCAACATGTATCTGTGACATATTCAGTCAATTAAATAACCAATCTCCACAAAAATAACCATTCTAATCCAACAATAATATATACACAATTATCAAATACGCTACCATATGAGGGTTTTTTTCCAGACTAATTTTTTGAGTGGTGGAGGGATCAACACTCCACTAACCACGCGGTGTAAAGCTTGAACAGCGAATGCCTTAAATATGGCAAACATTACTTCAAATTGTCAATTTACACATTCTTCGGGTTCTCTGATCCGTGTCGGTTATAGACTTGTTTCCCTTGGTTGTCCTCGATTCCCCTATGTATTTTGATTATGCTTTGCTCCTTGCCACCTCCCAGCTCGCCTCATATGCTGTTTACTGATTCTTTCTAATTTCCTGTGACGCTCCGCTACCTACTACTTACTGATGACCCTATGAGTAGTATCCACCACAGTATTACTAATGACCTAATCAAAAACATGGATCAGCTGTATGGACGACCTTTACGTCAACATCATAAAGAATGAGTTTGAAAATGCCTACAGTTCCATCTACAACATCTTTGATGATACAAAATTTCAATTAGGAATGAAGTCAAACAAAAAATTACCATTTTAAGGAGGTTACGACTACCGGAATCAACACAAGAAAGCTAGAGACTCAACTGTATTGAAAACCAGCCCAGATGGATTAAATTGTTAATTACATTAGCAATCATCTAGCAACTCACAAAGTCAACTGTTTCTAAACTCTATTCCGAAGAGCGAAAACAAATTGCACTACACCTCATACACGAAGAAATGAGGAAAATTACGTAGTAACGTTATTTCAAAAAAGCGGCTATTCACACAAGTTATCAACAAATGTCTTTCAGCATCATCAACATACACAAAGCAAACGTCAAAACTAATAAACTGATCATCCTACTATATATGAAATACATTTGAGAAATTAGAACCAGACTATTGAGTTCGTTAAGATTAAATACCGCCCATAAGCCAGCAAATTCACTACAAACCTATCGATACAAACCAAAGGACAATCTAATAAAATAATACAGACCAAAATAAACTGCCTCGCTGGTAAATATTACATCAAACAAATCTTTCGATCTCTTTATTATTATTAATTAGCTGTCAAATGTCGCAACATATTTCCTCTCAGGTCACTAGAAACAGACAGTTATATATGCAGGTATGACTGAGAAACGTAGTGACTCTTGACAGCACAAACACAAAGAAAACTAGAAAATGTTTAGCAGCCTGGCACTCAGGTCACTCATCAATCAATATACTTATTGATAGATACACTTAGTCAAGGAATTGGAAGACTAGTAAACAACTACATTATGAATAAAGTGAAGAGGGAGGAGAGTGAAAATATATCTATAAAAAATGACTAGATAAGTGCTAACAGCAACCAGCCACGTCCGAGGGTGATAGAACAAACTGTTGGTGACTTGCTCAAAAAATCTCTTAGCTCACTTTTATCACAGGCTTCCACTGAGGAAGTCATCCAGAATGACAGTATAAGCTCTAAAACTTAACCATTTAGCTCATAGAATGCTATATAATTAAAATAGTGTTCGATCACTCCACGTAGATCACCAAAAATATATCAGTATGCTAAAACTCATTGAATATCATAGAAAGCTTTATGTGTTTTACTTCATAATTGTTCATTGTAAGAGTAATGCAGAAGTTTTAAGTTGGTCTCACTGGTATCAATAGATTGTTAATGATGAACTCGAATTCATTACACTCACTATAGTGTGATTGTTAAACCAAATCCTGAATTACTAATATTTAAGTGTTTCATTAGAAAGTTTGCTGATTGTAACTATGATATATCACGAGAGTGAATTAATCCTATACTCAAACTTCATCTAAAAATGCATAGTTTAACTTAAATAAATTATCTATATCTGTATATATTACTGAATACATTATTTGCTAAGTATAGTAGTGATAAAGACCCTTTAATTTTTAGACATAATTTACTCAACAGTTAAATTAAATTTTAAATGAATCAACAGTTATTTTGAAAACAAAGCTTGTACATTACACTGATTATATTGGCTTATTCTAAATGCATCTACTAAACAATATTATACCACCGAACTCTAACTTACCGAATCAACACTATTCTGTATTTTGATCATATACTTTTTATGGTAAACATTGAGTTTTTTACTTAGTCGTTAGTTTAAGCCTAATCAGTAGGAAAACAGGATTTAGATATGATAAGGTATCAACCTACAAAATTATATTTTTATTTATAGACGGATTTGAAGTACTAGTCTTTGAGATTTTCAGTATATATCATGAAACTATAGTTCATTAGTTAATTATAAAACAACTAGGAATACAACAATCCTAGAAGTTTGTTCAAAAATCTAAAAGAATAATCATATTGATTAGTATTTTATTAGAATACTTAATGACCTGTAACATGCATAAATAGGTGGGTTATAAAGATCTCTCCATTTGCAAGATAATTTTCCACGTGACGAATTGTCGATTTCGGCTAAAAATGAATACTCCTAACCTATTAAATAATATAGCGACACAAAGATAAATCAGACTGTTGACGTAAATTAGTAGAGAAAGGTGGTTTAGAAGTGGGGGGCAATCAGCAGGAAGTCCTCGACCTTGGTTTCATCCTATTTGGCATTCATCATTGAGATATATCTATAACTTTTCGTGAAAACATTGCTCCAGTGTAACCCAATACATAATTTGAGGTTATTATCGCCCAGTTATTCGGACCGTGACTTACTTCTTACAGCTACACATTATTAACGACTGCAAATTGAACGAAACCTAAATCCGGGATTACCTGCCGGCTACTCCCCCCTTCTAAATCACTTTCCTTCTGATCATAGTATCATTAATGTCTAGTTATTTAGACTAGTGAACACAATACGAATCGTTTGGTAGAATTCTATGAGTACTAGAAAGGACTTGATGAATATTAAATTGGCTACTACACAGTGATCAACCAATAAAAGTTCATACTCTTAGTGAATAATACTTAAAGGCAATGTATATTCACTGGTATCTGGAATAAAATAAGAAAGGAACTCCTAAACGTTCCATTTACTTATATAAATGATTTTACTGCTAATTGTTCCAACATGATTGATTTAAAGTAACGACATTTCTAGCAACTTGGCAACTTTCATTTCGTTTTCTGAGGGTATTACGCACTGATTTCCTTAAAAAACATTAAATTCTATGCTATACTGTACAACTATCTCCACTTCTGTGTTCAATTTTTAGTAATGTTCATTCATGAACAAGAATGGAGCACAAGGCGTTAACGAGAACACAATTCTGTCCAGCCACAGTGAAGTTCGATAGTCTATATTTTCCAGCTTCATTAGTTGATCATCTACCATAAATGAAATCTAAATGTAGTTTGGACCTCAACAACTGACAACAAAATTTATAATTCTCAGAGATAAACAAGTGTCGAATAAAGCAATATTTTATCAATGAAGTTGGAACTCAATGCAAAGCATTTTATCCTTTTCCGGTAGTTTAAGTGTACTAAGTTTTTCAGCAAATTATATAGTGCTAAGTTTAATGTCATCTACTTTAAACTGAAATTTATTTTTGAGAATTCTCAAGCATTAACAAAACAGATGTTACATTATTTGAACATTTCAGCGACTGGTTTGCTGATACCACTACTTGATCGTTGCACTATGTCACATTTTTGAAAGTGCGAATTCTACCACTGACCACCCACACACTGATGGATATTTTTAAGCTATTTGTATGAAACCTAAAGGCTATGAGTTCGATTCCTTGACAGAACAGTGGGTGTTTACTGTTAAGGAGTCCTATTCGGTGGTAAAACATCTGTTCAGTGCTCCATTGTTTTCAAGGATACCCAACATCAATCTATGATAAATACGATTAGTTTCAATTGTTTCCATTTATCTTCAAATATTTTATTTACTTTCAAAAGTAGTTCATCAATGGTTTCAATATATGAATGATTGTATTACATGCAATCAGTATGGGAACAATATCACTCCACTTTTCCTTATACAATATCTACAGAAACAATAATAGGAATTCATATATTCCCAGATTATAAAGTAACATGATTTTTTTTTGTTTCATTAAATTGAAATTCATGCTGTAGAAAATTATGACCTTTAAATATTTGTTTTCACTAAAGTTACTCTGTACTTTTTACTTCATCTCTAAGTCAATATTGATTCATTTCATTTTGTATTAGTAAGAATTTTAATTATTACCACTGAAATATGATTACAGGTTTCTTATAGAATAGAAATAATGTCATTAATGTAAATCATGCCAGTTTATGATTGATAGTTATACGTAACTTTAATGAACGGAAATATAACTAAGATTGAAGAAAAAAGAAGGATGATATTCAATCTAATAAATAGTTCACATATAAAACATAGAAATATAGGTAGGTAAATGGTTAAATTTATGTCATTTTATGTTAACCTCCCCCACCCCCCGAAAATATAATTACGTTTTATTGTAAACATTAGAATGGAACACTTCATATGTTAACTGAAGCATGCAGATATACATAAACTAGTTAATTGTTAAGACATATTATGTAACTAGTAAAATTAGTCAATTTGTCCATTTCTGTTAAGTATATTCAAATAAAATATCTTAAATGAGGTGAGAACGTTTTTTTTCAATTAAGGTGTAACGCGATGCCGATAAATTAACAGCACTAATAAATACCTCCCATACAGTTCAACAATAGAGAGTGAAACAAAGATAAGTTTGAAAGAACAGTGAAGCTTAGGAACTGGAGAACGAAAAAGAGTGAATGAATCTGAGGTACTGTAACTGATCTTCAACCATGTCACTCAGTATATTGAATCACTGATCACGAATATTGAACTCACACTAACCACACACTTCGCATCTACCAATACAGTTCATATTAACAATCAACAACTTCATTGACTGATTCTACATTTTAGTTTTATTGCCACTACTTATCACACAACCTAAACCTGAATCAGACAACAGCCTGCAACGACACACACGAATGGTGAACAAGCATAATACACATCCCAACCACTTTCACTAAAAAACGTTTGTAACCTCATCTTTTCCTAGTGCTCTGCCTAACATCAATATTCTACACTCGATCATCCCGTGATATGTAAGGTGTAGTTTGGAGACATCTGTGGTAAGTGACCTTCAGCCTATGTATGTTTTTATCTTAGAAGCCACCTGTAAATCAATAAAGAACAGCCGACCAAGCAAAATACCTGTTCTTTAAATGGCAGGTAGACACCGCACTTGAGCCGTAAGTGTCATAGGGTGACCAAAGCCAAATAGGCCTTCCAAATACTAGCGGAGACATCGTCAGACGCCAACCTAACAGGGTTGATCAGACTTCGAAGTTGAGTGATGTGGTCACAGCGCTCTACTAATACACGGCTTATAAGCAATATAGAAGAAATTGTAGACTGCTCAGATTATTAGCGTCCTATAGACTTGGAGTATTGTCAGCGTCATAAAATTATTATTTGCGTATTCTAAGTAAATAAGTGGACACCTCTTCTGATAAAAGATCAATTTCTGAAAATTTAGCTGCTTTTTCTAGAATACCGTTTTATTAGAAACTTTTAAAAATCTAGTTTTGTTTGCCCTGTCCATAACCTTTGAGAACATTCTTCATCCCACTTACAGATAGTTACCTATTCTTACAATAATCCTATTTTTGTCGGGCTTCGTAGGGAATGTTGAATTTGAAGTTTCAGTTAGACAACCATTCAAAACTAGTAAGTACAGGGCGGATATTTTCTCTCAACATGGTATTTAACAGTGGAGAGTATCTGTGTCCACATCATGGTGGAAACCAGGACCAGAAACTTTCACTGAGGGAATCTAACCTTTATACCACTAGGATGGCATTGATTAGTTTATATTCTTAACCCTAGTCATTTCGTAACATAAAGCCTCATCTGATGCCCTTGTTAATATTTATACAACGCCAAACGACGTTAAACTTCTTTTTGGTTACGTCTTCTCTTTGAACTCTAGGAATCACCTCACGAAATGAGTATCTAGTTAGCTAATTACTATTAATTGGTGTCATAAAGATTGTTGAATTAATCGTAATTAAAAGCGCAACACACAGAATAGTGGTTGATGGACTGAATGATAAGTGCTGACTAGGAAGCTCGGAACTCCTGTGTTAAACCCCGGTTTACACATGAAGACAAACTACTGAAGAGTAATCTACATAGATGAGACGGCTATCTACTACTTCCTGGTTGTTAATCTTTGTTTATTAGGGAAAACTTTGTTATATTAAAATAATAATCGTTTACCATATCCCGTTTAACCATCACTTTTATTATTGTCATTACTATTAATACAGTTACTCTATGATTGGTTTCGACACTTACTATCAACTTTATCATCTTGTTTAGTATAATCGAAACAACTTGTATATGCTTCTATACTATATCAATCAACTAATAAAGTAAACCGAAATCGTTCAACATTAGTGACAATTCATCCACTGTTTAATAATAACAAGCTAACTTCATGATTGGTTAATACTCAACACTCAAATCGCTTAAATCAAATAATTTAACTAATGGAATCATGAAATTTGATTGTTTGTATTCATCACAAATTAATGTTGGTTAGGTACAGATGAAATCTATGAAGGGGGGGGGGTTGTATGAAATGTCATATTATTTTGTAAAGATAATATACCTGGTTACAAAAGTAAATCTTTTAAGTCATGTTATTTGATTGAATTGATTTTTATTGATGATATACACTTTTTACACTTACCGTGTAACTGATGTTATATTGTGCTTTTTAATAACAAATTAAGCTAAATAGATATTTTTAATAATATTTATTATAGTTCCATTGGGATGGTTATTTCTGTGGAGATTGGTTATTTATTTGACTGAATATGTCACAGATTGATGTTGGCAGGGTACCATTAGAAACCAGGGAGAACTAAACAGCTGTTTCGTTCTAGTGTGAAACTTTTCAGCAATTCGCAACCCAGATTCTGCACTAGGGGGCTTCAGGTTGACGGCAAACGCCTAACCATCTACACAACAGGGTGGGCATCCAATAATAGAATTCCTACTTCCATCAATTCGTGATATATAATGCGACGATCATCGATTGTCATTGGTGATAACTACCTCACTCTCGACAAGTCTGAACTACACCAGTCACAACTTCTCACTAGAGCTTCATGAACATCCTAGAGTTAGTCACTAATGAGCTCATTATTATAGTTCAATTGGGATGGTTATTTTTGAGGAGATTGGTTATTTATTTGATTGAATATATGTATATATAATTTAAATTGTTGAGTATACAGGAGGCTAAAATAAATTAATCAGACAATATGCTCATCTTAAGTGATTGATCGAAGTAACACTCATAAATTATTTTCTTAGTTATTAAATAAGAGAGAAAATAATAATAATAATAAAATGAAATTGTATTGTAATTTACGTGACAAAAATAGTTGCTTATTTATTGTATAATAAGTAACAACAACAACAACAACAATAACAATTATTCATTGATATTTTGTAAGTGTAAATTACAATGAACGGAAGTTACATTATAAATGAAATAAGAATAGAAAGTTTACATGAACTATCTGAAAGAGAGAGACTGTGTTTTTCGTTTTTCACTGATTTATGTAGATAATTTAATTTGTTTATAGAAGATGGATAAAAGAATGATTGACATATAAGTTTAATAGACATGATAATATTCGTAGAAATCAATGAACTGAAGGAAAACTTAACTAACATACAAGTTGAAGAAGTAGAATATGTGTAGTGTTTCAATGAATTGAAATTTCTAATAATTCACAACTTCACATAGAACGCTTCTTCACAGAATATGTAATCGAATTAAATTAATGCGACTTTAAATATTTAGAACAACATAATTACAGTGTCTCAATCCATTGAAGTCTTTGAATTATTAGTCAAGATATTTCACAGTGAAATATGTTTATATATTTGCATGCTTGATAACTGTCAGTGGATATGAGAAATGTGACTTGTACGTTGAGGAGTATGGTGATAATTTGTGTGTTTCAACAATTGGATAGATAATCCAAGTTTTTAGTAGTGTTCAGTAAAATATAAAATGCTTTAACTACTGGCCTTTCTTAACACTTAGAAAAACGTTTCTGAACGATTTTCATATCATGTCGATTTTACAATTTTTTTTAAACAGTATGTACTATTATAACTGATTTGATTTTCTGCGTTTTTGAACTCTACAGCTTTACTAGAAAATTGCCTTAGGTATCTTTTATGCTCTTTATCACGAGATGAAATTCCTCGAGAATACTCGTTAATGTAGTGGTCATCACAGTCGATGCAATCTAAACTGAAATCACAGTTTTTTGCAGAGTAGAATGAGGACTTTTCTTTTGTTCTAACCAAACCATCTCGAAGAATACTGGCTGTTTGGTAGATTGTTTAGATTATATGTTGTTTCAGAAACCCTTGCGTTACTTTAATTGTTACATTTCGCCAAGGTAGAACAACAGTACTAGTTCAGGATACTTCATTCTATTTATTGTCAGTCAATGATTGGTTGTTTTGCTTCTGTACATTTTCTGTAATATTCATAGAAAAATTACTAAGTTGTAAATTATATGCTTTACTTCCTGTTGGTTATCCTCTGATGTTCATCAGCTAAGTAATGTATAATCATTTTCTGACTGAACTATTAATAAAGTTTAGACACACATCAATTGGAATACTGGTTTATGACGATATAACATCATATTAGAATAAGTTTTGTATATTCCCATTGATTTGTTATAAACTGGAGCTGATATGTTTCTGTTGCTATATGTTCAATACATGTGAGTAGTTGCTATATCGAGGCAATCCACTGAGGACGCACAATTTATTTGAAACTATAAAGTCTGATCTTGGTAATACTGTCTACAATTTGATGTAGAAACTTAGTGTATATGAATTTGTTGTCAACTAAAAATATATCTTATCGTTTCTTTGAAATATTGTTTTGTAGTCAATTAAAATAAGTCAGAAATTGTAAACAGTTTATTCCTCCATGTAAATATTCGTCAATATTTGGACGATTAGCTTGAATGGAATTGGATGTCAACTATGTAGAATAAATTAGATAAGAATTAGACTTGAAAAATCTTATTGATTATGACATAGATTATAGTGATTCATCTAACCAACTCATCATAATTTCTTCAGGGAGATTATCAAAATCGAAACTATCAACGTTAAAAAGAGTTCAAAACAATTTCATAATCAAAACTTGTCCAATCAACTGATACTTTGAACTCTTCGCTTAGTATGTGATTCTTGAAGTGAATTATGATTTTTGATGTATGTGAGTGCGTATTTGTGTGGTGTTGGCAGTATTGATTTGACGAAAAAATAAAATAAACCATTAAGATATAGAAACATTGCGACAACGGAACCAAACAGTAAACGAATGCAAACTATGTTTAAAATATGTACCTAAATTCTTCAGGAAACTTGAATATGATTGTGTTTTTTGAAAACAGAATATCAGATCAAATTTGACGGCACAGGAACTCTTCAGAAAGGCAATAGTGCTCAATAAGAAAGATCAACAATGGTAGCATTTTCTTTGTGGGTAAATACAAATTTGAGTAGAGATGATAGAGTACAGTTAGCTCAACGATAGTAGCTATTGATTATGAAATTGAGATTTTAGACTAATTTCTTATCAATATAGAAGTTAACAACAACAGTCGAACAATTGTTTAGTCAATAATCAAGTTTCGTTCTTATCCAGTATTAACTCTAATTGTACATCATTTTGACCCCCCCCCCTCCCACCTCATACACATTTTCATATAGTCAAAATGATGTTGAAAATCCTATGTTACCGATTTGTACACTTAGTTTTTAATAAAGAAAGCAATGCATTTATTTATATTGGCCCATCCTATAACACAAGGATTTATTTGACTTTTAATTGGTATGGTTTAGTAGAGATTGCTTCCAATATCAATATGACAAACAATTGTCATATACTGAGAACATGATAACTGAACTAATATATAATGTTCCATCATATTGGAGATATGTGATCTATGTTCTTATAATATGCGGCAAAGATTTCAACGTAAATCATTTTCCATACATACTTGATTCAGTACGAACTATCACTATATTATGACTCAGATAATGGCAACTAGTTAGCATTCTTCTAAATTCATCTAACTCGAAGGGATGTTGACTCTATCAAAAGATCGACTTGTAGAAGACTAACATGAACTAGACAATACTTAAATATCCATAGATTTAAACAGCAGAAATACAATGAGAGGTTAGTAAGAGATAGAGAAAATAACTGAAACGCTAATGCTACTCGTATGTCCAACGAAAATTACTAATCGGTGTAAGAGTCCGTTAACAAAGAAGCCCCTAGTAGATTTTGCCTCTAAGATAAACAAATATACTATGTTATCACATAGCGCAGAATCATATAGTGTATTCTTGAAGTAGAGGTTAAAAATGGCTCAAGAAAGAACTTACTAAGTTACTAAATTAATTAACTGAAAAGTTAAAACCTATGTTTCCATGCAAACTACTTAGTTGTGTGTACGATTCTACCACATCCGACTAAATCATCCAATTCACATATATGTTTTGACACATATACATAGAGAGGATCCATTGGATAGTGCAACCGATACTAACAGAACATGTGTCTAAATGACTTCGAAGTCAAATTACATCGAGTGGACCGATTATGGTCAAAAGTAGAATACACTGCTGATCTATCGAAAAAACTTATTAGATATGAAGTCTTCGTTATGTATACCAATACAGTTTATTATAATCCTATATCTGTCCCAGTAATTTTAATTGTTTTTGTATATGTGATAAATATCTGTCTTTCTTTATTCCTTAATTATCATTTAAACTTTTATTTAATTTCACATTTCGTATTTAAGTACCCTGAAAAGCATATGATGATCTGATTGTTTAAAATGTAGAGAGTAATTACCTCACATTTTTAAAATTAATTCTGTCTTCCTATTACAATATACAAATTAATATTTGATTTAGTTAAGGTGATTTGTAGATACTTGTAGTCAGTTTTATTTTGTTTCTTTATATTATTTAAACTCAACTTGGATTGCATTATTCATCCTCTGAAGAAGCAACTAACTGTAAAGCTTTGTAACCCTAGTAATTAAATGTCCCTACACAAACGTTCAAGATATCATGTCAGTTCTTAGTAACAATATCTATAAACAGCATTGTGCTACTTTTAGAACGTTTGTGTGATATAAATTAACAACATGTTGCATTTTAACATGATGATGATACACATCAGATACATACATGAGATATAAAATATTTGGCAGGAAGTGTTCCTATTACTTATAATTGTATTTTGATAAAACGTCTCAACTTTATTCTTACAGATTAAATCTAATGATAACAAGTTTGAGAATTCTATTTACAAGCATCTTTTATTATATTTTTATTGATAGAGAAGTATGTGTATCCATTTTTCTTTTGTACAGCGTATTACTGTGTATAATCATAGCTTGTATGTATGTTAGAATAACAGTAAGTTAAATATAATGAATTAGATCGTAATAGGGTAAGAGATTATTGAAACATTTGGAAAGTTATAATCAGACATATGGTGTTAGTATGATACAAAAACAAATAGGTAAATTAAAACAGTCATGACTATATAGAACTAACAAATTCTTTTAATATGCATAACTATAGTTTGAAATTGTGTGCAGATAAAGAGTCTGCGATGTAAACAACGTCTAAGCAAATACCTCTTGTAATGATCACTCTAGGGTTATAGTGGCAGTGAATTTTCTTAGAACCACAAGATCTTTTAGTGAAGACATTGTAATCAGTCATTGTATTGATAGGTATTCAGTCATCAGTTCATAGAAACACTGGTCGAATATAACTCCATAACTAAATAAAATCAACATCAGATCACTGCAGGTTAACTTTAAGTGATAATTCCAATAGTTCTAACGGGAAGATATGAACAGTGAACTCAACTGTGTCAAATTTGAAACAGTTAGACACTGATGACAACGAATGTTGTTTCACAAATGTGTCGTGGATTGATGAAGTTAGTAATATCAACAGATCGAAGATGGCCTACTCGGTAGTCTAATGGTTGACGGTCTGTCAGGAAGCCTGAAGGTCAAGAGCTCGATTCCTTGGTTGGGCATACGTAGTGCATGTCCACACCATCTTAATCAATGAAGGTTTATAACCTAATCAAACATCCTTCCACAATATCCAGTGTGTAACTTTCTTATTACATACCCAGTTATCCTAGCAAACTTTAGCGTATGCCATCAAATTTAATGGCCATGTTTCATATTTAAACAGTGAAACCGAAAGAACTGCTGCACAGTAAAATCATCCTTTCGTTGAGACAAACATCTAGTCAACGTAACTGGTGACTTAAGTTGTCGAAGGCCAAAAGTAGTTTTCCAATCAGATACCAACTAATCAGAGCTGATTAAGCATTCAAGATAAGTGTGATGGTTACAGCACTCGACTACTACACTCACTAGCTTTAGTTACTGTGTTGGTGCAGACCAATCTTGAAGCAACAGTTTGTATTTAGTGTAGAGGAAACACATCGAAAATACTTGCACTTTTCAACTATCAAAAACCAACGCATTTTACCAGCATCTTCAATAAACAGGACTATTCCATCTGGTTATTTTAAGTTAATCAGTGGACTTCCATGTAGTAGATCAATTCCTAAAAATTCAGACGACCACCGAGTTACATCTAAGAATAAATCTGTTATGAATCGAAGCAAAAGAGAGGATAATGAGCTGCCTTGATGGATACTTTTCAAAATCACAAGTTTGGATAGCAACTCGTTAGACACTCTGACTAGACTTGTAGCATTTTACTAGAAATATTTTAACAATAGAATATCGATGAAACGATATCAGACTTTAGTTTGTTGTGGATAGGTCATAGAAACATAGGAATAAATACTTTAAAAGAATCTTTATGGAAATAAATTAAACATTACCGTATTTTTAGATAGAGCTTTATATGAAAATTAATACAAAATATCTTAGTTACAAATGACGAAAGAGATCTACTAGTTCGTCGAAGAAAATAAACTAAAGACAACTGAATAACATACATTTTTTTCTATAGTTTTCTTTACTTAAGCTGTATAGTTGGTTAAAGTGAAATTGTGTTTAAAAAATAGTAACCTATGGAAAAGGATTAAATCTTAACGGTTTTCTATGATTTGAAGTATCATGAGAATAAAGAAAAAGTTACGTAATGGCCTAAATCGGGAAATAGTTTGAAATAAAATATAATTTAAAAATATGATATGAGATAAATTCTCACTCAACGAAGAAACTGGACACGTTAAAATTATAATATGTGTGGAAAGTTGAAAGAGGTTGGCAACAACAGTAATCTGGTGTTGTGGAGATTGTTAATTTGTTATCGCCAATCAGTTTGAATGAGGCAACCATTAATCATTATAAAGTACTGGACAGCTGTATCGGCTTAGCATAGAACTCTTCAGAAACACACATCTGCGATCACATCGGGGGAGTCAATCCCAGAACCCTGTGGCTCCACGACTAACACTTTAACATTAAACCACTGAGTCAGCTCCAAACGATTGATATTTCTAGTTTAGTCGATTTAAAATAGGTATTCGCAACTTCATATACTACCATCGGTAGGTAAGTGCTACACACTCGACACGGTTGAACTACCCTGGTCACGTCCCCTCACCAGAACTCCAGGAATCACATAGAGAAGTTAATCACTAGTAAGATGATGTTGATTGTAGTTTGAAGTTATGGAGACTGTACAGGGTCCTGGGATCTATTCCTCCATACTGGTGAGTTGCATACTAGAAAGAAACAGCTGTCTAGTGCTTCCTGGTGATCATTGGTTGACAACTCAAACCAGTTCATGATATCATACTAAAAGATTAGTAATTATGAGAAACTGTGGAAAGCGACAAACAAACACGGAAGGTGTTAGAGACGTTGTAAAAATAGTAATTAGACGTGTTGAATGTACTACAGATTTCAGGCTTACGTTATTGAATCCCTGAAGCATTTGCGGTACAAACGTATAAAATATATATTCCTTTCAAACGAAGTCGTTCGACAACATGAATTAGGCTGAAAGATTTAGAACGATCAACACGACAATACTGTAATGAATAGCTTGTTGCGTTTCACTTTTCCTTCAAAAGCTAAACAGTGTTATACTCAGAGACCCATTTAGATGGCATTCACTTTATGTAACTAGTGTAACTAGAAAATAAACCTGTAAATTTACATAGATGTGGCTCAAATTAGAAGTCACGAATAAAAAGGTATGCAAGAAGGTACAATGAGAAACTTTGCAAAAGAAAACGCTTAATTTGCAGACTTCGACAATCAAGTCTGAGTAAGCAATTAATATTAGTTCATTTCCAATAAAATCACCAGAAGTACATGTACAGTAAGAAGGTCATTTATCTGGAACACAAATGAGTTAGCTAGCGTTAATGGCGAACTCTTATACGAACTCACAACATCACGTGTTGTTCGTTAATGTCATATGTCTTTAAAATATATCTCGCGTTGGCTAGGACCACCTAGTAAGTAATGATATTGTTGGAAATAAGATATTAGGCAAAAATGATAAATCACTTAATATAGTTGTGAATCATTAATAACTATATTAGTTATGAAATATTATTACGTATGCCCAACCAATCCTTACCTCCATGAAAAATACGGATTGATGCTGAAGAAAGCTATGACCGGCCAAACCAAAATTTGGCATCAGTTATAAAGTTACTGACTTTTAGTATTATCCATTTTAGCACGTACAGACTACTTGCTTGGAAGGGGGGGCCCACTGTCATAATCAATGACTGAAGATTCTTGATGACACAGCTAGGAATTGGTCACAGTAATATTGATTTTTTTCATTAAATTTAGTAAATATCATTTAACATTAAAACCAAGGGCTGATAAGTATTGTGTATTTATTGTTTGATTCATGTAAATCATTTCAAACACATGACGTATACAGGAACTTCAGTATATTGTATACTGCTTCTGAATAAAATATTCTGAATTGCAGAATAAGTATAAACTACTGTAATGTTGTAGAACTGTTGCGTTATTATGTATTGGTAGACGCAAAGTATCATGAACAGTGTAATTGTGGTTGATTAGATTTATCTAATTAACTACTCAATTGTAAAGAGCATTGAAGCCAAATTCATTGACGAAATTTCTGAGAAAGACGTTTTAGTCAGCTGAAATATGAATTGTTTCTCAGTAGATTTTTGACCAAGAGATGAGTCAAGGGTAAAATATATCTATGAACTTCTTAAATGTATATCTACTAGTTTGACTACTTCTGTGGAGCATGTTATAATGGGATTCTTTATAACTGCATATCAGAACAGTAGCCAACAAAACTACCGAAAGGCCAACACAAATTATTCAATTTTTCCATTACTGGACACAGCAAATGTTTTATCTTTTTCTACTTGAGTTTTCATCCAAAAATACAGACGAATCGATCCTAATAGAAATTTATGCATAGTAGAACATTTCGAAATCCATAAATTCAACAGTGATTTCTGACTACAATCGGTAACTTCACGATGATTTTAACTAGCTCATCCTAATGTGTAGGTTATTTTTAAAGCATGTTTATTTTTTCCATACGATTATCTAGTGGACAATAAAGTTTCACATATCTGTTGAAAATCCTATTTCCATATTTATTAGTGTTTAGCTATTATGTAATATATATTGTGTACTTGAACTATTTGACTAACTGCTAGTTTCACTGTTAGTGACGTACCTTTTTTTCCAATAGACTACTATGTGTAAAATAACTATAAATACAATATTACACTTTTTTGTAAATAACATGGTTGTGCAAGGAATTTTCATCATCAAATTGTCTTCATTCTGGTTAATGAATCAACTAATAGGATGAACACTTCACAATTTTATTCATCCCTTCTTTTCTGTACTTGAGTAGAGATTTGAATTGGAGTTAATTTAAATTGAATCATTTTTACCGCTTCAATTCAACAATATGTTACTTAAATTTTTCCTCTTCACTTGTAATATAAATTTTATACACATCATTTTAAGTCACATACAACATGGATAATATCATTTATTTCCTTTTAAAAGTTTTTTCTTAATTGTTTACATCGTTTGTGCTTAACAGTATGATTGATCTAGTTTGTAAAATCTCAATATGAAACTTCCGAAGTTTCACAGTTTCATTTTAAGTAGTTTCTTCAAAAAATAAATAGCGAGATTAAATTGAGTTTAAATAATTTAGTGAAACAAATCAAATTAAATATATTAGTTGCAAAGATAACTATAAATACCAGTTTAAATAATCTAAATAACAAAGGTGAGGTCACTCTGCGTGTATTTGAATAAATATAATGTGAAAGGGTATAACCAATTCTTGTGTGTTTCTAGTATGAAATTTTTCGACTTGGATTAGATATGTGGTTGTTTTGAGAAATTGTCCAACTATGATAAATCGTATGGAGTTCGTTTCTATTTATCGCGGTTAGGTTTAACGGTGTATGCAAAAGCTAATCAATTCACTATAGTTAGTAAATAGAGAAGCGTTTATGATTTATTTCAATATTTATAATATTAATTTCGCGGTTGTTGAAAATAGCATGTACTGCTTTTGTTGATTTAATTTGTAGTTTCTCAAGTTCTAAAGGACTAACAGATGGTTTTTTTTGTATAACTTAGATGCTCATTGGTTAGAGGTGGAATTTCTCGAGAAGACTCTCCATTTTAAAAAGCACTACAATCGACACAACCTGGTCTGTAAACACGGATTTGAGGTGAAAGGGAATTCTTCTCTAACATTGTAGGAAGTGTTTGCCGTTTTGTAGTCTGGGAACATGCTGTCGTTCTCCGGTTGTCTCATGACGGTAGAGTAGACAACTACACCAATGTATCAAGTATCTTTTGAATCTTCATTTATCAGATAACAGTCTTTTGGATATTATTAATAATGTTGAGTAGGAGGGAGGAAACTATCCAAAGCAGCACTCAGTTTATTTCAAATTATCAAGTCATCGTCACAGATTGATATTGACAGGGTACCATTGAGAACAAGGAAGCACTAGACAACTGTTACATTCTAGTGGAGCCCCCTCGGTAGCGCAAACCCTAAATCCCTCCTTGGAGGTTTCATGTTGGCGGACATTTAACCCCATGCACCACTGGGTTTGCAGACATCCAATGGTAGAATTCCCACTTCCATCAATTCGTGACGAAAGCGTCAGGGGCGGAATCTGGGAGCGCACACCTGAAAAGTTCAGCACTAGAACGAAACATCTGTCCAGTGCTCCCCAGTTTTTAATAGTACAATGTCAATATCAATCCGTGACGTATTCAGTCAATAAGAAATATCCATGTCCACATACAGATAATCATCGCGATTCAGTTTTATAATTATTCAAGAAAACTGAATTGATTTTAAAACGGTTATCTGGTAGTTTTCAATGAATTACTATATGGTATCAGTTCATCATGAAAACTATCTGAAAAATGTGTACAAAACAATTTTCGAAAAATCTAAAACCAAATACACGTATGGGATTTCTAGTATGAGTAACGGAAATGAGTAATACGCCAAACAATCTGTAAGTCAACAGCTAGTGAAGTGAATCGATACAGCATAATAGATACCTAAAATTAACAAGTATACAACTGAACTATGTATATAATTCCATTCTAAATCCAGATATTTTATTTAATGAGCCAAATTTGTCCCATATAGACGATGATGAATCCATGTGTTCAACTTAATCACCTGTTTGTTAATTTTTGTTGGAATTAAGAAATGTTTGATTTGAACTGTACGTTATGAATGTAGCTATATCGGTTTTATCAGAACTATCAAAGAATCAACTCATTAATTAATACACCATAATAATCTTCAAGAAGAAAGATACTACTCAGAGATTAAAGCATCTAATCTCGTCAAACTATGTTCTACGCAAAATATTTGTCGGTTTAGATACAATCAAATATATGTGATAAATATTCGTTGATATGGTTTCGATCATTTAAACACAGAAATACCAGTAAAAACATCCAACTTCATCTGAAACATGATATCTCATAGTGATCTACAAAGTGGTTAGATGAAATCAAATCAATCTATTGTAATTTATACTGTTTCTCTTGTATTTTTGAAAATGATTCCTTAATTAAAACTTTAACAATTCATGCATGGTGTTAATAGATATTCACATATTAATTTGATTTCAATGAATGTCAAGTTATTTTATAATTTAATTAAGATTTTCCTCTACAAAACTTGTCATTTTGATCACTATGAACATCAATATGGTGTACCATAAAACGTTTTGAGAGGTCAAATAAATCAAATTATATTTTTAATTTATAAATGTAGGTCACTAAGCGTTTTAATTTGTCTAAAAATTCTTAATTTGTATTAAAATGAACCAATTATGAAAGAAGAAGACTCTTTTTAATAATTTCCCGTTAGATTCTATATTCATTTATCCAACTTAATTAATAATCCAGCTGTGAATAGTTAAATTTAAAGCAGAAATATCTTGTAAATTAGATTTATAGTTTATCAACTTAATAATATTCGGAAAGTAAAACTGTCAATGTCAAAATGATTACTTCATGTTAATTTCATTCGGTTTATGCATCGATTGAGGTTGTCAGGGTGATTATAGTCATTAAAATAAATATAAATTAAGGTGAAAAAAAATAAACAAAGTGAATGCAAATCATAACAAGTGATTGAACGAAGACTAAAGTGATGTGTAAAATGATGTAAAATAGTAAAGTTGTACCTGTGATTATGAGATAATTATAGTACAATGATATAAGTAGTATTAACAATAATATGTGAAAATGTAGACAAAAGTTAAGGGGGGGGAATCGATTTTGAGATAAAGTAAATTAGGTAATTTACCATTATGATGATTAATGACTTCTTTGGTGTGATGATGACCATGATAAAAGAAGTAGTTGTGCATTATTCCAAGACATGCAATCTTTTATTTTGGTGTGAATGTCTATTACTTCTGGTGTTTGATGAAATGTGAATCTGACCGACTTCGGTAGACATGAAGAGAATGAATAGGACTTCGGACGAACTGTACAGGAGAGCTTAAGACAGAGAATGCTAGTCGGCAGTCTATGCTCTATGTGGGGTAACAGGCACTGATTGGTTGATTGATGAACAGAACAAAAGATGCCGAACCTCAGAATTACTAACATGATGTTGCCACGGGAAGTTAGCAATCCTTCTAAGACAACGTTAATTGAACACAGAGGGACGCTTAAATTTAAACATGTTGATTATTTTGTATTAGTAGAAAGTTTTGAAAGAAACGAACCTAGATAAAAGTCTGCAAGAGTGTTTTCCAATGGAACGCTTAAATAGATAATACTCAAATTGCTCGCCTACAAATGTAATCCCCTGTTTCATGTAAACAACCACTGATAAATGAACTTTCCATTCGTTAGAATCAAGCGAGCTGAGATATATTCCCTCAATTATGTATACATATAGGATTAGTAATAAGCAATCACATTAAATGACCACGCAATAAATAGACAACTGTTTATGCACACGCTCGTCGCAAAAAATATTCATTCAGAAAAGTCCTTATCTACGACTATAAACCTGAGAATGTAACACAATTAGCCGTCATTATTGGCTGCAACTAAGCCAAACGAAAGACACTGATAAACATAATCGATCCAAATGAGTAATTTCACGGTATACAGTGCAGAAGTTACAGTAAATGTTACCAATGTACTGTACCATTTCTTAAATAGCAATTAGAGGCGGTATGAACAGTACACGGAGACTAAAAATTAAAACTACTGGACTTGAACAATTAGGCAAGGAATTCCTAAAATAGATAATTAAACAAATACATAATCGATTATAGGTTAGAACGAAGAGAATTCCAGTCAATCATATGTAAAATCTTCAAAAATAGTATTAACATGATAGTCATTTCAATAGAATTATTCCCATCGACAATAGACAACACTCAAATAAATTCATTAGAAATATGAGTGATAATTAATCGAAAAGATTAACATGTCATTTTCTTCTTTGAACAAAGTATTCATCACTTCTTCTTAGCAATCTCAAAATAAACAACACATAAATAACTACAGTTAAATATTGAATAAAAATATATCATATATGACCAATAGGTTTTATTACAGAGATACATCAAAGTGATAAGTAATGCATACAATATGATCAGAGATAATTCCACCGAAATATTTTGCCAGAATCTGGAGCACAAAAAATTCTTCTTCATGAATAAAAGACAAAAGATACAATCACATGTATTCAAGTGGGATTCCAAATACGACCAAATACATCGGGAAGACTATGAAGTTTATCCAAAACCCATGGTTCGTCTAACAGAATTTGAAAATATAATAAAATCAGAGAATATGTATTGAGAAGGTAATAACACCAAATAAGGATAAAAGACGTAAGTTGATTTTATTACTTTAAGGACAGGTAATGAAAACGTGGGAATGTGAAAGTATGTCGAAAGGAAAAGTAGACTTTCATCAGTGTTAGATGTATGAAGACATGTTAGGAGCAAGATGAGTAGTATATCTTCTGCAATATTTTACATACGATTCAATTAAACTAGCATAAACTTAACGTGATATATTACTAGTCAACTGAAAGCAAGTTCTGTAAATATATATATATATATATATATATATATATATACTCTTGTCACCTTACCATCTGACTGATACTTCACGGGAGGCAATTCATACGGAATAGGAAACGGAGGTATTTCACCCGGTGTTGATTGAGAGTGATTCGAATTATTACTTAGAACTTGAAATGTATAGGTTGATTCCTTGTTTACAAAAAAAGTTAATAAAAAGTAAATCAAATTATGGAGACTGAAATATATCAGGTATTGAATGGTTATACACCAAAAAATTAAAAGAAGTATTCGTTTTTATGCCAACACGACTAATATGCATTTGTAATAAAAGTGCATCTTGAAAAAACAAGAGTAGCATTGGGACAGTAAAAGAAAACATCTAAGACACAATTGAATATTGATGGCTATAAAACATCTAGTGGAATATGAATGTCAAAATATCAAGAAACATATACAATTCAATAAGCTTAACAGACTTCAAATAAAATACTGAAATATTAGACGAAATAATGAATGAAACAAGAAAATTGATAGATTGTACATTAAGTTATTTAATTTTGAGCACGAATAAGTAAATTAAGTATTGTTGAAATGTAAAACATCATCAACGAACTACATTATTGGAAAAAAAGAAACCCTATGAAACAACGGTAACCTTATGATAAAATCTGTCTACTTTAACCTTTTAAATGTTTGCTATTAATTGTTTTGTATTAGGGTGCTTCTAATTGGGATGAATAATATACGCCTTAGAGATCTTCTAAAGACAAAGTAGTCAATAATCATCGTGGTTTGTAGATTAAAAGCGATAGAGGAATATTTTAAAAAAAATTTTAGATTTTCAAATACATAGGTATGTGATAGGATGTTTTAATAGAGCCTGTAATAACAGATTAACATAACAGGACAAAAGTAGTAACAAAGTAGTAACATCGAAAGATATCATATGGTTACTGTTCATACACACAGTTCCATTTCTGGACGTGGAATTAAAAAGGCACACTTGACGCTACTGTTTCAAGATTCGGATAAGCCAATTAACAGTTTCATAGAATAAAAAATAATGCATATATAAAACAGGGTGAAAAGAAAGCACTACTTTGTGAGCATGGAGTAACAATGAAAGTTTAAATGTTTTAGATGACATGGGTTCACGATAATCATGGGTGGTTGACGAAATTATTTCGCTATGTTTTGGTTCGTGAAAGGAATTAGTAAGTAGTTTCATTAATTTAAAATTCACATCCTAATTCATGCAGATATGAGGCTTTGTTTAGTAAGAAAAGACGGTTCATTTGCTAACTAGATATTGAATACATTTCGAGCATTTATAGACACAGGTTATTGATTTGGTGGTGACCTCACTTATGAAACTAGCTCCGTCTAAAACCACAAAACCACAGTACAAAAACATGGAAAAGTAAAAATTGAGTAATTTTGTGTGTCGGTGGTGATGTGCCACTTGATGTCAATTTTCGCATAATAAAAGCCAGGTGTGCCCATGCCAATCTGGGCCATTTTCAACCCCGTCATGAATAAGTCTGACTACAGTAGTTCAGGTTTACAACACTTCCGTAGGAGCAGTCCTTATGCATGTACGTATGTGAAACCGCTATCTCTGTAATGAGGACGTCCAATGTCTCACTATGTTTGATCATCATTGACCTCACAGGATTATTGACGCACAGTGACAAAAACATTTAAGTAATTCTAAGGTTCATCAATATGTGTTCGGCAAAGTGATGTTATAAAGGTTTTTACTGGTTAGCGTTTTTTTAGCACATTTGCTGTTTTACGGGATGGGGTTGCTAGCCCCATGCCCAACCCTCCTCCTTTATCCGGGCTTGGGACCGGCAGCAACCCTAGGGACTACAGGCGGGAAGAGCTAGAACGGAAAGCCCAGGACAGAGTTGGCTGGAGAATGCTGGTGGGCGGTCTATGCTCCACTTGGAGTAACGGGCATTGATTGAAAGTGATGTTAATTTAATCTGTGTCAACATTTTGGAACACTGGTTCCATGGCATCTTCACTATTTTACTAATCACATCTCATTGGCCTTCATACCACGCATTGATTGTCGACGCTGGAACTGGTTGAAAATAGCGGTGTTGTGATGGGACTGGTCTATCAGTCGGTCACAATATCCTGGTTGGAGTTCTAAAGATAGTGAAACTCAGTGGTTTGAGACTTTATCAAAAAGAACTAAGAATAGAAGATAGTGGTGATTTCATACGGCTCCCTGTTAAAATGTTCATAGAAGTGTGATGATTATTCTCAATGAAATGAAATCTTTCTTGATTGTATTTCTATCAAAACTGTATCTCCTACTGTATAATTTCCTCACTGTCTTATTAATCATGTCATTTATGAGTATGATAACCATCCATGCGTTATTCCCATACAACATCATATTTCTAATTGTGTGGCACATATATTTATGATGCTCTTTTGTACTAAATTTTATGGTTAAATAAATAAATATAAATATTAACAATTTGAGAAACCTAAGGCCAAACAACACTAACCTTATAATTTGATGGTAAGAAAAGAACACCCAATTCATATGAGCGAATCATCAATTGACTTTTAGATTTTTCATAAGCACCCCAAGCAGCTTTTGAAAGATTTGCACTATATACATATATATAAAATCAAAAAGGATATCAAAAATGAGAATCGTTCAATGAATTCTATAATAATGATGATAATGGATATCCAGTGCTTGGATGATTTTAGTGGTTGTCTAACTCAGATCAATTTATCTTATAAAATCCACACCCCCTTTCTAGGAAAGCCATATATATTAGGCTAATTGTTAATACCGACAATATCAGAAAGAAATGAAAAGTGATAACCTATTGATGAAAGTCATTTAGGACTAATACGCCTGCTTATGAACTTAACATTTAATGACGGTGAAACCGAAAAATGACGTACGAACTTCTTTCTGGATGCAAAAATTTGGTTTGTTTGCAGAAACTTATATGTGAAGCACACACTTTCAAGGTCTACGACAAGTTGCATAAGTTTCTGAACGGAACTTTTGAAGTTAACTGTTTATCAACTTGGTCTTCATTACCAACTAGATACACAAGGATGAAGCATAGTATTGTTCTTACATGTTCATCAATAAATCATGAAGAATGATGACAAGAAACATGTGAATGAAGATATCTATTTGTAGGTCTAATACGATTAAAATGACTTATCTAGTAATACACAATAAGTAAGCATGTATATTAATTAGTCTTATCTCACATCGACCACAATATTAATAACTGTCATAAAAAACAAGACCACTCAGATTACATAATCGTCTAGTATCAGTAAGCAAAACTGTGAGGTAGTAGTTTCTGTACAGAGCTTTGAGTAGTTAATAAGTATCTTAGGTACACTATACTGTTCCTATTGATAAGTAACTCTAGTAAGGGTCATAATATAACACAACAACCGTAGTATTTAAACCATATTGAATAAAGTAGCAAAAAAGAAGTTATGGTGTAAAAAATGTCTAAACACATAACCCATATTCAGCCAAATTACCTACCTAGTCAGAAGAAACCAACTTATTTGCTGACCATCCGGTGACATCCTAGTATATGACTTAATATGAGGAGCAGCTCGACTATGTCTAAAACCTTGCCAACGATGTAAGAATTGACAGAGCCACTGTTGTTTCTCAGCTGTTTTCTTTGTATAAGGTAAACATCCACCAGCGAAATAACCTTCCAAACTATTACGAACATCATCAACAGATGGATAAATCTGCAGAATTATGCAACGAGGAAACAAGGGAAATCAGGCAAAACATATTGTAATAAGGAAGAAAAATTCATATAGAAGTGTATATGAAGCCACTCTTTAACATGTTCTAAAAATAATTCTCAATAGTGATTTCTGGCTTATTGAAGCAGATGACTGAAATTCAGCTTTATTCGTCCTAACTATGGAGTTTAATGAAATTCTGGTTGGAAACTAAACTTAATAGATAGCACAAAACTATTGAAATGAGTATGTGTACCGAACTACTACAAACATGAACGTATGACGATGACTGCAATACGAGTAGGATAGAGGAAAGCTAGCAGTAACCAAATAAAAAAGTACCGTCGGTCCATGAAACCACTGATTGTTGCTCTGAAATATGTTAGTAGATGACGATCATAGAGTTGGAGTCCGTGCCATTACCGTTATAAATAATTGGGCGATAAGGCTCAGAAACAGTTTAAGCAACGTGGGTACAATCACTCTTAGTGTTCCCTAAAATCCTGGTCACTGGAAGTTTTATATACCTTTCCATGAATAAATGTTTTGTTCTCTAGTAGTATTCTTTATTCAAGCTCTCTTCAGATGCTACTACTGATGATACTATTACTTTCAGTTAGTATTTATCTTGCCATATTAATGGGGGTGTGGTAATTTGAATCGATGCAGAAATATACCAGATTCAACGTTTTGTATGACAGGATGATAATAAACTGTATGTGTGAAAAATATAGTGACAAATGTCTAGTCGATAGAATTCAACCATGGTTGAGAATAAAACAGAATAATATTACCTGGAATTTATTTTCAGGTTAGTGGGTTTACGTAAATATTTATTAATTGAACTACTAATCGACGACGACTTACTGAATGGAGATATGTAAACAATCACTATTCTTCAGTAAATGAGTATTTCGAACAGCACATATTTTTTTAAGAGAAATCATAAGTAAATGATATCAGCTGGTAAAATTAACAATAAATTCAATGTTTCACTAGGCAGTCAGGTCCCAGGATCTTCCAAAAAATCAAAAAAATTTGATAACTAATTAATAATTGCCTACTGTGTCCAAAATATGTACACTATTTCTAAACACAAATGAAGAGTTTCAATTGGTAGAAATAAGCAAGAAATGGATAATCCCTATTATTGAACGTGGTATTAGAATAAACCCATTGTATCTGTACATTGATAAGACATCTTAAGTTTACAAAATCAAACATATCATTCATTGGCTACAAATCAGTTCGTAAGCATTATCATACATTAAACATATGCAATAAAGTACATACCAGATAAAAGCATTACATTTTTATTAATATCTAACAACACTAACATTGACATTTGTCATTTATCTTCAACATAGAAGTCATTAAAAATATCAAATGTGGATTCAACATTTTTTGAACCCTGATTCACATCACCTTGACCGTTCGATATTTAAATGAGATAAAAATTTAACATACAGAATAAATTTGAACTGATTTAGAAACTAAAAGAATTCATAAGAATTAAGTCATAAATTAGTGTATTTTAGTTGACAATAGTTCCGCCTGTAGTTCTTCTATGGTTACTACCAGTCCCAAGCCCGGATAAAGAAGGAGGGTTGGGCATAGGGCTAGCATTCCCATTTCGTAAAACACAAGCTTGCTAAAAAAAAGACGCTAACCAGATTAAACAAACAGATTAAGTTGACAATGACAAAAGAAGTTTGATTATAACAATTTAATTATTTGGCTTGTTTTTATTCATGAGTTTAATATTTCAAGCTAAATAGGTATACGTGACTATATATTTATTTAACTCCGCATTTAACTAAGTACTTAACATATAGGAGTAAGATTGCATCATCAAAACGTTGAAAAATAATTGAGTAATGAATATTTCTTACACTATAATAATATAACACAATGCTTATAATAACTGTGAGAACTGAGAACTCAGCATAAATAATCACTATATTTCATTATACTCTCAATAAATTTTAGCTTAGAATCAATGTCTTCAAAATAGTCTGACACAGTTCAGAAAATAATTTGCAATTTATCAAAGGGTAATATTATGTAGATAAATGCAAACGATAACTGTGAACTGGTAAACTTTAGAAAGTAAAACAGGAAAGTTTATTTTGTAATATTTGGAAAAAAAAGATCATGTGAGGTGAGCAGAATCTTTAATATGAAAAATAATTTAGGATAGTAATTATTATGCTTACCATTCGTAAACCTCTAGCACCTCTACCTGCTAAACTCGAAGACCATTCAGTGGTAAACCAATCAGTAGGCTGAGAACCTAAAGAACCAATGCTTGAAAATTGTCCAATCAGTGGCCATGATGAAGGAATTTTACTATTACATGAGTTTAGTACCTAATATAAAAAAGAACAAAACCTGAATGTTTAACAGCACAAAGAAATATCTACTTACCAGTAGTTCAAAATACAATAGGTCCCATTTTGGCATATAATGATGGTTCAAGTTAACAGCACAAAATTATGTACTTATGGTCGAGCCAGACTTTAGGTTTGATGGCTGGTAATTCTAATTGGTTGATCAAATGAAACTAGATGAGACAGACTCTAGGTCGAAAGCACTTACGACTGGACCACGGTCATGACAAGTGAACCACTGACAAGAAATATGTATGACAATATAGTATATCACTTCGCTTGTGAAATCAAAGTACTGTGGACTAGCATTATAGGTGAACAACTGAATTTACTTGTTAGAGGAAATAAAACTACTGAACGTGGCTCTGACATTATGTATATATATATATATATATATATAAGCAACAAGAAAGGTAATCATACCTCTCCTAAACGGGGATGACCAAATTTCTTTAGTGATTCGCCGACATGTCTTCCTGAGACCGACGCAATTAATACAACCCTATAAAAAAGACAAAAACAAGCAAACTAGAGACGATATCTATATGACCAAGTAAAGCTATTTGCATAATAAATGGTGATGAATATATATGTTGTTGGAGTCGGCATGGAAATAATAATCAGTAATTAGAGATATCAAATGCTGCAGAACTGGTCATAGTAGAACTTCCAAACCCACTCTTTATCTTTTCCTAGATCATAAGTCCCATTTTTCTTCTATGCATGCCTTCTCACACATTATTGTCAAACTATATTCATGTGTCCATCTTTTCATTTAATCTCAAAATAACAATGTGTGGCATATATATATACCACTATGATTTGCTGTATACTTTTGATTCCTTCCTTAAAGCTATGGAAACCATCACCAGAGGAAGCAAGCACCACGATATACGAAAGGCATAATGACCGTTATTGAGAAATTTTTGTGTTCTCCGAATAACTCAGCAGAACCAACTTAATAAGGAATCCTTTGATAGTCGTTGTAAAGTTCTTAAAATTGAAATAAAACCCAAATATGAAACATTATGAAGTAAAGTAAGCGAAGAAAACACATTTGATAATTAGATTATGGAGAATATTATGTTTAAAATCAGCTGTTAAAAACACGATAATGTAAAACGTGGTTGTTCTTTCTTATATCTATTCACAACAACATCTACTAGTGGTTAAATAATACAAAGTGTTTTACTTTATATAAATATATTATCGAATAACTGCAGATATGAACTTGACTATGATAATGTCGATCAAATAACATAATCTAGTTAAGCATCGATTGAAATAATACAAATGTTTTAAGTTGTCGACATATGTGCGTAAAATCTATCATCAAATAAAGGGAAGAAATATGCTTAGTAAGTCGCCCGTTAGTTCATCTTGAAGTTCGCTGAATATGTTTCCAATGAGAATAATTATGTAGAGAATATAATTATCAATCATTTTCTAATTAGATGTGTTTTAGATGATAATTGTAAATACTTTTAAAGCGGTTGTTAGATATGTTTGCAACAAATAGGCGTATTTCTTCATTATTCAATCCCTATTTGCGTAATAAGAAATACTACTTAGTGCTATACTTCTACAACTTTTTTCTCAAATATAGCTTAAAATATTTACTTTATATATAGCAGTAATAAGTATTTATAAGTAGTTGTGACACTCACTACATTTTTTCCATCAAAATTTTATAATTTTAGTAATTGGCACTTTATCGCTATTCGTATGCATTTCATGAGTAGTTGCTTATAAGTATTTTTTAAATAGGAAGAACAATAAATTTCATTTTAAGCTCTCTAATTCTCCGAAATACCCAAGTATTCTGCTTTTGTGTTTATATCTTTTATGTTAATTGCTGAACGTCCCTGCTAATCCCAATAGTGATATGCACTGGTTATTATATATTCTTCGTGGACTATCATCACATTTTAATGATAACCAGCACTTTCCCAATCGTAATATTTTAGAATATTAATGCTGCCACAGATACGACAAGAATTAAATATCGCAAATTGAATTAGTACGTTCAAAATGAATTCAAGAGGCCGATTCAATAAAGACAGTGTCGAATTGTCATTGCAGAATATGAAGAAAACAAGTAAATGTATGTAGAAATAACAGAGAAAGCAAAATTTTATAAAAAATTTCATTTGTACTTTATTTACTGAAAAAATAACTTGGTAAAACACTTACTTTATCGGTCGAAAATCATAACTGTGTAAACAGTTAATCCATTGGTGTAAGGGTGAATCGGTAGACTGAGTTAAACCTGACTCATAGGATTTTAAATAATCTAGGAGATCTGCCCGAAAATTAGTCTTTGAATCAGTATCATTTAGGAACCTATGTTGTTGTTCATGGTTTAAAAACTTTAATTTTGGGCTAATCCAAATTCTAAAATGTAGAACAACAAATGATAGAATGAAAGATAAATATACGCGTGTAACTTCAGGATAATATATGGTCCTAAAAGCGACTTCTATAAACAAAACTACCAATTACTGCTAGTTAGTCAAAATAAGAATTACTAATAATTAGGTTAAACGTCAGATAACTTTAATCAGAAAATGTCCATAACTAAAGCAAATATACCAGTAAAAGTCCACTCGAATATTTGGTTGCTTTGATAAATTAAAAAAGAATGATTGGCAATTATTATGTGTAGATTTACAGCATAGTCATCCAATCAAGGCTACAATGGTTAGCCTTTTTCTAAATAGAGACGATTAAGTTATTGTACATTTTATTATTATCTTATTTAGAGATACGTAAATTTACCTATGAGCTACACTTTAAATGTGAGAGCTGATGACACTTTACAGCTAGCCGAACCAAAGTAGGAGGAGTAAAGTTCAAACCAGAAATTTATGACTAGGAGTTGAACGAAATAACCAACGTGCAACTGCTATATATGTTTTTGAGGTCACTTGTTTGCTAATGTCAAAATTAGAAATTTAGTTCAGTAATGGCAGATATAAACCATATCTAATGTCTAATGATTATCTACGTGACTGTAGCAGATTAACTGAATTATGTACCATGATGTAATCATCTGAAACCAATAGGCAAATTAATTAAACAATAAAAAAAACGATAATAAGAGACATGCGACTAGAGTTTACCATACAGCTTGATAACACATCAAAATTTTAACAAAATATTAATCATAATTTTTCCTTGCCCAGTAAATCACTTTGACAAAATTAACTTACCCTTGAGTCCTTCGATCCCAATCATCTGATATCATATTCGCTGTATGAATTATGATTTTCAAACCATCTTTATATTTGAGTAACATCATCTTTCTAAAATTAAGCAAACAGAAATCTTTGCGATGATGCTTACATTAATCATTATGAAGAGTGAATAATATAGGAAACAATTTACAGCAATATTAAGAGAATATTTCACGATTTACTGACAGGAGTGCAAAACAGACTAACTAAAATAAAAATAGTAGTAGTATAAAATTAATGAAGTTAATTATATATTGAAATAGTTTTATGAAGAATAGATTAAATTTATTGTTTGTACAAGTCACAGACTGATCAGAGTTCGTCCTAGTATAGGACTCTCTAGAGAGAATGCATCTCGACGACCCCGCCTGAGATCGAAACCAGGACCTACAGGCATCGCGGTTACTGTTTAACGATTAGCACTACTAGGTCGGAGACCTGCAGTAGCATTCCCAATCATTTTGTGGTAAGGCACAATAATCATTGAAACACCACTGAATATTAACAACAAGGAAAACTAGAATGATGAAACATTAAGAATCAACGATTACCAATCGTATGAAAAGGTTCTGCTTCGAAATCGAAATGAAAAACCGACTGCATTGACCGTTGTGTGACAACTTAGTCCAGTGCAAATATATAAAAGACAAACAATAATAAACTAAGCTTCTCTGATATTTTCATTTGGAAAGATGATATCAGCAACCATGCACTATTTTGCTAGGGATTGCGAAGTAAAAGAACACCTCGATAACTGCTAACGAACGTATGACCGACGACACAAAAACAAAAAGTGAGCTGAGCTATTCCTCGGTGCCCCAGCCTAGCTAACTAGAGGAAGAAGTCAACGTTAACGAGAAGTGTATAATTCTACTGGCTGCCTATCAGACAGGTAACAAACACTCAACTCATAAGTATATATACAATAAAGAGAACGTCTTTGGAAGTGTCACAAATAAACAACTGACCAATAGGACCTAGCGTTTTATTAAGTGGGAAATACAAACTGAAGGCGCGAAAGAGAGACTTTTAAATTTCTATAGAAGAATCACAAAAATAATAGGTTTACGAATAGAATTCTGGGTATCTAACATCCCCAACATATTTCACTCAGTTCACCACGGAAGATGATAACAAATTTTATCAAGGTACTATCAATATCGAAAATTTCTTTCTTACAAACTGTATTTAGCTCTTAAATTTAACAATAACTTGAGAATTTCGATTGTTCATCAATATTATCCTTTCTTAACTTACGTATGATGTGTACCGAATGGCAGATGTATATGTGCCTTGAAATAAACGAGGAAAAAAAGATACATCTCTTAATATATATATATATATATATATATATATATATAAATATATATATGTATATGTATATATATATATATATATATATATATATATATATGGATTTAATGTAATACAATTAAGGCCTGGAAACCAGTTGGAATAGGGAATAGAGGTATTCCACACCAAGCGAAATGATATTGCTATGAAGAAGCTAACGTGAGATCATGTAATATTAAATCAGATAAGAAATATTAGACGGACACAAGTAAAACACAGACAAGTCCAGTTTCATGTAGTGTGAAGATATGTTTTCTTCTCTTAAAAAGAATACAAGAGTAAACTACAATGAGATCCAAACTGTTAACGATTCTAAACTATATTTGGCATTTTATTAAATCTGATATGCCAAACTTTTAAGGCAAAATTCACAGAATTGTGAAGTGGTAGTTGGTGAAAATTCAACACAACTACCTTTTATTTTGAAGTATAAAATCACCAACTTGTTGTCTGTTAGTTATTCCACCCAGTTTAAGCTTAAGTAATCAGTGCATAATAGAGAACGGGATACAACGAAGTTCATAAAACAACAACAAGCAATCAACGTAAGAGCTCCAAGTTGAAATGAGTTAAGAAATAATATTCGTCACAAAGTTATCGGTTTGATATGTCATTATTCACATCAGAACAGAGAGACAAAAAATCAAAGACTTAGATGGAAGAGGCATTTGAAGTAAAGACACAGTGGAGAAAAAACGAGAAGACAATATAAATAAGTCATGTCAAGGAATGAAGAGCATGCACTTAAAGTATGGCTAGGATTTACAGAAAGAGAAGGATGAATAAATACTCCCAGAAAATAAAATACTATGAATTTACTAGGTCTTCAAAAACAATCCAATCAGGTCATTCCCATAACTTAAAAGGCCAAGGCGCTGCATTTACCTCCGAGTTTCTCTCCAGAGTTTTTAATTGCTTAATTACCGAAGACGATCAGGTAGAAAGGACAATAGGCCATAGTCATGTTATAAAGTGGGGAGAAAATTGCATAAATTTATTGGTATCAAAATAGATGATCGATTTTTTGAATGTGGTTGAGTAATAACAACTCACAAATCAGACTGATTAATGTAATGCCCGTAACGAATAAATATTAAAAGATAGAATAAATGAACAGCAAATATAAGTCGCATTTCACAACAGAATAATACATTTATATACAAAGTATTTCACAAAAGGTACACTCTGAAGAAAATCTATTCTTATCACCAATGATTGATTCAATCACTCTTGAACCTCAGAAAGCAGGTCATCACTAAAAGCGAAAATACACATATACGCACATGGCAAAGTTATTATACTACATTAGCACGAAGAGATCGTATTTACGAGAATAACACGTCAGTGAAATGTAGCGTGAGAGGGGGGATAAAGAAAAGATGTTTATAAAAGAGAAGTACAACATAAGATCCGGAAGAAAACAATCGCTGATTACGAATATTGAGCTCACCCTAACCACACAGTTCGCATCTACCGAAACAGTTCACATTAACAGTCAACGACTTCATGAACTGATTCTACATTTCTGAGTTCATTGCCACTGCTTTCTACACAACCTACAACTGAATCACACAACAGCCTGCAAAGATATACACGGAAGGTGGGCAAGCATAATACATATCCCAACCACTTTTACTGATGAACGTTCACAATCTCATCTTTTCCTAGTGCTTTGCCTAACATCGATATACATGTCTTGTACTTCGGTAGCTCGCCACAAGCAATGTAGGATAGCAAAATGCAAGCGATCTTTCTGAATTGGACGAAGATATCGTCAGACACTAACTCAACATGAATAATCAAACTCTTCAGTTAAATCCAGTGGTCAATGACATTAATTAACTCACTGTTTGTGACCAGTTTGTCCAATAATCCGAACCATTACTGAAGTAACATTCTGCATTTGGAGAGAGAGAGAGAGAGAAAAACGCACTCCAAATATACTTGAACTGTCAGTTAAGGTGTTCAGGTAGCCCTGCTTATTGTCAGTGCTTTAACCCAGTAGGATTATACCGTCTGTATACTCCAAATCGACAAGTCGTCTACTTGATGGGTCAAATGAAATTAATACAAGAATATCAGGCTTAGTCATTACCTGCCATACCACATCTGGGAATAGTTTGCCATTTTATCATCTAAGAATAACTTACTTGATAAAGTCGTATGTTACTATAACTTGCAGCGGATTCATCTAGCGACTTTTTCATGCTACCTTGGAAACCATGCACAATAGTGAGTGGTAGTGATCTAAAGAAATCATGAAAGATATAAAAAATCAAAAAGCAAATTAATTTATTCTACACCTAAACACTCGACTCTGATACTCAAACTGCAATCCAAGGAATCTCAACTGAGAACTGACAGTGCATAATGTATGAAAAGGAGGTTCATATCCAGTCAGTTTAAGTAAAAAAAGCAGTGATATTAATAAATGTCGGCGAAAACTTTAAACAGCTCCCGACAATAGTTAAGCAAAACCGATAATTATTCAATCACAGCATAATACAAGCATTTCCAATAATTTTGTAGATTCCTAAGCTTTACAACACAAATAATTGCAAAATAATATTCAAATAATAAGACTAAGTGGAAATCAAATAGGACTAGATAATGGAAAGTTAATTAACAGTCTTTAGAACAGTCAAGTCGCATAAGCTAGTAATTATCTGAACTGAATGGATAATGCGTTGGTATTTGAAGCCAAGAGTATAAGTTCCGAGTGTCGGTGCGAATATCAACACTGAATAGGAGATTATTCCAACTGACAAGTCATTAATAGAAATATTGCTAATGAAAATCCAGGTTTACTAAAACTATTGACTAAACGGTAATATTAGGCCAGCCTGCTTATGATGCACATTATTAATAGAAGCTGATCAATTGCAACAATAAAAAATTACAAAGCTTCACAAGTAAATTTGAAATAACTGCTGCTGAAGTAGTTAACTAATAAATAGTATAAACCAACCTGAAACACTTGGGATATTGCTTTATTAGCCAGGGTATATCGAACATATAATTGAACTAAATGCCAACAAAAAAGAGTAAAATATTTACAACCGTAAAATTTATGCTTTAAGGAAGAAGGTGAATTGAACAATGAATATCAAAAATAAGTAATTGGAATAAAAAATTGTACGTTGTTTAAGTTAAACAGCAAAAGGTGATGAAAATCATTTTAAGTTTCACAGTCAATCATAAGCACTCTACAATGTAGTACAAGTATTTGTTAGCACAAATTGTCATACTACATTACAACAACAATATGAAATTAGTATGATGAATATCAATATAGTCTAGATAACTTAAGTAGTGGTGTTAGTTGAAAAAATAGACTAAACGTTGAGAATAATTTGAGAAGACATTATGAAAGGGTGTGTATGTGTATTTGTAAGCCTCCAAGAAACATTTAACTGAGATCAATGAGAAGTTATCTAACTCGTAGTGCTAATTAAATTTCATCAATTAAATTTACTATATATAACAAGTGAATTAAGTGAATCCGTTTACATTATCATTCATAGCTTTGAAATCCTTAATAAAATTTTTCAGTTTAACATGTGATTCTAGATTTTAAATAAAGATGTTTCAGCATGAAAACAAAACACTAGTCTGTCAATATTTTTAAAATGAACGTAAAAATTACAAACCGATATTCAATTTTTGACCCTAGATGTTGAAGGTAACAAATTTATGTGCATTTAGAATCTCAAAAGCTGTGTTATTTTATACATACTGTCAGTTAGCTGTTGAAGTTGTTGTTTGCATACTCTGCTAATATTTTTTCCGAAAGTGTTAGATAGTTGGAAGTAGTTATTAGAAACTTTATATGACACAGGCTTCGTGTTAGTTAGCATTCATCGGCTAGACACTCCTAGAATATTCAAGGGACTTAAGTTTCTCGTGAAATTAGAACTCCTATCACTTAGTTTCACGCCTGTTCTAATCTGAATGTGACTGACTTACAGTAGAACTGATTAATCTCTTTATAGCGAAATATGTCATGTTTGTTTAGTCTTTAGTACCGATTGGTTTCTATCGATAAAATTAGGGTTTCTTCTCAAAAATGTGTGCTGAATGATTAGCGAAGTGGGATACAAAGGTTTTAAGAAATGATAATCAGTTAAAGTTAGTAAAGTAATCAAGAAGTTGAAAAATCAGTTAGATTTATGTTCCGTAGATATTTTTAAGATTTTTCAACATACCTGAATTGAGCACACAAGTTCATCATCAGGGGAATCCAGAATTTCTATTGAAATGTAAGAAAAGATAAATATAGGAATAAAATTACTAACTACACATTCTGTGGAAAATAATTCTACGAGATTATGTTAACTGAAAAGCCTGCTGGACAGTAACAGATAGGAGCCCAATACAAGTTCAAAAGTTAGTATTCTAAACGCCCGAAAGGAGATAAACCCGACACAACTCATTCTTATTGGATAGACGCTGTAGAGATAATCAATCATACAATTAGCCGTCTTGTCGAACCCGGTAATGATAGATTGACATATAGCTCAGTGATCACAACATCAGGCTTAACAATAAATATACGGCTTAAAATTTATTCTAACTACGTCAGGTTTAATTATGAGCCCATTTAATGTACTCTGCACAGACACTGATACATGGAAGTATGTATTATTAACTTATTTTATCTAAATTATTTATAGATAGCCTAATAGACATCTTAGTGCTATTGACGAAACGCTAGTATTAGGAAACATGTCTGATAAGTCGATGTTACAAGTAACATAAAAGACGCACATGCATTCATGAAATGAATTATGATTAAAGCACAACACAAGTCGAACTTAAATACTAACTACCAACAAATATTAGTAACTCACCCTTTAGTGTTATAGTAGGAATTCCACCATAATTTACGCCGGAAACGCGAAAAAGATAAATGTTGTAAAAATGTTCACAAACTGACGCTTTCTCTGAATCCTTGGTGGCGTTTGAGTTTGTTATACAGCAAATATTTTGTTCGATAGATGTTTCGGGATCTATCGAATATATGACACATTACTTCAATGAGGTTATCATTTCAACAATAATAAGCGTACAAAGAGGAGAGTTCATATATATACACTATTACATAACCAAGGAAACACTACTAGGGTGTAATCCATTTATAACGGCAGATCAATAAAGTCTTTAACTGTAAAAGATGAATTAGAAAATCATGACAACTGACGAAACCACAAAAAAGATGATGATCAACGTAAGTTTAACAGGATTCAGTTCAAGTATCTAAAACTCCTGACGACCATCAACAATTACTATAAATTAATTAGGAGTAATTTCACAATACGACAGTTAACTCTATCAAGAAAATTCAAACGAGCTAGCTGCATTTTAGCGAAGTGGAAAAGTGCTTGGCAGTGAAATCTAGAACACAGGTTTATACCAGCTTTAGACATATCACACCAGGACATAAGCTTCTAATAAAATGAAGCATGCCTTCACTGCTGGCCGTATTTCAATGTCACTAAGATCTTGTTAACAAATGGCTGCATGAAAGCGATCTGCTCAGAATGTATATATCCTAATAAAAAACTGGTTAACAGTAGTCCATAATATCAACAACGGTTAAATTTAAGCCTTTACATAAAAAAAGCTGGATGTTTAAAACAGTAAAGGAAAATTTCTTCTCAAAAATTAATAAGAATTGAAATATTTCAGTGGTTAATCTATAGAAATACAAGTAAAATGAAGAAAATACCAAAATTTAATAAATCCAACTACACAACACAGTATACTACGTTATATCTGAAATCTGTTAACACTGGAAATCCGCAACCAGGAAAGACTAAATTGATTTAAACCTACAATGAAATAGTTTGAATAAAAGAAGTAGCTGGATCACTTAACATTGGCATTATTGCAGTAACGTTAATTAAATTAATTTACAGACATCTACTACTACAAAATGTAAACGGAAGTGTATAGTTTATTTAAACAATAACCAAATAAAATACTTAAAGACAAATATTCTAACTATATTCTTTACAAATCATCGAGTTCCGTATCATAACCAGTATAAAATGCATTATTAAACTGGTAAAAATAGTTGGCCGCAATCATTTATGCATTGATAAAAAACTAACCTGGATGAGAGAATTCTTCGAAATGATGAGGATTTGTTCGGTAACAATTTCTTCCATACTTACAAGGGCGTTGGTTTAATCCACTAGTAGAATTTGTTTTAGGCGAAGTCATCTATAGAAACAAGATATTGATGACCGTATAACAAATTAAGTAACCAAAATCATGATCTAAAAAGATCTAGAAATATATATATATATATATATATATATATATATATAACAGAGTGAATTGCTTTCAATTTCTATTATTCTCCAAGGCTATTCAGAGTGTATATTACTAGAATCTTAGATTATTTTTTTTCCACATAAGTGTGACTTCAATGTGTTGTTCTATGTCCTCGTCTGAATAATATAAATCATAAAATACTATTATATCAAGAAAATGGAATGGATGTATTTAACTGACTACTGATCAGTAAAATGAAAACATGAACACAAAGTATCACTTCAAAGTTAAATAAATAGGAGTTACCTATTGTGCAAATCGGATATGTAGCAGTCATTCAAGAGAGTTGAGTAATATAATTTATTTATAGACCAGTAACTGTCGTTGTGAAATAGGACAGTTCGAACTGTTTCATTAACACACGGTACACTAACCTATTTCTATCATCTGATTACTAGATTGTGAGTAAGTGGAAAGTGTTGTCATATTTACTTGTAGTCATGTCAAAACTAACTGAAATAACGTACTGGAGACCCCTAAAGCAAGTAAACCGCTTTGGGTTCTCGGAATATTAGATATGTTAGATATAAAAAATACTAGTGATTCTGTAAAAAATAATAATTAACTTCAGTTAACACTTATATGCAGGGGGTTAAACAACAGCAACACTCACAACAGTCTTCCCTCTGCATTTACTTGCGTGAAGCAAAGTGCATAGTCAAATGAATTTGACACATCTGGTATATGCGTGTGGTGATTGGTTAATGCAAGTGTATGCAGACAGATGACCAATCACAATCGAATGGGTGGCTAACAGTGACTTACCTATTACCTTTTCACTTGGCACATGTGATTCGTCACACGATAGTGCTATAATATATACTTTATGCTTAACGTATCTGATTCTTAATAGTTCTGTCGGATTATCGTGTCTGAGTAGTATATTAAGACAAGGCAGAAACTAACTGTGATCATCGTATCTCAGGTGAATCAGTATCAATAGAATCGGCGATCGCGACTTGAGATATAACAGAATTGCAGTTTAACCAATACGAAAATAATATTAACGGAATAGCTGAGTTAGGACTAAACAATGAAATACAAGGTAAACTATGCAACAAACATTACGTTACTCATGAGTAATATAGTTGTCAAAAACAAAATCTCAGGTGACGCAAAATTGATTCAGTTTTAAGAGTTTTTCATACACAAAATTGAGAAGATAAATAATAAAAGGAAAATTTAGTTTTGAATAAGTAACAAATATGGTGATGACCGATACTTTTTGTTAACCATTAAATCAAGTTGCTATACGCTACCGATACTCGTTTAATATATTGGCAGTACTATAGAATAGAGACGAACTAATGAGATGGTGACTTCCCATCCCAAGGTGATTGCGCACAGTTTTGTTGACAATGTTGACGACCTATCGCATGCTCGTCAATTTCCAGGAATAAATCATCGTTAGCTAATTACAGGAGAAAGATCTACTTCGTATAAAATGTTTATGTGACTGTAGTGAATCTATGTACCTGGAGGAATGCTTAGACAAGAGCGACAAACTAATGTTTCGATGCCACAAATGTTGGGAATCTCTCAGATCTGGTTCATTTTCCCACGTTCCAAAATCACTCTGCAGCAGATAATGGTTCTCGTGATGCAGTGAATATTCGAAACACTTGTAAATGCTGCTGCGGCCATGGCAGATGTTACAGAAGCTGCATCTGCAGAGATAATTGCTCGGAATTATTAATGAGAATGCCAATATCTGTGGGAGGCGTCAATAAAACTGTCGAGATCGATAGCTATTAAAAAGCGAAAATATAATCGGGGACGCAGCATCATCTGTGGTGTAGGCGAGACATCCGACTACTGACCAAAGGACGCGTTTACTGCGCAGTAGTTCGATCCGTCTTACTTTATGGACGTGAAACATAGCCATTAAGGACAGAGGATATTCGTAGGCTCCTGGTATTCGATCATAGATGTCTTCGAAACATTACTCGTGTTTGCTGGGACCACCGAGTAAGCAATACGTGGGTCAGGAATATAGTACTAGGTAGATACGGTAAGTCTATTGATGAAGTAGTAAATCTCCATCAGCTGAGATGGTTAGGACATGTGTTACGTATGCCTGACCACCGCCTACCTCGACGAACAATGCTGTCTGGTGTGGGAGTAGGCTGGAAGAAAGCTAGGGGCGGCCAAATCAAAACATGGCACCAGTCCATGAAGTGATTGACATTTGGGCTGAGCCATGTTAATAGGTGCAGACTACCTGGTTGGGGTCAGCGTGACGCACGTAATAAATGGCTAGAGACCTTGTGTGATATGGCTCAAAATCGTTGGCAATGGCGCAGTTGCGTCCACTCCTTGTCTTCCTCCAAATTCTAAGCTTCTAAACTTATCACAATTTTCTCTTTACTGAGTCATATTTTCTTAAATCTTATCTCCGATCTCTATTCCCTTCCATTAATACTAACTCTGTTACTACCTCCCCTACTCTGGAATTTGATTCGACAATTTAGTCTCTATCTGCTAATTGAGGCATGGCAACTTGAACTGACGTACGCATGTACCAAGTTCTACGTTATAACTGTCTGTATGTCTGTCTGTCAAGTGCCTATCGAGACTTGCCGTCGTTCACAGTCGACACTTTGTGGATCCCTCAACAGGAATTCACATGAATAACATAGAAGCCATGTGGTCCAGTTTAATAAATTATCTTCACAAATATAAGGGAACCCTAGAAAAAAAATGCAATATAGCTACATGAACGAGTATTAGATTACTTTGATTTTAAATGTTTACAACACTTGGATAATCATGAAGCATTAATTAACCATGTAAAATTAGTGTACATCTTTGACTAATACTTTATTTTGATAGATGTTACTATTATAACACTCCATCCAAAGCCAATCGTTTATTGGTCAATTTTCGCATAGCCAATGTCAAGGTTGTCCCTATTCTATGGCCTTGCAAATACATTCATTTAAGCATGAAATTTATTACAAAAGAGAATCATAAATATATGCGCCACACAATTAGAAACGCGATATTTTAAGGAAATAACACATAGATGGTAATCATACTCATAAATGACATGATTAATAAGACAGTGAGAAAATTACACAATAGGAAATACGGTTTTGATAGAAATACAATCAAGAAAGATTTCATTTCATTGAGAACAATCATCACACTTCTATGAACATTTTAACAGAGAACCGTATGAGGATCACCACTATCTTCTATTCTTAGTTCTTTCTGACAAAGTCTCAAACCAATGAGTTTCACTATCTTTAGAACTCCAACCAGGATATTGTGACCGGCTGACAAGGCAGTCCTATCATATCACCGCTATTTTCAACCAGTTCCAGCGTCGACAATCAATGCGTGGTATGAAGGCCAATGAGATGTGATTAGTAAAATAGTGAAGATGCCATGGAACCAGTGTTCCAAAATGTTGACACAGATTAAATTAACATCACTTTGCCGAACACATATTGATGAACCTTAGAATTACTTAAATGTTTTTGTCACTGTGCGTCAATAATCCTGTGAGGTCAATGATGATCAAACATAGTGAGATATTGGACGTCCTCATTACAGAGATAGTGGTTTCACATACGTACGTACATTAGGACTGCTCCTACGGAAGTGTTGTAAGCCTGAACTATTGTAGTCAGACTTGTTCATGACGGGGTTGAAAATGGCCCAGATTGGCATGGGCATAATACATATCCCAACCACTTTTACCGATGAACGTTCATAATCTCATCTTTTCCTAGTACTCTGACTGACATTAATATTCTCTGCTTGATCATCCCATGATATGAGGGTAATATTACGAAGATATCTATATCCAAAGCCCTTAGCCTATATGCCTTGTATTTTAGTAGCCCGTTTCGTAATTACACAGGACTATTGCACAATATACTCGTTCTCTGACTAGCAGAGGGATATTTTGCCTACCACGGAAGTGATGTAGGATGGCAAACTGTGAGTGAGCTTTCTGAATCCGATTCGACAATTCCTCAGACAACAACCTAACAAGGTTGATTAGACTTCGGAGTTAAACGAAGTGGTCAACGTGCTGGTGACGGTAAATAATTCCCCAAATAAATGGTTGCATAGGCTTTTGTCATTAGTGTTGACCATGTTTGTTTTTGTAGAAACGACTAGTTGAAGGCGCTCGGTCAAGAATTACCTCTAGATCAAGACATGACACGACATGGGAAGCAACCCACTCTCCAGTTAGCCAGCCTAGACGTTGCTATCTCATTAACGCTCTACTCACTATCAAATATAACTTCTCTTTTATCCGACTGCGTTCTAATTTATTCTTATTTGTACGTGTGGGTTTAATCGTTAGAAGCTACTCTGGTTATGCGACAAGCGTAACTTCGTCCTATACAGGGTACACTTCACGCTCAACTGCTTCACTCTTTATGAGCAATCTAGGAGAATGCGTAATCTAGTCCTGAAGTAACATTTAGCATGAAGTGGGGAAGAAACGCACCCCAAACATGGTTGGATTGTTACTCAAGACGTTCTAGAGACTCAAATAACTGCCGAAATTATAACAATATCTGATACGCCAAGTAGATGAGTCGGCCTCCTGGTAAGATATGAATTTCCAAAACCAAAATGGAGAAAGTATAACTCTCAGGAGGACATCTATGGTTAAATTAAATTAAAAGAAATGAGGCAACACTGACAAATATCTCTTCAAGAGGCAAGTTCATTTGACAATTCCTCATAATCTTAGACTCGACCAGTGCTAATCCAGTATAGCGGTTTTATAAGGTTTATGTAATTATGAGGTATAACATTCAATAACAGACCTTAACATAGAACATCTTGGTCTACGGAGTCGAAAGCTGTTCCCAACACAAGAACATCAGTTCAAGATACTGACGAAGGGAGAACAAACGATCAACAAATAGTAAACTAGGTTCGAAATCAGCGGAGGTTTCCAAATTTTTTCGTTACCTGTTGGTCACATTTGTAGTACATTACTAGTTCTGAATGCAGTTCTCCAAATTATAACAAACATCGATAGTAAGGTCTTTGAAAGACAGCCAAATTTATCCATTATTCTATCTGTAACGATGTACGAACGTTAAGAGGCCCATTTATATAGGAACACGCTGTAGAAAAGCTGAGTCAGATTTCTGTGTCGGTGGTAACCATTATAAAGACTACCATTCAACAAATTCAGACGAAACTAACAGGACGGAATTTTCCTGAATGGCTAGATGTTTAGTGAATCGGATAAGAAAATTAGTAAAAACGAAGTAGAAGGGAGAAATGAAAAATAAAGGAGGCATGCATTAAAATGACAGTAACTATCGTTTGAGTTTGGAAGGCAACGCATTAGGCAGATGATACTCTTATTATCTATCAGGTGGGATACTGCGCAAGCGTCCAGACTGAAGTAGGAAACTTTGTTAGGCCACTCCTCGAGCCTTTGGTTGTAAGGTCAATCCACAGGACAGTGAATAGACGTTAAAAGATGGAGATATGTGGTGACAGACTACCAAGGTAGGCTGGCACACCTTTCGTTCCCTTTAGATCCTGGAGCCAATGTACACCACTGGTTTAAAACTAAAGTCTCCCAACTCCATTAAAGGTGAACCTTATCCTACTGACCAAGTTTAAGCGCCGAACGTTCGCTTTCGGTCTCTCACTCTTTTTAAACCATTCACTTAGTAAGTGAAACTTCCTTGGTAGATACCAGATACGTGGTCATATGAAGGCATTTCGCGAAGGAAAGCGAACACTTCTCACCACAGCCGCACTATGGCATCGCAAGGGACGTGCTCCCAGTTTAGTTGCTTAAAATGAGGGTTTGCTCCGATTAGCTAACTAGGATATACCATATTCCTTTGGAGTATGATCATTTTTGTCAAGAATTAAAAACCACTGAAGAGCAGTATACATAGCTGAGTTACTTTGCTGACGTTTGAGACTACTTAATGGTGCATGCCGTCGTCACGCAGCCTTAAGATTTCACGAGCAAGATAGCGATCTGGAACGAAACAAACTCCTAATCTTCCCTGACTCTGTGTGATTTCAGGTTACGTTTATAATTAGTTTCAAATTTTATGTCACATACAACACCTACTATGTAGTGTATAATGACTTAAGTTGTTAACTATCGTTCAGTTTATTATACTGGTTACATAAAGCGAGATCAAACTGAAGAAAATTATTCGGCATGTACTGTAGTGAAATGCATATCATATTTAACCTTCAGGCCAAGTGATATATACAGACCACTAGATGGAAACATGGAAGGCTTCCACAAATCCGTATAGTATACCGACTTGCAAGTCATAGTTCAACTTTACATAAGGTGTCAACATCTTAAAATGTGAATTCATCATTCAAAGACAATAGATACATTCGCCTATTACAGTAACTGTATTAAATTTAACCTGTCAGTTAGCATTAAACTACTTGTTAATTGTCTACAATCAATGTTCTCATTTAGAGTATGCACATCAGGGTCTACGTTTATTATAAACACTGATGATGCTATTTCCATTCGACAACTATGCGACTGATAAAAAAAGTGGACTCTTAAAGTGTTAGTGATACGCAAGACATTTCCAACGTTGTTTTGGACGTACTGCGCAGATTTAGAGAGTAAAAGTATGTACTGCAGCTAACATTACTTCCTAGGACTGACAGATTTTTGTGGTGTCGGCAAAAATAAGTCGGCGACAGTAACAATGACAGATAAAATTTAAAATCAGAAAATTATAGAAAAATTCACTGTCTCAAGATGCTATACTTCAGATAATTCCAACTTTTATTTGTAGATTCCCAAATCAACGTTAAAACTGTTTATTCGATAGTTTAATCATTATGAAGTAATGATTGGCAAACAGGTAAAGTACAAAGTTCTTCAGCTATGCAACAAAGCAATAAACACGGTTAATATCTCACTTAACACTGGAACGATTATAGTTGAAAGGTTCTAGTTTCTCGGAATGCATGCAAATATACTTGTTTCCCAGATAAATTGTATACACTCATATCGTGTATACAATATGATGAATCTGTTGAGCAATATGACGGGATCTGATATCTTCCCTCACAATGAAAAGTGCGCTGTCTGTTACCTACATTGGCGTGTGTATTACCATGATGTCAGTGGGTACCTATAGGATGAAAAATACCCGAGATTCCTGTAAACCAACCAGGTTATTTAAGAGTGGCTAATACATTTCATCTAACATTATATTGCTTAATTATAAACTATCTTATTAACCAGAGTGATTAATCGTTTTGTCATCATAAACTCTTTCTTCTTTTCCATGATTGTACTCAATGCTAACCATTGTTGCTAATCTTATCATCTTAAAGTTAAATAGGCACCACATAATGGATTTATAGTATATTTAATATTTTAAGTTTAATTCTATTTTGACATGTAAAAGATTAACTCACCTATAAAACAATATAGTCACAATATACTTCCTAACAAAACATATCAGTATTTGGCAGTGGCTAACAATTTTCATGAAGAGGATGATGCAAAACAGACTACATTTAAATAAAAACACTAAATGGTGATTACTATCAGTATGTGTGCGCTGTAGCGTACACATCCCGAAAAGGTTATCACTTCTCCTGAAACTCTTTGAAGCATTTGATAAGCCAAACTTTTATCAAATCGGTATATGTGCAATGTTGACAATCAACATAAATACACAACAAAGGGACCCAGTAAGGAACAATAAAACTTTGTTACAGCCGATGCTTTAATAAAGGTAAATACTTCACACATACAAAACTTTGATTGATATTGGATTAACTTAGACTGGATAAAAAATAATATACTATACAAAAGTTTTATTGCCGTTAATAAATATGAACATCATTTAAGGAAAAAAGAGACAAAAGTGATGGTGTAAACAATAAAATAGGTAGGCTCTTTAATAAGTCTATTACCATAAACTGCAAAATACATCAAATGAACAAAAATAAAAAAATTTCAATTAGAAATAGGAAAGATAATTAATGTATAATTATACACTAAGTTTGTAGAGAATCTATTCATGTAATTTTAAGTGTGACTTGTTAATGATCAGGAGAAGAATCTGATATACAAAAGTATATAATACAGATACATATATTTAATGGAAACAAATTACAGTTGCAAGATATTTTACTTTTGACATTGACATTTAAACATCCTCCATGTCGTCATCATCCTCATCATCGTCTTCATCATCACCATGATCATCGATAATTTCATCAGGATCTACCAGTTCATCATTTGTATCATCACTATGTGCGACTGGATGTTCATTGTTGACACCGATTACAGAAGAAGCCATTTCACGGTTATCACTAATTAATGTTCTGACTAAAGTTGATGAACCCACACGAGAAACTTCATCATTTCTAAACTGACGATTTAAAATGTTAGATACTCCGGAAGACGGAGTATGTTGTCGATGGCGTAAAAGTCCACCAGGACCACCTGGCACAACATAACCGCGAGATGCCGCTGCACGAGCATAATGCTGAGTGTCCCCAGGCACAAATCCACTATTAGAAACAGACCCAGTAATATGACCATCTTCATCATCTGGACTTCTATTTAAATAAAGCTGTCTTAAACCTCCTTCATTCACATTAGTGTTTCCTGTATCAAACAAACTAGTATAATGAGAGTTGGTATCTAGAGGTGATTGTTGACTATTCCGAATAGAATGTCCCATACCCGAATGATCTAGCTGTTGATGTACACTGACTGATCGTCCATGACCGCCAGATCCCAAAGTGTCCCCACCTTCATCTGTCTGACCTGCTGCAGCCGCTGCAGCCAATCTAGCCTCAACGAATAATCTCCGCTGTTGATGGAGAGCCTCGAAATCAGGTACAATAGCTTGACGCCGTTCGTAAATTGCTGAAAAAGAAAAATTTAAACAAATGTTTACCAGTGTGTAATATTTCATAAATCACACGGAGCATCTATGGAGCAGTCATATACATATATATATATATATATATATATATATATATATATATATATATATAATGCTAAAAGTACGCTTAAATAAGAAGTACCTCTCGACGTTCAATTTATGTATGTATGATCAACATAGAACCTGACATATGTGTGCATCTGTCCAAGTTACCATACCTATATGGCACCGCAAGACTAATACCACATTGATAAAAGTTACTTCAAAGATGAGGATTGATGATGTTTATTACAAATGTGAAACAAAAATATTGAGTATATTTAAAGACCTACTGCAACACGTTCAGAATTGGATGATAGCAATTCAGAAAACTAAATCCCACCCAGTAAAAAAGCATATATTAATACTGTTATAAAGTACATATCGTAATACTCAGAAGTATAATCTGGCGGTAATGTTTCACATCCTTTTTTCTAATATGAACAATACTTCATTTTCCTTTCAAGGTTAAGCATCAAGGAAAAACAAAATATGTTACTTACCTTCTACATAAAATCGTAGAGACGGTGGCACTAACTCCAAACATTGATTATACTCCTCTTGGGTACAATGAATTGTACCTAAGCGAAGCATTAAACCCATGCGCTTCAATGTGTCCACCTCATCACGTATTTCGTAGGCCTGGTCAAAATTAAACAAATACTCTAACCTGGAAAAAATAAATACAAATCCGTTTTCAAGAAAGTGGTATGATTTCAAATATTGTATATGTTTACTAAATATGTAGAAATGTTTGATAAAATGAAGTCAAATAGACGAATAGTGTAGTGTAGGATGTATTTTATAATAGGCATCTGGATAACAGTTTAGGAAACCCATAAATTGACGTTAAAAACATGTGGCTTTCATAAATTCGAACTTGGCTGCCGCATAGTAGCCCACAAGGTTTGATTTTGATTAAGCGAAAAATCGAATACTGTTGCAATATGCTTAAATATATTCCACTTTCTTATGTTTTGGCCTTCCTTGAAATGGACTGCCGTAAATTGCGGGGATTTAGTCTAATCGACTTTTTTCTAAAGTCCTATTTCCTTGTGCCGATCTAGTCAGCAGTGGTCAAACAGAAACTAAAGAAAATCCAAAATATTCATTAAAATGAAGGGAATATATCAGTTCCTCATGTAAGAAAGAAACAGAATTGTGATAAGGTGTCAATACAATCGTTTTATTTCAGAATAAAGTTATTTTAAGTATTAGGCCTTCGGTTTTAAGCCAATACGAGATATATGCGTACTAGACTTACTTGTCAGCAGATATGTTACAATCAATGACAGTTTTCCTGTGTGTGGATATTACCAAAAATGGTAAGGGAATCTTTTCGTTACGAATTTTCGAAGCACCGTTGAGTGCCATTTTGTCTGCATCAGTATCGATGCTGCGTGACTCCGGCAACGTACGGTTACGTCTACAACGATCATTGATTTTATTGCGCATTACAAGGTTTTTGAAAGCAATAAGCTGCATAATGAGATCTTGTATTTCGACAGTCTAAAATATAAACAATTGAAAACAAAAGTAACATTATTGAGTATATATATATGGTAGAGGTTAGGAAATAAGGAGTGAATAAGCAAGTCGCAAAATGACTTGTTTAGAACATGATTATGCAAGCATGATTTATTTACAGAAATTTCATAATCGACAACAGTAAATTCAAAGTTGGTATAACTAGCTAAATGCAAACTTTGCTTCTGGCACCGCACTATTATTTGAGAAGGCGAGAGCTTCTATTAGTTTTAGTCGGTCATTTACAACGTAGAACTTGGTATGTGTGCACATCAGATCAAGTTGCTATGCCCCAGTCAATAGAGATAGAGATGAAGTTATCGGACCAAATCCCAGAGTAGTGGGGGTAATAAACAGTGCTAGTATTAATGGAGAGAAATAGGGATCGAAGATAAGATTTAAGAAAATACAAATCAGTAAAAATAAGATTACTACAGATTCAGAAGCTTCGAATTTGGAGGAGGATAAGGAATAGATACACCTGCGAACGACTTTGAGCCATGTCACCCAAGGTCTCTGACCATTAGTTACGATCATCATGCAGATCCCAAGCACGTAGTATGCGCCTATTAACATGGCTCAACGCAATTGTCAGTGACTTCAAGGACTGGTACCATGTTTTGGTTTGGCCGCCCCTAGCTGATGAAGATTTACTGTTTCATCAACCGATTTACCATATTTACCTAATACTTTATTCTTAACCCATGTACTGCTTAATCGGTGGTCCCAGCAAACACGAATATCCTCTATCCATAAAGTAGAACGGATCAGACACGTTCTTTTGTCGGTGGACAGAAGTCTCCTCTACGCCATAAGCGATGCAAATTGGCAAAAGTCAATTGAGCCTTCTGTTAGTTTAGTACGATGGTAATATCGAAACGTAATTACTCGGAATAACTAAAGTAAATTATAAGTAATTATTAAAATCATATTATGAACATACTTTATTCCGCAAAGAGATCTGTCGCTTTTCACGCTCTTCTTCTAGGCGTCGACATTCTTCTATCATATTTACGGGCAGTCCAACCCAACGGATTTCTTTTTTCTCTTTCTGCAGCACATTTAAGGCCATTAAGACATTTAATGCGTCATAAACACGTCGACGAATATTCTTCTGGATATAATGAAGCTAAAGAAGAAAAGGATACAATAACTTGCTGCCTACGTTTAAAAATTCAAAATAACCTTTGCCAATGAACAAGACTAACAACTTACTTGTTCAGATGGGATCATAGGATGCTCAGCAGCATACTCGTGAACAAGCTCATCAGCAACTTCACTATAGGAAGTTATACCTTTCTCTTTAACTTTGTTACAAACACAACGAGCATAACGTCGAAGACCATTAGTTTTCAAACCAGTTGTAACTCTAAGAAAGGAGGATAGCAAATTAAATTGTACTTTACAACAAGACGACAAAAAAGGAGCGAAGAAATATTTTATTCGCCAATAAAGTTTAAGGAAACGTACTGCGATCTATGTCAGTAGTAACGAGGTTAGACGACGGGTGTTAGGCAAATGTGGAAAATCGGTCGATGAGGTTGTGAATCTTCATCGACTGAGGTGGTTAAGACATGTGTTGTGTGTGCCCAACCACTATCTGCCTAGATGCGCAATGCTGGCTGATATAGGAATAGGATGGAAGAGAGTTAGAGGCGACCAAACTAAAACATGGCATCAGTCCATGAAGTCACTGACTGTTGATTTGAGTCGTGTCGGTAGCTGCAGATTAGCTGGGTGGGGTCCTCGCGATTACCGTAACCAGTGGCTAGAAACACTGAGTGACATGGCCCAGAATCGGTCACAATGGCGCAGATGCATTCACTCATTGTCCTCCCTTAAACCATGAGCTTTAAATTATTCTGTCTACGTTTCCTTAACCATATTCTATATGTTCACACTCCTTATTACTATTTTTATATTATTTCATTGAAGTAACTGCTACTAATGGTGGTGGTGTTAATCTTGAGGTGCCATAGAGGTATGGCAACTTGAACCGATGCACACATGTGCTAGGTTCTATGTTGATTATACATACATACATACATACAAGGCACAAACCTTGACGAGGTCAGGTTTGCATATCGTGATGCATCAACAGGACTAAACTGACTGAAACAATCGTTAGTCTTACCATGCCAGGCAGGTCGGCTGAACAGCAATAAGACAGAAAGCAGCAAACATCAGGTCCGAAGGTTAAGTCGTACTGCCGACTGTACAGAAGTGTGACGGTAGCAATGTGATTCCCTCCGACAACCAGCGTGACAGTGATGCTACCTTCACACAAAGGTGGGGTTAGAGGTCGGTCCTAAAAATGCACACCACCTAACTTGAAGGATTTTCGTTTCCGTCTAGGGAAACCACTTGGAAAAACGTTGTGATAGATCTTAAGCCGGTTTCCTACTGGGCACTGCTGTCACACTCAATTTGTCAAAGACCACCTCTAAATCAGCTTCTTTTCTAGGCACCTCGGAAAAAAAGCCATCCACAATGTGGGACGCTGGGGAGTGATAACCACCCTCATACTTTTAGCAACACCCTAGATCATAGTCACTTCCACTGACTATTTACAGCGATCACATTGGGGTAGGTGTAATCACTCCTTGTCTCTTAGATTATGAGCTTAGGACTATTTTATGCTTTCCTTTCCACGAACTAATTTTTTCAGCTTGCATAGTAAATCAGATGTTCAAACTTTTCCCATAATACCATTGGTAACTGTTATTTAAATTTATGCAGTGTTCATCTTATTGTGACAATAAGATGTGGTAACTGGGATAAATCTATATGTGACAGGCTCTATGTTGTTGATACATACATACACATTTCATGTCTAACTGAAAAAATCCTGAAAGGTCTATAATCAGAATGAACATGGCGAATAATAGAAGAAAAATAAGTAAAGTGACAGAAAAACCTGTGGACACAATGGACATAAACCGGATAAACTTACTGCTCCTGTTCATCACCTGATTCACGTCCAGCTGGATTGGCTGAATGTTCAAAGCCAGCAGCATTATGCACATTTATATCGTAATAACTGGCGTTTGTAAAAACACCATGAGGAGCCCCATTAATAATCTCACCTCCAGACCCTAAAATCATTTGATTCTCAATATCTTCAGAATTCTGATAGGTGACAGGAGATCCAGTGAATTGTGTCGATGGAGTACCAGAAAATATTAATGTACCCTAGTCATTAGTAACGGATAGAAAGAGAAGAGTTAAAGAATGAGCGACTGAAGATAAAAAAAATAGAGTGAAATCACTGACCGACATCATATTGGCAGCACGGAGATATAATTAAAAGTAATATTCTCAAGAGTGATCAGTACAAAGTAGCCATATTATCTACGTTGCATATCAGTAAACGAGTATTAAAATTATGGGTACTTTTGCGTAGCAAACTTACCGGTCTCACAGGTGTAATGGCAGTAGCTCCAGTCAAGACCGTGGGACCAGATGATAACTGAGGACGGATGGTAAGGACACGCGGAAAGTTTGATGTGACAGTAGCACCACTAGAATTTATCACCTGTTGACCCCCAGCTGGAAGTATTTTGACCGCTCTTTGAAGCATATGCATCGGTATCACTAAAAATAGAAAACGACACATGTTCCTATTTACCCTCGAGGCTCAAAATTAGCAATCAGTCAAGATTTCTGATCATTAATAAATAACTGTAAAACCGAATGCATTTTAAATACAGCTGATTTAGCATATGATGATCCGAGACATACACTCGTTCAAAATAGTGTACTTGAATCTCTAAATAGGAATTAGTTTCTTAACCAAGCACTTGCAAGCCTCCCAGACTTTCTAGTGTGCAGAACTAAAGGCTAATAAAGAATAAACAACATATATCCCAGCTAACTCGATCGGTATAAACTGAAAACCTTATCGATCTATTTTCTATTCTTAATTAATTATAGTTTGACCTCGAAATAAAGTAGCTAGGGTTTTTTTATAAGCTAGGAGCGTTTTAAAGATATGGACAAACGCCAACTTATATGTACACACAAATAGACTACGCAGATTGTTTTGCTATTACACAGCAGTTGATCGTTAAATTACATAATTTCACATCAATCATGAACCAGATCTCAATACGCTCAAAACCCTACTGTCAGCCATAAAAAACGTAGAACCTAGCACATATGCTTATAGGTCTAAGTTGCCATACCAAATTATGCCGTATTACATACATAAAAATTGTATGCTTACCTGCTGCTTTTAGAGGTTTACCTCCAGCACCTTGACCCGGAACAGTAATTATCTTCACAGTCTTGAAAAAGAGAAAATCATATATGTATATTCTGTAATCATCTGAATAAAGTGAATAACTTCAACTATAAACGAGGTTGAACTACGTAACAATTACTAAAACGTACGGGACTTTATTAAACACGTAAACTAACTTGTAAATAACACATGACCAATAAAAACACCTTATAAACACAAGTAATCTTATGCATATACCTTCAATCCCGACGTTGTACAGCGAGTTTGGTATGGTTGGTCCAGATCCTGGAGTACTCCTTTGCAACATATGACCCGCGGACCTTGTTGACTAGATGGTGCACTTTGGAAGTGCAGTGTGCCCACCCCCGCTCCCATAGTGATCGTCCCCGCACTTGATACGACAGGACGCCCAACTAGTGATTTGCATTTCCTGACAAAACTGGCTGATCATTAACCCGACATTGTAGTTTCTTAACCAAGCACTTGCAAGCCTCCCAGACTTTCTAGTGTGCAGAACTAAAGGCTAATAAAGAATAAACAACATATATCCCAGCTAACTCGATCGGTATAAACTGAAAACCTTATCGATCTATTTTCTATTCTTAATTAATTATAGTTTGACCTCGAAATAAAGTAGCTAGGGTTTTTTTATAAGCTAGGAGCGTTTTAAAGATATGGACAAACGCCAACTTATATGTACACACAAATAGACTACGCAGATTGTTTTGCTATTACACAGCAGTTGATCGTTAAATTACATAATTTCACATCAATCATGAACCAGATCTCAATACGCTCAAAACCCTACTGTCAGCCATAAAAAACGTAGAACCTAGCACATATGCTTATAGGTCTAAGTTGCCATACCAAATTATGCCGTATTACATACATAAAAATTGTATGCTTACCTGCTGCTTTTAGAGGTTTACCTCCAGCACCTTGACCCGGAACAGTAATTATCTTCACAGTCTTGAAAAAGAGAAAATCATATATGTATATTCTGTAATCATCTGAATAAAGTGAATAACTTCAACTATAAACGAGGTTGAACTACGTAACAATTACTAAAACGTACGGGACTTTATTAAACACGTAAACTAACTTGTAAATAACACATGACCAATAAAAACACCTTATAAACACAAGTAATCTTATGCATATACCTTCAATCCCGGACGTTGTACAGGCGAGTTTGGTATGGTTGGTCCAGATCCTGGAGTACTCCTTTGCAACATAATGACCCGCGGACCTTGTTGACTAGATGGTGCACTTTGGAAGTGCAGTGTTCCCCCGGCTCCCATAGTGATCGTCCCCGCACTTGATACGACAGGACGCCCAACTAGTGAATTTGCATTTTCTGACAAAACTGGCTGATCATTAGACCCGACAGTTATTTCTTGTTCCGCAGCTGGTATGTCGAAGAGATCTCCAGAAACTGCTTCATAAGGATCCATCTACAATGTCGTATTGAATAACATGACTAACAGTTGCTCCAAATATATATGTAGGCATAACAATCAAATTAGCCAATCCCACAAACCCAATGAGCAACGAAAGAGGCGCACCTTTAAATTGGAGTTTTGTCAACACAGATAGACTGACTGTAAGGCAATCGGACTTAAACTAAAGAACTAAAATGTCTGTGAGGAAATTATGGAGCGCACAGTGTGTCAGTGACATACATAACGCAACCAAATCTGCCGACTTCCCACAAGGTGACAGTGATAGTGATAAGCACACTCAATAGCTAATCCCATCTTGATTTGTGGAGGTTGGTTCAAAAAGGTTAGAGTCAAGCCCAAGCCCATAACAATACAAAACACAAATTGCATGCTCCCGATGCTACTTTATATCAATTACGAACCGGATTGTAACGAATCAAGTAAAAGAAACATATATTCCATACTAACGAAAAAAATATTCGCAGTCTTCAGCATACTTCTTTCAACAAGTCGTTAAAAATGGTTTCCGTGTAACTGGGACGTAAAAGATAAATTAAGCATACAACCAGTCACAATGATAAAAAAGACAGATAGAATTTCTAAAAAACTAGGAACCGAAACCAAGAACCAATGCAACTAAATATATGACCAACGAACACCAAAAGGACGAGAGTTGAGCACTCACACGTCTATCTGTCTACTGAAGTTTATTCTCAGGGAAGATCTACCCACAATGCAGATGAAAGTGGTGCGATCTGACATTACCAAAACAGAAAACTTAATCCTTATTTAGCGACCGGACACCACTTGTCCTACGACCCTGCGTTTAGACACCGAAGACGCCAGACAACATAAATTGCACAAGAATTCATGCTACTGAATAATACGGATAACATAATGGCGGGAAAATTAGATTTGCGCTCACTTTTATAAGCGGAACTTTCAAAACGGATGGCCTACAAGTTTAGCCGCGAAATATTTGTCAACGCAACTATTTAAACAAATAAAGTTGAAGATCCTAGTACAAACTCTAAATGAACAAAAATTAAACAGTTAAAATATATTTACAGCGAACAATAACGTTAAAGTTCAATTTTATCATTTTAAAGGTTAAAACTGTGTAACGCATAATGAACGAAAATGATCGTACGTTAGGATTTGCATCAAAGTCGTAGTGCATTATTTTTGATTAAAGAGCAATATAGTGCTCGCTATGGATCTGCAGGAACTAAAGGGAAAGAAAAACAGTTGCAGGCAAGAAACAAAGATGTAGCTCAGACACTGATGTCATTTTCTGTTGCTTTCACGCAGGTATTGACCCTTCTATTGAGAAATTTCAAAAAAGTAAGACAATGAGAAGCTTATGGTTTCTGATAACAAAATGCTCAAACGAGTTATGTGCGACTACCTTCATATTTCATCTGTAAACAGAGTGTCTTTGTTTTCTAATGGACCTGAACTTAGTGAGTGAAACAAGTTACTGACTACACGTCATCATAGGTGTTTCCGTGATATCATAATTATTACTGAATCCTTCTTGAAACGATTTAGAGGATCCCTGGCATTGTTACCAACGAGTAATAAAGAGGTGCAATGGATGTTTAGCAATATAAAACTGAAGTTTATATAACATACGCTGTATTAACAACTGAGATCCAGAAGCGGGTTTACTGATGTATACTGACTTCTAGCCAACCTATTTAGAGTTTATCAGGGTTTAGTTACCACTAAATTTCTGTGGCATATCCTTATGAAGCAGCGAGTGCAGTTATTTGAAGTTCCAGAAGTTAGAGACAGATAACTTCACTAATTAGCAGTAAAAGCAATCATGTTGGGTTGTATTACTTAAAGCTTATCAAAATTCTATGATTCATTCCACATATTGACGAATATTTACTTGCACACATTTTGATTCGGCTTTTTTTTGTAGCTTACTACAACGAATACAAAGCAGGGAAGTAAATATTAACCGTCCAGTAAATGAATGTTTATGTTTATGATAACTACCTTATGATGTAGCCTATCTTTGGAAACTGTATAATAGCATATAACATGTGAAAGATTACGTCTCAGATTGTCATTCAAAGTTGCTACTTAATAGACCATTAACAAGGACGAAGCATTTCTTTTGAATATGTTTTCGCTTCTAAGCTAGATGTTTTTAGTATCAGCTTGCCTGACATGTAATAATCTGTGCATCCATATAGTGAACGATTTTCATACTTCACAGAGCCAACTAGATAAACAATTCATGACTTATTAAATACGATGAGTTGGCACACTTTACTGTATTAATAACATTTTGACAGTGAATAACAATAACAATGATTTTGGACAGTTGGTATAACTTGTACCTAAGATGACATAACTCTCCTGTTAGTTCAACAAGAATCAGGCTCAAAGATCAAGGCGATTAAGCTGTTGGCATGGGCCATTAGACCCATCACTAAAAATACACTAATGTCCGTAAACTACAGTAGACGAATATCCTATGATATGCGAAACCGTTTACAGTACACTACAAACCCTAGTACATGCCACTCTGTACTACTGTAGACATGGAAATACAAAAGGCGATTATTAAGTATAAGCCATTAATTGTAGATAATTCGTTAATATTGGATGATATAAGCAGAGATGATTGGCAAATCTGTAGACAACAGAAAAATATACTAAGCTGTAAGAAAAAAAATTATTTCCCACTTATTTTTTCAGAATTCCTTTTCGTATAGTTTTCATAGTTTGTAAACACCCGAATTGTCAAACTTTCACCAAACGTTTGAAAAATCGACCTCTCATTCCTGTTTGTGTTGTCCATTTTTGCACTTATTGTTTGGACAGCTGAAACACAAACAGCCTTTCTTAGCCAATTCCGAAAGTTGATTTAGCCAAACAAGTTTCAGTGCATCAGTAATCCTACCGAAATTTACTAGGCCATATTTTCTGCCTTATAGAGATCAACGGGGTTACATTTGTAAAGTTAGACTTTATGTTATGTGAGTAATATGCATCCTAAAAGACCTTGATGCACGAATTCACAAAGTTGATTTGTTGTAAGCTTTACAATATTGTGACATTTAAATCGGAATCACATGATGTCTCATTTCCAATAACTAATGTCATTGTGACTATCTAGTTCTATTAAAGTGATCTCTTACAGTCGTGAATCGTTTCAGGACGTCTGATCCTTATATTTTTGGTACGTGTTTTCGTACAAAAGATTTCAGAGTGTAAGATGCGATCAACTTCGTTTATTGAAAAAAATATGTTTCCGATAAATGCATTGTGTTGCAGTATTTGTTTTATTGTCAGGCCTAACACAAAATAACTAAGCAAAACCCGTATCCATATTCATCCTCTCTGCGTTCTTGTTGTCAAAATTTACCAGAAATTTTATATTGTTAGATGTTTTTGATAGTCCTTGGCGTCAATGTATACCAAAACGAATATTTTTCAAGAAATCAAGCATTTGCACTGGTCATTTTAAGATAAGAACACTTCATTCCCTTCAAACCTAGAAACAAAATATATCATTAATAGTGGTTCTAAATTTCATTCATTATAATCCCGTGATACTAAATTGGTTGTTCAAAAACTAATTCCTAAAGCGCTTGAGTAGTCATGAGATACTGAAAACTTCGTCCACAAAATTGCTAAGTTATAAGTGGTTTCATAGGAACAATTACTAGTCCTACTAAACTCATTTGACTGAGGTAGATTTCCTTCCCCCCCCAAAGTATGTATTATAACACTAAAGTATTCATCCGACCCTAAGTGAGGTGGCTAGGCCTCCTTTTTCCCTTAATATGTGTTACATAATGTACAATTTTATTATGAAAGAATATATATACATATATATTGCGACGCACAATGTCACACATCCTGAGTCCCATTTTTGTAATAAATTGTTTACGTTTACGACTGTAAGCTTTGACGAATTAGGATGATTCATCCGATGTTCATGTTATGACCCAAAGAATATTGTTTGGTTAAGCGAAACACCAATTGGCTGTGCCTAGTCGATAAGTGAGTGTCTGCCCAATGCTCACTCACTCCGAAGCCGGAGACAGAAGAACAGGACGATTGACCAACCAGACAGAACCAGAATCGGAATCGTATAATATTTGCAAACATTCCTTTGTATTTATACAAAATCAGATCACTTAAGAAACTAACATTAATACAAAATAGGAGCAATAGTGAATGTAGCTGTATACACAATTGACTAACCACAGTTCAATAAGAAATGATATACTAACAGTTAATGTGTCAAATGGGAGGATAGGGCAGGAGGGGACTGAATAATGATAGAAACAAGTCGATCACCTTGAATATAACCAAAACTTCTGAAATAGTCTACAGAAACACAGATTACGAGGATAGTCAACCTTCTTTAGGTGCCCGGCATATCGTGATTATAAAATCGTTGCCCATCTTTTACATTCGACTGCGCGGTAAAGTTGTAGTCACAGGTGGTGTGTATGACAGATATGAGGTGCACCCTGTATATGATTAAGTAACGTTCATCGCATAACCAGAGTAACTTTTAACAATTAAACTCATGTATATATGAATAAGAACAAATCCGAAGGCAGTGAGGGATGGAGGTGAAGTTATATTTTGATTGCGAGTAGAGCATAAATGGAATAACAAAGTCTAGGCTGGATAACTGAGGAGTGGGTTGCTTCCTACGTTGTATCATGTTGTGATCTGGTAGTGATGCGTGGTCGAGCGCCTTCAACTAATCCTGTCCGCAAAATCAAACATGATCATCATCAAGGAAGAGAGTCTACACAACTATTTATTTAGGGGGTTTATTTACCGCTAACTCCGCCTGTAGCCCCTAGGGTTGCTGCCGGTCCCAACCCCGGATAAAGAAGGAGGGTTGGGCATGGGGCTAGCAACCCCATCCCGTAAAACAACAAACGTGCTAAAAAAACGCTAACCAGTAAAAACCTTTAGAACCATTTTTACTCTGCCCTGGGAGTTGGAAGGTATGTTATGACGCCTCATGGTGAAAGCCGAGTTTCTTCGGAAGCCACGAGGCCGATGTCTCTTCTGACAACCAGAGCAACAATTAATGTAGGTACATGGAATGTCCTCACGCTGTCGGAAAAAGGAAGGACCATGCAAATGGCTGAAGAAATGAAAAGATACAACCTGAAGATACTTGGAATAAGCGAAACGCATTGAGTGCAAGCTGGACAGCAACGGTTATCCTCGGGAAATGTGCTTTTATACTCGGGCCACGAAGAAGAAAACGCCCCCCACACACAAGGAGTAGCATTGGTGTTATCCCAAGATGCATGGAAGGCTCTTATAGGATGGGAGCCTCATGGACCTAGGATCATCACAGCATCCTTCAAGACGAAGAAGGAAGGGATTACAATGAATGTCATCCAGTGCTACGCACCCACCAATGACAGCCACGAAGGTGACAAAGACCAGTTCTATGCGAGGCTGCAGTCAATCATCGAGAAATTTTCAGCCAAGGACCTGACCATTCTAATGGGCGACTTCAACGCCAAGGTCGGAGTGGATAACACTGGGTATGAAGACATCATGGGACAACATGGACTGGGAGAAAGGAATGATAACGGTGAGAGGTTTGTGAACTTATGTGCCTTCAACAAAATGATTATAGGTGGCGCCATTTTCTCCCACAAACGTATACACAAAACTACATGGGTTTCACCGGACCACATTACGGAGAACCAAATCGACCACATCTGCATCAATAAGAAGTTTAGAAGGACCATGGAAGACGTAAGAGCAAGGAGAGGAGCCGACATAGCTTCAGATCACCATTTAGTGGTAACTAAAGTGAAACTGAAGCTGAGGAAGCACTGGACAACTGGAGCAGTAGTATTACACAAGTTTAATACAGCCCTTCTCCGGGATACTAACAAACGCAACGAATTCAAACTAATTCTCAGCAACGAGTTCCAGGCATTTCATAATCTACTAGAAAAAGGTGGAACTAATATGGAAGACAACTGGAAAGAGATTAAGGGAACAATAACCTCAACATGTCAGGAGGTTTTGGGTCTCAAGAAACAACACCAAAATGAGTGGATTTCTGTTAGTACTCTGGACAAGATCCAAGAAAGGAGGAACAGAAAGAAAGCGATCAATAACAGTCGGACGAGAGCAGAGAAAGCCAAGGCACAGGCCGAATACACCGAAGTCAATAAGCAAGTGAAGAGGAGCATCAGGTTGGATAAACGAAAATTTGTTGAGGACCTAGCAATGACAGCGGAAAAAGCTGCAAGCGAATTAAACATGAGGCTCTTATACGATACAACGAAGAAGTTAGCTGGGAAATTCAACAAGCCAGAACGGCCAATCAAGAACAAGGCTGGCAAACCAATCACTGTAGTGCATGAACAACGGAACAGGTGGGTAGAGCACTTCCAAGAACTCTTGAATAGACCAGCCCCACTGAACCCACCAGTCATCGAAGCAGCAGCCACGGATCTCCCTATAAGCACAGACCCACCAACAGTCGAAGAAATCAAAATGGCCATCAGACAGATCAAGAGTGGCAAGTCAGCAGGACCAGACAACATACCAGCGGAGGCACTGAAGACAGATATAGAAGCAACTTCAAAGATACTCCACATTCTCTTCAGGAAGATTTGGGAGGAAGAACAAGTTCCAGCAGACTGGAAAGAAGGGTACCTCATCATGATACCAATGAAAGGCAATCTCAGCAATTGTGAGAACTACAGAGGCATCACTCTACTTTCAGTACCAGGAAAGGTCTTCAACAGAGTGTTATTGAACAGATTAAAAGACCCAGTCGACGGCCAACTCTGAGATCAACAGGCCGGATTCCGTAAAGACCGATCGTGTACTGACCAAATCACAACTCTACAGTTCATTATTTCACGATCAATTAAATGGAATTCACCACTTTACATCAACTTCATCGACAAACAAGGAGGGTCTGATTCGGATGTGTAGGCGCGGGTTGGTAAGGCAAGGGTAACATTTCTACAACTGAAAAACATCTGAAACTCAAACCAACTGTCAGTCAATATAAAAGTCAAAATTTTCAATACAAATGTGAAGACAGTTCTGTTGTATGGAGCTGAAACTTGGAGAACTACGAAAAGTATCCTACAGAAGATACAAGTATTTATAAACAACTGTCTGCGTAGGATTCTTAGGATTCGTTGGCTACATACCATCAACAACAACCTTATGTGGCAGAGAACTAATCAACTTCCAGTTGAGGAAGAAATTAGGAAAAGACGCTGGAGATGGATTGGACACACATTGAGGAAACCATCAAAGTGTGTCACAAGACAAGCACTGACTTGGAATCCTAATGGCCACAGAAACAGAGGAAGACCCAGTAACATATTGCGTCGGGAATTGGAAACAGACATGAAGGGAATGAACAGCACTTGGGAAGAGCTAGAACGGAAAGCCCAGGACAGAGTTGGTTGGAGAATGCTGATGGGCGGTCTATGCTCCACTTGGAGTAACAGGCATTGATTATTCACCGCTGCAGATGTTTCGTTCAGTTGTTGATACCCTCAATAAGGTTTAACTATAGTAACCACGTACTAGATGCCAACCTGTTATTGAAACTTGAAGCAAAATCTACGAGTTTTATTCTTGCCAGTAATTGGCAATAATTATAAGTCACTTGCTAGTTACATTCGCGAATTCCAGTTTTCTAATTAATCAGCTGGGCTATATTTTGTGCCTGCTAACATACATTATTATGGTCTGTCTAAAACCACAGGAAAATCCAAAATATTATATCCACAGACCTATTATATTTTAGCTATTTCACGCATTTAACTGATTTACTAATAATGTTTCCTATGTTTCCGTAATCCATTTAACTTGTAGCAAACAATTACTCTGACATATTTCCGATGAATGTAACTACAATATTCTTACATCCTGAAAATGGCATACAACTAATATTTTCGGTAAGATTCCAACGATGATTCTGAGGTTGATCATATGAAAATGAATCACTAAGATAATTGATCCTTTGTAAACAATTAAGTGTCTTTTTCTTTTAAAAGATACACTCCAAGCTTAAATAAATAAACTTCTAGAGAATAAGTATCAGTGAGAAAAGGATTTCATTCCTAATAATCTTAATAAATGAAACTGCTGTTGTCAGTGACTGCAAAATTATTATTTCAAATGTGATAGAAAATGATGTATTATGTTATGTAGACATATACTATAGCATTAGCAGATCTAATCTTAGTAATATCATTGTCAATGTTATTCACTTAAACTACTACTACTACTACTACTACTACTACTACTATTACTACTACTACTACTACTGTGGTGGATACTACTTATAAGGTCATCAATAAGTAGTAGGTAGCAGAGCGTCAAAGGGAATTAGGAAGAATCAGTAAACAGCATACAAGGCGAGTTGCGAGGTTGCAGAAAAGTAAAGCATGATTAAAATACCGAGAAGAACCGAGAACAACCAAGAGAAGCAAGCTAATAAACGACACAGTCCAGAGAACACGGAGGATGTGCAAATTGATGCTTGGAAGTAAGATATGTAATATTGTATGACATACACTGTTTTCACCAAATAAATCATTACTTGCCCAATTGGTCTTTTCACAATTGGTGTCGCTGCCCCTGAACGAGATGAAGGTGCCGTGGCCACAACCGTTCGAGGATGGAGACGTCAGAGCTTTCCTGCAGCAGTTCGAAGCTATCGCGGAGCTGGTTGGTGTGCGGTCCGTGGAAAACAGTTCACAGTGGCCACAGATGCCAGTGATTTTGGCATTGGTGCAGTACTTCGGCAGGATGACGGGGTAGTGGAATATGCCAGCCGCGTTTTAACGCCAACGGAACAGAAGTACTCGACCATCGAGAAAGAATGTCTAGCGATCGTTTGGGCAGTAGATAAGTGGAGACCGTATTTGCTAGGCCAGCCATTTCACATTGAGACCGACCACAAGCCGCTACAGTGGTTGAAGACGGCAAGAGACCCCCGAGGAAAATTGTCACGATGGACACTACGCTTGCAAGAATATGATTTCACGATTGGCCACGTACCAGGAAGTCGAAATGTAATGGCTGACTACCTGTCACGACCGTGTGAGGACGCTTGCTTACCGGAAATCGCCTGTGGAGTCAACAGAGTACGAACAGACCTTGAAAGACTAGTTCGTTGCCAGAAAGCCGATCCAACGCTTAGGACGGTGAGACGAGCGCTAACCGAAGTAGTGGATGACGAATCAATGCACTTTAGCAGAGAGGTAAAGACGTTTTTAAGCCAAATAGACAGATTAAGATTAAATGCAGCCGGAGTGTTAACATGGAAAGACAACGATGGCAGCTGGATAGCTGTAATTCCAAAGCCATTACGACATGAACTAATCAGTGAATGCCACCAACTGGCACACACAGGCGTCGCAAAAACCACTGACCTCCTGAGACAGAGTGCTTACTGGCCAGGAATGCAAGAAGACGTGATGAGATACGTCCTCGCCTGCCCCCAATGTCAGTTAATGAAGGGTGATAAATGCATGCGCACTTCGTTACAACCCATCCCCGTAACGACAGTAGGCGATCTGTGGTCAGTAGACGTAATGGGTCCATTTCCTCAGACATCGAGCGGTAACCAATACGTGTTGGTGATGACCGAGCATGCTACGCGCTGGGTAGAGGCTGTGGCGATTCCTGATCAACGAGGAAAGACGGTGACCGAAGCAGTGATGCGGCACATCGTGGCCGACCACGGCATCCCGAGGATGATATTGACCGACCAGGGTCCATGTTTCGAGAGCGAAGAATTCACATCTCGCCTTGAGCAGTTAGGTATCAAACGAGTCAGGACAACACCATATCATCCACAGACCAACGGACTAACGGAGCGAAATAATCACACTCTAAAAGAATGGTTGGCAGCAAAAGGGGGTAACTGGGAGACGGAATTACCGATGATATTATTAGCACATCGAGCATCGAATCAGGGAACAACAAAGAAGTCGTCATTTCAGTTGATGTACGGAAGGAGACCACGACTGCCAGGCAACATCATCGCCTGGCCTCAGTCACAAAAGTGGAATGATAGGAAATGGAAGGAACAGCGGAAACAAGCGGTGGAAAACATACAACGGAAACAGGAAATGGACGTTAAACGATCAGAACAGCATCGAGGGAATCAACTGAGACACTTTTCAGTGGGAGATCTGGTGAAGTGTAGAGGACGGAGGTGCATAACGGGCGGCGGACTAGGTTCGAAGAAAGTACTCCCCGAATGGGAGGGCCCGTATACAGTCATCGATAGGCGCGGACCGGTATACACCATCAGGAAGGACAACAAAGAGAAGCGTGTAAACATAAGTCAATTGCAAAGATGGATGTGTTGGAATGATGAGGCAAATGCGCAGAAACAACCAGTGACCACAGAGGCAAGAAGGTCGGCGCGCATACGAGCACAACAGTTAAATGGAGGGGCGAGTGTGGTGGATACTACTTATAAGGTCATCAATAAGTAGTAGGTAGCAGAGCGTCAAAGGGAATTAGGAAGAATCAGTAAACAGCATACAAGGCGAGTTGCGAGGTTGCAGAAAAGTAAAGCATGATTAAAATACCGAGAAGAACCGAGAACAACCAAGAGAAGCAAGCTAATAAACGACACAGTCCAGAGAACACGGAGGATGTGCAAATTGATGCTTGGAAGTAAGATATGTAATATTGTATGACATACACTGTTTTCACCAAATAAATCATTACTTGCCCAATTGGTCTTTTCACACTACTACTACTACTACTACTACTACTACTACTACTACTACTACTACTACTACTACTACTACTACTACTACTACTACTACTACTACTACTACTACTACTACTACTACTACTACTACTACTACTACTACTACTACTACTACTACTACTACTACTACTACTACTACTACTACTACTACTACTACTACTACTACTACTACTACTACTACTACTACTACTACTACTACTACTACTACTACTACTACTACTACTACTACTACTACTACTACTACTACTACTACTACTACTACTACTACTACTACTACTACTACTACTACTACTACTACTACTACTACTACTACTACTACTACTACTACTACTACTACTACTACTACTACTACTACTACTACTACTACTACTACTACTACTACTACTACTACTACTACTACTACTACTACTACTACTACTACTACTACTACTACTACTACTACTACTACTACTACTACTACTACTACTACTACTACTACTACTACTACTACTACTACTACTACTACTACTACTACTACTACTACTACTACTACTACTACTACTACTACTACTACTACTACTACTACTACTACTACTACTACTACTACTACTACTACTACTACTACTACTACTACTACTACTACTACTACTACTACTACTACTACTACTACTACTACTACTACTACTACTACTACTACTACTACTACTACTACTACTACTACTACTACTACTACTACTACTACTACTACTACTACTACTACTACTACTACTACTACTACTACTACTACTACTACTACTACTACTACTACTACTACTACTACTACTACTACTACTACTACTACTACTACTACTACTACTACTACTACTACTACTACTACTACTACTACTACTACTACTACTACTACTACTACTACTACTACTACTACTACTACTACTACTACTACTACTACTACTACTACTACTACTACTACTACTACTACTACTACTACTACTACTACTACTACTACTACTACTACTACTACTACTACTACTACTACTACTACTACTACTACTACTACTACTACTACTACTACTACTACTACTACTACTACTACTACTACTACTACTACTACTACTACTACTACTACTACTACTACTACTACTACTACTACTACTACTACTACTACTACTACTACTACTACTACTACTTCAGACGTTAGCCTCAAGACTTTATTAAAATTAATGTGGCTGTATAACAAACATTCTATTTGTATTTGATATCATAAACTAATCGAAGTCAGATAACTACTGAAAACCTAGTTGCATATATAAGCCATTTATACATAGAGATGTGGTGTGCATTTTCATATTTTAATCTAAACTGTCTTGTTTCTGACAGATTTTTATTGGCATTACATTCACTAATTTGTGTGAGTTAATTACAAGGTGTTTTTGACAGGTGAACTATATTTTTATTACGTGATGATAAAATGAATTAGAAACAAATCACAGTTGGTTTTGTTTTAAATAACATTCTATACACCCTAGTAAGTCGTTTGTAAGGAAGTTAGTGAAGAAAATTTCATCTTGTTTACATTAGTCTGTTGGATATATTTGTATCACAATGTTGGTGTTAACAAAGACTGCTGAATATGATGAAAACCTGGAAACCCGACCAGCATTACTTAAATAAACGAAAAAAATCCACTTATCCAATTATGATACACTGAAAGAATCTCTCCTCTCATGATGAAAATCAAAACACAAATGTGGAAAGTTATTTTTGACACACGGTTTGGAAAGCTACAGTTTCTAGTTACAAACCAATTAGTTGACTTAGAGTATAATATACTTTGTTATAGTCTGGAGTTTGGTTTAAGTTACAGCGAATATTGATACAGTGCTATCTATTGCTCAAATGTAAACTTTAGTAAAGCTGACCAGTGCGATCTTTTTGATACATTTAATTAATTATTTTTGAGACATGTACAATCTAATTATCTTAACTTATTTACACTGAAACTAATAGTATGTCCCCCCCACCATCACCATCCATATTCATGTACTCCCGTTATTTAAGTGGCACACCCTTGTAGAGCAGTATTATCTTATAGACCATAAAACTGCATTTAATTCGTTTTATGCTGTTTTTTAATATTTCTGTTAAATCAATATGTGTATTCGTTGTTCATATGTTCCGCATGGAATAGACTTTTGAAAAATGCTTGACATTTATACTATAGAACGGTAAAGAAATTAATTTGTTCAATAAAACTACATGTTGTTAAAGAGTTTGTATTTCAAGCAAACGATTTCAATCAATCGAACAGTGATCAGTTACCCAGATGGAACAGATTGCGCAATCACCAATAGACATAATGCAAAATGGCCAGATACAAATACTAATTTTAGCATAATAAATAAATAAATACTACAACAACTATGCAAGAACAGAGTGATGAAAAATCCAAATTTGTGTATAAATGGCAGTCACAGAATCCGACCTTTATGTTATTAAGGCAGCGAAGAAGTAGAGTAATTAGTGAAATTGCCATCATTAACTAGGCATCCGATCAGCACGATGAATATATCCTTAAGTAAATTCTATATAAAGACAGTCTCGACAGATAACAGAAGATTCTACATCTAGGTAGTGATAATATCTTAATTCGTCTACTAGACAGATATATTGTGGAGTTGTTCAATGCCGATGATTGGCGCGCTAACCTCCCTTTCGTGTATGTACTGGCTTAATGAATCAATGATAACTTGTCGACGATGAGTACATAAATGCATATTTATTAAGCGATTTGTTAATGTGCAACTATTTAAGTATATATAAGCGTATTTACAGATGTTCAGCATATTAGTTTAGCCTAAACCATAATAAAGATATCCTACTCCTGTTCCAAAAGGTCATTTCAGTTGCATATTACAAACCCTTGGTTATGAATATGAAATATGTTGTTAAGAAATTTTACTACAATTGGAATTTACTTAAAATAAAATGTAGTGATTTTCACCTTTAAGCTATTTAATTACCTTAGCAATATGCCTGATACCTAAGCCTAATCTTTACTTCTGTCTCACTCTCCTGCATGTTATTTTTTGTTATGTCAGTGATATGTTATTAACTACACTCTTATTTTTAGTATGGTATTTTAATTTTTGTTTCTATTTTCATTGTCACTGCTGTTGTTAAATCAAAGTGCTATATGTAATTTGTTGCTTTGACTACCCGGCATATAACTCAGTCATTCTTTTGCATTCGGTTAAGAATATCTAAATTTTAGTTTGAACGGATTCCAATCATATTCTTTTCTTTTGTGTTGTATTCCTGTTATTTGACTCGGCTAAATGGAGCATGTCATGATTTTTTGTAATGTTAGAGTTTTTAGGTCTGATTTACTCATCATGTTACTAAGATATTTGATTGTATTAAATAAAAAGCGTCCGAATTTATCGTCTAGTGAGTTCTAATTATACTTATATTATTTGACAGCATGTCGGATATCAAATTCATTAATGAAGCATTCCGTAAGCAATTAAAGTAAAATAAATATAAAGTTCACTATTTTCTGATTGTAATATCAATCAGAACATTCCCGATATGTTGTTTAATGTGGCACAATAACTGTCAATTCCCAAATGTACAGCCTAATAAAATATTTCTTCAACCGAATACTTATTAACCTTACAAAATCATTAGTAGTAGGCTTATCGTAAAGACTATCTTAACTGTAGTTGCATCACAAAGAAAGTTCAACTTAATAACCTTTGAAAAGTATGATATTTCATCCTGCAATAAGCCGCTTTAGTAGTGCATGATGCAGCCTCATGATTAAGGGTAGAAATACGAAACATCAGAGCGATCTAAAGAATCCAAAGTCCTGAATTCGACCCCTAGTAGAGTTGTATATTTGCATCCAGAAAGATTCACATGATAGAATGAAGTAGTTATTGAATACTTCTTAATCGTGAATATTATTTCTGACTAAAAGTTAGCTTCACAATTTAAACTCGGTTAATTATCTTACTACAGGAAATTTTCTATACTTCGTTTAACACTCACAATAGAATATCCATTCTTTTCTTCAGAAGTAGTTTAATAATTCCTGAAATACAACTGAACATACACAAAAAAAATAAGTTTTATCATCTAATGAAATTCAATTAAATATCTTAAATATCCACTTAATGCTGTTATAGCTACACTTGTTCTATGTGATAAACACGCTTGACGACCATTAGATAAACGTTGTTCTGAACGTTTTCTACGCTTATAATGTCCATATAGATTCGGATCAAAATTTTTTGGATTCATTTTTTCTGTATAAAATTTATGATAACAACCATTCTTGCTTTGCCATGAGATAATTTTTAATAACCAGTCAATTTTACAAATTTGCCAAAATCCAGCTAAACCACAAAATCCAACTGAAAACAAATAACAAAGAAAGTGTATAGTGTTAATAAACAATATTCACATTATAATTTAATTATTGTCTTATTTAAGAATAGAAAAACATAATCTGCGTAGAAACAAGAAAACCCGAACATAAAATTATTTTGTACGAAAGATCATAAGGTATACTTTACTGAATATATGAGTATTGTAAGAGGATTAAATAATCCGTCATTTTATCTGTTATATAATATAGAATTTCATTGAACTTAAGACAATAAGGAAAAAATATTCATTGAAGTCAGGTGTCATTACGATATGCCGATATTTATATATATGTATGTATAGTCAATTATGTATATGTAGTAGCTCACCATGTTGCATTTCCTTTTTAGATTGCTTCTCAAATTTTTGTGAAGATAACAACTTCAAAGTTGTTGGAATTCGCTGATTCCACTATAAATGTATTTCTCTATGTCAACAGGCAAACTTATTGTTTGATTTTAAGTTGGATTGTAACTGGGAAGTGGAATCTAGGACGCACGTTTCGTTCTGTTTGGGACTCATCGGCTGGATATACTTGCATCTCAATGTTGATTTTCACAGTGGGAGTTCGAAGCCCACTGTGAAAATCAACATTGAGATGCAAGTATATCCAGCCGATGAGTCCCAAACAGAACGAAACGTGCGTCCTAGATTCCACTTCCCAGTTACAATCCAACTTAAAATAATACTTGTGAATAACCGCTATATCAAAGCAATCCGCTCAGGGTGAACATATAGCAACAGAGGCTGACCAGCTCCAGTCTATAAAAAATCAACGGGAATATAAAAGTTCATCCTAATTATTAATTGATTGGAGATAAGTGAAAGCAATACATTATACAGAATGTCATGATTTCCTCATATTCGTCAGTATTTTGTTTAACTGAATAATGATTAAAATGTGTTAGCTATTGGTAAGGTGAATGAAATATACAAATGTGGATATACCTCTGAAGTTTAATTACAACAAACGGCTTTAGTCATTCGTGTAACAATAACAACTAGGGTTTAACCGTAAAATCATTTCTAAACAGCAGTAAAATGCTTAATAAAATAATCAGCAAATATAAATCAAATAAGATTCAAAGTATGTTATTCATTGACAGGTTTGAAAACGCGATTGACGTACAGAACTTACTGTGGACTACTAATCGCCGATACATAATCATTCTCTGAAACGCTATTTGTATGATTAACCTTTTAGTAATGACTACTGTCTTTTCAATAGGAAAGTTTCCACAGGAAGCATAAGTAAATGATGTACGAAGTTAGCTAAGAGGAATATGTATAACTAACATTGAATTCTGAGTACCAGATAATTACAATTGAAACGCTTTAAAAATGACGGTGGCGAACATAGTTCGTAGTCTTAACTTCCAATTTGATTTACAATTTGTTAATTCTTAAAAGTCAAAGTGGATATTTTCTATTGACTTCATAGATTCACTTAATGAATCATCAGGTATACTCGTCCTCTTTTACTTTACTTTAATGAATATTTCAAGAGTATGAAAAACGTGAAAAATGTCACCATGATTGTTCACTACCCCCCTTCCCCCAATCAAATCAGTCGTCACAAATTTTGTTTACAATAATGGATTTTCACGTGAATAGTAGACGTTTCTAATGAATAGTTACGTGTATGATACCAAACAAAACTTTATAAACTAGATATTGTTTACATTTTCACTATTTTCCAATCTAATCAAATATTTATTAGCATTCAATTAAATTTCATGTCATTTCAACACTGATATTTGTATAGGTCTTTACTAATGATGCATATCATGCATAAACAATTTAATGAGATGCATCACCAAGAATATACAGAATGGAGAACAGACAGTCAGACTTTTAATTTTTAAAATTTACAATATTCATCATCTATATATGCTAAATCGAACTCAGTGTACAAGAGAACAATAAGTATTACATCAGAAAGTGCATTCTATCAGAGTATTAATTTGATTCTAAGAAAAACGTACCATCCCCCCCCCCAGTTCTTTATTGGGATGAAATCAAATAAAAAGCCTGTAACGCAGTAAATTCATAAAATACAATGAGAAAACAAAGTTTATTAGAACTCTGCTATTCACTAGTGGAATATAGGTTTAATTTCCAAGCATAAATAAAATGTAACTGTGCATAAATATTATTTAAACTATTGTGATTTAGTTGAAAATTGTGAAGTTATAGAATTAGACGCAACAGTGTAGATGCTAATGTAATAATTAAAATCATTTAAACTGATAATTCAATGAACAAGAAGTGCATTCTGAAGTAAGGATACATAATATGAAGGAATAAAACTAATGTCTTTCAGTCATATCTTAATCCAATGAAAATGGACTATCTATAAAACTGATGTCATCTCATTGTTTCTGAAGTCTAACAATGATTTTGTTAACCTCCTTTATATAAACTCATTGGTTTACTATCAACAGTGTAGCTGTTTCACCTTTTGATAAATATTTAATCGGAATTGAAGGGTTGGCTTCATTAGCTTGGTGTCATGATCACATTATACAACTGTATGTCATTTATTGGATAGCAAATGAATTCACTAATGTAGTAATTTTCACTGGTACTTAGGCTACAGTAATAAAATTCTGATCCAAAACAGTAAGTTCAGCTAATAGGTCATGGATTCAACTACAAGTTACTATTCAAAATATTATGATAATAGGGAAGACTTCACGAAATTACGATTTTAAATTCCTTGTTGTTTATATTTGATACGATTCGCTTATAATTTGTCAAGACAATAATTTCCTATTATTCAAATTCAAGTAGATTAAGGCCTGTTACAGTAAGAAATACACAAAATAGTTATCAACAAATAATAATTGACAAACGTACCTTGTTCCATAAACAAGTCTCTATAATCAACTGGGAAATCTTTATTGGCAATAATTTGAGCTTCAAATGCAACATTAGTACATAATTGTTGTAAATATCTATCAGTATTCATTCCCGAATGGTTTAATTGTAGAAGATAATTCATTGTTCTACGGCAATTACTCTACAATTAAAGAAAATTGAGTAGAAAAGAGAACATTTTAGTTGGTAATTTGAAGGAAGATTTCTACATTCGAATATCTGTTATTATTTAGTAGTACTAAAGAAAGAACTAAGGAATGTCTTCAGACAAATTAGACAAATTGATAGTGTTTTGCATTATTACTTATTTACATATTCTGTCATAATTATTGTTAGAAAGTATTATATACTTTTTGTATTTATTAACACCTTTATATAAATAAATGAAGGTACTTGTCTTTAATCAGTTAACGATAAAAATAATTTAACATACCAATATACAGTAAGATAAAAGTAGTTTGCATCTATAAAGACTAGTTCAAGTGGACATTCGTAACTGTGCGTATATGAGTAAAGGTACATATTAAAGTGGATAAATCAACAAACATGAAAATTAATAGTGGCGACTCGCACAAGAGTAGGAAATAGTTGATGGATTGAATGATTTATGAAAATTAATTTTACTAATATATTAACTGAGTAAATGTAAAGGAAATATGATGGTTAACGATCATATAATCAGAAGACGCAAATTAATTGATGACAATAAGATTTAGTGGCCTTTCTCTTTTCCGTTACCCAACAGAACACCATGTTAATACTTGTCTCGTGATGCAGTCTGATGGTTTGTGTAATGTATGTCCTATCCATTTCCAACATCTTTTCCTAATTTCCTCTTCGGCTGGAAGTTGGTTTGCCATCTCCCATAGTAAGCTGTTGCTGATAGTTTCCGGCCAACGGACATTTAGTATCTTGCGCAGACAGTTGTTTATAAATACTTGTACCCTTCCAATGAGGTTTTCATTAATTCTCCAAGTTTCAGCTCCATACAGCAGAACTGTCCTGACGTTCGAATTGAAGAGTCTGACTTTGAGGTTAGTTGATATTTGTTCTGAGTCCCATATGTTTTTCAACTGTAAGAATGCTGCCCTGGAATTGCCAATCCTTGACATTACATCTGCATCGGACCCTTCTTGTCCATCGACGATGCTCCCCAGATATGTGAAAGTATTCACTTCTTCCAGAGTTTCTCCATCAAGTTGAATTGGGTTGGTGCCCCTGTGATGTATTTGAGAATTTTGGTCTTTCCCTTATGTATTTTCAGGCCTACTGATGCTGAAGTTGCTGCTACACTGGTTGTCTTTGCTTGCATTTGTTGGTGTGTATGTGCTAAAAGAGCTAGATCATCCGCAAAGTCCAAATCATCGAGTTGCATACTACTTGTCCATTGAATTCCGTGCATCCCCTCAGATGTGGTCTTCATGATCCAGTCAACCACTAGGAGGAAGAGAAGAGGCCAGAGTAGGCATTCTTGTCTGACTCCGGTCCTCACTGGGAATGCATTCGTCTGTTGTCCTCCATGCACAATTTTGGACTGTTTTTCGTCATAAGAGTTCCGGATGATGTTGACGAGTTTCTCTGATACGCCGTAGTGTCGAAGACGTTTCCACAGTGTTCTCCTATCTACACTATCAAACGCCTTCTCATAATCAATGAAGTTGATGTACAGTGGCGAGTTCCATTCAATTGATTGTTCACCGATAATCCGTAGTTTTGCGATTTGGTCCGTGCACGACCGATCCTTACGAAAACCAGCTTGTTGATCTCGAAGTTGGGCCTCCACTGAATCTTTCATTCTGTTCAACAATACTCTGTTGAAGACTTTCCCTGGTATCGACAGTAGCGTGATCTCTCTGTAGTTGTCACATTTGCTCAAATCTCCTTTCTTTGGTATCATGATAAGATGTCCTTTTTTCTAGTCTGCCTGCACTTGTTCTTCCTCCCAGATCTTTTTGAATAAAGGGTGGAGTATCCTTGCTGTTAGGTCGATATCTGACTTGAGTACTTCAGCTGGTATATTGTCCGGTCCTGCTGCTTTCCCACTTTTGATTTGTCTGATGGCCATCTTGATTTCTCCCATCGTTGGTGGAGTGACATCTATCGGGAGATCTATTGGTGCTGCTTCGATGTTCAGTGGGTGGGTTCAGTGGAGCTGGCCTATTTACGAGTCCTTCAAAGTGCTCTACCCACCTATTCTTTTGTTCTTCAATCTCAGTGAGTGTCTTGTCTTCTTTGTTCTTGACCGGTCGCTCTGGTTTACCATGTTTATTTGCCAGTTTCTTCGTTGTGTCGTATAGCTGTTTCATATTACCTTCTCTTGCAGCTTTCTCCGCTGTCGTTGCAAGGCCTTCGATGTATTTCTGTTTGTCAGCTCTAATGCTTTTCTATACTTGCTTATTTGCTTCTGAGTATTCAGCTTGAGCCTTGATTTTTTCTGCTCTTGTTCGGCTGTTGTTGATTTCTTTCTTCTTGTTCCTCCTTTGTTGAATTATGCTCAATGTCTCAGTGGAGATCCATTCCTTATAATGGTGCTTCTTGCGGCCCAGAACCTTCTGACACGTTGACTTTAGTGCTTCTTTGATTTCTTTCCAGTTATCCTCTATAGTGGTTTCTTCTTCTTTCGGCAGATCTTGTAAGGCTTGGAACCTGTTGTTGAGAGATATTTTGAATTCGTTGAGTTTGTTAGTGTCTCGGAGAAGGCCTATATTGAACCGTTCTACTGCTGCCACTCCAGTTGTCCACTGCTTCTTTAGCTTCAGTTTTATTTTAGAAACCACCAGGTGGTGGTCTGAAGCTATGTCAGCTCCTCTCCTGGTTCTTACATCTTCCATTGATCTTCTAAATTATTTATTGATACATATATGATCGATTTGATTCTCAGTAGTATGATCTGGTGAGACCTGAAGAATTTCGGCTTTCATCATGAGGCGTCATAAACAATCCTTCCACTCTCAGGGCAGAGTTTAAATGGTTTAGCTTGTTTAATCTGGTTAGCGTTTTTTTAGCAAGCTTGGGTTTTACGGAATGGGGATGCTAGCCCCATGCCCAACCCTCCTCCTTTACCCGGGCTTGGGACCGGCAGTAACCCTAGGAGAGCTACATGTTGAGTTGTCGAGAATTGGAAGCAGATATTAAAATGATGAACAGCAACTGGAATCAGCTGGAAAGGATTGCTCAGGACAGAGTTCATTGGAGAATCCTGGTGAGTAGCCTATGCTCCTCAGTGAGGAGTAACGCGCCTAAGTATGTAAGTAAGTCAAACTTATTTCACTCTTTCAAAAAACCAACATTTTATAGTTTGTTTTTCTCTTCAGGGCAAAATCTACAAATTAAACATCATCAAATGATCATATTGCCTTGACCAAAATATACTTAAAATGTATATAATTTTTCTCAATACAACATTAATCTTGACACTGGTATACGTAACCATATGCACAAATTTATTCGTACCTGTATTCCTATCATAAGATAAAATACTTGATGTGTTAGAGTATATTCTGTCTCACTATGATCAGAAGCTGATTCCCAGCATTGGTTTGATATTTGACAGAAACCATCTCTAAAGTAGTGAAAGAAAATAGTAAAACGTAAATCTACTTTAATCTATATGACTAATAACATAATGAATTAAACATAGGGACCATTATTCTTACAGATGTTGTTACCTATGATTTGTTGAAAGCGGTACTTAAGATGTAGTTGGTGCTTTGAACTCATTTTAAGAGACGGATAAAAATATTTGCGAATAAAGTACATGGATCAACTAATTAAGGAATTGAGTAGCAGTTAAGCATGGATAAGTAAAAGATGTGAATTCATATATCATTGGTGCGAATCTGCTAGTTATTATCAGAGTTACTGAAAAGTACTTCGTCCATGCTACAGTATTTATTACTGTGTGAATAAAAAGATCCTATATTGAGCGATTCAAGAATAGTAACTAACCTTTGGAAGTGACTTTTAGAAGACTATTTTATTTATTTTGAGTACATGTAAAATGATTATTTTGTTCCGACTATTGTCGTGTTTCCCTTATTTTAACCTCCAGCTAGACACATGAACTGTTGACACATCATTTTCCATTCAACAGTAGTATCTTATTAACAACATGCCTATTTCCTTAGTTCTTAATGATTGTTATCCTTTTCTGTGTAAATGTTATTCTTCTTATTGGTCCACAATGTAGTCAGATTTTTGTTCAGGTAAACGTATAACTTATATATAATTTAGCCCGTTGATTGCCGGCTAACTTGTGTTTTACTATCCGACTTGGGGACTAATAATCACAGGGCAGACATGAAGGTACACAACATCGTCCTAGGTGTCATGATTTCCCATTGCTGGTTGAGATCAAGGTTTCCGTTTCCGTATACAGTGATAGGCCATAGTTCACAGCATAGATATCAATGAAAAGAAGTGTATATTAAAATGTTTGTACTTCATTAGGTCTTCACTGTAATGTGACTGAAAATGAAACGTTAGGCTCGCTACTTTATCTAATACTAAAACACTCCAGTAAATTTGAAATAAATAAAGATCTTCTGTCTGAATGATACGGTTAGTTTAACTAGACGTAGAGTCAAGTTTGAAAAGCTTAGGTTGTGTTTTCAAGACAGTCTAACTTCAGAAACATGTAAAGCAAGTTACTTTATCCTTTTCTCGATTCCTAAATATACCACTGAATAATTTCAATAAATAGTTTTATATTGTTTTCAATGTTTTATATTGTAATGATAGTTGCTGGGCACATTATGACTATCATACAAATAAAAAATCTTGTCTGCTATCTAGATATACTCTAACTTAACGACTGAATTCGATTATATATAGATATCTTCGGAATTACTTGTTTTAGATGCGAATTACCTAATTCTTTATGAAGTTTATTAGTTATTTGTAATTCAAATGAGATAGCTACATTTTGTGGATCAGTATTTTAATTGATTGAGTATGTCATAGATTGATGCTGACAGGGAGTAATGAACAGGTATTTTATTCTAATGTGGAACTCATCAGGATTGCGCACGACGAATTCCGCACCAGGGACTTCAGTTGATGGCGAGCGCCTAATCATCTGCATCACTGGGTCGGCATCCAATGGTAAAATCCCCACTTCCATCAATTCGTCATATATAGCGCAAAGACTATCTATTGTCATTGTTGATAACTGTCTCACTTTCTACAAGTGTGAACTCCACCAGTCACGACTTCTCACTAAATCTTCAAGAATATCCTGAAGTTAGTTACTAGTGAGCTAGTTATTATAATTCAATTGGTATTTTAATTGATTGATCGATTATTTATAATTCCCAAGTGAGACATTGAAAACAAATTCCATTACAAGCATCTCTTATTAATAAATTCTCTATGTGCATTTATTATTTCACCTACTCTTGTACAGTAGGGTACACAGACCGTAGCAAAGTTTACTTTCAACATAAATACGTGAATGTAATAGAGCTTAGTTCTACAAAGGCAAAAGTGTGACAGTTGAAGGTATTATCCTTTAATATGCATAACGATTTTAGGACTTTTTTATAGAATCTGTCCTACTCTACCGAGAATTTTTGTATACAGTTCCTTAAATAGTAGATTTGGCTATTTATAAAAAAGTAACTGGAACTTTGTGTACATAAGAGACATGTCTTGTCTCTGTTCTCCTATGACTAGGGACTCTTTTCATTGCTGTCGCTATTATTCATTTCATTACCTTAAAATTTCATTTAAAATAATTATTCTGTCCTTAAACCTAAATTATTTCCCATAGCCCCTCCTCACTTGGATTTTCCTCAATAATATTTCATTTAGACTTTCTGATATCTTTAATTAGTTTTCAAGACATTAATAACATCTCCATTATCTTAACCCATATATACCTTAAACCGGTGCTCGTTGGTTAGTTATATCCCCCATTCTTATTCAAGTATTTTCATTAATTATTTGATACAACCTTATAGTGCAGTATCATCTTGGAGATTATATAACTGAGTTTGTTTATTTACGTCTATTATAGATGTTCCGTTTTACACTATCATATTTATTCATTGTCCATTTGCCCTTCATAAAATGTTTTATTTTAAAATATTTCATGTTTACATTGGATTGTACGGTTTGAAAATGAACTCATTGAAATACTATTTTATTGCTAAAATGTATGTTTTCAAGTCTATAATTGAAAGAATTAACTTCTCAGAGTGTTTTTCATAATCATGATGAGCTGTTCCGCCTCTACTGTTATCAACTGATGTCGTGTTTGCCGTCTCCTTGACGGTGCTTTACTTCTGCCACTTAACTTAAACCTTAGCTAGAACACGTAAATATAGACATAAACTGAAATATTCGATTGAGACGTCTCTTACAAAGTTTCTATTCATTTGTAATTTCAACTACTTGCGTATAGTACTAATTAATTAAACAGACACCCCATGTTGTTTGCATAATTCTAAATATTACAGTAATACATAAGTATGTATTGTTCAAGTTAGGACATCTGCATTATATTTAATCGTTGCATAAAGTTTCCCAACTAAGCTAATATTACGTGGTTCTACTCATCACTTTACTGATATTGTGATATGACGTAAATGAACGTAAAAGAAATGGAAATTTTAATTTTGACTACTTAAATGAAGAAAATAAAAAGGAATGATTACTGGATTATACATAATAGATACGGACACCTTGTTTTCTAATGTTAGCTAAACCCGTAGCAACTGTAGTAAATCAGTGCCGTATTTGTTCACAATGTAATACTTGAGGCGACTAACAGTATGTTGTAATTCATAGCTTTAAACATTAGAATTAATGTAAATCAGTATCCAGTATGACGAATTCACTTTCAAACAACCATACATAGTCAACATCATCGAAGAAATAATTCTAATAATATCACTACGGTTTGGAGTATTTACAAAGATTACAATGTTGAAACTCACTTTGTTTTGTGCAGAAACTCTCTGAGACAATTATCACAATCATACTCAGTCCAAGAATCTATTTTGTTGACAATCTCATACTTCAAAGAATAATTTAATAATGCAATCGGATAGAAATTATTCCATAGTTGTGGTTTCAACAGAAATCCTACACCTACAAAAAGGAGGAAACGCTTAGGAAAGATTTTCAGGAAGCTTTATTTAAACAGATCTAGTGCAACTACTTGCATTAACTGCATACAGCCTGGGAAGATTTTAAAATTTATATTTGAAGCATGCTTATTGTTATGACGTGAAGAAAGAAAGGAAGGAGGATTTGGGTTGGTTGTAGCGAGCGCCAACGAAGTGTGTGTGCCTAGCCTGATAATGCACAACTGACCTAGGCCCCCTCACCCCCAGGCTGACAATAGAAGAACCAGAATTGGTAAATGGAAAACGGACAGGACCGAGATTGAGATCGTATTATATTTTAATCATGCCTTTATATATACATAAAACCAGACCACACGGTAAACCAATTACAAATCAAACATTGGTACAGAACAAGGGAAACAGTGGCAGTGAATGGGTACAACTTGTACACAATTAAGTAAACGTAGTTCGTAGTAATAAACAATATACAAAGAATAAATAAACTAAATGAGAGAACCGGGCAATGAGAACGTAACAGTGATAGAAACAAAATGATTACATTACTCATGAATAAAATAATGAGGATAATCCCCCCAAAATACAGTTTTGAAAGTTCTCTACTTTTCTTTAATATCTCGGCGTAACGCTTATAGGTAAAATGTTGGTCGAAACTTCGAATACATATATATGGTAGGCATTCAAGTATAATTGAATTGTTGAATAGAATGTTGGAAATGTGTGAGATGTAAAAAAGGTACTAGAACCTGTATGCAGAATAAAATTCAGACTGTTTGTGAAAAACAAAAACAAAACAGTTGACAGTACTTCAAGATCATATGAATCAACGTCAGTCATTGAAATTAAGATTACATGATGACATACTCAAATAGAATAGACTTTAAAAGTATTAATAATGATGTGACGAACTAAATCTGAGTTGGAGGAGGAAGATAATGATATGAATTGAATTTTGAAAACTGTATTAACAATGCCGTAATAAAGTGCTAAGTTATCAAAATATTAAAAAAGTAATAATGATTCCCTCTGGATATGTAAGTTGAGTTACAAGTATTTGATCGAGATAGGTTTAGAAAAATTTTAGGCTTGAAATTTCTGTCTCGTAAACACTTTAAAGGATTCCAATTGTCCTGTTTTGACGATATGTTCAACGATTGCGCTATCAAGTACTTTCATCTCCTCCACCTATTCTTAGATTTTAAGGACGCATTCATAAAATCTCCGGCAAGCTCTTCTTTCCGTTATGTCAATAGAACCGATCTTACTGACATGCGTAAATTTATACAAAAAGTTAGCTGTAACTCAAATATCGATTGATTGTTGATTGCCTTAAGAAACATGTTATTTTATACAGTGTAACTAATTTTCCTGCAGAATATGTTCTCATTAATGTTGTGTTGTTGTTTTATGATTACTACTGTAGCTTCATCCTATTTAACGTCAGGTCGAATGAAAAAGTGAGTTTATTAGGACTGTGACTTAGTTAGATTTTCCAGTTCTCTTTTTACTGTTTTCAGCTTTGTACTTCGTTAGATGCAGTTTTAACCTAGATAAGCTATGAACAAACATTTCAAGGTCTTCAAGGAGACCTTCATCAAATTCTTACGAAATTGACAGTATAGTCTCTAGACAAAGTAGATGTAGTATCGTAAGGACACTGTGTTGTCAACTATGATACATGTGACTTTAGATTTGCCATTTATTAATAGTACTAAATAAACATTGAAATTTCAGTAACTACAGTCTCAATAAATCTAGTACTAACAAGTTTAATTGTGAAATACATATGTTCAGTCTGTCGATAAATTGTGATGATGGTTCGTTTCTGTTTGTTCAAATAATTACCTGAAATAGTGATTACATAATACCAGATGATAAAATCATTTGTCCTATTTAATTTTATTAATTAATATATAAATATGTACTACTGACTACACCCTTCATTAGGTAATTTAAAGTAAAATTCTTTACTGAAATATTTAATGCAACTAATAAAGTTAAACTAGGAAAAAATAATAATGGTAATCTTCTGGCCGATTTGTCATGGACTAAAATTGATCAATCTCTGTTGCCATAAGTGCGTTCTGAAAGGATTGCCTTGATATAACGATAGTTAACAAGTATTGTTTGAGTTGGATTGTAGCTGATAAGCGGAATCCATGACGCGCGCTTCATCCTATCTGGGACTCGACAACTAGATGTGCCTGCATCTCGGTGTTGGTGATCACACCAGGACTATAACTCACAAGTGCGACTGCCTAGACTTAGTAGCCTAATGGTGAAAACGGTGGCGTTTGGAACGAAACGAACTGAGTTCGAGTCCCCGTGTAAACATCAATGGTAGGATGCAAGTGCATTCAACTGACGAGTCCTAAATAGGACGAAACTCACATTCTTGATTCCGCTTACCAGCTACAATCCAGTTCAAATAATGCTAAGGAAAAACAATGTTGTAAAATTGGGAAAATTAAATTTTATGATCGACATAATTAATTTTTAATTTTTTAACTACATTGCAAACAACTTCATTTAACGAAATGACATTCAACTCTAGTGTTACTAAGCAAATTATGTAACAGTCGTAAATTTGTAATAAATTTAATCTGTTATATAAAATCTTTAACGTGAAAACGTTTCACAAAGTTAAATTATTATCAGAGAACGATATAATCAAAAATAAAATTACCACTGTTATATCATTGTTTCATAGTAATACAGCCATTTACAGATTAGTAGTATTTTATATACTAGGTAATGGGCATCACATTGAAAAGACGAAATGAGATGGATGATACATACACTAATACTTACTTATAGTGCTTACATACTTACAGAGTACAGTACACAGGACAGTATTTAATTAGTTTAACAAATATACTTTTAAAGTATGAACATAATTTTCCTTGGAACTGTTTACACTTATATGGACAATGTGTATGGTAAAAAAGAGAATAAATCAAGATATTAATGTTTGTCCACATCGATAACTTTACTTTGCATCATTTGATGTAAAATCCATTAGTTTGTTGAAATTATAAAAACCTCAGTAACAAAAATAGCAATATAAAAGAATAGATGTGATAACTGAATATGCGGATCCTGAAAGATATCCATCCCCATTAAAGCTGTGTTTTTGAGGTTCAAATGAAAATGAGAATACTAAACATTAAGTATTGGTTACACCTTTATTTAATATGTTGCATCAGCAGTACTGTCTATAGACTACATGAATCCATGTGTTTAGGAATAACTCAAGTAAACTTAAAAATAAGTGTCTTGTTTTATTGCTAATCGAGTTTCAACTTAGAATGTTCTAATGGTGACCCGTTTATTTATGCTAGGAAGAACGAACACTAGCTATTTTTCAAGTAAATCTGATTGCTTTATCTTTACTATTTACTAATTTCGGAACTAACGATAACCGGTTCATATTTTATGCACTGACCTTCCTGTATCATATTGGATTTTTGGCTGTTACATCGTCATTATTCCAAATTAGGAACAAAATGGAGTCGAATATTCTGAGTACCATATTCCTGTCTTTTTAATTTTGTTTTCAGAAGGGTAGTTCTGTTGACGTGTTATTAGGTCACAGGTCATAGGTGTTTAGTCTATTGGTGTAGATCAGTTCGCATGTTAGACAATTTGAGGTGAACAATTTTTTTATAAGGACGTAAACGATGGACCTATTATTTTAACGGATTTTGTTTTGTTGTCGAGGGGTTTCTATGATATTTTGTTATAATGGAAAGTTATTTAATATGAAAATTATGAATGCACTAAGTAAATAACTACTTCTAGTCAACGAGTTGGTAAGTACTATTTATCATAACTTGTTCTACAAAATAAATTTCAGATTATAATAATGATTCACTAAATGATATGTAGATGACATCCGGATTGTAATAGTTTCTATTTTCTAGTTTTGGCTTTGTTAAACTGTTTAAAAAATAAACTTTCTGAACGCGAACGTGATTTGTTTTTAATCCAGTAATAATCGATTATCATTCTTCTGAAATACATATATCTTCTGTTTGTACTCATTACAGAGTGATCTCTGTTCGGATATTACTAGAAGCAAGAAAGTCCTTATATGCGACTACTCCAGTAATCAAAACCACCACGTCTAAGTAATTCGGCAAGTATTTAAGCATTTGATATGTGGGTTGTCATCCATTGGTTTATAATCCTAACAGATAAAAGATCAACACAAAACCCACGTCAATGAATCAAGTGAGGGTATTTAACAAAAAATATATTTACGACTAAGCGTTAGGCGTGGCACCAGACAGTCATAAATTTGACCACTTGGTGTTATCATGGGTAAGCACTTCTGACAAGCCTAATATCAACACAAAACAGCTGTCTAATTCTTCCTAGTTTTCAATATTACGCAATTGAACTCAACCTCTGACAAATACACACTACAAATCACCAACCTAGCTGTATGTTTAAAAGTCTGTGGTTTGTCATATAAAGTTAAAATTAGTTTCTTGTTTGGAGACTTCCGTGTTAAATTAACAGTTGATGACAATGTATAAACATTTATAATCACCCAAAGAATCAAATCAATCGTATTTGTTGAGCAGTTTACATCCTGACGATTAGTATCCTAAGAAAATAGTTCTAATGTTGAAAATGACATCACATAGAAACTTAGAAAATATCTCATCTATTGATTCTAAAGTTTGGAATAGATTGTTGAATATAAATCATATCCTTCAAAAGTGAATAATACCTTATAGCTAGGTTAGGAGAAGAGAAGGAACGTCTGTTACAGATGTGGAATTGTGCTTTTACGTTGCCTTTTTATCCGATCCAGTAGGCTGACAGATAATCCAAGCACTGTCTACTTAGCTGCTTGATGATCTGACTGAACGATCAACAACCAGATAAATCAGATACAACACGTTTACTGCTATACCAACACTGTTACAAACAGTCCTGAATGTGAAAATATGAGTCACAATAATGTGTACACTCAAACGTGATAGTCAGTTGTCTACCATTGATCACACTAAACTGACCATGATGTTTCAATTTCATGTGAACTGTATATCATCGTTGAAATAGTCAGTGCTATCATTCACTTTATACATAATTAGTATCGTTGTATAATAACATCGTCTAAGCATTAAAACTCTCGTTAATGTATGATAGAAAACTGAATATAATTTAACATAATCTCAACAGAGCACAATTCTGTTGATAAGAACTGATGAATGTTTAACATTTAATTGAATACTTCACTATTTCAAGAGATAAAACACATAGGGGAATATAATAATTATCTGTTTCATAGACTTCCGGATGCTTAATTTAAGGCTTTATTTTTTTTTATAAACTAATCTATTTATTCATACTAAAGATAGAAGTCTAGATATATTGGAGTAAATGTTGACTACAACTAGTAGGTTTATGATTCATAGGAATAACTCACTATTTTATTACTTCACCTAAAACGTCTTTATACTGTTGTTTAATAAAACAAAATTCTAAACTAGGAATAACATGAAATCAACAATTCAATATAATGAGTATTAGTAGGGAATATACAAATAAAAGCTCTAGTGTATCTATGGCTTGTTTCATTGATATCAGTTAGACTTAGGTAGAGTTATTACTGTTTTTCATCAGAGATAAAATAAAGTTGATGAATAAATGAGTATGTTCGATGTAGAAATTATAAATTTTCAATGATCACCTACAATAAATACAAAATCTTAAATACATGGTTTATCACTTATATTTTCAAAACAATCCACTGATTGTATAATAACGACTTATTTATTTATTTATTTAAATTAACGCACTCAGTTAATGAATCATCATAATTGTGTATGGGTTGTGATGCTACCGGGAAGCGCAGTTTCAATATAGTGACTTTCTTCAGAGGAGGCCTTTTGAAACTCTCTATGGCATTAAAAGGTTATCATAATATGAAGTTTCATGGACTATGATGAACAAAATAAATTTACAAACCATCTGTATCATCAATATAGGAGAGCCGTTTGAAATCGTGGTTTTCCAACTCCTTAGATGGTCGCCACATATCCACCAACCTGGTGTAACCTCCAGAGGTATGCTTCCGTTCTTCCTTCGAGAAGGTAGTGAGTCGAACTTCCCTGATGTAATTTATAATTTTATGAGTACTATATAAGAGCATTTTGATGAAGAACAAGAACCATCCACATTCCCAACAGCAGCAGAATATTCTGAAGACATATTAATGTCTGAATAAACAAATCAATAATATGACGAACAAACAATCCAAAGCAACCATTTCCACTTAGTTGTTGAATGAATTTTTATTAGTCTTATTTCAGACTAGTGATTAAAATATTTGAGCTATTTAAGGCTGTCTAAAAAAATAGTGTCATCAGAAACAAGTACTAGTTGTGAGATAGAATAATACAAAATAATAATGAGTGTCAAGTTTTTAGCTCAACTGTTATCTGGAATGACAAGAGTAGACCTGGGAAAAGGACTTAAAAGTGTGCAATCCATCGTTGTAAGGTACTTGACTGGTTGTTTATTCATCATTTAAAGTATTTTTAATCGAAAAGTGCCGAGTTCGTTCAGGAAAATAAATATTCAATGTGGAAACTATGCTAAGTAACTTTAAAGGAATTATTATTTAAATTAAATGGGGTCACTTAAATGAGAATTTGAATCTGACCGTTGCTCAGTGCAGATCAAACTCTCTTAATCGAGTTACAATGTAACCGCTAAATTTATGTGACACGATAGAGAATACACTGTTTCGGTGATTATAGATTTGTTAGAGGTAGTCGATAGAGTATCCCAACCTCTAAATTTATAAGCTCAACGTTTAGCTAAGCTGTAGTTTGTTGCTTAAATATTACATTTAAATCCTAGTTATTAAAGTAATACGACGATAGTCTCCCTTAATGTCAGGATGAATTATATCTTGGTGATCAATTTGTTATGTACAACGAGCTTGTTCCAACCAATACTATGACTAAAGACAAATACGGCTAATGATTCTGTACATAGAAGCCTGCTACGATGCTACTAGTACTAAGCTGGAATGAGAAAACACAAAACCGACGTACTAGTCAGCTAAATTATTTTTATATTTCGTGGTATGGTTTGTATTCATACAATACCTGACCATGTAACAGACTTATCAGATTGACATTATCAACACAAAGCAACCTCAATAAGTACAGAAAATGGGGTAATAAACACACAAATAATGAGATAAGAGAAGTTCGTAGGTCAAATAAGAGGTTCGTACAAGGAAAATATGAAAATTATAAAAGCAAAATATTCATTATATAATCAGTTAAGATGTTCAAAATAATCTTCAGGAAAACAGTTCCTACATTTAGTCAATCTTTTTTACTCACTTAATCCATCAGAAAAAAGCACATTTACTGGAGACTGACTATTAAATGCATCTATTCAAATCTCTGAATATATTTACAGTGGTTCATAATCGATGTAAATCATGGTTAGTGTAATATATGCTTCAACAGTTCATTTGTACTAAGTGAGTGTCGTGAGGATTGTTGGAGAATTTGAATTGGGTTTCTTAAAAAGACTTAGATTAGATAACAGTTGAAAACCACAAGGCAGTGGACAATCATTTTGTTCTCGCATGGGACTTCTTAACAGTGCGAATCCCAAACTCACTAAAGAATTGAGCCTAGAACTAGAGGTGGGGGGGGCTTAAACGTCTGATCACTAACTCACCATTCAAGGGTCAGTGTTTCCAACTTGAGGGATTTTACCTTCATAAATCGGTGGGTAGCTGATTTATCCTCGATATATGTAAGCCTCACTAGTCACGTGCTCCAGCCATACAACAATGTAGCTGCCTCATGTTTTCAGACGAAAGTCTAACTAGTGAGCTACTGAGCTGACAGTCATTCTGTTGCTGACATTTCAAACGTAACCAGTGGAGTTCTACAATGTGTAGTACGAGGTAGTGTTCCACGAATAGCTTTGAGTGAGGTTATGTAAGTGTATTATGAAATAACTGAAGCTAGTAATAAGTACGATTAGATGTTGGCTACCACAATGGTTAATTCGTAAGACGTTTGCCACATAACTGGATACAAATAAACTCTAAAAACATCTAAAAATGTTATTATTTGGCCAGTCTCGAATGATAGCATCATCACTTCTGTTTTAAAAGACTGAATAATAAGAAAATATTAGATTTTAATATATGTCATAAACTAGTACAATTATTTCTGTATCACTTTCACAGGAATTTAACTTAGAATGACATTCTTATTCATCTAGTGCTTTCTACTTACTAGTCAAAGACTCAGTAAGTGTCTAACTGCATATAAGTCTTAGCAGCTTGCATATTTCTGTGTTTGCCAAATTTCGTAAATGTATAAAAAATATCCTCATTATTATTATTATCTGTTAGGTTACAAATGTCAATTATGCCATTTCTGTTCTATTTGTTATTAGCTATTCAGATAGTCAAAATAGGCAGTATTCCCCGATGTAGAAGAATATTCGAGAAGCTTGTCAAATAATCAAGTTCATGTGTGTTACGAAAAGCATTAACATTATCAATTAATGTTTGGGCATTACGAATTAAACTCAACATTTGTCAAACATGTATATCTGAATAACCACTTGCCTCAAAATCGTAAGTTATATCCCGAAAAAAATAGAAGTTTTTACCAAATAGCATTTGTTCATCATTTAAAATCATAAGAAGAACTGATTTATACGACAGTTGTTACATGTTATTACAGATTGAAAAGTTAGATTTGTGCCAATATTTAGTCAAGAGATTTTTGTAAATAAACTAAATCTGGTTTTTGTTATACGATCATATTAATTATTGAGCTACCAACAACTAGAATATTATATGAACAGTTGTTTATTCCTTGTATGGTATTTTACGCAGTGAGTACTGTCAGTTGGAATCCTGGTTGTTTCATTTTCCAAACTCAATAATTTCGTAACATTATTATCTGTCTTTATTGTTGATTGTAATACAGCCTTGCCTAAGGATAGATTGTAATTCAAACAAAAGTTGATTGATACGTTTAATGAACATTGTACTATAAGTTAAATGATACAGCCTAGACAGTTGAGTACTTTTTCTCTTACAGTTGTTAGGTAAACTCTTAATTTTCAAAAATAAAATAGACATTTAACCTGTCGTTATTGAGCATATATTAAAAACAGTTTCCGTAGTTAGATAATAATTTATTCGTTTCATAGAAAAAAAAACCACTTCTACAGGATGATGAGATGCTATAATCAAGTGAAATTAATTTGAAAGGCTAGAACTACGCATACATTATTTTGATTCACTGCATTTTAGGCAAAGGAAATTTTTTAACAGACTTTAAACATTTCTTGTAGTTTATATCTTCCTGTTGTTTGTGTTTAGAACTGAAACTGATTAGTCTTTGTTAACATTTGAACATATCGTGTATAGATATAGTATTATATCCTAAGCATAAACAAAGTTGGATTTTATCTGGCAATTGGAGTTGAATGTATCGATTTCAAGAGGAGGCTTGAACATCAACACTGATGTGCAGCTACAAGTTCACGATACTACACGTTTTGATACTCACTTTCTAACAATGAACCAACTTTAATTAAGCTTATACTACAGACAAAGTTATTACATAACACACATTTTAAATGTACTTTATTACAAAGTACTCATGATATCATTTTGGGGAACGTCGCAAGAAGGTGGAAACAGTAGATTACGAGGTGAATGAAAGCAAAGTTTTATCACAATACGTGGAAGAAATGAAAACAATCAAGGAGAGTAAGCCTGCAACTAAATTGGACCTAGAAACGCAAAGTTGTGTTGGTCAAGCAGTCTTCCTCGCAATACTACCATAAATAGAGAACTTCTATTGAGTTGTTTTACCGATTCAATTGCAGTTCAAGAGTCATCAGTATCCGTGACTTATTTACAAATATAAAAAGTCGTTTTTGTCTATCATTATTCTTTACAACTTATTGGTATACTGTAAGACATAGTTATCAATCATACCCTTGTTGTACCAATAAAGAGATCAAAGAAAGAAACAAGCAATTTCAGTTCGGGGAAAATGACTATCAAGCTTATTGATGATCATATCAGTCTCAGATTATTTTTCTTTTGTTGTTATAAGAAATTATTGACATGAATATTAAATGGAGTGTATTTTTTTCAAGGAAGCAAAAAAATCATCATATCAAGTGACAAGTTGAAATTTGACAGTATAATTGAAAATTTGAAATATAATGTTACAATTGGCTTCTATCAACATAATCTGTAATGTGATGAGGAATGAACTAACCCGATTATAAAGCATTGTCTGCTGTATAGTAAATGACCTATGAAATTTGAATCTAATAGTCAGTTACATATCAAAATTAATTTTATTCACATTTACTTCATGTTAAATACGTTGTGAACATGTAAGTTATTTTATTATGCGAAATTACTTATACATGTTCAACTACTTAATATTAGATTCGATAACTATTCGTAACAGCTTTTTACTATTCTACATTATAAGAGGGGGATGGTCACAAGCTTTTATTATTAGGAAGTCAAAGCCAAAATAACGTTTGCACTCATCAAGGACGACGAATATGCATTATGTTAAATTAAGATTACCCAAATCATACATGCTTTAGAGAATCGCTTTACAATAAGGTATGACACTACTCATTTTTATATTTTAATGGCTTGTAACATCTTTAATTTGGTTAAATGATAAAGAATTTATATTACCATTAGATAAATGACTCAGTCATGACTAAGGTATTCAAAAAAATAATTGTTTAGTTAATTGGGTTCATCACCGATTGACTTTGGCAGGGTACCTGTTGGGTTTCTGCTAACGAACGTATAACCAGCAACACAGCAACCTGGAAGCTAAGCTATTTGCAGCGCCCCAGCCCAGCTAACTAGAGAGAGAAGTCCAAAGGTCAGCAAGAAAACGTTTAATTCCACAGGCAGCCGGCAACGAACGAACATTCACACATCTCATGCGTATATATACAAAAAAAGAGAGCGTCCTTGAAATGTTACAAATAGCGTACTAAAATAAACAACGAACCAATAAGATTTAGCGTCTCACTAAGTGGGTAACACGAACTGAAGGTGAAAAGGGGAATTTCTGGCGCGAAAATAAGAAATTTAAATTTACACAAATAAATCACAAAAATAACAGGTTACTAAGAGAATTCTGGGGATCTAACATCCCCAACACCTCCCCCGTTTTAATAGCGAACGTTCTTGGGGTTCACTTGCAATTTGACTGTTGGTCGCCGCTGTCTGAGTGACCGTCTTCTGACACCTATGTTGATTGGCTCTTGGTCCGCTTCATCTACTTGAGATGGGGGTAGATTGAAAGTATCCAGAAGGACTTCCAGCGGGAGATTTTGATTTGAACTGGGTCGATCTGCAGTTATTCGAACGCGCAGCTGATTCCAGTGTCTAGTCCATCTCTCCCCCTTCACCTCTACTTCGTACATAACATGACCCCGTCTTTCTACCACACGGGCCTCCGTCCAGGGTCTGTGGTTGGGTCTATAATCACGAGCGTACACCGGACACCCAACCTCATACATCGGCAACTTCTTGGTCTCTGTGCATGCGGTCCTGCTTGGTAGCATCAGATTGTGGACTGTCTTAAGTTTCCTACCCATAAGGGCTTCCGCTGGAGACTTCTTCTCTGGCAATGCATCATTTGGAGTCGTTCGATAGACGAATAAGAAGTTTTGTAATGCTTCGATGGGCGTCTCCTCCCCTTTCGACTTAATTAGCGCCCTCTTGAAGGTATCCACGAATCTCTCCGCCTGGCCATTGGACTGCGGGTGATAAGGTGGTGAACGGTAGTGTGTGATGGCCAGCCGTCGGCAGAAATCCTGAAACTGGGTTGAAGTAAACTGGGACCCGTTGTCTGAAACGATCACATCTGGCAGGCCGTTTCTGGAGAAAATCTCAATGAGGATCTGTAGCGTCTTCGTAACAGTCGGTGGCACTACGGGGAAAATCTCCGGCCATTTTGAGAAAGCATCCACCGCGACCAAGTAGGTAACTCCGTTGACTGGGCCGGCAAAGTCGATATGTATTCGTGACCACGGGTACTCAGGCTGTGGCCAGGCTAATGGTGGTGCTCTAGAGTTGAACTTTGCTGCCTGCTGACATTGTGTGCACCTGCCCACCAAGTCAACAATGTGTTGGTCCATCAGCGGCCAGTATGCAAAACTGCGGGCTATGGACTTCATTCGTCTTGTTCCAGGGTGACCAGTATGAAACTGTTTTAGGACTCTCGATCGTAGGGACTTTGGCACAACTACCCTTTCTCCAAACATTAGACAATCATCCACGATGCATAATGAATCTCGCCGGTGGTAAAGCTGCTTCATATCACCCTCGAAACCGATGTGCGGCCACCCTTTCATGACATATTTCATAGCTTTTCTGATCAGTGCATCGTTCTTGGAGGCCATTTGAATGTCTGACACCGATACTGGCAACGCACGGACTGCGTTCGTCAAGTAGGATGCTGCGTAGTCTTCTTTGGATAGTGAGGCAATGACTGTGTCGTCTTCCACAATAGAGTTCTCGCTGATTAGTCGAGACAAGGCGTCTGCTTGACCGAAATTCTGAGTGCGCCTGTGCTGAATATCAAAATCATAGCCCAACAAGATTAGGGCCCAGCGTTGCAGACGATTTGCTGAATGAAGTGGGATACCGGACTTCGGACCGAAAATTGTGAGCAGAGGCTTGTGATCCGTCAGCAGTGTAAATCGCCGTCCATACAAAAATTTGTGGAAACGCCTTACAGCAAAAACGAGGGCGAGCGCTTCCTTTTCTATCTGACTATATTTCCTTTCCGCTTGAGTTAGTGCACGGGCAGCATGCATTATTGCTTTTTCCCCTCCATTAGGAAATACGTGGGATATAACTGCGCCTATCCCGTGACTTGAAGCGTCGGCCGCTACGATGATTGGTAATTTTGGATCGTAGTGCGTCAGCAGCATGTTAGAGCTCAGTACAGACTTCAGGTTATGAAAGGCTAAATCGCATTCCTTGGTCCAAATCCAAGGTGTGTTCTTCCCAAGCAGATGGTTTAGTGGGTGACGTATCTGATGTAATGATGGAACAAAAACTGAGTAGTAATTGATCATTCCAAGGAAGGATCTGAGTGAAGGGACATCTGTAGGTGCTGGCATTTGTTGAATAGTACGAATGTTTTCTGGGTCTGGTCGGCGTCCTCTTTCATCAAAAATGAATCCTAAGTATTTTACTGACCTCAGGAAAAATTGACACTTTTCACGGCGGAGCCTGAACCCATTCTCACAGATGCGTTGTAGCACTGTTATCGTACGCTCATGAAGCTCTTCTGGCGAAGTAGCGACAATCAAGATATCATCGAGATAAGCAGCAACCCCCGAGATGCCAGCTAAAATAGTATCCATTAGTTGCTGAAAGATGGAGGGCGCTGTCTTGACGCCAAATGGCAAACGGTTGTATTGAAACATCCCACGATGAGTATTAATTGTCAGTAGCTCTCTGCACTCGTCCGCCACTTCCACTTGTAGATAAGCATCGGCAAGGTCTAACTTTGCGAAAAATTTTCCGCCGTTTAGCATAGTAAATAAGTCTGCAGGAACTGGTAGTGGATAATGATGTTGTTCAAGGGCTGCGTTAAGGCCTGTGGAAAAATCTGCGCATATGCGTATTGTGCCGTTCGCCTTCTTGATAACCACAATCGGTGCCGCCCAGGCAGAGTAGGAAACAGGCGTGATAACCCCTTGCTGCTGTAGGCGATTGAGCTCTTCATCGACTTTGGGTAATGCTGCATACGGCACTGGTCGCTTAGGACGAAAAACAGGTTTAGCCCCTTGCTGTAGTCGTAGAGTAGCTTTCATTGTAGAGCAGCAACCCAGACCAGGTTGAAAGATAGATGGAAACTCTGCCAATATCTTCGACGTGTAGTTCTCTGGCTCTAGGGTTTGATGTACCAGTTGGCATACAGTGCTTAATGGAACGTCGGCTAAGCGCAGTTGGTCAAACCAATCTAATCCCAGCAAATTTAAATCAGTTGTCGTAACATAACATACCCCAGTGAACGTTATATCCTGAAAGGATATAACACACTTCAACTGTCCCAACATGCGCAAATAATTACCACATGCTGTACGCGCCCTCTGTGTAGTTGGCTCCATGCATGGCCTGCCCATTCTAATCCAAGATTTATGGGATATAATCGTAATATCTGAAGCAGTGTCTACTTGCAATCTAAACATATACCCATTAATATTTAGAGTAATAAATTTCCTCTTACCTGGGGTAGAGCTATGACACGATGCAAGCAAACTCAGTGAATTTTTGCTAGGTCGTGAAGCAGGCTTCTTAACGTTTTTGTACCGATGTGAAGGCTGCTGCAGCTTCTGGCGTTTGCAATACCCATCCTTATGACCGATGGAGTTACAGGTTCTGCAACGATGGAGCTTGTACGGGCAGAATCTAACAAAATGCCATGCTCCACAATGCCAGCATGGCGTTGGGGGCTTCGTTTTCGATGACAGAGCTAAGTTAGAATGTGATGAGCTGGATGCAACAACTGAAGGCGTGCTATTATTAGAAGACTGACGTACCGTGTGGACTTCAGAGTTGTATTTACCACCAGACTGGACCATAGAAGTATCACGCTGGATGTTGATCAAACGTTGATATTCATTAGCGATGTCAGACAGCGTTAATTTAGGATCTTGATCAAGTCGACATAGCAGCCGTGTTCTAATATCGCTAAACTTCTGCGATTGTAGACTGCAAATAAGAATAAGGGCTTTGAACTGATCTTCTGTAAGAGATTTAAGACGAAAACGTTCACATTCGCGATTTACGATGCCAACGTGAGTAAGGAAGTCACTATCTTCGTTCATAATTAACTTGAGGCATCGGTAACGAGTATTGAATAGGGAGGAATTGTCTCCAAACTGCTGACTCAGTGACTGGACAGTTTCAGCAAACGAGCGGTCACGTGGGTTCTGCGGTAGGATCAAATTGCAGTATTTGTCTAACTCACTTGGACCCAACTTGCGAAGTAGCAGCCGGACTTTCCAAGCATCATCTTGCGTTGCAAAATCAAATTTAAACAGATCTTCATAGCGCCGAAACCACATATCAAAAGTAATGTTTGAATCAGGATCATAGTGAAACTCAGCAATGCTGCTTGCAACGCCATCGACTGAAGGTGCAGTGGTAGTGGATGTGCTAGGTGAGGAAGTAGATGAAATTTTCGCGTCCGCAAGCATTTGAATCAGCTTTAGCTGCTGCTCCCATAATAAGTCTATTTTTGATGAATCCATTTTAACACCAGCCCCGTCGCCACTTGTTGGGTTTCTGCTAACGAACGTATAACCAGCAACACAGCAACCTGGAAGCTAAGCTATTTGCAGCGCCCCAGCCCAGCTAACTAGAGAGAGAAGTCCAAAGGTCAGCAAGAAAACGTTTAATTCCACAGGCAGCCGGCAACGAACGAACATTCACACATCTCATGCGTATATATACAAAAAAGAGAGCGTCCTTGAAATGTTACAAATAGCGTACTAAAATAAACAACGAACCAATAAGATTTAGCGTCTCACTAAGTGGGTAACACGAACTGAAGGTGAAAAGGGGAATTTCTGGCGCGAAAATAAGAAATTTAAATTTACACAAATAAATCACAAAAATAACAGGTTACTAAGAGAATTCTGGGGATCTAACATCCCCAACAGTACCATTGGAAACTATGGAACACTGGTTAGCTGTTTCGTACTCTTCATTAATGCGCACCCTCGATTTTTCCATGGGAATAGAACACATGGCCTTCAGGTTGGCGAACGCCTATCCTAATGCACCACTAGGGTGGCGTCCAGTTCGCACTTCCATCAATGTATGAGATAGTGTGACGAATGCAATCAACTAAACTTGATATCAATTTCCAAAAAATCACTTTGATTCAAATGATTCAGTGTATAGAGAATAACGTTATTTTAACGGGAGCAAAAACGCGGTTGTTGAAGATAGCTACTGTTACAATCTTTCATCACTTGGACAACAATAACAAACCAAGTGACTGTTATTATTTTACTGATCAAATGGATAATAACAAAATTTATAAGGATATCTTAATATACAAACATTTACATGAAGATAGTGTCATTTACGTATTAGCTGTCTGCAGTAATGTTATAGTATATATCAATTCATACTTATAAACCATCAAACAATGCATTTAAACCAAATGAAAATTTAAAATTCAGTCACCACTTTAGGTGGATTTCCCTATCAAATTAACAATAAATCACCATGAAAATTAATTTAACTGGATTATATTAATCAAATTATAGGAGAGTTCAATAGATGGCAAAAATTGATAGATGCACTAATTAATAAAACCAGAGTTTAATATACAGAAGTAACACATTCAACATACAACTTTACATTTATTAATTTGAAAGTAGTAATAATAACAAGAATCCAGTTTATTTTATTCGTTGGCACTAATTGAATACAACCTGGAATTTTATTTTAATTTAATATTTTAAGCAAAATTTAACATATACAGGTAAACTTGGTTAAAATTTAGAATACCTCTACATGATATAAATGTCTAAAGATAATTAAGATGTTGCATAAAATGTTGCATATATATACATATATATAGATGAATAGGTAGATATTATACAATACGATAAGGTATTTAAGAATATGCGAGAGTAACAGTCTAAACAGTAGCAGGATTTTAAACGACTGCGTTTTACGAAAAACAGTAAACGACAATTAAGGTTGATGCAAATTAAGCTCAATAACTTGAATTTAAAAAAAACTTGAAAGTGTGACACAATGACATAGTCGAGTGAGATGGATTTGAAAAATAATACTGATGTACTGAAAAAAATGAAGATTGAATTAGAAATATAATGGCATAAATGTAGATATTACAGTTGTCAATACTCACCTTAATAATAAGGAAACTTAATTTTACTGATGCACACTTTAAATAATGTTATTGTTGATCTTCAGTTGATTGAACTCGCCACAAATGGATGTTGGTAGAGTACTACTGGAAATGAAACTCTTTAGAAGTGCGTACTATCAATTCCATCAGAGAAATCTACATATTTCACATTATTGTTATAAACTGATGAAGAAATTGTTTACCATCTACTCTATTTTATCATTTTTGTCAATTTTATGTATTATGTAATCCATCATCAATCATTTGATCTAATTGTAGTTTTGCTTAACTTATTGTAATGTAAACTCAACTACATTCACTTTACATACTATTCACTTAACCCTTTGAACCACTGGGTCATTCCCCATCCAATGATAGACTTTCCACTTTCAATAGTGTGCGATATATAGTGAGAGGATCATCTAGATTGTGGACTGCTGAGGAGTTCAACACTAGAACGAAACAGTTATCAAATGCTCCCTAGTTTCCAGTGGCACCTAGCTAAAATCCATGTTTAACCTATACAATCAATTAAGAATCAGATATTAAAAAAAAACATACTAAAGTTTACGAAGACATTAATTGCTGTTTAGTGATAGATCGGGTCGTCACATTATTGGATGTGAGAAGCCAAACAGAATGTTGTCCAACCACAACAATACTCAATATTATGACAGAATTATTTATTACTATTGTTTACTTTAATGCTAACTAAAGAGAGCTTATCAGTTGTTTAAACTCCTTTATTGGGACAAACATTTATGTATCATTTACGTGTTCCGTTCAGATAAATCAGAGTATTTTAATTAAAAGATATATATATATATACGTAGTATTGCATGATCAAAGTTTATCCAAATAACTTTCATTAAACAAATAGATAATGCTCAGTGATGATATATGCAAAGTGGCTTTTAAGGAAAAAATAATCAAACAAATTCATGATTAATAGGTAAATCGGTAAAAAGCACTTCACCATCTGTTGATCATTACAATGAATCTCACTTCTAATCAAGTCATTTAACTGCTAATACCTAAATGTGGTTGATGATTATCAATGTATTCAATTGATTTCATTTATTGATCTTGGAATCTTGTACTAAATACAACATCGTAAAACAATGGTACAGTTCATGTTTAGGCATTTCTATGTATTTTATGCATTACGTATTTTACTGAAACAAAGCACATGTAATCGAAGAATATACATTTCGATAAATTTTTCATCACCTTCTATACTCATTAATCCAGTTTAATTAGTTGAATCAAAGTAAACAATGAAGTGTACAACAGAAATTTCTTTTAAAGTATATTACAGAATATGAGTCTGACATTATTAGCAGAGTATAGCTGTTAATGAGTTGATGTAATTTTATAGTGATAGGTATTACGTTTAGTTGTTTATATTCATCACAGACTGTTATTTACCAACCTAAACGCTATGGGTTAGATTCCCTTACGGAATCAATGGCGTACATGTCAGAGGAGTCCTATGCTAGGATGAGACAGCTGTTCAGTGCTACATGGTTACTTTTGGGACTCACCCCACATCAAACTATGACGAATACAAGTAGCAAAAATTGTTACTACTGAGACGATTAGTTTATTGTGTTTATTTCATTAAGTTTATGCTTTCACTGAGGTTGTCAAGGTGATAACCATCTTTGAAATGAATATCAACTAAGGTGAAATAAGTAATCAATGTGAATATAACAAATGTTTGATCAAAAAACTATGGTGAAATGTAAAATAATAAGAGATAGTAAAATCAGGAGTGAGTGTTCATTTGATTGCAAAATGAATACTACTAATAATAATGGTGTTAATAATAGTACTTTATAAATCCCCATGGAGTAATTAGAAGTTAGAAATACTCAGGCAAATAATTGTTTTCAATGAATTTGTTATCAGGATATAACAGTAATAAACCCACGAAGACCGTATTACAATAACAAAAGTAAGGCATATATAAATAAGCCAAATGATTCGCTTAGTTTCACTATGATTCACGTTACATTGGTGAACTTTTACATTCATTACTGAGTACTTGATTATACTGTAAATATATCAGTTGTGGAATTTGAATGTGATTGTAAAGGAGGGACAACGAAAGGAATTACTCATTACATGGTATTCAGTTACACCTATCAAATTATCTGTTGTTAAAATGATGTAATAAGCTAAATGGTGTGTTTAGTTGGTGGTAATGATAAGAATAATAAAATAATGAAGCTTTTATATGAGAATAATACAATGATTCGAGTAGTGATGACTTTTATTATCTGAAAATAAAACTAGTTTTGAGTTATGAATATGGAACGAGAAAAATCGATATGCGCATTGTATCATCTTACTGCCATAGTGGTTAATAAGTTACTTGATGATTACAACTACCATAGTGGATAAAGTGATTGTACATTTTTCTTTCATACTAAGAGCTCGGACGTTTTAGTCCACAAAAACATTGCATCGGTATGTGTTTAAAGAGGTTTAGACTGGTCTATGCCGGCAGACAGTTACAAACTCAGTAATCTACTAATAAAGGACTGTTCTATAATGGTAGTTTGATGAGTCTTAACTTAATGAGCGAGTACTGTACTGTTAAATGTTTTTTTCAAGACTCCACAAAATCACCCAGGAAGATGATTACAAGAAAATGTAAAACCTCAGAACATTGGCCTATATAAGTCGCTGCACGAAAACAACTTATCTGATAAAAATTTGAATAACAGATGGCTATCATAGATGATTCAGTTTTTAGTTGCGATGTCACCATCCAACGAATGAAACCGTAGATATTAGCTATCTTATATTAAAATATTCTCAGAAGTTTTCTGAGTGGCTTCCGGATTAATATTTTACCAAGTGAATTGTTAGTGAATTATAGGTGTATTAACAACAATATACTGCAAACGGTTTGGACAATTTTAGTCTAACTTTCGTAGTAATATATTTGTTTATAAACTTTCAGTCATAAGCATTTTCATTACAAGTTTTACTGAAAATCATCCAATTTTTCTTTGGCAACATCAATAGGATATATGGTCGTTATTCTGCAGTTAAGTGTGTTTATTAGGTTTCACTTGTATTTCGATGTGAAACACCAAGGAAATTTGTCTATCACCAGATTCATGCGCTTTTATTGTTTAAGTTCTTTTTTTGATCCATCAGCTCTGAGTTAGTAAAACATTTACAACGGCTATCCTACCCACACATTACTCATCACTTGTAATATTGTTACTTTGGTGTATTTCGTCAGATCACTTAAGGATTCATTGTGCTACATTATTTTTACAAGGTATGAATATGATATTTGGTATATTGACAATAAAATGTAAACATTTTGAATAAACCGTCTAAGTGCACTGTTGTTTAGTTTCTCTAGAAAAATTAACTAAAATGGGATCTTGTGGTGAACAGTTCTCTACTCCATTTATTTTCATGTGTATATTCAACAGCGTTTCTTAATAAGATGATTGTGAATAGTTACATCTCATCTAAAGGCAACATTGTTCTTTCTTTATTAGTTTATATTTTTTATCTCATCGAATAACTGAAATGCATCATAACACAGGATTTCATAACATACTTATGGAGTAGTTTCCAAATAGTCACTAGGCATTTTGATGGTATATAATAAGAGGAATTATGAATGCCTAGAATTGGTCATCACGGAACATCGGTTTGATAATTCCTATATCTACGACAAATAACCCGTCATTAGTGTAATCATTTAGCATATGTTGGAGGTGTCATTTCGACATTAACAATTTTACGGACAATTCCAAATTCATAGACTGTAATTTTAGAATTCCTATTTATTTAAACTGTTGGCTGCATTAAGTCCATAGTGTTATTATATATGCAATCATTAAGACAAAAAAAAGAACAATGTCAAGTTTACATTTAAGTGCCTATCTCATATTATGAATTCTGTTGTCAATAATAAGCATCTTAAATTGTAGAAGAAGAACACATTTAATCAACTAATGCATCTTTCAGGATATTCAAAATTCAATTAATCATTATTTCCAATGAAATAAATTGATTGTACTATTGAATTCAATATTATTCTTGAAATCTATGAAAAAGTATTTGAAGTAATGTATACAATAATAATAGGCTAGACTTACGTGAAAAATAATATGGTGTTTGTTTTTCAATATTTTTCACACCGAAATCATTTAATATAGTCAATTTACCATAAAGTAATTGCATTCGTTCTATGATCTCCTGAGGCATATTATATTGATACAATTTTAATAATATTTGAATAATGCCTATTGAATGATAATGTGAATAAAAGATAAGCATTAAGTTAATAATGAATACTTCATATTATAAATTCATGTGTATAGAACTTCAATGACTGATATCAGTTTAAGCATTGTATTAAACTTATTTATTTTTGGATATAACTATTAAGTCTTATCTAGCTAGTTGTTTAAGTTATGCGTTGATATGAGCTGTTTATAAATGAAAATAAAAATGACTCGTCTGCATTATTTCATAATCAAAAAAAAAAGTACATTTTTAAATTGTTCTTCGTTACAGATTAATTCCGGAAAGAAACGATTAGAATGCAGAGAACATTGAATAGTTATCTCGTTCTAGTTTAGGGATTTTTTTGACAATACAGTCTTTTGATTTTGTCAGAAGATTAAATTTAAAACTTTAAAATGATTTAGTTCAGTTCTGATTGCTTATCAAATATCTTCAATAATTGATGCATTTGTGAAACTTTACCAGTTGTCATATATTGCATACGTAAATAAACGATATTTGAATAGGATCTATAAATGTATATTTATAAAATTATACGATTTTCAGCTACTTGTAACTTTGTACGCATGAATTTACTGTAAAACTTAATACTTCAAACTGATCAGTTTGTCATATATCTTGTGAACATTGCTGTTATTTACACAGTTTATCATCTAAATAACAATAAGCTAAATTTTTTATGATATATGAATTTTGAGAATATGTTAAAGACTATGTGAATGTTCAACAAAACCTTTAAATTATCAGTCATCAACAACACCGAATTTAGCACATGTATGCATAAGTCCAAGCTACCATATCATATTATCACGACGAGGTCACATTTACAAGATTAACACTGTAGCATAATTTAACAAGAAGGAATAAACTAAATGTATGTACTGATTCTGAGCCATATCACCAATTAACTTCGACCACCCATCGCGATTATTACAGAGATCTCAAACAGTTGGTTAGGACCTACCATAGTGGCTAGGATCAGCTTCGTAGATTGATGCTATGTTTAGGCTTGTCCACTCCTACCTACTATCTCAGCCAACATCGAGCGATGACGCAGTCTATGGCCGAGAATACACAATGAATGCCCTGACCATTTCAGCTGATGAGGGTTTCTGCTCTCTTCGACTGATTTACCATATTTTTTAATAGTACTCTTTGTTTGACATCAATACTAAGAAATCGATGGTTTCAAGATATTTAGGCGACATCTTGAAAATTCCTGTGACTAAAGACCTAGAGCCTAAGCTTATCCTATATTTTCATGACCTATGTTTCGCATCCATAGGTTGAGGCACAGTGGACTGCTGCGCGACACATTCAGCATCCCGTTAATAAATGGATATCTCGCCAACCCAACAAGAGAAGAAAGTTGAAAAGCCTACCAATAAATTATATATATTTACAGTATTTATTTAAAGTTAAATTAAGTTGTACTTTAGATATTTAAGACTGAAACTAAAGTAAAGTAAACGAGAAAACGAATCCTCAGAGTCACTATAAAATAATAATTAAGATCATATGGACCGGTTGGGAGCTTCGATTATCTTACATATTGTCAATTAATTTGTATTTCATAAGAATTCCTTTAAAATTTGAATCTAAACACTCTTGACTCATTACATGACTATTAACCAAGGTCTGAGTTGACACTTACAAATAGACAAATTAACAATCCTCATTGAGGGTATACATGAACAGATGTGAGCATTACATGTTTATACTGAAACACTAGCTATCATGGTGTGGATATAATTAACATTGTTCATTATTTAGACTAAGATAATAAACTTTTCCCAGTGTCTCATTTACCAAATTATAAACTTAGCTATCTTCAGAGATCAAATTGTAGTCGATTGTCAGATGAATTTAAGCAGAATGACAATTATACAATGAAGTTAATAATAATTATGCTTTGTCATTAACATACCGGTGTAAATTCAAAGCTGGTAATATTATGCATAAGAAATTTGAAACTCCATGTTGTGTGTTGATTGACAGTTGACAGATTATATATTATCTACGAAAAGTCTCTGCAAAATAAACCAATTTAGTAGTAAGAATGACCAAGAAACTAAACTCAACTTAGTGATGTTCACACTAACAATGAAGAACTACCCTAAGAACATTGTTAGAAAGAATTTTAAAGAAAAGAGTAATGAGAAAGATAAACCAACTGAAAGAGTGAATTGACACTGTGGTTGTGCCTTGTCGAAGAGCTTAGAAGAATTTTAAATAAACATGGTATACAGTATTCTGGCCAACGAACAATACACTGGGCTATGCATTTGTAAATATCAGGGATACAGCATCTAAAAAAGATAACTATTTCTACGAGATCAAATGTAACTGCTCAGAAATGCCTACCCCACATTTCGTCCCAGGGGTTTCAGGTTGACGACGATCACTTTACTCTCTGAACCACTGGACCTTCCCTCATTCAATGATACAATTTCCACTTCCATCAATGCGTGATATATAGTGCGATAATCATCTAGGTTGTGGACTGCCGACGAGTCCAACACTAGAACGAAACAGCTGTCAAATGCTCCCTAGTTTTCAATGGTACCTAGCTAACACCAATGTTGACTTATTCAATCAATTAAAAACACCTATCATTACAAAAATAACCAACTCAATTCAACTTATTTAATAATTCTGTTTACAATTATTTAACCTAATCACATAGCCCAAAGTGTTGCCAGTTGTAAATAGGCATAGTTACTTTGACCGATAGATTTTATGACGTCGATTTACTTTTGCTCAAGTTTACACTATTTGACAAGCCAATCTTCAGATTGTCTATCGCTTTCCGTGAACATATATCTCCAGGCTATATATGCGCACAAATGGTTGCAGTATGTATGTACAGTCGAAATGCACACCTTCCTTCATCCACAACATTTCAACATTAGTTCACATAAAATGACTCATGTAAAATAGTTTCATACTCTGTATATGGTTAAATGACATTGAAAAATGTGATTTGACCTCTTATTTGTATTTATATTCGATAATTTTTGATCTTGATTATTTACTTGATGGAGGTTAGATCAACTTGCCTGAGCGAAACGTTGAAATTTCATTCGCTGAAATTATTTTGAAATATTAATAGAGTTGTCATGATGTCTTAGTTTTATATAGCTCATAGGCTTAGTAACTAATTTCACAGGATGGTCAATGACATTCAAAATAATTATCTATGAGAAAAAAGTACTTGTAAATAAATATTTCTGTGTTCTTTTCGTAGTTTACTAAGAAGTTAAGTATAATACCTATACACATTGCTTCATTTTGTCTACTGAAGTTGTTTACTACTATTCAGTGATTAAGTATTGTGACTAATGAAGGTTTACTACACTCGGTATCTTGTTCATTATAGAGTAAGAAAATCAGTCAAACAGCATACAAGTGTATAACAATAATTATAATAGAAATAGCTTTATTCAATAGTATGTTTAGTACAATATGAAACTTCAGTACACAGTGTCTCAGCATGTTACTCTTTTAACGTGTGCTCAACTGATAAAAATGATACATATACATATAATGTCAACAACAATAATACCAAAATAATCTCAGATTACGGTAACACAAGGAACAGGGGTCTTTGCATTTCATAATAATCTGTATTTTGATAGTACAGATTTCTAATTAGATTGGCTTTTATTAATTTTACATCACATAGAACATGTGCTAAATATGGAATAGTGGAGAATTTATACTTTTCCCTACGTGCTTGAATCCTAACGTAGCAGCGTCGCGTTCTGCCAGAAGATATACAAGGTGAAAATTGTGAATGAAGAGGGTGGTTTATATCAGATAGAACAGCATTAGATAGATGTCTGCAGGATTTTAAATGTCTGTCTACAATCGTGTTTATAATAACGTCGTAGTTCTCACTACTCACTTTACTAACAACTTACAGTACTCTCTGTAACACAACATAGTCTTATCTCAAAAGTCTGGGAAAAAATAATGGGTAACAATATAAAATAATCAGTAATATACATAAACTGACAAATTGTAGTAATAAGTGCTTAGTAATACCAAAACTACGTAATCGTTTCCTATACTATATTAAACGAAAAACCCTCTTTGATATAAGCAAAACATGCGAAGACCAAGATAGATCAAAAGTAAAGGTTACACCAAGGTAGTTAACATTTGACACAGTCTTAATTGTAGAGTCTTAAATTTTACAAACATCTTGTGAATTCACAGGAGCATATAGAACTTTTACATGTCTTAGACTAGAATCGACTGTTTGACATTTGGAGGGAATAGGCTGAAGATTATTCAAACTAGACCTTCGGTCAACATTCGCTATATAATAATTCATTTCACAACAATTTAAAGAAGAACCAGACATACTAATTGTAAAATGATCTGTGTACTTAACAAAGGTATTTTTCATAGAAGAGGGCAAGTCATACAAGAAAAATGAAAAAAAGAAAGGGGAAAAGAACATCACTTAGAGGCACACCAACTATTGTTAATAGATGAGTGGAGCACTTTCCTTTGTACATAGTATGTTGTTGTTTTTAGGAGAAATAGGAACACACCCAGTTGATTATTCAGCTTTATATGTTCATATTCTCAAGTTTATTTAGTAATATAGGTCTAAGAACGGAGTCAAAGGTGGAAGTTTAATCGAGAAACATACTTCGGACAAACTTTTCACCCTTTTCTAAGCTACACACTATATTATTATGCAAGACAACTGCCGCGTTCAGTGTACTTCTATTGCATCTATATGAAAACTGATATGGGTCGATACGCCCTTTCATTATTGGTTGTAGCTTAAGTAGGAGAAATGTTTCCATAATTTTGAGTATGGAAAAAGTTAAAGCTGTGGGTCTGAACTTAACATTACTACCAGAAGACGCTTTTTTCAGTAGAGATGTTATTTTTATTTTCCGTGCTTTTGGCATCACGTTATAGTAAGTCAATCATTGTGAAGTTATAAAGTATTTACTTATATTAACAGCAAATTACCCAGTTAATCTATTATTAGTAACTGTAGGTAGAAGTAAATTCAGTGATATAACATTGAGAAACCATGAACCAGAATTTCAATCATAAATACCATTTATAACCTATCAAATTTCATGAATGAGATAAAGGTGTTTTAAATGGAATATGTCCAGAAATTTCTTCACTGGTTAATTTTTATTTTCATTACCGAATGTATTGTAAAATATTAATAACAATAATATGTACTTACTTTCAACAATTCGTGTTCCAAGATAACCATCTAAATTCACTTTATATCTATGTTTCCATAAATAATCTGTTGCATTTTCAATTGAATTCAACACTAAATTAGTAATCATCTCCCATTCATAATCATCTAATAATGGTACATTGAATAAAAGATCATTCTGAAGCGGTTCCACATTATAATCACCTATTATAACATTCATTAAATAAACAATCAACACTCCTTTCAATACAAATAAGATATGAAGTGAAAACATACTAACATATAGTTAGTAATGAAAATATTTTCTTGATTACTGAATGACAAGGAATAAATTCAATAAATGTTAGGCTATTGAATGTATAATATTGTGCCCATTTTAAAGGCATATTAGTCTATATATATATATATATATATATATATATATATATATATATATATATATACATAGGATCACTGAGACAAACATGATTGGTTAGCTACTAACCAACTAAGTAACTAACTCTATTCACTCATTTCAATTTGTTTAAATGAAACTGAAAAAAAATTTCATGATGAAAAATTCAAAATCATGAAAATAAAATTATTTAAATAATCAAAGCAAATTAATAAAACTTAATAGAAAATAATTTATAATTAAGAATTATAGTTTTTTAATTAGCAGTCATTATGATACAACACAATAATGAAAATCTATTGATGAATGTGGAAGAATGAAGATTTCCGGACATGAAAAAACTAAAAATTCTTGATATGATATGACAAAAAACAATTTCTATTATTTGCAAGGATTCAATTCTCCTATTCCATGTTCATGAAAAAAATGGTTTTTATGAGAGAAAAACGCGAGAAAAACAAAGAAATGACGACACGAATAATAAACGAAAGTAACTGAAATAACCTCAAATTTCACAAAAATTAATACGTATGAACGGTGACATGAAATACTGTCCTACGTGTAGTAATTCAGTGTTTGTCATATTTCATTAGTGTCTTTTTGTATGTGAAAATAATAATGCATGAATGATGATTGTTCAATGGAGTGATAAAGTAGTATTGATGATCCGTATAGAAGATGAAAACAGGAGGTAATCAATTTCTTCATGTTAGATGTAATCCGAAGATGAACAAATTGAGTGATTATATAGAAATTCATTGACATAAAAGCAAATATTGTGCTGGTTTTTTTTTAAAAAAAATAATATAGTGAAATAGGATAAATAATTCATGCAATGTAAAATTGCATATATTTATCCGTATTATGTAATTTGCATGTAATTTTATTTTTTCATTGGTCTTATTATCAAGTGAAATTGGCTAGTCTCTTATGCTTTATGTGTATCGTCAGTGGATTGCCGTAATAGGGAATTGCTTTATAAGTACTATTAGGGTTGGTTTGTAGCTAACAAGTGAAGTCGAACGTTAATTATGTGTATGTGTTGTTTGTGCTTTTATCAGAGTGCTTCTTTGTAATCTACTTCAAAAAATATAAAAATATCTGCTAATAAATATGACACGAGAAGCCCATGATATCAATGGAGAAGAAATAAAAATAAAGAAAAGAACATTTTCATCACAAGGAAATGAATTACTAAAGATATACAATAGTGTTTATGGTGACGTTTTACGAAATAATTCTTTCATTTAAGAGGGTTTTGTAGAGGTTGGCACGTAATTTTACTATGTAATCTTTACTCGTAACAAATTGATGTCAGTTGGGAAACATAGAAAACCAGAAAGGACAGGTATTTCGTCATAGGATGGGATTTTTCCAGCAGAACACAGTTTTGATTACATTAGAGCATCGAGCTAAGTACTCTCTCTAGGTCTCATGGCGAACATTCAACTATTTGCACAAACAGGTCTCTGTCTAATAGTAGGAATTTAATTAATGTGAATTTGTGATACAGTGCCATGATCATCCATAGTTATTGCTAATAACCATATGATTTTTGACGAATTTGAAATCCTCCAGTCGCGATTTCTTATTGGAATTTCAGGAATTTCTTAAAGAATTTCAGTAGTTAGCTGATTACTATAGTTGATTTGATGTAGTTTTGTGGAGTCAAATATCGTGATGAGTAAAGCTTAGACTGTTGGCAGTAAAACAGTTATTATCATACACAATCTGGTGGTCGTCTTCCTATATCAAAAACCGATTACAACAAGAGCTCTAGAAGTGGATGCTGGCATTAATGATGAAGATAGTTAAGCACTTGCTGTGAGACCAGAACGTGTTGGTTTACATCTTCTAGTGGAATCGCGGGTGCACATTGAGTATGAGTTCAATAGTAGAACAAAATAACTGATCAGTCCTTCTTAGTCTTTGGTGGCACATAACCAACATCAATATCTGCGACGTATACCATCAACAAAATGAAATACTTATCTATTGAAAAGAGGAGTAGATTGCATTAGGAAAGCATTCAAAAGTGCATAATATCATAACAGTCACAGTAAAGTTACATAATGATGCAAATGATAGAGCTGGATTTTGAGTTGAAAAAAGCTTTACATTTCTGAAAAATAGATAAATGTCCACTTAAGAGGTATAAAAAAGAAGATGAAAACACAACATACATATTATTGGTAGTAGTAGTAGTAGTACATATAAAAGGCTGGAAGAGGTATATAATAATGAATTACTAGGTATGAGAAATGAAAATTCAGAAAAACCACTAATCAAACCGACGGTAATGTTTGAGATTGTACTGGTTTCTTTTACACACACACATCAGATATGTAATGCGATGTATTAATTTTTTACATTCTGTCGCATTTATAAATTTGTAAAAGAAAAAATTAAAAACAAAGTAGAACAAAACAAATTCGATTATTTGAATATTTCTCTACAGTTACTCTAAAACCCAAAAATAATTGGATTAATCATTAATAAAGGATAAGAGTATACATTTAGAATAATCGAAATGTTTTGAGTAGTTTAGTTGTCATTAACATAGAATAACGAAAGGTAATGGCTTTGAAGGTATCAGTGTCGTTCAAACAATTGTTTATTTAGAGAACGTTCATGAATACAAGATTGGGAAAACCATTTTTACAGAATCTGCAAAATGTGAACTAGGCGACTAGAGAACAGATGCGAAGACAAGATATATGAACTTATTAAGGTTATGGAAAGAAGAAAACAGTTACGTTATGTGATCTTGAATTAGGTTCGCTATAGTAGAGTATGATTGATAATTATGTTTAGTAGTCAACAGCAACTATTCCTACAAAACATAATACATTCGTTAACTTTTTGTTTATTACTTAACTTGAAAGACTGAGACGTCTATATAATGTCTACTACCAGGGAACCGCCAATAAATTGCCTTCATAGAAACTTAATTTACAGTGTTTTATCGCAATACATGTATTGAAAAAAAAAACAGAAATGAGCCTTACTGTCCTCATTTCTTTGCATATTTTACAAAATGTATTAATAGTACCTGTAAAACTTTATTTAAATTGTAAGGCAGATGAATAGAAACCACGAAATGCATCCATCAATCTTATTATTTATTCGTTGTTCGAATATTTTGTTTTAGTTAGAAAGAGAAGTATGGTTTAGTCAATTGTTTAAAACAAAAGTAAAAAAAACTAAATTTCATTAATTATTATCAAGTAAATAAAAAGTTTAAGATGAAAGTATATTTTTAGCTGTTAAGTCGCATCATAATGAACAATAGAATTACCAAGTTTGATGAAAATTACTACCCTAAATTATATCATCCTGCAAAACATATGCCAGGATCATAGATTATACTAAATCACAACATTTATATTTCTATAAATATTCATATTGCTGCAAAATATGACTGGAGAGTTCATATATATGGAGTATTAAGTGATACAGTCACTTTATGTAATGAGTGGCACCATTGTGGACCAAAGTAAATAGATAAGCTAAAGATGCTTCATTTTGAATAAATAAGTTTGGTTTTGTGGACTGAACCTAAGAAGTTTCAGCTATGTTAGGTAGCTGTATTGTTGCCCCGTTAGATAGATTACGGATTCTAAACATAACTGAAGCAATATGGATTAGCTTAAGTGGACTTAAACTCATGAATTAAAACGGGGATATATTCAACCTATGTCTACTATGGTATGAGACGGTGCCATTTTTTTTAAGCTGACTGTTGCAAAATATCACTCTACGAGCTTCTTTTCTGTTTATGTCTATCTTGTTCTACTGAGCATTCATCTTTCTGAATTCATACTAATCGCCTACCATTATTATCACCTTAACAGTCTTTCGCAGTCGACATGAATTTCTTATCTTTGATATCACAATTACCTTGGAAATAGTTCCCATGTTACATTAACATGTACTCATTATTTTATTATTCTTATCATCACCACTTGCCGAACACACCATCTTGCTTATTGTATTATTTTGGTCAAAAATGATTCAATTTTAGCATAACGGAATACCATGTTTTAAATGAATCTTATACCTATCCCTCCTTTGGTATCACATTTGAAATCTACAACCAACAAACTTTGGATGCATTTAAGTCAGTCAGTCACTAAGAGTTGAGGGTGGGACATGACCTCGAACAAGTTGATCTCATGTGCTGTTGGAGGTATGAGGGCGGATATCACTTCCTGGTTGCCGACACCATGGAAGGATATTACTTCTTGAGATACCTGTAAAGGAAACTGGATTAGTATTGGTCACAGTGACTCAGGAGCGCGATCTCAGAGCCCAAGCGACAACTAGTTGAGGCCGATCAAGCACGACCTTGTTATGGTAAGTTTTCGAAGTGTTAGCTCCGTTCTTCCGAAGGCCTTACTGCCGTAGACGGAAATCCTTGGAGTAAGGTGAAATGTGACATTTTTGGGGTAGACCCATTCTAACCCCTTCCTTCCATTAAGAAGGTAGCATCTCTGCAGATGCTGGCTATACGACGGAAACATCTTACTGCTGTCACGCCCCACTTCAGTCAGCAGTACGACTTTTCCCTCAGATCTTAGGTTCTCGCCTTTAGTCTTATCGCTCTCCAATAGACCTGCTTGGCGTGGAAGGACCTAGAGGAACATGTGTTCCAGACAATATAGCTCGGTTGAGTCATCACGATAGGCAAGCCCGACCACCACATCAGGGTAGCATCTACGGTCAATAATGAATGTAAAAGTTCACCAGTGTAACGTGAATCATAGTGAAACTTCGTAAATCATTCACCCTCTTCATATATGCTTTGTTTTTGTGATTGTAATACTGTTTTAGTTAGTTTATTACTGTTATAGCCTGATGACGAAGTTGTTGAAAACAACAAATTATTCCATAGGTCGTTTTGCATTTCTGTTTACTTCATATAAGGTAGGGTTTCGGGAAGTGGGGGAGAATGATAACCAATTCTAAAAAAATTTACATTATGAAACTCATTTGTTGGGTAAATGTTTTTATATCAATTTAGAGTGAAGAGTTTCACTCTTATCTTATACTTATTACCTCAGCTTATAAACTGTATAGGTTAATATGTCCTAATAAAACTATTATTTAAAGTCGTATACTCATAACATTTCCATTGAAATTTACCATAATTCGGTAAATATCAGAGTTATATTTATGATTCAATTAGCTGTTCAAATGTAGCCTAGCTAAATGCTGTATTGACGTATATTTAAGTACTTTCTCTGTTTATCTTTTACCTAGTTAATGTTTCGCAGGAAACTGTGTCATCGCCATGATACAATCTTAAAATTATAAAGATATAGAATTAAGTAATATATTAATAATTATTCTAAATAATATAAATGGAAATTTTCATTCATTGAAATACTACAAACTAACTCACCCAATACTCAATTTATTTGAAATTATCGAGTTTAACCTTGGTAATAATTCCTACAAACTGACTAAAGATATCACAACTTGAATGTATACAGTCTTTGAAATCAGTGTACCATTGAAGGTATATACTGCAGGTGCAACACTATTACATAATACATTTAAATTAATAGTTAATAATCTTGACTTATTAGTAATTTGTTATCATTAAAGTTCTCAAAAGTCATTGTAAAACATCTTATTAAGTTATTGTATTCAAAATAGGGATCGTTTAAAATTATCATCAACTTAGAATTAACCAATTCTTACAACAGTATAATATGAAATACAGAATTTATTGACGCTGAAAAGTCAACAACTTCATGAAGCTATACAGAAACAAAAGTGTTGAGTAACCATTGTTATTTTCAAAATAGATTTTAAGATGTAAATCATATGTAAATGTTATTATCGTTATTTGAATTTCATCGGTCATAAGGTCAAGAAAAACATTCATCATAGTGTCTATGAAATAAACACCACAGACAACTATAGGTCATATGTCATTATTAAGAAAAAAGTGTTTTGTGATTATCATTTTCTAAAGGGAGTTTTAATGTAAAGTGTTGTTTCTATCCATTCGCCTGGTTTAGATGTTATAGACTCCCATAACGACGAATCTTGTACTGTGGTGCTACTTTGGCAAACTTTATCATTCATGTTATTAACGTTAGCCATGCTTTGCAGTAGATTATCTTTTTCTGTTACCAAAAAAGCATAAAAAGAAATAGAATGTACCTTTTGTTACTTGTGAAAGTTAGATGAAAGTACTACTGAAAAGCAGAAAAGACTGAACAGATGACTACTCATAGTATTGGACTCCTCCAGTTGTGCATACTTTCGACTCCACTTGAACCATAAGGATTACTTATAGTACATCTCGATCCTATTCTTGAAAACTGATCTTGACACCAAATTCAATTTAGAAACATTTTAAAATAACTTAAATGCCAATTGCATTTCTATGCAGGTTCGAGAATGTGAATGATATAAAGCTGTCAAACATATTAACAGATATATCACATAATAAAACTTATAGGAAACTTTATTAACTTCTTTTAGCATGTAAATTATTTGTGCTATTTGTAATATTACCTTTATTCATCCATAAATTTTATGCATGTAACTATTTGGATGCTTTTCCCTGCTTTCCGCATTGGGCGAATATCATATATATCTAAATAAATTTTTGGTCACGTTGTTCTAAGGAGCATCGACCTTGTGGCTTCTTAAGTAACTCTGCTTTCACCACCAGGAGTCAGAACTATTCTAAACGAAAATCTTACAACTCCTAGGGCTGAGTTAAAATGGTTAAAATGCTTTTTTAAATAGCGTTTTCTAACAAGTTTGTTTTTTTACGAGATGGGGTTGCTAATCCTATGTCTATCCCTTCTCCTTTGTCCGAGCTTAGGACCGGCAGTAACGTAATGGTGACTCCAAGAGGATGTAATGCGCATTTACTACGACTAAGTTTTAATTAGTTTATAAAGTGAAATATGTAACATTGAGTTGTTAGTTGATTTATTTAGACCTCCCTGTTGGATTCTGTTTGGTTACGATGTTTATTCATCATTAAATCTTATCTGAAAATTGTAAATTTTTCAGAAATGATTTTAATTTTTACGTGTAAATATTGCAACTTGTTATTATTTCATAATTTCAACAGAAAGGTATTCAATGAACTTGATGGAAGTTTTTATTGTTGGTATTCCATTTTATTTCTGAAATCTATATGAACAAATATAAAGTTAAAGGAGCATCAGGTGTTGCTGGTAATTAATCCATCTTTACGTTATTTTTCATATCATTGGAACATATTTACAATTATTCCATATCGAATGTAGATGATCATAAGTTCCTTATAATGTAAAGGTTCATTCATGTACACAATAATTTTTTGAAGTGATTGGATCAGATCATTTATTTATTCACATAAACTCATACTGGATTATGTTCACTTGCGTCACAGAGTATTTTTTAAAGCGAATACATAGCAAAAAACTTTGATTAAATAAAGTTTTACATATGTATGGATATAAACAATTGTAACTACCTCTATTGGAAATCTCTACGTATCCCAATAGCTCTGGTTCATTTAAACTGCTTGAACGATTCCATATAAATATTTTCATAGTAGATTTAATCAGCTCACTTAGATATTTATTTGTAAAACTAACCAAACTATTCCAAATTGGTTGATCACTTCGTAGAATAAGATCTGAACTACGATATTCTGTTTGGCATTGAGCAACAGTTAATTCTCTATTTTCAAATAAAAACATTAAATAAACAATAGTTAACAGCAAAATGATAAAATATGCTTACATCATTTTATTTTACGCTAAACCATAATCATTATTAATTAATCTTGTGGGAATTTTCATAAGTTGAAAATCCCCACAATTATATCGAAGAGACCTGCTTTACCCTTGCATATGTTGAGGCCTACTACTGTAGGGATTGCTGATACAAGACGTAATGTATAGTATGGTAAAATGTAGAGTAACTTTGATAGAAACCTAACGCAATCTTGGAATTAGTATTTAGAGTTATGAGTTCATTATGAGGTTCAGGTTTTAAAGTCATAATTAAGGTTACAACCTGATCGAGATAGAAAACAGTGTTGGTGAATAATTATGTTGTTGTTTTGGAATATGTTTTTGTATCATTAATGAGTTGTGGTTCAGTATATTATACCGTCTCAATTGAAACCCTGAGTGAAACAAGAATTCTAGTGAGATCTATATATATCTGGTTTGTGTACTGTAATCTGTAGAACAATTTTTGTCTTTTAATTAAGAATTTTGTAGTGGTGGAATATGGTGGGGTTTGGGAGATTTAATTTTCTTTAGCACTTCAGATTGTTTAACAAATGAGCAAAGAGCCTTATAGTCACATAGATGAATGCATTACAGTTGTCTAACAGTACCAACTATAAAACTATGATTCGTTTACTTACCATGTAAAATATTTATATTTCCTGTTACATAATTGTTTATAACTATAAATACTGTCATCTCACTGCATTATGCGACTAATGAATAGAATTTATAAATGGCTCAATCGTAAACTGAGCACAGGCATTTCGAGTATAGCGTTCGCTCTACACATCATCTCTACACTGAAGTGACTACACGTTAAATTTTGTGAATTGTGGCAGCATGTATATTCAAAATCTCCTTCAAAAATCTTAATTCATGTTAAAAAACATGAAAGACACACAAACAACCTCCTAATAATTCAGCTGAATTTCAAAAATTGCATATAAAATCAACAATAGCAGTACATACTATTTATCATATCCATAAAGTTGACATCATCAATATACGCACTGCTGAAGAGTTCCACACTAGAACGTGACAGCTGTCCAGTGCTCCCTTGTTTTGAATGGTATCCTGCCAACATCAATCTGTGATATCTTCAATCAAAATAAATAACCAATCTCTACAAAAATAACCATCCGAATATCTAAATTGTTTACAAATGTTTTTCCATTTATAAGGAGAGGTGATATACCTGGATAGTTTCACATGTCGATAAACCCTACCGTGCCCAATAGAAAGGAATGCCATTCTATTCATACATCACCAATCAATCATCAAAACAAATTCAATGGATCAGATTACATGTATGTTTATATACAATCACAATTCACTTCACACACATTTCATTCTCACTCTTAATTCATGAATATAACTCACTTACTTTAGAACAGATGACGTAACTTCAACACGATTAGACTAGTAATTTGCGTATACTAAATGTTTCGATTGGTTCTTTATTATTTAGATTTGTAATAATTTAATTCCGTTGTTTATTTGAGTATTCTCTGAAGAAACGACATACGTCAAGTTGTGAAACGTCAGAAATTTCAGCTTCTACTTATTGGAATATTGCAAATGTATATCATTTGTTTCAATAAGTCTATCGGATATTTATTACGTCTCAGATCGTTGCAACTGGGTAGAACTAGTTTGTGATGGTATTCTGCATTTAATATAAGATTCTTAAGTTCTGTAGTGATCACAAAGTAATTGATCTAATTAAACTACCTGTAGTATAAAACATTTTCAAAGATATATGCCTATCAAATTTCGAAAGAATCATTTATTGTCAGAAGATGGCAAATGCTTTGTTACTGTTACAGCATAACACATCTAGTTAAATCTCTTTTGAAACTAATAACTTATAAGAAGATAATCATCAATGAAATGTAAGTCATACAATTTAAAAACAAATCATTTAAACAAAATTACTGCTTTATATCTAGAAAATCAAACCGGACAGTGTAAACTCACACAGTTACGTAGGAATTTATCTCTGTGCCAACTTTAGGTGAATGTAAATTCTTACCCTCCTTTATCCATACTTCTAGTGTACCATTTAACTCAATAGCTTCATCAGCAACATGCAACATTATTTTCTGATAATCAGATATTACAAAACGTATAGCAAGTTTGATTTCACCATAGTACGATAAATTTTTGCATTGATTTGTGGTGATATGATTCTATAGAACAAAAATAACTGACAAATTATGAAGCTCGTTATAAGCAATACAACTGTTTTAAGTGTTTATAAGTGTAGTAAATGATCAAGAACAACTTTATATTGGAACTTTCTTCTAAATGAATTGACTACTTATGAATACTACTGAATTACTTATTGATATTCCACCGTTCTACAACCTAGAAATCATAAATACAAATAATATTCAGCATTCAGCAGTAAGTAGCCTGCAGTCAATCTGATTGTTATGCACAAAGCAATCTGATCTATGTAAAAATCAAAGACCTATAGATACTCCTTTTATGTTACTGTCAACTATACCTATAAGTATACATGTTTCTTTCAAAGCAGTTACATTTGCAGAAATAAAAAACCAACATTCGAGTCCAATAACATTTCTGACTGGATGCTTTGAAAACACTCGGCAATGCTGTCTCAAGACATTTCATTGATACAGGTTACGCGACGAATAGTTTAAAATCTTCCAATATAATTAGTAGACAAACAAGTTCAATACTTGAAATTCGTCATAGCCATAGTCGTTGAGCCTCTAAAACTAGACCTCTGTATTCAAAAAAATCAGTGGTTAGTCTTACCCTCCCATGATGGTGTTATGATCATCTGATTACATTATTTGGTCTTTTCCTTGGAAACACTTCACTAATTCCCATTACAACATCTCTAAATTCATTCAACTTAATAATTTTTAATATTAAATTTTACTGATCTCAACTCATCATTCATTTGTATCCAGTTTACTGATATTTAGTCAGTTGAAATTTTTAATCCCATAATTTTTCGACGTTTTCTATCATTCTAGAATATTCTCTTACTACGTATATTTAATCGTAACAGTTCTTATTAAATTTCATAAACTTTATTTGCATCTTCTTTCTATTCTTAAAGATGATGTCATCCTTGTAGTTACTTCACTTCTTAAATTCTGTTCAATGTATATTTCGTAATTTTGATTTAGATATACTACAGATCATAAGTGGGAGCTAATGAGAACGGAATAAATGAAATGAGTTGTCAAGTTATTTTGCTCATACGCTTGTTCTATCACCTTTTAGGTTTCTTATTACCACTAAATGTATACATGGTAAATTGGGTCCACAAAAGGATTAGTGGAAATGAAATGTCATGTTATTCTACTTAACCGTTTACTCTTTCCCACTACAAATATTATTCAATTAGATATAAAATGGCATTACTGTTTACTATCAAAGTGACCATAGAAAATAACGAATCAACATTAAAAAGCTATTACATTATTTGAGTGGTGGTTTGAATGAAAGGCGTATTTGATATGCACAAAATATTATCACAATCTTATTTGTTCCTCTAAATCACTGAGTACAATATCTGGGAAAATAGAAGAACCATATAACTATTGTTTGTTGTTACGTATTTCATACTTGAAATTATCTGGTATGTGATAGTGAGTAAATGATCCAACTTAAACGTTTGCTTCCTCGACTTCCTGAAATAGCTAATAGTTAGTGGCTGGCAAATACTAAACGTTACAGCTTTTTCCAATTCAAAATCAAGTTCATACGATAGACTTAAACTTGTAAAACATAGTTAAACAACTAAAAATCAAAATGGTTTGATAGAAATAAGTTAATAAGCATTACACTTCCTCCTCTTTCCTGGAATTCAACATAAAAACTTACAGTTTCGTTTAATAGGTGGAAAATTTGTCTACATGATGAAAGTAGAAGCTTACATTCATTTATCGGTATAACAGTCTGGCCAATCGTGAACTGTGATTTTATACCTTTCCTAGACCATAAACTAATCACAACAACCTTCTTGTTTAAATCACGCTTATGTACAGTAAAACAAACACTGTGATTAAACACTGCATCTCTTCCATCCCATTTGTTATGACCAGTTACTTTGAGACTATATTTAACATTGTCTGGAAGCAACGTGATCGTAGCATGACTAAAACACGTAAAAAATAGGAATAAAAATGTTATTTAATTCTATGAGACTGTTATAATAAATTTTTTCAAAGTTCAATTGTTTTAATGTTAAAATAACGCGTAAATTCACCTTCTAACCATCATTAGTCTTAAGGCTGTAAAATGAAAAAATACCGGATTTCCTATAACATTTTGAAGCCTTTATCGTAATGTAAATCACGTACACGTAGTGTAAGCGTTTATCAACTAGATAAGCATTTGTAAATTATAAAAGAATAAAGATTATTTAATGAAGAAAATCTCCTTTTCGATGATGTTGCTTGTTTTATCTGTACAATTGTAAATACTTAGCCAACGGAATACATGTAGTAATCTATATGAAGATAGAAGTATTATGTAGATTGTTCACGAAATCCATCGAAACAAAATGTGAAGAAATTAAGATATCAAGTGTCAACACTGATTATGACTAAGTGTTGTGAAGATTGGTGAGTTTAAATTCGATATTAAGAATTGATTAAAGTTAGACAACCAAACAAAATCAGGTAGAATTGAACAACTGTTTAGTATGGGACTCCTCGTAAGTGTACATCTATGATTACACTATAAATTAAAATTAGGATATTTACATTTTGCAGTAGACACATGACCATGAAACCACTTAGCTAGCATCCAGTGATTAATATTCATGTTTTCACCAAGTTTGCGGTATATTTTCGTGATCTTCAGGAATAACCTCCTAAGTTCTAACAAAAAATGACGTACACAGTGAAATTAAACAGCTTCAACCACGAAGCAGTTACCAAACGATGGCAATGAATGAGTTCACGAAAATATATTTTAGACTGACTGAAGTTGAAAATATCAACCTTCGGGTTACAACCCATTCAATTCTCTAATAGTCGAATGCTCGTAGCTAAACCTGTATGTTGTGATCTTAATTACCTGATGGGTTGTTGAATTCACATTTATGATGATTCTCATATTATTGGCTAAAATACAGTCTTCAAACGCTTCCAAGAATTCAATGGTTATATAACTTAAGCCAATTAGTGATATTAAACATTAATAATAGGTGATGTAATGATCTTTCAAGTAATAAGAATTCTGAAGTACAGTGCTTTGAAATCTAAACAGGTATTTAAAATTTCTGAAGATAAAAATTATATTTTACGAATTATTTATCCACTGTAGGCATATGAATGATACAATACGCGTTAATTAGATCTTTAGAGAGAGTTGAGTAAAAAATGTTGACAGAAGAGAGTTAATGAATTTGGATTTTGGACATGCTTCTTCTGCTTATGTAACTTTAGCTTGAAATGGTAAATACATAAATTCACTGCATTGATTTGCATATCTTTGAGGCCACTTCACCTAATGAATGATTTGAAAATAGCCACGTATCTAGAAGTTCAAAAGGTGTTCGACAATAGACTTATTAGTCGCATAACATAATTCTTCTAATAACCAATGAGGGTAGTGTTTAGAGAAATACTTTGAAGGACTTCCTTTGGTGCAGTCAAGTTAACTTTTTTTAAAACAGCAAGTAAAATTACTTATTTGCATTCACGAGGTTCAAAATAAAAGCTTATATTCGTCAAATCTTCGTCTACAGTGGCATAGTAGGCGCAGTTATGTCACACCTGTGATGATAAGCAGTGATCTTGCTAATTAACAAGATAATACAATAAAAAATTGTGTATTAATCATTCTAGATTGGTATTTTTGTATGCTAGTCATTGTAACTAGACGTTTTCTTTTCTATTAAGTAAAACGTTCAAGAGATGGAATCGTGAGTTAGAGTTTTAACATTTCCAATGTAGCCCTAACCCAATTACACTTGACGGAGAAATTCTGGAAGACGTTGAAACCTTTACATATTTGGGCAGCATAATCGACAAACAAGGAAGATCTGACTCGGATGTGAAGGCGCGGATTGGTAAGGCCATGGCAGCATGTTTACAACTGAAAAACATCTGAAACTCACACCAACATTCAGTCAACATTAAAGTCAAAATTTTCAATACAAATGTGAAGACAGTTCTGTTGTATAGAGATGAAACTTGGAGAACTACGAAAAGTATCCTACAGAAGATACAAGTATTTATAAACAACTGTCTGCGTAAGATTCTTCGGATTCGTTGGCCAGACACCATCAACAACAACCTCCTGTGACAGAACTAATCAACTTCCAGCCGAGGAAGAAATTAGGAAAAGACGCTGGAGATGGATTGGACACACATTGAGGAAACCATCAAACAGTGTCACAAGACAAGCACTAACTTGGAGTCCAAAAGGCCATACAAATAGAGGAAGACCCAGTAACACATTGCTTCAGGAATTGGAAACAGACATGAAGAGAATGAACAGCACCTGGGAAGAGGTAGAAAAGAAAGCCCAGGACAGAGTTGGTTGGAGAATGCTGGTGGGCGGTCTATGCTCCACTTGGGGTAACAGGCATTGATTGATTGACTGAATGTAGCTTTCATAAAGATCACTGTATCAACAAATTTTTATATTCTTTAAAGAATTTACTTCGACAACTTCCCAATTAAGGGGGTTGATTATTTCCTTCAACATTCAGATAGATGGCTGTTTTTTAAGACTGTCGTCTTCATTAAAACGTGGATTTAGCTATCTACTGTATATTATGATATTAGATTTTTCTCGTAAGAAACAGGAAATGATATTTCGCCTACGAAATTTTGGTTTAGATTCAAAGGAAATCCACCTCCTTTGAATTAACATGAAAAATTTCTACTTACACATTGAGACAGTTCAGTGTATGATGGAAATAGATGAGTGTAATAAAAAAAGTTTCATTCCAGCTAATTAATTAACTATACTATGTTGTACACTTAGACTATTAAAATCCAAAAATGAAGAAACCTTACGGTAAACCGATTTTGTAAGTTTTACTCATTAATTTATAGGCATTCCATAGTCCAACACCAAGTTGTTGATCTTGAACATTGTATTCTAAGGATACGTCGATTTCGCCAGAAACTGAACCATCAATTTTATCAGATGTTTTACTGTGGTGCGATTTGAATATTTTACCCTAGACATTGAATAAGAATGGAAAAATGAAATAAATATACTTAAAGATAGATTTATGTAAGATCTTTGCAGAGGAATAAATGTTTATTGATGTTGTCTTTCCTTAATTAGAAGATTTATTTGTGGAGCTTCCGCTATTGTTTTGGGCAAGTTATGAGAGCATGCTTCATGTTTTCAATAAGACCTATAAAGGTTTTTTCAATAAACCGTTTGTTTGAGAGGATACATCACCACTAGAAGAATCAAATTAAACTGTAGACCTTCTCCTTCATACTGAAATAATGTTATTAGCTACACTTACTTAAAACTAAGCACATTTAGTGTCTCAGATTTAAGCACTACTTCCCTTATGTAAAATGCACGACTTATGAATCTTCTATGTCATTCATACTATATCTCTTCTTACAATTTTTGCATATTAATTTTTACTCACACAACGATCTAATTTGAAGTAATTTTAACTGCGACACACAATATGTGTATTTTAATAAGCACACACACTCTTTGCTTTAAGACAATTTGATGCTAGTTTCCATGAACAGTGCTGGTCAACCAGGCTGTTTTGTGCTGCTCAACCACACAGGTACGTATACATGCGTATATACGACTGCAAAATTATTTAAAACAAATTTAGTGTTGAATTATTCACGTTATAACTGAAATAAATTAATTATGCTAAAGTAGAATTTTGTAAATTTGCATTTCATGTTTATAGTTTGTACATCAACAACACAAGTATTCACAATATGATCTTGTGTTTACTGATGATTTCTCTATAAAATAAGCCCACGAACATTAGAACGGAAGTTGACAATGACAAGTATTTCATCATGATACGAAACAATTCTTCAATTAAAGCAGCCAAGTGAATATGTAAACGATCTCATAACTCTATGATCATTCAATGTTGAATACTATATTTTGGAACTGCTGAGTCTGATTCAAATGATTTATACCTTAGAATTTAATTAATGTATATTTCTTGACTAAGATTGTCACGCATAATCCAGTTTATCTTACGTAAACTTAACTAAATCAATTTAAAAGGTAGTTACCAGTAAGCAAATAGTTTTTGTTTTTGTCTAGAATATCTTAGATGATGACAATTCTTCAACATATGTCAATTTGTAATGTAGACCCTCTTTAAACTACAGAATTCTTTGCACAATTAATTTGATTATGAATAAGCTCTTGATAAAGGTACATAATAATGATAACTATTCACGTAATTTACAACTTAATGAGATTCTGCTTCCATATTTTTGAAAAAGAAAATGTAATCTACTGCCTTGTACGCTATATATAATGAATTAAGTATTACAAAGAGAAAAGGATATCCATTATTATTATTATTATTATTATTATTATTATTATTATTGTAATTCATGAATTAGTTGACATTTGTACATTTATGATGAATATAGATGAACTCTTCAACTACTAATGGAAGTTAATGCATATAGGTTAGATTCAATAAAAAAAAAATTACATTTTATAACAAAATATAACATTGTATGTACTACTTTATAAGTAATAAATGCTTGTCATATTCAATTTGAATACTCATAATTTTTTAATGTTTTATCAGATTGATGATTATAGGCTAATGTATTTTTCATAACAATAGAGATGCCTTTTATTGTATAAAGGAAGAGAATATTTTCACATTTGATTCATATTAAATAGAAATAGAATATACAATGTAGGCAAATTATTTATTTATTTCTGTCTAAGTTACTTATTTATCATTTACATACAGTAGAAGTAATCAGTTGACATCAACTATCTGATGATTACATTACTCATTAATAATACAAATAATAATAATAATAATCACAATAGTAATAATAATGATAATAATATAAATGATCAAAAGTAGACACTAAATGTATAAACTCAATGTATATTGACAATTGAACGTTGATGGTGTAACAGCCTACAGTGTTTTGAATTGGTCACTAGGTATAAATGAATCCTTTTTTTATATACAACTAATTTGAATAAAAGAATTGGAGATTTTCATTTGTTTTTTTTCTTTTAAGTTGTATAGAGAAATTTAAATGAAAAATTCTATAATTATAAACAAGTACTACTGAATAGGTTTGATTATAAGATGAATGCGGTTGTGCATCGTTTACTAGTTTACAACTTCGTATTCACAAATATAATTGATGTATTTAAAGATAAAAAAGAATGGTTCATAAACAGATTCTTTGCATTGTTGCCTATATTAAAACATTGATTAATGTGATAACATATAACTAGAAATAACGAACTCTTTCAAATTCTCTCTACAGTTGTAATAACTGTGACTACTTAATAAAGATAACGGTGAAATTAAATAAATTCTCAACAAAACCACTAAAAGGTGATATATGTGACACATGATTGAACAAAATGATCATAACGTTCATAGACGTTAACTGAAAATAACTTTTACAGAAGTTATTGACATTTTGATGAATGTAACGAATGATATTTCAATCTTTGATGAAAGGCTTGACACCATTTTTCTTATTCACTAACGCAAGAATTTAAGTAAAACTAATATTTTTTGGATAGCACGCTTTGTCAGAGTTTAATATAGGAAAAAGTGAATGCGATACTTCAATGATCACGACGGTTGTCACAATAGGAGGCGCAATATTAGCATCAACCTACAGTGAATTTAAACTAATAAACAATTCACCAGACAGCATATTGTACCTATCACTAGTATGTTGGCTAATGATTAGAAATTATAGCCGAAATTCGGTTTTGACTGTTACAAATATGATTGTGGGTCACGATCCATAGTAAGAAGTTGGTTTGTAATAAGAATAGTTGCTGGTCAAAACCTTCACCTCAAAAACACTTTCAGACCTATATATCGAAATATTCGAAACGAAGTTGGATGATTTAAAAGAATCTTGTTACCAGGACAAACCCACTCGTTCCAGAATTTTTTTCTTAATCACTCTGCAGTTCAAATTAACCCACTCATTTTAAAGGTCGATGAGAACGCTGCAGCATTTTAACCAACACTTTGCTTATTCTCTGTAGCATTTCTCAAATGCATTCAATGTACGAACCCTGTGTCAAATAGGGCAACAAGCCTTCCTAGCTAGGACATTAGAATCCCGCGCCATTGATGTATGTTGCGTCTCCGAAACACGCATACAGGATCCTAGCGTGGTCATTCACTTGACCTCACCTAGTTAGAATGAACAACCTTCGCGATACACTCTTCGTTTATCTGGCGATTCAACAGCAACTTCTCGTGGGCTCGCCGGTGTAGGTATTGCGTTAAGTATGAAAGCAGAACAGGCGCTTCTTGAATGGATTCCTGTCGACAGTCGCCTATGTGCCGTCCGACTAAATGGTTCAGTAAGAACTCGGAAATATAGGGACACGCGCCGTTGTCTTTTCGTTGTTTCTGCCTACGATCCCACCGACTGCAGCATGGATGAAGTGAAATATGAATTTTACAAAAAACTTTCTGAACTACTTCATAGGGCCAAACACTCAGATTTGGTAATCCTGGCTGATGATTTTAACGCCCAAATAGGTAGCTTGAACCAATCTGAAAGACATTTAGGTGGATGCTTTAGTGTTCCAGCTCTGAGAACGGATAACGGCGATCGTCTGCTGCAGCTTTGCTCAGATAATCGGTTATTTTTAGTCAACACAAACTTTAAGCATAAGGAGCGACATCGTTTAACATGGCGACCTCCTGGCCCTACTCAACGGTGGACTCAAATAGACCATATTGCGATTAGTTATCGTTGGAGAGGCTCGATAGAAGATTGCCGATCATTCTGGAGTACATGTTTGGACTCTGACCACGCTCTAGTGAGAGCACACGTTTGCTTGCGTCTTACCGGGCGAAGAAAAACTACCACAGGAAAACCTTTTAGATTTCATTTTAGTAATGAAACAGCCAAGATTAAGTTCCAGGAACAACTGAGGAATCAATTAGGCAATTATAAAGATGCGTCCCAAATAGATACTGCTTGGCAAGATGTCCAAGCAGCTGTGGTATCTACAATGATATCTATCAAGGACTTAAATCAACATGTCAAGAAAAATCAATGGATCTCAATGGCTTCTGTTGATTTAATAGACTCCCGAAGACTTATCCCATCAGGCTCCGAACACGATTATGAGCGACGAGTAATCAGGCATAAACTGACGAAAAGTCTGCGAAACGATCGTGAGCAGTGGTGGTTAACGAAAGCAAAGGAAATGGAAAAGACAGCGGCGATAGGTAACACTAGACAACTTTTCAAGTTGATAAAAGAAACTGGGGTTAAAATATCCAGCGTTAGTGAGACGATTTCCAAAAAAGATAGAACGCCTATCAGCTCTCAGTCTAGACGTTTAGAACGGTGGGCTGAACACTTCAAGGAACAGTTTAGTTGGCCTTCAGTTACTTTAAAACTTCCCACTATTTCGAAACAGCCAGAATGGAAAGTCGACTTAGGTCCCCCGACTCTTATCAAAGTCGAAAAAGCTATAGCCAATCTAAGGCGAGGCAAAGCAGCGGGTCCAGACGGATTACCCCAGAGGTCTTTAAGGATGGTGGTCCCACATTGACAACCAGACTGACTGATATTTTGATTAAGGTTTGGGAACTTGACATAATTCCGTCTGACTGGTGTCGATCGTTAATCGTCCCAGTATATAAGAAAGGGTCAAAATCGTCCTGTAATAACCATAGAGGAATTAGTTTGACTAATATAGTGTCTAAAATACTAGCTTCTATAATTATCAGACGCTAAACCACAACTCGTAATCTCCAAACACGAGAAAATCAGGCTGCTTTCAGAACTGGTCGTGGATGTATAGACCAGATATTCATCGTTCGTCAAATCTTAGGACACAGACATACTTTTCGGCGGTCGACAATAGTGGTTTTCCTTGACTTGAAAGCAGCATTTGACTCCGTAGACCGTGAAGTTCTATGGCAGTGTCTTTCATTGAAAGGCGTGCCCCAAAAGTACATAAAACTTGTTAAGGCTCTTTACTCAAACACTATTAGTCGTATCAGAGCATATGGCGAACTATCATCTGAACTTGTAACCTCAAGTGCTGTCCGTCAAGGCTGCCCACTTTCCCCATTTTTGTTTAATTTCATAGTTGACATACTGTTGGAAATTACACTTTCATCGTCTGACTTTTCAGGAATCGATCCCCTACCAGGAGATCCACTTATTGACTTAGAATATGCTGACGATATAGTCCTGTTCGGCAAAGACGCTGATACGATGCAGAAACTTTTAACAGCAATAAGCTCGAATGCAAGCATTTTCGGAATGCGTTTCTCCTCCACCCCCTGTAAATGAAAACTATTGCTCCAGGACTGGTTTTCGTCAACCCCTGAACTAAAGATAGGGAGTGAAGTAGTTGAGCTCGTGGACCACTTCACTTATCTTGGAAGTTTGATTAGCCCTAATGGATTGGTTCGTGAAGAAATATCAGTACGAATTCAAAAAGCTCGTTTGGCTTTGCCAACTTACGTCACCTATGGCGTAGACGAGATATTCGTCTTTCAACGAAAGGGAGAGTGTACTGCGCAACAGTTCGCTCTGTCTTACTGTATGGGTGTGAGACGTGGCCATTAATGGTAGGTGACACTCGAAGGTTATTAGTTATTGACCATCGATGTCTACGAAACATCGCTCGCGTTAGCTGGGATCACCGAGTAAGTAATAACGAGGTTAGACGACGGATGTTAGACAAATGTGGTAAATCGGTCGATGAGGTTGTGAATCTTCATCGACTGAGGTGGTTGGGACATGTGTTGCGTATGCCCAACCACCGTCTTCCTCGACGCGCGATGCTGGCTGATATAGGAATAGGATGGAAGAGAGTTAGAGGCGACCAAACTAAAACATGGCATCAGTCCATGAAGTCACTGACTGTTGATTTGAGTCGTGTCGGTAGCTGCAGATTAGCTGGATGGGGTCCTCGCGATTACCGTAACCAGTGGCTAGAAACACTGAGTGACATGGCTCAGAATCGGTCACAATGGCGCAGATGTACTCACTCCCTTAAATCATGAGCTTTAAATTATTCCATTACTTTCTTTCAACGCCTCCTGAACCATATTCTATATGTTCACACTCCTTGTTACTATTATTATTTTATTTTATAGAAGTGATTTCTACTAGTGGTGGTGGTGTTAATCTTGCGGTGCCATGGTGGTATGGCAACTTGAACCGATGCACACATGTGCCAAGTTCTATGTTGATTGTACATACATACATATACTCATATCTTCATTTGTAAACTGAACGCCGGTATGTCTATTAAATTGTTTATTCATTACTGGATTGTATTGTATCCGTAGGTTCTATGTTAAAGCTCAGCTAGTAGCAAGTGGTATATATAATGGTATTAACAAGCACTATTCCTTGCAGAGATGTATTTGATGTTTTTAAGAAAAAATATATGCGAAATTATGATTTTCAAACTATTAATCATTATGATATTATAAAACATCCATTTAGAACAATTATACTTGAAATCCAGGAAAATATATTGTCACTAGTGGTCACTTAGTGTATTAACGAATGTAAGTGGCAACATGTGGTTCACTTAAACATTCTGTTCTAGTCACTGTCTATCTTTTGAGAATTAGAAATGCTAAATTATTAGTTTTCCAATGTAATAGATTCAATATCTTACACAGGTTACGAAGAACAAAGTAAAAATTGTTCAACTAAAACTGTCACTGTCATAAACAGTATTAAATAAGTAACATATGACAAAGAATGTGACGATTTCTACAAATTGACATTATCTGTTTATGTTTAAATTGTTTGTTATTCGTAATACCGTCCGATTGTTTCATACTTTTTTCCCCTTTTCCATTATTTATATTAATCATTTCACACTACTAAATAATAATCAGTAGCTCAAGCATATTTAACCAATATTATGGTGTTTTCTTTGTAACGATGACAGAACAGTATACCATATGAGAGTATTCTCCTATTTCCAAACCATTTAAACTCCATAACGTCAAACCCAATTCTAATAAATTGCCTATGTTCTAGTCTCTCACGATAAATACTTAATTGCTAGATGCCTGATAAGTAAGGCTACGCAACCACTCAATTTGAAAGAGGCACGATCTATTTGATATTGTTTTTAACTGGCAGAAAGAAAATATTAAAAAACTGACGAAATGATAATTACAAACTTTATGTCAATGTCTTATTTTTCATAGGGGCCTTTACCTAAAAACATGGTTTGGCTTATTGTCTCCTAATTCCTTTAACACCTAGTGTTTTGTATAAGAATTTTAATACATAATCAGAAATTAACAAAAGTAACATGAATGATCATCTGGTGATGCTGATGATGGTGATAAGTTCAACAAAACTTTTCACACCTTCGTAGGTGTTATCTTTTTAAAAATAAATAAACATGGCTGAAATACCAGTAACTTTTAAATCGTCAAATAACTGATAATACAGAATGATGTCAGTATCGTCCAACTTCTAAAATTAATTTGAATAATAATGCTTTGAAATTTAAAGTATTTTTCTAATCGTCAAACTATTTTACTCTAAAAGAAGAGAATAAACTTACTCTTTTCATCAATTTTTTTAACTTTAAAATACGTTTCTTCCTTTTAGATATTGGATGGAACTCTTTATGTTTGATTGATGCATCGCTTACATTACTTAGATTATCAAATGAATGAGAATAAGAAAGTACTGATCGATTTATGAAACCAGATGATGTCTTTTCTTGTGTAGTTTGCAAAGTAGTCTTTGAATCATTTAATAAGCTTTGAGTTTTAAGATTTTGTACTGATTTAGATCGTAGTAATTGTTGTTTCATCACATGGTGATTTTCTCCAATTGACTAATTTTATTTATATCAAAGAAAACAAAATAAGCATCATATTAAAATTTACATATGAACCAATGTATTGTGATTATGTAATGCTTAGCAGTATTTATTCATGTAACTGATTTAATGTGCTATATGAATACCATGTACAGTAATAAAATAAAATCCTACCATCCGTTTCCATAAGCATAAAGAAAGTCTTTAGGTGGATATATTACTGAATGGGTACAGGAGAGCATTTAAAAAATTATCAGTCTATAGTTACCAGTTAACAAGAGTTGATCTATTTCTTAAATTCTGGTATTTGTGAACGGCGACTACCAAAAGTGTACAAAAGTGCATTCTTTTAACGAGTTATAAATTAAAATCAACTGTGAATCGGTATTTCTTTCATTAACCACGATCCATGTATTTCAAAACTTGTAGGCAAAAAACAATATCGAAACATTCTACTCAGTTTATACATATGTTCATAACAATGGATCTGTTGTGGTTTATATAAACCTTTTCGAATATTTTACCAATGTTTTATTGATTCATAATATCAGTTACATAATCAGTTTCAAACAGTTGTTATTCCAACGTTGATTATTATGAAATTAGTGTTAATATTCATCACAATTTTACTATAATTTGTGTTAGTCTGTATTACTGTCAACAGTTTTAAGTAAAATGTATTTTTCATCCAAAAGTATTTTTGAAAATCTTTGCTGAATAGAGTCAATAAAATTCATTATTCAGAAATGTTGACTTTATGTAATTTTGAAAGTATCCCTTTAAATTTATGTACACGAACAATTATTCAAGGAATCATACTGAACAGAGCTACAATTGAATGTAATTATTACCACAAGTTACATAGCAACTGGTAGAGCCTTTCTTCCTTGACTAAGAACATTGAGAGTAAATAGGATTTCATTCTAAAACGCTTAAATAAAAAGAATTAACTTAAACGCGCATCTATTGGCATTCTACAAAGCACTTGACTTAGTTGGTTATAGATTTCTTTGTATCGACAAATATGCACATATAAATTGTAACTAATGTGTACAAATACACCAATTGCCAGTGTTTTAGTGAAATCGTAAATGTGAAATTTTATGATCATTGATAATAAAAACCCTCAATGTATCCTAATAAACTTTACAGGCATGATAAGATGACATAATTAACCTTCTTTGGCTTCGGTTGTCAGTCTTGTTGAACTTAATAATAAATCAATTAAAACTGAATTTAGACACGCATAAATAGATACTTTCTAATAGCTTAACAACTTGCTGGAAAATAAAGCCCACTTCTTTGATGCTTCAGTTATAGCAGTAATAAAACATGAGATTGAACTGTGAATGCTTTATCACTCACATTGTTATTGGCTACAAAGACATCTGTGATTTGCTGAAATATAATAATGTGAAAAACTCTGGAATCTTTAGAAACATACGACTGAGATATATTGTCTAGTTGGTGTATTTATAGCTACTTGACATCCATTAATGAATAGAATAATAATTAGAGATGTACATTAAACGTTGAAATCAGGGTCTTGAAAACCAGTTATGTTTCCTTATCAAGGCTAAAACCTCAAATATGATGTTGATATACACGATTCACATATTTTGAATTTTCGTAATATTGACTAGTCATCAACCGAGAATCCATTGAATCGAGGTGGTTGAGTGGAGAGAGAGGTATTAAATGTAGTTGTTTCTTTTGGTCACTGGGTACCAATGGAAGCCAGGAAATAGTGAATAACTGTTATGTCCTAATATACGATTCCTTAGCAGCGAAGATAAACTATTTCAATTGGAAGTCGATCCTAGTACCATTAGGTCTCATGGTGAACGATTAACGTTTTGCACCACAGGGCTGACACATAATGCTAAAGTTTTCACTCCGTAAAAACTGCTCAGTACTACCTGATTTTCACTAGTATCCAACTAACATCAATCTGTGACGAATATGGAAAACCAAAAGTTTATTAGTTAGAAATATTCATGGATTAATAATGTAACTGAAGCGTAATATCAAAGGAATTCATGATTAAAAAGTTAACTCAATGAAGTGTGCATAAAAGATAAGGAAACCCACTTTTCGATTCACTGATGCCTTATTATTCCCATTTACTGGAAAAAATAAGTAAATGAAATAAAATTAAAAAAAATAAACATTAATTTACTGATAGCTATTTGCTGATAATGAAATTTATAGACTACACAGTTTATTTATCTGGTTCGGAAACACAAATTCTTTATTCTGACTTGCTATCCCTAGAGATGCACATAGTTATGAAGTTACCAACGCCAATTTGCAAATTATTTGATGAAACCAAGGCCTATTAATTAAGCTTCCTTTAACAACAAGCAAGCTTGAAATAGAGTGGTGATTAGTGTACCGATCAAATACCGTTTTGCTATTCTGAAATTACAGTGATCAATACTGTGACAAAATTAGAATAATAGAAAAATACAATACCAGTTTATTTTATTTCTTAGGGAATAATTTATTGGTATACAATGTTGTTCAGCATAAATTTTCGATAACATCGAGTAATAATGTGAACACTTTCATGAGGCAACTCACCGCCTCTAAATACAAATTGTAGCTCCAGGAATGATGTCCCTCAGTGCCTAACTTAAAGATAAGAAGTGAAGTAGATAAGAGCGTCGACCATATCACGTATTTTGGAACTTTGATCAACTCTAATGAGTTGACGTTTAATCAAATCTTCGCACAGATTCAAAAAGTTAGTTTAACCTACGTTGTGTAGCGTAAGAAAGTTATCTGTCTGCCAATCAAATAGACGAGTATATTGCTCAGTGGTCTACTTTATTTGCAAGTATGGATGCAAACCTTAATCATTTAGGGTAGAAAAACATTAGTAGGCCATTAGCATTTTATCAAAGATGTTTTCAAATCATAGCTCGCGTTAGTTGGGATCACTGCGTCGGTATTAACGAAGTTCAAAACAAGGTATTGCATAACGATGGTAAATCAGTTAATGTAATTATGAAATTGCATCTCCTGAAGTGGTAGTGACATGTATTGTATATTCAATCAATGTTTAGCCACGACTAACTAACGTTGGTAAAAGACAGAAAAATCACAAAGGTGACCAATCCATTACATGGCATCAGTCCCTGAAACCACTGGCTGTTGATCTGAGCCATGTTAGTAGATGCAAACTACTCGAATGTAAAGCGCACAACTGTCTTTTCTGATGCCTAGAGACTCTAAATGATGTGGATCAGAATCAGTCAACTTGATGAGGGTGTATCCACTCTTTTCTTTCCCTAAGTCCCTAGTTTTCCATTATTTTATACCCTTCTTTAAAATATTTAGTTTTTTCTTCTCATATAACATTCTCTTTCACCACTGCTTTTTTTACTGGCTACTACTTTTGCCAATTTAGTGCCTATTTTGTTGTTCTACTGTGATGTTGTAACTTGAGGCGATGGATATATTTGTAATGTTCCACGTTGCACATAACTGACTTACTGATGAAACTCGTTAGGTAAATATACAAGCATCTCAGTTTTAATGTTCTCACTAGAATATAATACTCTGTAGATTGAAACTATGGTTATATGATCAATGAAGATAAATGAAGTCATTTCACTTTACTTACTCATTAATCATGCAAATAAATAATACATTTTCTATTTATCATACTACTTGCACCTTTAACATTTGATACTGATTGAGAAAATAACATTTAACTGTTTAAATGATTAAAGCAGTTTGTAGATATTGGTATAAATTTTAAGTTGGTTGAATTAATCATAGATTAATGTTGGAAGGATACCATTGAAAACTAGTAAAGACTGGTTAACATTTAATCCTAAAGTTTTAGTGAGAAATCGTGGCTAGTAAAGTTCAGACATGTAAGAGATGTGACAGTTATCACCGATGGCAATGGGTGGTCATCGCGTCAGAAAACAAACTGATGAAAGTGTGAATTCTACTATACGATGCCAGCCCAGTGGCACAGAGAGTTGGGTGTTAGCAAACTCGTAACATATCGGGCGAAATCTAGGGTCTGCGCTGTTCAGAAATCTTGTACTAGAACGAAACAGATGTTCATTGCTTTTTGGTTCTCAATGATACTCTGCCAACATCAATCTGTGATGAATTCAGTTAACCAAAACTGTTTTAAGACTCACATATATAGTTAGATGAAGTACAATTTTTATGAAATTTCAGAGTTCAGTGAAATTAAGTGGCTTTTATGAAAATACAAACAGCTTTTACAAATATTATTTATTATCTGTTAAAGCGTAACAAATTTTTATAGTTCTGTTAATTAAATTACAAGTGGCTATATGACGACGTACTGTAATATTTAGGTTATTCATTTATTTGAGCATTCTTTTAACAAACGTTTTGTTTTGTGAATTATTCTATCAACTGTCAACGGTTTCTTTCTATACGCCTGAAGATAAACTCTGCATTATGTTAAAATTTGATGAAAGAAATGGCAGTTTTATTCCATACTATGTAGCTAGGGAACAAAGAACTGGATATCACAGCCTCTAAAGTGTATTTTCGACGGTATAGAATAATGTACTACTATACTGTAATTGCCAAACATTCAGTAAATATGCCATTTCTATTTCTTCAATAGTCAGGTTTCAAGTAACATATTGACTAATGTCATATCAATTTATATTCCAAAGTCACAGTGATTTTACTATAAATCCAATAACCCGTATATCGTACATAACCTTTAGTTCAGTCTTTATCATCTTCTGTCAGTTACTAGCATTTATGAGGCTTTGGTTTAGTCGGATATTTGCTAAACACTCAGGATTCGGATGTTTCCAATCATAGTTCTAACAATCATAGTCACAACGGACAGCGTCATAATTTTTAGATAAATTACATATTTGCGAAATCGATTGTACCACTGTAGCTGACAAATCTATTCAGCATAGTTTTTTCTCTTGTTTAATGATATTTGACGTAAAACTCATAGTATATAGTAGGATGCAAGAAATAAATATGAAGTCATATTATTGAAATAACCAGATCAAATTAAACTTCACTATGTTTATCGACTTACTTTCTTTAACAGACAAATTCTGAAGAATGAAAGATGTTCAATAGGTAGGATAAACGAAATCTTGCATAACTATTTTTTTTAAATTAAAAATATCAACAAACTACTACCAATACTACTCAAAATAATTTGAAAACAAATTAATAGATTACAATAAAATTTTACTGAGCATTATTTTGTATTTAGATGTTGATTAACAGTAGGAATCATGAATGCTAAATTTGTTCCAAGTGAAAAGTGAAAATTCCCTAAGTTTTTTGATGAAAAACCATCTAACAACAAATTTATAATGATCAATAAACAATGAATATTAGTAGATGGTACAGTTATATTCAGCAGTATTCCCTTATGGTTCAAATAACTTTACATTGAATTACCAATTTTATGACATTTTAAATAATTTACGTATGTTGCTTGAAATACCTTTATCGTAGACTTCATAAAGGCACTTAACATTGTAATGTATATACAACAATAGGAATCCGTTAAAAACGTAGCATCATATGAAAGATATAGAACCAGACTCCATAAGCTATCAACTTAAAGTTTATGTCAGATCTTTAGATGTATTCTATGTAGATATGATCATTTCAATGATTTAAGTTTATTACATGATATCATAACACATGACTTTAAATATTGTCCTTCAAACATTCACTTTAATGCGATTTTCAATGAACAGTGAGAATGTTTCTTTAAAATTGATTTATATCTACAATGAAAATGACCTACTAGTGTTTATATAGCTTAGTAAACAAATTTTATTTGAAAGATTAATGGTGATTATTGATAAGTTCTTTGATGTACATATATATATATATATCCCTTTCCCCACTTGTTTGAGATGTAAAATTGAATTTCAAACGAATTTGAATTTATTATTTAACTAGAATATATTTCTCATCTTTAATATAATTACTGTATGCATATTTCATAAATCAATGTTCTACAAGGAACTCACAGCATTGTATTTCGGTGATTCCATTCCCGCTGGATTCAGTTCGCCACCTAAAATACAGATTTATGCATATCTATCTAAGTATATATACATACACAAATGGAACTGATTTCTCTAAGTTACTGTCTTCGAACAACTTACTGTGTTCTGTTTTGCCTTACAATAACATATGAATGAATGACTAAAGCCCTCAAATGTACATATGTTTCTAAAGTGCACTCTTTTGGACTATTTTATTTGTCATTATGAATAATTTTCAAGAATGATTCCGGTTGGTCGACAGGATTAGAAATCACCAAATGTACGACGGTAGACCTATTGATAGATTCAGTTATCTCTACAAATTACCAAGTATGGTAGTGTTCACTGATACATTTCGATTGTGTTCATTTTATGCTTTACAGCAGAGTACGTACACCAATCAATAACTGCATCCTTGTACATTTAGTGACCACTAGTCATGTCGACTCACGAGAAATATCCTTCAAAATTATTCATAAGGTCAAACAAACCAGTTCAAGTGAAGTACATATCAGAAACTTATGTACACTGGAGGGCTTTAGCCACCCACCAATTCAAACCTATACTTGTATTCAGAAGAAATAAATTCAAACATTCGTTTTACCTGGGCTTTTACCTTTCATTTTATTTTCTATAGTTAGTTTTGAAATTTCTCGTAAGTATTAATTAACATTTGTGCTTCATTCAATTATCCCTGCCTTTATATTTCTCATGTAGACAATTAGTCCATAAAATTAAGATCATAATTAGGACTTCCGAAAAAATTTTCAACAATCAATTAGACTACTACTTAGCTGATTTCTATCTTCTTGTTACTTTTAAGACTATTGCGTAACTCGCAAGTGATACTTAAAGCATTTTGTTTCCTTCTAAATTGATTGATAATTAATTATTGTAGCATAATACTTCTGTTTAATTATAGACTATTATTATTTGTTAAATTTCTGTATATATACAACTGTATACATTCTACTTCCTTCATTCAATGACCCAATTAGATTTTTTTTGTTTGTTGATGAAAGTTTTACTTACTTTTATTTACTTTATAACTGACTAATCTGTTGTTTCAAGGCTTACTTCAAAAGTTCACAATACGTTTATTTTCCTCTAAGCAGTCTACAAATGTCTACAAAGCATTTACGATGTTCTAAATTATAAATTATAAATGAATTTTGATAAGTTCACTTGATGAAACTAGTAATTTTAATTTACACCAATACATAATTTTTAGATAAGATAAATACAACATGAATTCTATACTCATGTTGAGATAATCCATTTAATTACTTATTAATAAAGCTACTTTATACTATCCACAAATTGTTCTATATAAACAAAGGCACCCGCCATTATCATTTTATTAACTGGACTTACTTTCTATACATGGTTTATTATTTTGAAGTGGTTTGAACTTCACATCAATTTTCAATGGACTAGTAGGTTTTGATTTAGTGTATTGATTAAACCAATCACCTGTTTTACACATAAATTTCCTGTAATAACAAGAATATATTTACGTTTTGTTTTACTTGAGTTACATAAATTGCTTAAAAATTTTTATTATAAGTAAATGTATCTTCATGCAATCTGATAATATGTGTTATGTAAGTTGGATTGTGACTGGCAAGTGGAATCCAGAACGCGCGTTTCGTCCTATTTGGGACTCGTCGGCTGAATGTACCTGCATCCCAATGTTGATGTTCACACTGGGATTCGAACTCAATCCGTTTCGTGTCGAACGCCACCGTGTTCACCACTAGACTACTGAGTCCACGCAGTCACATTTGTGCAACGGGCACATTGGTATTTGGATAAACTTCAATACATAACTTGTGTAATAACACTATATCGAGGCAATCCGCTCAGGATGCACATATAGCAACAATGACTGATCAGCTTCAGTCTATAACAAATCAACGGAAATATACAAGTTTATCCTGATAATTTGTGTTTGTGATCATTTCATAATGAGTTAACAACAGACGTTTATTTGATGAATAGTTATGTAACGATTGGATAAGTAAATATCAGCTGAAGTTAAATCATTTTAATTTTCTCTTTGTGTTATATCAGTTGATTTTCATACGTTTATTGAGTGAATACTGCTTATTTAAATATTTTTTCATTGAGAGTTTCTTTTATGCTCTTGGAGTTAACTACAATCGCCTACTGTGTACATATGTGAATTAGTTTAGCTTAGTAAACTGGATGATTAACATATTCATAGTGAATACTAGGACTTAAACTGAGATCTCTAATGAAAATAACTTACAGAAATCACCAACTATAAAAAAAGGAAAAATGTAATTTGAAGGTATTTGAATCTTCCCGTTGATTTTATGTGGATTGCAATTGATTAGTCTCTGTTGTCATGCGTGCATCCTGGGTGAATTTCACTGATATAGCTAAAGTTTACATATATGCTTTAAGTTGGATGATGGCTGGCAAGTGAACTCCAAGACACGCGTTTCTTTCAATTCGAAACTCGTCAACTGGATGTACCTGCTTCCTGGTGTTGATGTTCACACTGGGATTCGAACTCAATCCGTTTCGTGTCGAACGCCACCGTGTTCACCACTAGACTACTGAGTCCACGCAGTCACATTTGTGCAACGGGCACATTGGTATTTGGATAAACTTCAATACATAACTTGTGTAATAACACTATATCGAGGCAATCCGCTCAGGATGCACATATAGCAACAATGACTGATCAGCTTCAGTCTATAACAAATCAACGGAAATATACAAGTTTATCCTGATAATTTGTGTTTGTGATCATTTCATAATGAGTTAACAACAGACGTTTATTTGATGAATAGTTATGTAACGATTGGATAAGTAAATATCAGCTGAAGTTAAATCATTTTAATTTTCTCTTTGTGTTATATCAGTTGATTTTCATACGTTTATTGAGTGAATACTGCTTATTTAAATATTTTTTCATTGAGAGTTTCTTTTATGCTCTTGGAGTTAACTACAATCGCCTACTGTGTACATATGTGAATTAGTTTAGCTTAGTAAACTGGATGATTAACATATTCATAGTGAATACTAGGACTTAAACTGAGATCTCTAATGAAAATAACTTACAGAAATCACCAACTATAAAAAAAGGAAAAATGTAATTTGAAGGTATTTGAATCTTCCCGTTGATTTTATGTGGATTGCAATTGATTAGTCTCTGTTGTCATGCGTGCATCCTGGGTGAATTTCACTGATATAGCTAAAGTTTACATATATGCTTTAAGTTGGATGATGGCTGGCAAGTGAACTCCAAGACACGCGTTTCTTTCAATTCGAAACTCGTCAACTGGATGTACCTGCTTCCTGGTGTTGATGTTCACACCGAAACTTGATCACCGTTAGTCTACCGAGATTTGGACGGCCACACTTGTGCAACATTGAGGTGTATGATACAAAGTAAATTAAATTCCAGTCATGAGCATCAACACTGGAATGAAGGTGCATCCAGATGATGAGTTCCAAATTAAATGAAACATGCATCCTGGATTTCACTTGCTAGCTGAAATCCAAATAACCAAATCAGAAGTGACAAAAGATTCTGAACGCTTAAAACTCCTATGATTCACTGAAACTTTATGAATAACCTCAACTCAAAAATGTTTAAGTTCAATAATCAGTGAGGGCCTGTTAAAAGTTACTAATGATGATATTTTAAATGAAATAATCAATTATCAATTAAAGTGATTAAACTACCATCAAGTACATAAAGTTAAAAATCGAATATAATGAAGCCTACTATAAATTATCATTAGTTTGAGTACCAATTGATTTTTACATCACATGATCATATAACTATTATTGTTTATCAACTTGTAAATTGGTTTCACTTTTATTTCTATGGTATGCATATGTGAAACATAAGCATTTATGCTTAAATGGTTACTGGTGTATTTTCAAATGTTCTATCTTACATAAATACTGGTTATAATACTTATAGGTCATAAAACTTTGTCGATGTTGCCACCGTAACAAGTTTCATTCATTTTACGTCGTTCCTAGAGATTATTGATGCATAGGTTAATATACATAATTTTCAGTAGTAGTATTTAGCTTTGATTATGATAATGTAAGGATAAGATTGTTAATACGTAGCTAATTATTTGAACTAAGTGATTTTCATATTAATGATATAAAGACCAATTTCTAAGTAATTTGAAATGATATGCTATGTTGTTGTTATGTAATTTGATGAGTAACCCAGTGTTTTATAAAATGACTGAAGTTTAAAGTGACTGACAGATGAATGTCAAGTGAATAGCTTATTAGTGTTATGACGACTAAAAAATCTATCAGTTTATGATTTGACTTCAAGTTATTAAGGTATATTGTTACATATGTTCAATTAGTATAAAGTACTTGTTTATCCTTTCGTGTTGTTCTTTAATTCATCAGCCACCTTCATCACTTAGAAAATCGTATAATATGATGTATTGCGTAATTTTAAGTTACAATTCTACTATTTTCGTAATTTTTTTATAGGATGATAACTTTAAATGTTCAGACATGTTAGGCAGAAATACAATTGCTTAACTTATAAATAGGTTTAAAAGTTTTACGAGGCTATTCAAAGTAGATATTAACAACTACGTATGATAGTATTATGAAAGCAAGTTAAAATTTCAATCAAGTAATAGAAAGTTACCATAAATGTGTTTGCAGAGGACTCATTCGTAGATTTATTCTAAACAAAACACTGTCTAGATGACAAGGCTGTTAAAGAAAACACCATTTTTCAATTCACTAGTTCTTTTTGGCTTTTGATGATACCTAACAGATACTAATTTGTCATGAATATAAACAACTAGGTTTTAAAATAGTTTTAAAACTATACGGACATAAACTAGCATCATTTAAAGAATTCTTCATTAACTATTATACTGTAACACATAATAATTATAAAGATTATTAGTTTAGATTGATTGGCTAAATAATATTGAGATTAATATGGGATGAAGTGGATCGTCTATGATTCTATAAGTACGAATAACTAATAAATTTTTAAGATTCCGATATTTCAGTCACAGTTTCATTAGAAATTTGATAATTTAGTTATGAATTCATTTATTCCCACATTCTATGCTTTTCAGCTATAATTAGCATACATTCATAAACTACTTAGGCAATTTTTTTCATAAATAACTTCTATCAAATCATTTGGATTATGTTATTAAGGAGGAATTAATTATTGAACAACTACCTAATAATATGGTGTTTCTCAGTAGTGAATGGTTACAGTCTCTAATACACATGAGCTTATATCTTTCAACCTATAACTTCCAACCTATAAGCTTCCAACAAACTAACAAATTACTTTTATTTAATAAAAATGGAATAGATCGTAATAATGTTAACTTTTATAGTAATTATTTACATTTTAATATTGTTTATATAAATCTAAATATTTTAATTGTAATTCATATTCATCTTTAATTAAGATTTAGATTAGCCTAAATAAGTATTATATAAGTTGGATTGTGACTGGCAAGTGGAATCCAGAACGCGCGTTTCGTCCTATTTGGGACTCATCGGCTGGATGTACCTGCATCCCAATGTTGATGTTCACACTGGGATTCGAACTCAATCCGTTTCGTGTCGAACGCCACCGTGTTCACCACTAGACTAGTGAATCCGGACAGTTACACTTGTGCAACGGGCACATTGGCATTAGGATAAACTTGTATATTCCCGTTGATTTGTTATAGACTGAAGCTGGTCAGTGTTGACAATTCATAATCCCCGAAAATACAATAGTTAATTAAGTCAAGCACAAAGAAGTTGTATTGATTTTTTGTATAAGCTTGATTTATAAACTTTAATTGCATTAAATTAATTTTCTATGTAAGTTCTACTCCTGATAACATTAATTGTATTAATAGAATGTTGATGATTTCATTTGATGCATATTCATTGCATATTGATATAAAAATCTATGCATTTTATGTAAACGTTGTTGGCCAGTCTCATCTCCGTTTTGCTTCGCTATACAAATCGTTCCTATAAATCTAGTCTTTTTGAATAGCTGTGGTTTGAGAAGAATAAATTGTGGTATCCGACGGAAGTACAAGTATCTGAGGTAACGTTTCGCAGTTAATTGTATCGAGAATCGGAACAATCAGGTATATAATTTGGCTACCCTAGAGATCGTAACGCAAACTGTACTAAGCCCATAAGAACTCACACGTTTTTGTTACATTTGACTGGAAAAAAATAACACAAAGTAAATATATTTTGAATCAAAATAAATACCTCATTAATTAAATAACATAATAAACAACACTGACATTTTGCAAGTAGAAAAATGGATTGTCATCTACTAGTTACTGACAAACTATAGATTTGTTATAGGGCTTTTATATATTCTATCAAATATGTCTTTGAATAAAAGTTCTATTACAGTTTATGAATAAACACTCTTAAAAGATAAATAGTCTGCGTTTTACAAATAAAATGTCTTTCTTGGATTAATATCCTACTGTGTAGTCTTCTTATTTTGTTTCTAAATGTTTACCTCCTTAATTATGATTACATTAATTCATCATTATATTGAAAAGAACTTACTTACTTCCTTATGCCCGTTACTCCTCCCAAAGGAGCATAGACCGCTCACAAGGGTTCGCCATTTAACTCTGTCCTGAGCAATCCTATCCAGCTGTTTCCAGTTGCTGTTCATCCTTTTAATGTCTGCTTCCAATTCTCGATGCAGCGTGTTCTTTGGACTTCCTCTTTTCCGTTTCCCAACAGGTTTCCATGTTAATGCTTGTCTCGTGATGCAGTCTGATAGTTTGCGTAATGTATGTCCTATCCATTTCCAACGTCTTTTCCTAATTTCCTCTTCGGCTGGAAGTTGGTTTTTCCTCTCCCATAGTAAGCTGTTACTGATGGTTTCCGGCCAACGGACATTCAGTATCTTTCGTAGGCAGTTGTTTATAAATACCTGTATCCGTCTGAGGATGTTTGTAGTAATTTTCTAAGTTTCAGCTCCATACAGCAGGACTGTCTTCACGTTCGAATTGAAGAGTCTGACTTTGAGGTTAGTTGATATTTGTTTTGAGTCCCATATGTTTTTCATCTGTAGGAATGCTGCCCTTGCTTTGCCAATCCTTGTCTTTACATCTGCATCGGACCCTCCTTGCTCATCGATGATGCTCCCCAGATAAGTGAAAGTATTCACTTCTTCCAGAGTTACTCCATCAAGTTGAATTGGGTTGGTGCTCCTTGTGTTGTATTTAAGAATCTTGCTCTTTCCCCTATGTATGTTCAAGCTTACTGACGCTGAAGTTGCTGCTACACTGGTTGTCTTTGCTTGCATTTGTTGGTGTGTATGTGCTAAAAGAGCTAGATCATCTGCGAAGTCCACATCATCGAGTTGCATCCTACTTGTCCATTGAATCCCGTACATTTCCTCAGATGTGGTCTTCATGATCCAGTCAACCACTAGGAGGAAGAGAAAAGGTGAGAGCAGGCAACCTTGTCTGACTCCGGTCCTCACTAGGAATGCATTTGTCAGTTGTCTTCAATGCACAATTTTGCACTATGTTCCGTCGTAAGAGTTCCAGATGATGTTGACAAGTTTCTCTGGTACGCCGTAGTGTCGAAGAAGTTTCCATACTGTTCTCCTATCTACACTGTCAAACGCCTTCTCATAATCAATGAAGTTGATGTACAGTGGCGAGTTCCATTCAATTGATTGTTCACCGATGATCCGTAGCGTTGCGATTTGGTCCGTGCACGGCCGATCCTTACGAAAACCAGCTTGTTGATCTCGAAGTTGAGCCTCCACTGAATCTTTCATTCTGTTCAACAATACTCTGTTAAAGACTTTCCCTGGTATCGACAGTAGCGTGATCCCTCTGTAGTTGTTACATTTGCTCAAATCTCCTTTCTTTGGTATCTTGATAAAATGTCTTTTTTTCCAGTCTGCCGGCACTTGTTCTTCCTTCCAGCTCCTCTCGGATAAAACGTGGAGTATATTATTAATAATAATAATAATAAATACCATACCTTAAGAAACTATTCATCATTCTTCATTATGTTTAAATGAATGATGATGATGATGATATGCGAACATTTAGACTAATGACCATATAATAACTTGATTGACAGAATTTAACAAGTTAAATAAACATCACATCAATAACTACATAGCTTTAATAAGATTCAATTATTTCATTAAAGTACAAAAGAAAATTTTTCATTTATTGATTTATTTTCTTTTGTATTTTCATCTAAAAATTTCTTTTCTTTTTTTTTTCATAAAATTTTGATTAACATATATGACAGATTAAAAGTTTTCTTAATAAAAATTATTATTATTATTATTTTTCATTATATCATATTGAATTTCATTGAGTGATAAAAAATTATTTATTGATTAAAATAGATCATATGATGAGCATGAATGAAATATTTAATACTTTACACTAAACAATTAATTACCTAATTTTATTTTATTAAATATTCAATTAGGATGGTTATTTTTGTGGAGATTGGTTATTTTGTTTGATTGAATATATCATAGATTGATGTTGGCAGGGTAACATTGACAACAAGGAAGCACTGGACAGCTGTTTCGTTTTAGTGTGGAACTTCTCAGCAATCCGCAACCCAGATTCCTCACCAGGGACTTCAGGTTGAAAGCGAACGCCTAACTATCTGCAGCACTGGGTTGGCATCCAATGGTAGAATTCCCACTTCCATCAATTTGTGATATATATTATAGCGCGACTATCATCCATTGGCATTGGTGATAATTGTTTCACTCCCGACAAGTGTGAACTCCACCAGTCACGACTTCTCACAAGAGCTTCATGAACATCCTGGAGTTAGTCACTAATGAGCTCATTAGGGATTTATTATCATTTTGAAGTACATATAACTAATCTTAGATTTAATAAAGACAAATCCAAGCAGGGGGGTGGTATAGATGTAGACTGTTGATGAGTCTGATTCTAGAATGAAACAGTTGTCTAGTGATATCTGATGATCAATGATTATCTAATTTAGATCAATTCGTGATATCAAATTTTTAAAAATAAACAAACATGATGATTGTAGATTCATTTAGTTTACGGCATACAATTAGTGATGTGTAGAAATGTATGATTAATGGATTTTACGCTTAAGTTATAAGTTGATATCAATAAATGATATGAAGATTTGTTGAGATCGTTTCTTGAACTTTGAAACACCTGAATTTTAATGTGACAACTTAAAGAAAAAGAAATAATTACAATAGTTTCAATTGAAGCTGCTTTGTGAAGACAGATGTGAAGTTTACTTGTTTGTAGTCGACACAGATTGATATCGTGTTGGTACCACTGAAATTCAAAGAGTACTGAAGATTTGTTTCAGAAGTAGGCATTCTACATTGTACACCTAACCAGTGGAACAAATGTTAAAGTCTTCGCCAAGTCGATGGCCCTGAATTCCATTCCTCAGAACACATTAAGGTAGAGTCACATATCAGGATGAAACAGTGGTCTTTTACTCTTGGGTTTGAATTGTTAAGCAACCAACATCAATCTGTGATAGATATAATCAACAAAAATCATTGCTCGTACAATATAACTAATTACACTTGTCGAATAAAGACCACATATTCCACATGTAAAAGTATTTCCAGCTAATGTTATTTAACGTCTTATTAATGTTTTATCCAATAAATTTATATGATAAAGACATGTTATTTAACAAATGGCAATCACAGCCTTTATATATTTTGACGTGTGAACATATCTATGATGACTACTATAACTCACCAACGAATGAATTGATAAGTTCACTACTTACGCCCATTAATATCATTTATTTGCACACAAATAAATCACCTGATAAGTTTCATAAAGATGATAAATTATGTCATATTTATGTATCCACAGTTTAGAAAACAAAGACTTCTTACGTGAAATATCATCAGCATTTATTAAATCAAATCTAAACATGTTGTCAAATTGGTTAAAATAGGCTTTACAAATGACGTTTAGCAGTAACAGAAACATTAACACGCAAGAAAACGTATCATCAAATTTCGATATGCTCACGTATCACTTCAGATCCTGTGTGTAGACAAACACATTTTTCAGCTAGTCATCATCATAACTTTTAATGGTTTACGTGTATAAATGAAAACATCTACAAATATTATGACTATTAAAAATGGCTGTTGTGATAATGAGTAAGACTAATTAATGGATATGACCTTGCGAGCACGAGGTAGCAGTAATAAATGTCAATGATTGCCTAGCTGGTTCCTGTATGTCCACTAAGTCCAATACCCGAATAGAAAGAACACAAACCTATAAGTCTACCAGGCGAATCGTATTATATTTCAAACATTCCTTTATATATATATAGATCCAGAACACACAGTTAAATAAATAGGAACTCAACATTAATACAAAACAAGGGTGATAGTGATAGTGATAGTGAATAGTGGCAACGTGTATACAACTAATTAACTGTGCTTCATAAATAAGAGATAATATACAAATAGTATGTATCCTAGACGGGAGGATACGACACGAGGGATAAAATGGAGATAGTAATAAAATACTTAAACTATACACAACTAAATAATTGAAATAGTCTTCTAAGACAGAATTCTTAAAGTTATTTATTTTCCTTTAGTCTCCCAACAACAACTAAACGTGTAACGTTACAAATGAATGCGTCAATAAAAACTGATACAACTTAAGCGGTGAAATTCTCATTGATATCAGATGGATTTGTGACAACTTACAAATTATATTGCATGTATACATTGCTGCTATCATACTTAAACACAAAAAAAGTTTCGTATAACCTGATCTATTTGTAAAAATTTTGAATAACCCAAGAAGAACAAGATTTTCAGAATAGAATGAATTCATCAGTTTAATTCTAGGCTACAAACAGTCTAAATTTACTAAGGGTTACATAAAACTGAATGTTTGACATACTTTATCAATTGTAGTTAAAATGAATGCTTTGAATGAACACTGAAGTCATAGTAATTAGAATAAAGAAAATTAAATATACTTATAATTGTAATAAAATTTTATTTATATTTATGTGTTACAAATTATGAGTAGAGGCCGGGAGATAAAATAGGTGGCTGGGAGGGAAATAAGAGCGTAATCTTTGCAAAACTAACTAAAGGAAGTATATTGCTTAATCGTGAGAATATTAAACGGGACGATTACGCAATAATTCGGTGAAATTCGAACGGAAACTATTTTGATTTACGAACATTTGAATGGTTGTGTAAGAAACAAAATAACCATTATATGCAGTAAGGTTATGAAAGGCTTATCACGCCATCTTTCTGTCCACATAGATCAAGCTGATAAAGGTTTGACAGCGATTGTCATTGCAAAACGTTATAATATTAGTGTTGTTTGCTTGTTGATAAGTTTTAGTGTTTTTACATCATGTCAACTGTTAAGCAGATGATACGAGATTTTGCTTGTGAAGACTTTACACGTTTTCAAACATGGATTCCTAGGAACGTGCTCAAAAAACTTGACAGAAGCAGTTCGTTAAGTTTTTTCTACATACTTGCTACTCAGCGTGATTCTGTAAATACAGTTGGAAATGAACCACCTTTGACTGATTTAACGAAGACCTGATGTTGAACTACGGATACAAGTATTTATAAACAACTGCCTGCGAAAGATACTGAATGTCCGTCGGCTGGAAATCATCAGTAACAGCTTACTATGGGAGAGGACAAGCCAACTTCCAGCCGAAGAGGAAACTAGGAAAAGACGTTGGAAATGGATAGGACATACATTACACAAACCATCAGACTGCATCATGAGACAAGCATTAACATGGAATCCTGTTGGGAAACGGAAAAGTGGAAGTCCAAAGAACACGCTGCATCGAGAATTGGAAGCAGATATTAAAAGGATGAACAGCAACTGGAAACAATTGGAAATGATTGCTCAGGACAGAGTTGAATGGAGAATGCTGGTGAGCGGCCTATGCTCCTTTGGGAGGAGTAACGGGCATAAGTAAGTAAGTAAGTGATGTTGAACTAGGAAATTAGTTGAGTTGAAAGAAAATTTTGTTTTGATGCTGCTCTGATTCTTTTATTAATTCTTCTTGAGGTCCCATTTCCTATAAAAGCGAGATATGTTAAAACCGGTGCTTGTAGATTTTAGGATACTCTTTTCTGTATTTCCTCATTAATTTCCTCGGGTATCTAGCATTTATAAGGTTTTTATTGATTATTGCTAATTCTCCACTAATTTCGGCATTTGAGCACAACGTTTTAGCTTTACTAAAAGACAGCTTAACTATATCAGGTTTGAAAATGACAGGATAGAAGCTGTTTCCACTAAATTTCTGTCTTCTCTATGTTTCTTTTCTGTTTATACTTTTCCCAACTACTTCATCATTTCGTCGTCAGTACTAAAATCATAACGGCTTAGAAATAGGAAACATTTCCTAATTGATTATGAATTATCCTTAAGTATATAAATGATTCAATCGAATGTATAACATCACACAATAATATTTGTACATTCCAAGATACCAACTAATACACCTAAAATGTACAAAGTGTGCTACAAATATTGTCTAGAATCAGAATGAAACAATCTCATTATTTTCATTGTTTGTAAACATTTAGAAATTTTGAACATTTAGCCTGTTTAGTGGTAATATATATCTTAGATCTATTAAGAACTGGTGCTAAATGTTCATTAAAGTGAAGTTAGGTAACCTATCCTTTAAGTAAACTGAATATTTTCATTAACTCGTTTAGTAAATCGATAACAAGGATAAGAAACAGTTATTGTCAATTAGTTGAATTCTAACTGGAAATAAAGATAAACTTCCTGTATTTGCTTATTTCAATGCATGTTGATTATATCAACTTTACATAACCAGGCAATTTCTTCAACGAATTTCAAAACATCATCCACTAGACTGAAGAAGGGACAATCAAAAGCAATTAGGAGTTTTGTACTGAGTTACTTAGAGGCAATAGGCACGAAATAAATATAAGCAGCGCTTTTTGGAATTTTTCATGATATTTAAATTACCTGACAGCATAGTTTAATTAAACGTCTGTTGTATATAGTAAACGCTGTCAGCAGTCATTCTAATAAATCAAGTTTACGCAACCAAGTAAAATTTGTACAACCGCTTTCATTACTGTGGTCTTTTTGATAGCGGCATAAAATATCCTTTTATTTTACTAATCCCTTCTTCCATTCTTCTACTTCTTTATTACAATAAATTTCAAATTTTCTTTCATAATTGTTCAGTCAGTTCCCAAATAAACGGTGCTCAACTACAATTTTCCTTGAGTAGTGTTTTCGTCATCGATCTTTAGAAGTAATAACTTGATTCTGTTTTAGTTTTAATAGACGGCTCAGTTATATGCTACGTCTGTCATTGTCTGTTGAACCTTCAACTAACTGCTACAGTGTTCATCACGTCATCAGCCCTGGTATGGTCGTTAAATTAAACAGACCATTTGGTGTAATGTCACAGGGTATACAATCTTCTGATTCGAATTTGCTATTTCTTTAAGTAAGTAACATGCACAAAACTTTTCAATGTGCTTTATCTACTCATACTAACTGTTAATATACATATTCATATTTGATTTTTGACTTTTACTTTAGTGTATTGGCATAGAGTATTATATTTCACGGCTACCGTTAATTTTTACAGCAAAACATACATAATAATGTAGGTCTCTAAATAAAAATCTAATTAAACAGGAATATATTTTTTCATTCTGTTTACTTTACATTATCTTCTAGTGTTCTGACAAATTCATCAGTAATATATAACTCTAAGTTTACTTTAATGCTTTAGTTTTTGTATAGTAGGAAATTATTGTAATAAGATATTAGATACGCTTTTGGTTTTTACTATGAATGAGATATTAAGACATTTGAATATATTTGTTTGACCACCTTTTGACATAACGGATTTCACAAGAAGAATGACTAACTTAAAATACTTTTTTTCAGAAGGTCATTATTATTTATATTATGGTATAGTATGCATCCTATTATTTTTATGATCCCCTAGTTCTAACCTCCCATTTGATCTATACCATTTCCCTACCATGAACTGTAACTAATTAACGATGTGTGCATGGAACCAGTTTCCTATTATTGTTGATTTAGTTTAGAGACTAAGTTGTTTTTTTTCATTTGGCCTATTGTATAGTCTGGTTTTTATGCATGTATCTAAACAAATGACTAAATATATACTTGGATTGGGTGATTAGCTTGCCAGGCTTGTGTTCTCTTTACAGCCTAGAAATAATAACCATTCAGGTAGACGTACAGGCATCGACTTAGCAGTTTTATTGTCATCATTTACTATATTATGTCTCAATAATTGGTCAGGTGTTGACGTCATAACACTTTTACAATGATATCTGCGACTGTTGTATTGAGCAATACATCTTCATAACTAAAATACTGTTATGATACAATGATTATTACTTAAAATGATATAATTAACTTTTATGGCTGTTATAATACTTACTACTTATTACTACTCAATTAATAAAAGCATATCTACACGTCTAGCGTTTATGCTGAAACGTACTCCGCACTATAATTCCATAAACTAAATACACTCTATTGCTCGTACAAGACATTTAACAAATTTTTCTTCTTGTACGTGACAATCAATTACCTAAATGCACAGTTTGAGATCAACACAAAGATAATAATATTTTGATTATTCAGTGGATTCATTCAGAGGTTAATTTAAAATGTTTCTTTTAGAATAAATAATCAAATACTCACGCAATATCCCAACATTCTTTACATAGAATATCTGAATTTGTTATTGAAGCTATTTTGTATGCACAATTTTTGCAAACATTCTGTCCACATTGTATACACTGATTTGTTTCTAGTAATGAATTATATGTTTGCAGACAAATTGGGCATAATTTTGAAAATGTAGATTGAAATTTACACTTTGTAAATGTTACACATGATTTACGCTTTCGTGTATAATGTAAATGTAAATTTTCCTTTTTTGCTTTGATAGGATCTACATTATGCAATTGAATAAGTGAAGTACAGATTGAAACAAAACCACTACCAGGAATAGCTGGATATTTATTGCGTAACTGATTCAGATTACTTCGTATAATCTCTGGTTGTAGTTTGGATGGAAATGATCCAACCAAATCACTGAAATCAGTGCAAAAATAGTTTGTCATCCACAATTTTATCACAATACTTAAATGTCAACATACATAATCAACTTGTTTAGTAAAACAACTTTGTAAAACGTCAGTGAAATCAATATAGTGTGTCCTTTACAAAAAACAATAATAATAAACAATTCAATTTAGAGAAATCCATTGTAAAAACTAAATTAGGGTGATTTGTGTCAACTGTGTAACTACTGAATGGTATCGCGTGTTGCATTGAGTGATACCTTAATGCTAGTCGGATCTCATCTAACAACAGGCAAAACAACTCTTTGTTTATATTACTGAATTCTGTGGATATTATATTTCCGTGTTGAGATTTTATGTTGGTTTCCTGTAACCAGCCACAAGAAGCAGACGTTTGTAACTTGCAAAATTATATAACATTACAAAACATGCTACTGTAATATATTCATTTAGAAGCCATATTTAGTAGTTTATTATAAACCACAATAGAATTGTTAATTATAATTAATAAGCAGATAGTAGTGGGTTTAGTTTTATTTCAGTATATTAACTCCCATCTACCAAGTGGATGAAGGTCAAAACCACAAAATTTACACCCAATACTACCTGTATATTTATCAAATAGAGCAAAACATAAATTCATAAAAATGAAAACTTAATGTCAAAGAGATCATAACTTTAAATGTAAAAATAAACGAAATAATAATCGAATGCATAGATTACTTGGTAAAATACCACCAAATAATACCATTCACTAACAATTCTGAACAATATACTATGACGATGTATGTTTAGATTGATATTGAAAACTACAATAACAGTTAGTAGGTATTTTAGTCCAAATTACATTGACTCATATCATGACATTTGACGGTTAATTGTATATAATCTCAATGAATAAAAATAATAAAAATTTCAACGTTACGCTTTCCATACTAATACATCCCTAATAAGGGAAAAGGCAGAAATTCAAAATCATCGAATACAAATGATACTAAGAGACAAAGTGCAATTATAGTTGTCCAGTTGTGTTAGGAGTATGAGCATACTGCATGTAAGGATGTGTGTAAGGTTGTCAAGTTTTCATGTTGAAAGAACTTGTATGACCATACATTGTCCTGTGATCACAGATTAGAATACACAACCGGAAGTTTGACTTTCCAAACCGAGTAAAATTTTCATCAGCTGCAGATTAGCATTCTCTAACCAAATCTTTCCTCGAATCTCCTTTCCAGTTCTTCCCAAGTCCTGATCATCTTTTTTATGTTTGTTTTCGATTCCCGGAGAAATGTGTTCTTCGGTTTTATTCTTTTTATTTGACCTTAGGGATTTCAAGTAACTGATTGCCGTGTGACATAGTTTCATGGTTTCCGTAGTGTGTGTTATTCACCCCCCCCCCCGAGCATATTTTCCTAATTTCGTCCTCGGCTGAAAGTTAGTTGCTGATAGTGTCTAAAAAACGTATCCACAGTATTCTGAGTAGAAAACTGTCTGTATCTACCTATATCTTTTAAATGATGCTTGTCATAGTTCTCCACGTTTCAGCTCTATACAATAAAACTATATTAACATGTGTTTTGAAAAGTGGTGTTAACTGACAGCTAGTTTGAGTCCTAGATGATTTTCAATAGTAAAAGTGCTGCCTTAGCCTTACAGATCCGTGTTTTTACATCTGTATCAGATTCCCCGTGTCTGTAAACGATGTTGTTGTTAAGGCATGCACAAGTTTCTACATCTTCTAGAGTTTCTCCGTCAGGTGTAATTGACATCGTGCTGATTGCTTTGTATATGAAAATTTTCCTTTTTCCTTTGCGTATGTTTGGGCCTGTTACTGTAGAGGCTTCTGATACAGTGTCCAACCTCACCTGGGATTAAAGGGCTAGGTCATTTGTAAGTTTTAATCGTCTAGTTGTACCCATGTCGTCCGGCAAATTCCATGATTCCTTTGAGATCCTGCAGTTTCATAACCCAGTCAACCAGTAGCAAAAGGAAAAAGGTGTGAGGGAGTAATACTGTTTAACACCCTTCTCCAATTTGAATGAGTCTGTGAGCTACCCACCATGCGCAATTATCAGTGTTGTCCTATGAATTCCGTATGAGATTCACTATCCTTTCTGGTACACCATAGTGTTGAAGAGAGCTCCATAATATTTTTCTCTTTACGCAGTCAAATGCTTTCGCATAGTCAAGGAAATTAATCCAAAGTGGTGTGATTCACTCAGTTGACTGTTTAACGATGATCTGTAGTGGCACAATTTGGTCAGTACATGATCGATCCTTACTGAATCCAGTCTATCGACCTCGAAGTTGAGCAACGATTGGATTTTTCATTCTGTTTAATACCACTCAGTTGAAGACTTCCTTGTATTGTAAGTAGAGTGATGCCTCTATAGATCACGCACCTGCTAAGGTCTTATTTCGGGATCTCGATAAAGTACCCTCCGGTTTAGTCTGTTGGCACTTGATCTTCCTCCCAAATCTTCCCCATAAGAATGCGGAGCACTTCTGAAGTTACTTCTATATCTGACCTCGGTGCCCCAGCTGGTGTGTTGCCTGGCTCAGCTGACTTGCCAGTCTTGATTTGTCCTATGGACTTGATAGTTTTCGATCATTGGTGGGTCGGTGTTTATAGATAGATCAGTGGCTGTATGTTCGATGATTGGTGAGTTCAGTAAAGACAATCAATTTAAGGATTCTTCGGAGTGATCTACCCACTTGTTTTGTGGTTCCTGGGACAAAGTGATTGGTTGGTCACCCTTGTTCCTGATTAGACTTAATGGCTTATTATGTCATCCAGTTAGCTTCTTCATTGTATTATATACCTATTTAATGTTTCTTTCTTTTGCAGCATTTTTCGCTGTCACTGCTAAATCCTCCACCTATTCCCGATTATCCGAACTAACGCTTCTCTTAATTTGCTTGTTGGCTTTTATTTATTCGACACGACTTGATTCCTTCTGTTTTCTTTCAGGAGCTATTGATTACTATTTTCTTAATCCTCCTTTCTTGCATCATATCCAGAGAATCAACATCGATAGATTTCTCTTGGCAGTGCTTCTTTCTGCCTAAAACCTAACATGTTAAAATAACTGATTCCTAAATCTCTTTCCAGTTGTCTACTAAATTAGTTCCATCTTCAACATGTAGATCATAAAATGCGTGGAACTTATTGTTTGAAGTTATTCCGAATTCGTTGAGTTTGTTAGTATCTTGAAGAAGAACCGTACTAAACTTTTATAAAACTGCTGCTTCAGTTTACCAGTGATTTTAAAGTTTCAGTTTCATTTTGGCCACTACGAAGTTGCGACCTAAAGATATATCAGATCCTTTCCCTACATCTACGTCATTCATGGTCCTTCTGAACTTCTTATGTAGTAGATTCGGTTCTCGGTTGTACAATATAATGAAGCCTATGTAGCTTTGTACATGCGTTTGTAGGAGAATATAGTGCTACCTATAATCATTTTGTTGAAGTCACTGGTCCGCGAACCTTTTACAATTTTTTTATTTTCCCCAATGATATCTTTACATTAAGGGTTGTTAATTCCAACTTTGGTATCCAGGTCTCCCACCAAAATGGTTAAGTCTATTTCTGAGCATTCTTCGATGATTGACTACAGCCACACATAGGAGTGGTCTTTATTGCATTCGTTATTGTCGTTGGTATGTGCACAGCGTTGGAAGACATTCCTTGTGTCAGCATACACATAAATCACGGTAGTTTTCCTAATAGTTGAATCTTAATACGTTGGAGATACTCTACGGAGAGCATACAGACTATTAAAAGTGAAGGGTTTCTAACGACATCAGAGATAGAAAATGGGTAAAGAACTTTCTTGATCAATTCATCTTAAAAATCAAATGAGATCAGACATACCATTAAGTAATTGTAATTCAGCGAATACCTCCCATAGACTCTGTCAGTGTCCCGTAACCGAAAGAAGCTATGTCAACAACATTTCTTAGGTAGTTTTCTTGTTATCTCCAAACTCTGCTTACTTGTTCATTTATAGGTGTCTCCATATAAACTAACCTTAGAATTGTTTTTAAATTTGAGCCTCTCAAGATCATGTGCAAGATTAAATGATGGATACTATGAGTCATTATAAAAAGCATCTTTAAGGTGACTCTATTCAGGTGACCATAAGTCAAATTTGAACCAACTTCTGAATGGAAAAATGTAATGATATGATAACGTAGAGTGTGTTGTTAATGGATCAGCTCAAAAAAAGCGTTCACTGTTGTTAAAGTTGCTATTGGGGTCAAACCCTTATTGAAATAAGAACTTTAAGCACGCTTTTGAAATTGAACTGGAGGTTCCTTGAAAAGTTTTGTAGGTAATCGTTTTCATCTCAGTATAGACTGTTATTCGATTGAATATTATTACGTTTAGGTAGAATATGCGGACCAACTGTAACGGCATGCTGGATAAAGATCTAGTTGCATGAGCAGGCAGGAGCAGTTTGTATAATTTATAATAATAAACTGATTATAGTTATTCTTTTATACCTTCTCACCATTTTTCCCTTGTGAATAAAAATTCAACATTATTCACATTCTGATTATCATCTATCATTTTCAATAAACTTCATGCCTTATTTTGAATACAACTATGAAGCTCATAAAACGTAACTGAACTACACAGATTCAACAAATTTGTATTCTGACGGATTGTCTAACAACGTGTTTGAACCAGAAATTACCGTAAATAACATACTAGTCAGCAATTAAAATCATAGGAACCATTTAATACTTACTAGATTCGCTCCGTATCTGTTTTTTTGATGGCTTGGTCCCTTTGCATAACAGTCTTTAGATGATCAACCTCTGTATTAGTAAGCGGTGTTGTTAAGTAATTATTTATCCACAAATAAGGGTCATCATATTGTGAGGACATCTTAACTAATAAAGTATCTTTAATATTGCTCTGTCCTGAAGTCATACTCTAAATTTGTGTCCATTTAAATAAAGCGCAATATCCGCGTTTATGGAAACATTCGAAACCAAAACGTTTTTCAATTTTACTAGCGTTTATGGTTTACACAAAACAATAGAAAGCGTTCGGAAAGTTTTCTTTGCCAAAAGCGTACAATGAATTTGTTTTTCTCTGTTAATAAGTGATAGGTTAAAATCATTGTTATCAGCGGTCGTTTCAAGTTTGGTCGATTATTTGTGGTGCTAAACGTTTGTCATAAAATATAAAGGTAATAGAACCGTGTTATGTTTGGTCACCATATTATTAACGACACTATACGTGATTGTTAAGCTTGTAAACATGAAGTAGAACGTTTCCAAAATAATTTTTATTAACTATTGACGTAGTGGATATCTGTAACTTAGTAATTACACATCTCTATATATTGTGAGGAAAAAAACATGTTTAGTGGGTTTGCGTTTTAGATTACTTAATACCGACTAGGGTTAAAGCATCTGAATTTCATACTAACTGTTTTTATGTTTATTAATTAAGTTTGTCGTTCGCAATCCTACTCTACTTCATGGACTCTATAAAATTGTCTCTAGTAGCACCATAAATTTGTCTTTTCATAGTGCGCATATACTGCATATGACTCCGTGTAAGTAGAATTAAAGGCAGTTCGTACAAACATTTCGTGAACACATTTCGAAACAAGTAGCTGACTGGAAACAAATTTTAAGTATTCGAAATCGTCTGGGCAGCCTGTGTAGTAGTTTTTATAATCATGGACTCCTAGAGTGTTTATTAACGTTTTACAAAACATAAACCTGATATTTGTGTTTTTACAAACACAGATTTCGATACAAATTGTCGCCGAGATGTAGGCTTCACACATTTTGGGGCATATTATATTGTACATTTCAAATCCGAACCGCAATCATTATCATATAGTAAACTTTAATAAAAGATCAAGATGATTACATGTAATACATTTTGGTGTAGGATGTAAATAATCACAACTTTTGATCAAGACTAATAGTCTCACTGTCTATGCTATTTATGATATCTATGGGACTTCAACGACGATTGACAGAGGCGAATGGTACACAATTTTCATTCCATGCCATCGTGTGACCACACTTAGTTGTAGCGTCATCAAGTAACGCACGACGTTGAAGTTTGTGGGCCGTGAATTCTGTAGTTATATACTGTAAATAACGTACCTTAAAGTCGGTGCGTATGTCGAATTTTGGATTCTAAATATATAGGTACTATAGTTTTTTTGGAACAGGCTCCAGCGTCGTACTAAAAATCTCGTTTACTTATTGTTGGATCAGCCTCTTCCATATGCTAGCAGTACGTCACCATTGTATTTCAAAATACTTCTTGTATATTAGCCTGTCTCCAGTATAATGTCTTTAATTACCGTTCTTCCTAACTTCAGGTTGTGACAGATGAACGAATACTAAGGTCTACATATTATTCTCTAAAATGGAAGTACCTGAACGGCATTTCGACTGGGATTATATGTATCCTGACGTATCCCCTGTTTCTAGCAATCCATCTTATATGGCGTTTAAAACACATCAGTCTCTGGAAAATAATCTAGGCGTGTACACTTTCCCTGAATTCAAAAACGAAGATAAGGATGAATTTTTTATTTATGGAACATGTGTATCTGTACGTGGAGAGCAGACTGAATCCCGACCTGAGTATATTGACGAAACTATAAATGGTGTACCAGCACACCCGGAATCTACGTTAATGAACGTTGAGAAAAGTTATGAGTCAAAAATTAATGAATTACACAAACAAATAAAAAACTTGGAGGAGGAAGCTAATCAAATTCCCGTTCTGCAGGATAATTTGCGTTATTTGTACGAAGAAAATGTACGTCTTCATCAGAAAAATGAAGTTAAAGAGTCCCATCAAATTCAGAACGGTGGACAAATTGATAGCACTGATGATGAAGTAGAAGAAATTGTTGAAGAGGAGGTTCGAACTTATAAGAAAACTCCCAAAACTGACCTTGTTGCTAGCGAGCTTTCTAATACAAACCACTTTATTGAATCAAACAGCAAAGTTATTGATAAGAGCCAGTTTCCTTCAGAATATTGGTCTAGACTAGAGTCTTACTTTTATAAACGCTTTTTGTCGGATCGACCTCCTAGTTGTGATATCGGTATACAACCATCAGAAGCTAGTAAGCGGACTGCAGCTACTATGGCTAGTCCTGTAAATTCATCTAGATTTAGATGCGTTGGTGTCAGCGTTTGCCCATCTGCTCATGAAGTAGGTGTTTTCTGTTCAAAACCAGAAACACGCGAATTCGGTTGCCTTTTTTATGAGACGGAATCCGTGATTGATGAATGGTTGGATAATGTCTTCCCAGAAATGGAAGATAAGTATAAGAAGATTGTACAAAGAGTTATACGCAGTTTTTATGGAAATCGTTCAGAGTTTGTTAGTACCTTGTTATCGATTATTAAAAAAACTGTTTGTCACGTAGGTATTCAGTCCCAAATAATCAGCCAGCCTCGTGGATGTTCACCGATCAGAAACGAGTCAGAAAAAGTTCCGAATCCTAATCTAGTTGACCACTCTCCCCTCTCACAGGTTTCTGAGTTTGTTCAGGCGCTTCCAGTTTTAAATAGTCGGTCCACAATGACGAGACGTTATTCCGGTGTTAATGTTGGATGTCTGACAGAGTCTCCAGTTTTACGTAGTCAGGGTACCTCGGCGAAAACAGATTTGCGGAGTTTTACTACGTGTGGTGTGCAATTCGAAAATAGTGTTGAATTGGTTCATAGAGGTTGTGATGCAATATGCCCTGAACTAAGGCGTATCGGATCGTCGACTCAAACACCACTTGAATGGAGCGAAACAGTCACTGAGGTTTCCTCGCATCTAAAGGACAATGTGAAATCCTATCGATCTACAGAATTTTTCGAAGTTAGTCATGTTTTCTAGGTCTATTTATGTTGCATATTTTTGTTTGATTCCTGTATATATCTCTAATGCTGTATTGCATGATTTACATGTCAGTTTATACCCGCGTTTAGCAGATTGCCTTAGTTTCACGACACACGCTTATGGTCTTTTGGAATCTCTTACCTTACTTCATTTGTGGCATTTGCAGAATGTCCGTAAACATGCCATAGGACATTTGCGCACCTATATACTCTGCTCCAATGTGTGATTCATAGGAGGCTCGTATACGAGTTTATAGATGTTCTCTCATAGACAGAAGCGAATTGGGCGAGTGTAATGCTTAGTTAATCACTTCCTGTCATAAATGTTAAATGCCTAACAACTAACTTTAAGTAAATTTAAAATCGAGGAGATCATGGATTATCGTCATTTACAAAGTCGTTTATCGTCATTCCAAACCATATGGGGAAATATCGGCTGCTAGACATTAACACTAGCATATATATATATTTCCCTTAAAACCTTAAAGTTTCTATTCTCTTTTATGGTGTCATTTTTATTAAGCTTACTAATTATACCCTTTTGTTAACTCTGGTATATTACAAACCGTAGTACCTTCGACTCAACTGTCATTTAGTGTTTCATTTTCTTGTATCTGGATGTTCTATTTTCAGTTTTCTATAGTCTTTACTTTATTCATTTTAAGGTATACTTTCCAAGTTACTTATATCACTTTTCCTTTTCTCTCATCCAACGACTTGCATCTTTCGTGAATATCACTATTCATATGAAAAATTAATATGGTGTTTGCGTATTTTTAGTGTTCGGATCTTGTGGTGAGATTAATGGTAACTGGACATGTAACCATTCAAAATCTGTTACACTAGCACATATTTGCTTGCTCCTTATCGCCCAGTAGATCTTTAGTTTAAAGATTATTTCCCAATTTTCATTTCCCATTCTTGTTTTTCGGATTTTATTGTGTATTTAGTCTTGTCATCATTGTCGAAGTTGATATTTTTACTCATCCGCCAGTCATTTTGTCAAATTTATTTCTCTTTGTTGAGACAATGTGATGACGTAAGCCAATGGATACTTGTACCATGTCTTTTGTTGACTATGACTGATTGGCTTACACTCCGATACAATTTATCTTTGTGTGCTTATGTAATGTTAGTATAATGCAATCGACTTTGTCATTAATTCACTCCAAAAAACAGTATATTTGTCGATTTACATGTAAACTAACATTCACATAGTGTGACGAACCTTTATTCATTTGAGTCATAAATTAATTTGGCCATTTGATTTGGAAAATTAACCTTGGTTACTTTTCTATGCTTTATATTAGTGGTCTATGAAATATCAGTTGCCTTCTAGTAGTTTAATTACTTCGAAGATTTTTTTTATCTGTTTGCTCGCAGAAGACTGAAAACTTTTCAAACATTCCTGAAACAGATGGTTTAAGTTCTTCTGTCTGCGTTACCAGGCCATTACGAGATGATTCTCCAAAGTTAAGTCAGACTATAACTTTGCCACCAAAATCACCTCTAGTGACATCTACTCAGTCTGAGAGCTATACTGTATCTACTGAACGACGTATGGTCGATGAACTTTCACAACGATATATGGTATTGGATAAAGTAAATCTAGATGAATTAAGTTCTTGTGGACAAAATGCATTTCAAGAGGTTGCATCAAAAAGCGTTGACTTAGGAAGTACTCATATTGTTAAAGAATTCCAACCGACTGTCGAAGTCTTTCATCATATGGGTGATGAAACTGAAGAAGTTGACCCTTCAACTTTTCCACGTGAAGTACTTTCTCCTTTCAGAATAAACTCACCTGGAATTCCTGTTTCAACCGAACTCATTAATTTAAAATATGATTCTCGGACACATCATGATTCCAGTTTATCTAATCCAACAACATCTGATCCTCTTACCTCGCCACCAGTAATAATACCTGTTATTTACGGACAAACAGCAAAATTACCTGAGTCAGTTCAAAAACCACCGTTTCCTATGTGAGTTTTTCGTCATCGAATTCTTATGATATTCTTATTTTTGATCGTTAATAGAATACATAATCTGAATATATCATCGTTGTTAATAACAGTGTAAGATGAATTTACTAGACATATGAATAGAATATATTTGTAAATAATCACAGTGGATGAAATTAACGAAAACTTCGACGATTCGCTCGGCGAGCTGATCCGGGCTTCTACAGGGAAATAACCAAAATCAAAAATTATCGAATATAAATGTAAATAAGATGTCAAACTTGATTACGAATATCCATTCATATACATGGTATGAAAATGTTAAACTAGTCATTGTAAGTATACTAATGTTGAAATTAGGATGAACTTGTACATTACCGTTGATTTGTTATAGACTGAGGCTGGTCAATCTCTGTTGCTATATGTGCATCGTGAGCGACTGACCAGCTTCAGTCTATAATAAATCAACGGGAATGTACAAGTTCGTCCTAATACCAATATGCCCGTTGCACATGTGTGACTGGCTGGACTCAGTAGTCTAGTGGTGAACACGGTGGCGTTTGACACGAAAATGACTGAGTTCGAATCCCACTGTGAACATCAACATTGGGATGCAGGCACATACAGCTGACGAGTCCCAAATAGTAAGGAACACGCGTCTTGGATTCCATTTGCCAGTCACAATCCAACTTAAATAATGTTGAAATTGTTATGGATGAAGGAAGGTATGCATTTCGTGTGCAATTCCATGTTACATTCATTTGTGCACATATACTGTTCTGAGCTATATTCAGGGAGAGGGATAGACAATCTGAAAACTGGTTTGTTATTAAATCATAGTAGGAATAAATCAATCTAATGATAATTATGGATCAAAGGATGGGTGCATATTTGCAAATAGTAACGCATTGATCTGTGTAATTAGATTGAATAAATCTGAACAGAATCAACCAATACATAAATAAATGGAATTCGTTGGAAGTTGGAGTAGTAGATGTTTGAATTCATTTCTTAATCATTAGTTGCCATGGTGCAGCTAGCAGTACTCCACCTCGTCAGTTTATGTTGTTTGGATTTGCCCATATGTGTAGGGCTTCAAATTTTAACCTTTCTTTGTAGGAACTAAGACCTTTTTCGAAGGATACTGTGCCCTGATTCTATTGAGTGTAATACCATTGCCGGCCTATTTTCATGTTTTCTCATATCCTCTGAGGATTTTGGAATATGCTTCGAACAAAGTACATGTTCTTTCACCCTTATATTCAACTGTCGTGATGTTTCTCCTACATATATAGCACTGCATTCATTACATTTGATCTCATAGACACAGTTTGTTTGGTCTTCCTTTGGTACTCTATCCTTGATTTTACAAGTGCAGAGCCCAATGTATTGTTTGTTCGGAGGAAAACACGTATACCATGTTTATTTAAAATTCTTCTTATCTCTCCAGATGTTCTGTATGGCACAACCACAGGATCAATCCACTCTTTTGGCTGGACCTTCGGTTTGCCTTCCTCATTACGTTTCTCCTTAAGTATCTTTTTGACAAAGTTCTTAAGCAAGTTGTTAATCATTGGCGTAGACATCACTAAGTTTAATTCAGTTTCTTGGTCTTTTTATCTGTGACTAGTTGATAGATTCTGTTTATCAGGTTTACAACAACTGTCTCTTTTGCTGATTTGGCATGACCAGATTTATAATCTAGATATTTCCCAGAATACGTTGGTTTCCGAAATAATGTTAATCCTAAGACAGTTATCTTGTCTCCCTTCGACTAGACAGTCGAGAACGGATAATTTATGAACTATAGTCTCGATTTCGTTAGAGAATTTGATATTTTTGAAAATATTGTTGACCTTATCAAAAATGTTCATTTAATGCATCTCGTTTTGTAATAATGAAAGTGTCATCTACGTACCTTAGCAAGAGTTTGAGCGGATAGACACATTTTGGGAGAGAACTTGTTTCCAGGGAAAGCATAAACAAGTTAGCAGCTATTGGGGACACTGGAGATACCATTGCTACACCTGTTTGTTTGTAGAGATCTCCCCGAAACTTAAACAATGTAGAATTCAGGCATAAATTCAAACATTTAATCGTTTCAGAAGGATTTAACTGACAACGTAAACTTAAGTCATTATCTGCAAGTAAATAGTCATTTATAATGTCAAACGAAATATTAATGTGGATGTTAGTGAACAAAAGGCAAACACCAAGACTTACCATTACTTCATCTTCTAAACATATCTTTGTAACCGTGTTTTTAAAATCAAATGCATTTTTAATTCCACATTTTGCCTCTTTGTCATATGGTCTAAGTATTCCGGCCAAATAATTTGCCAGATCATATGTTGGCGAGTTTGTATAGTCTACCACTAGTCTTAATGGAACACATATCTTGTGGATTTTCGGTAGTCCGTAGAATCTATGAGAGCTACAACTTTTTGGGGCAAGAGAGAACCATAGTTTCGACTTGACAGATTGTAATACTCTACTTGTCTCAGCCTTCAGGTTGTTAAGGGTGGCACGACATTTCGTTATCGTCATTTTTTTCATATGAACCCTCATTTAGGTGTTCATTTGCTTTATTGTTGTAGTCAGAGGTGTTCATTACTACCGTAGTATTCCCTTTATCCATCTTTGTGATAATAACTGTTTTTTCCCTTACGTAGTCGTTTCAGAGCATAGATTTCCTTCGTGGAAGGATTAGAGTCGTTCAGCTTCTGGTGTAATAATTTAGAGGATATTTTGTTTCTCACTACATTAGCCTGATCCACTGGTAATTCGTTTAGAATAGAATCAATCGTTGGAACAACATCTAAAACAGATAACCGTGGTGTGCTGAGGTTGTAATTGAGACCCTTCTTGAATAGTGAAATTTCTTGTTCATTAAGGATTCTATTCGAAAGATTTACAACTAATATGCTTATATCTAGGCTTTTTGAGATGTTTTCACTTTATTTATTATTATTCTGTTTTAATGTGTAGGAGCATTTGTTCGAATTTTCTGGTTGTAAAAATCTTCCTTATGTTTCAAAAAATCATTTACACTTGTTCTTATTAAGAAGTGAATTTAAACATCCACTACTCCAACTTCCAACGAAGTCCATTTATTTATTTATTGGTTGATTCCTCCTCCAATATTAAAAATCAATAGTGCCAAGTAGGATGTGCCTTCCCAAATCGATCTTTCTTGTCCTTTCCTTTTACCTACGGTAGAAATTGCATTATCGAAAATACTATACTTTAGATTCGCTTCCGTTGGTTTTATTTCTGTTTAATAAACAAGTGTGTAATAGGAAGATTGCAAGGATTGTCTTCACCTAATACAGCTTGATTGAATTATTATAATGGTGGTGACCAACCTCCGTTTTAGTGTATGTATGTAGAGTGTACAAACATCAATTAACTTTTACCATATGTTAGAAGTAACGATAACTCTGGTTTAAAACTGTTCTTTCAGTTAGTAAGTATTAAATTACAACATTTTGACTTCAGCTTTAACATTCAGATTGGTAACTTTATGCTTATGCGTTCGTTCCTTGTGGTATTCAATTTTAGTTTAGCCTCTTCCCCATAGATTCTCAGCACACCGTTCAGATTGAACTCCGAAGATATAGTTATGTACTAGACGAGTGTGATTGTTATGCCTGTTTGCATTCCTGATTGCCCTAATTTCAATCTTTCTATTCAGGCGAAGAAACAGCTCCAGAAGTTACTTTTTAAGTAATTTCAATACAACTAGTAGTTTGCCGTATTAACAACTTGGTTTATCTTATTTAAGGACGGGTGAATATACTGAATGACTAACTGTAATTTTACAGCAATGTATGCGTCACTAAAAAGCAGCCTTACTATATTATTCAATGAATATTGTGACTTATTGTGAAAATAAGAAAACGTGACAACTCACAAACAAAAATAATTTATATTTGATGTAACGAATTGATCCGGATTAGACAAACTTCACTCACTTGACACAGTTAAACTCTCTTGAAGGTGTAGCAATCACCCCTTCCCGATGGCAGTGAGATCGCACAATATATGGCGAATTGACCGGAGCTGTGTAATTCAGCCATTAAAGGGTTATGCCTTTGTTGCAAAGCTTGAGATCGGTCCCGTGTGTGGTCGTGAATGCTCATTACTGAGTTGTAGCAGGTGTCCAATACCTCCTGTTATTTATTGGCTGTCTAATTCAGGTCAGTTTACGATTTCATGAACAAGTTCAATAGCTCTTCCTATATGCGATTATGAAATGTAACCTAGTTCACCGAATCTCACTGAATTTTTCGAAATTTAGTGTTTAGCTTGAGGTTTCTGTTTATAGCAGTACTCATAGTATACATTTATTAGTTACTGAGCCACCTAGATCCAGTTAAAAGCAGGAAGTTTTATGTTTTTGTTTGAAAGTATAGTTTTACTTGTCTATACTAATTGGTTTGTGTCCAACGCTTGTTCCGGTTCTTTTCCACTTAACCTAGTTTAAAACACCTGTAGTTTAAAATCTATTTTTGTGTTACTACCTTGACTTGGTGGTCGGGGTTGCCTACCCTAATGACTCAATCGGGCTTTACTAGCTGGAACAATCGTTCCTCAAGGTTCTATCATCCTAGGCTGGTCGGTTGCTAAGTGGCGAGACTAAAAGCAACAAATATAAAGTCCGAAGACGAAGTCGTACTGGGGGCAACTGGGATGAGTTAACACTCATGTCTCTAACAACACACATGATCACCACCATTTTATTCAAACTTCTTCTATTCCTAATATTTATCCTACCTCCACCTTTAAGCCTAAATCCCTATCTTCAGCTTCCTTCTGTGTCATCAGTTCCAACGATTCCGGCCCACGAAATAATGTCCCAAGTCTACTTAAATCACACTCCAAACTTCACATTGGTGCATACAACGTACGAGCCTTGTGCCAAATAATGCAGCAAGCCTTCCTAGCTAAGACATTAGAATCCTGCGCTATTGTTATATATGGTGTCTCCGAAACGCGTATATAGGATCCTAGCGTGGTCATTCATTTGACCTCACATAGTCAGAGTGAACAACCTTTGCGATACACTCTTCGTTTATCTGGCGACTTAACAGCAACTTCTCGTGGGCTTACCGGTGTAGGTATTGCATTAAGTTTGAGAGTAGAACAAGCACTTTTAGGATGGATTCCTGTCGACAGTCGCCTATGTGCCGTCCAACTAAATGGTTCTGTAAGAACTCGGAAAGATAGGCACACGCCGTTGTCTTTTCGTTGTTTCTGCCTACGCTCCCACCGACTGCAGCGTTGATGAAGTGAAAGACAAATTTTACGGAAATCTTTTTGAACTTCTTCATAGGGCCAAACACTCAGATTTGGTAATTTTGGCTGGTGATTTTAGCGCCCAGATAGGTGGCTTGAACCAGTATGAAAGACATTTAGGTGGATGCTTCAGTGTTCCAGCGAAGGAAATGCAAAAGGCAACGGCGTTAGGTAACACTAGACAACTTTTCAAGTTAATAACAGAAACCGGGGTTAAAAATTTAGCGTTAGTGAGACGAATTGCGAAAAAGGTGGGACGCTTATTAGCTCTCCTTGTAGACGTTTAGAACGGTTGGCCGAACACTTCAAGGAGCGGTTCATTTGGCCTTCAGCCACTCTAGAACTTTCCACCATTTCAAGACAGCCTGAATGAAAAGTCGACTTAGATCCCCCCGACTTTCGTCGAGGTCGAAAATGCTATAGCCAATATGAGACAAGGCAAAGCAGCAGGACCGGATGGATTATCCCCAGAGGTCTTTAAGGATGGTGGTCCAACATTGACAACCAGGCTGACTGATATTTTGACTAAGGTTTGGGAACTAGACATAATTCCGTCTGACTGGTATCAAGTGTTAATCGTCCCAGTATGTAAGAAAGCGTCACAATCGTCCTGCGATAACCATAGAGGAATTAGTTTGACTAATATAGTGTCTAAAATACTAGCTTCTATAATTATCAGACGCTTAACTGCAACTCGTGATCTACAAATACGAGAAAATCAGGCCGGTTTCAGACCTGGTCGCGGTTTTATAGGCCAGATAATCACCATTCGTCAGATCTTAGAACACAGACATACTTTTCGACTTGAAGGCGGAATTTGACTCTGTAGACCGTGAAGTTCTATAGCAATGTCTTTCATTGATAGGTATGCCCCAACAGTACATAAATTTTGTTAAGGTTCTTTACTCAAACACTTAGTCGTGTCAGAGCATATAGCGAACTGTCGTCTGAACTTGTAACCTCAAGTGGTGTTCGTCACTGCTACCCACTTTCCCCATTTTTGTTTAATTTTATAGTCGACATACTGTTGGAAATTACACTTTCATCGTCTGACTTTTCAGGAACTGATTTTCTACCAGGAAATCCACTTATTCACTTAGAATATGAGGACGATATAGTCCTGTTTGGCGAAGACGCTGATACGATGCAGAATCTTTTAACAATAATAATCTCGAATGCAATCATGTTCGGATTGCGTTTCTCCCTCTCTAATTGCAAATTGTTAGTTCAGGATTAATCTTCGTCATAACTTTCCATACTGCATCACATTCTACCTGAACCATATTCTACGTGTTCACTCTTTTTTCATTGTAATTGTCATTAATGTAACTTCTGCTTCTACTAATGTGATGTTAATCTTGCCGTGCTTTAGAGGTAATTTGTGCCGATCCACACATGTGCCCGCTCCTGTATTGATTATACATACATACATACATACAAGTAGTTTCTGGTTTTCTGCTGGGTACTGAATAATTCGCCCAGTTGAGTGTATTGAGCTTAAGTTACGCTATGCGGTATTTATTTATAAATCATATTATTATTTCTTTGTCAAACAACATGTAAAGCAATCGTTTATTGATGAAAGCGTTTGGGTTTCATCTTATTTTCTCAGTTTTAAACCCTACTTTACTTGATTCTATTTAATCTACAGAATAATATTCCTGGCCCTCACACAATTAAATTGTGTCTTAGATGAGCACACAAGTTTGCAATTGGTGCTTGGATGAATCAATTAAACCAAATTGATTTTTCGGCTAATTTTATTTTTCTATGTCCCGTTATTATCTCTCTCTTTGTTATCTCTACATTTTAGAGTTCATACTCTAGTAACTCCGAAACCTACTTCTGTCTCTTGGATTCCTGTGCGTAATTATCGGTAAGTAGATTTTGAGAAAACTGAGACATATCTGGAAGCAAATAATTTCGTTCTTAATTGCTAAATAAAACACTAATGTAATATTGTTGTGTAGCATCTTCAACATCATTTTAATTCATGATTATCAAGGAAAACTATTAATTAAATTTCATTGTCTCAATGCTTCTCTTAACCTACTTGTGATAGTATCAGAAGTTGAAGTGGTTGTTTATTTGTTTTTACTGTCGATTCGATTGTTAAATGTAAACAGATACTCTAGAAAACGTAATTCATGATGTCTATGACCTGTGTCGATTTTATTTTATTATTTACTATCTACTAGTATCTTTCTGTCTATTTTTCATTGTTAAGAAAATAGCTAAATTTGATTATTTAGCGATAGGGTTAATGTGAAATTTCGACAAGGAATTTACAATCCGATTATATTTAAATAGTAGTAGAAATTACTACCTTTACTTCTTGTTACAGTTCATGTATGGGTACAGTAATGTGTCTATGCGATGTGCCAATGATGTCGATGTTATTTCCTGTATCTAATTAATATTGTTATCCTTGATTGATGCTTGTTAATGCCAAGGATTTTACTTCTACTTCGTTTAATTCATATTTAGTTTAAAATGTTGATATAATGTAATCACTTAGCACTATCATAACCGAAGTTTGTGAATCAGGGTTAGAACCCACAATACAGTGGTTGAAAATTAAGTTCTATAGTCACTAACCTACTATTTTATACCGAATCATTTGCATTAAATCAAATTTGTATATATTACTTATTTTAGTGTATTGTAAATCACTACTTCCGGTTATTATAATCTTACTGAGTCTGTTTTCTTTTTTAATTTTCAACAATAAACTTACATTATTTTAGCTTATATGCGATAACAATTGGTACCCATTGTAGTAAGTTGTCGGTTTCGGATTTGGCTCATTTTATGCCAAAAGAGTGTTATGACTATCATGAATTATGTGTAAATAGTTTATTTTGTATAAATTAGAACAAAACAAATTAACGAATACTATTGTTATGAATCCTATCTCTATGACGTTTTACTAATATGTATTAAAAAGTATATTGCCATCAGTGTTTCTTCACACATATTAAGTTCGCAAGTTATGTCAAGGAACCAAGTCAGTACAAGATGTCCACTCACTTTAATAGGCTAACAAGGAATATTTGATTACCATGAAGTTTTTAAAAATATTTTCTTACAGGTTTATCTTGTCAAACGAAGCAAAGAAGGCTTGCGAATCCTTAATTGGTTACTATCAAGCTGAACGAACTGTCGGTAGGGCAGACGAAATGGTATGTTACAATCTTTTAGTTTTCACTTACTAAAACAAAAGGCTCTTTCATTGAACTAATTTTATTGTATTCTATGGTTGGAAAGTATGTAGATGTTTCAGGAATTCCTAATTGCCTTGAAAAGTATGAGGGAACTTGTCACTTCCTGACTGCTCGCACCGTAGAACTATAGTTGTTCATCAGGAACCTGGGAAAGAAATTAGGGTAGAATTCGTTTTGATCACGTGGTACCACAAACAAAATTCCAGTGATTAGCTGTTTGAGCCCAGTCGTATGCAGCTTTTTTGCTATTATTTCTCAATGTGTTGGCTAGATAGGTCGGTAACTAATACGCAACAATGTTCCATTGAGTATCACACTTTGAGTCGAAGCACGAAAATGAGACTTCAAGGAAGCTTATTTATGTATGGTAATAACAATGTGTTTGGGAGGTGTTAAAAGAGTTGGTAAACCAGAAGTGAAAGTAACAGATCATGTTATGAATCTAGTATTAAAGCAAGCACTTAATCGTCAAAAATACAATTTATTAACGGAAGAATGAAGATGGATGACTTACATTTTCCTAGTAGATTTGCTATTGATACATCAAATTGATCATTTCATAAATTTCATACCTATTCAGTCAAAAATGGTAAAGTGAATGACTTTAGAGCCATGATTTTTGAGCACGGCTATACCTATCTGTTCTTTGAGTGTTGTGGATCCGTTTATGTAAAAAGATTTGTAAACCTGTTAGTTACACTTGATAGGCTGTCAGTTTTTCAGTATGGATGAAAAACAGATAATATATTGAACACGTCCAGTAATTCCACTTGCTATTCAAAATAGGTCTCACTAGTGTCTAGTTTCGAAGTGTCACTTAACTAATTCCAGTCATCACTCATTTTTGTGCACCGTAGAATGTGACACATGTGCATTGGCTTCAGTCATTACACCTCTTTAGCACTAACCGGTGAATTCCAGCGTAGTGGAAGCAGTAGTCACATCAGTAGTAGTAACAGAAAAGAGTGAACATAGAGAATATGATGCGAGAAGATAGGACTAATTTGTGGAGAGGAAGGCATTAAATTCCAAGCTCAGGATTTAAAGGAGGTCGAAAAATCAGTGCACGTTCACCGCTGACCGATTGTAATTTACGTCATCCAGAGTTTCTAACCATTGGTTATGACAGTCGCAGTGACCACAACCAAATAGTCTGCATCTATCATTACGTCTCATACCGATAGTCGAGGACTTAATGAACTGATGCCATCTTGTACACTTCCTTATTCCTCTAGTTAGTTTAACCACATGAAGTTTCGTACACGTGTGCACGAAAAATATATGCCCCTTACGATTAGAAACAATATTGTAATGATATAAAAAGCAGAATGTGAAAGTAGTATTAAGGTAATATATAATCAGACAATATGGTAAGAGATTAAGTTCGAGTAAGGAAACTTGAGAAAAGTTGATAGGAACCCCAGAATTAAGATACGAACGAAACGAGAAACAATGGCCAACAACACAGTCACACGGAATGCTGCTAAGATGTTCTCTACGCTCCAACTCGTTAACTAGGGCAAACAACTCAACATGAGCAGGAAAATTGTAATTCACATGCAATCCAGAAGACGAACGATAGCACATTGGATTGATGCAATGATTTGCATCTAAAGTTATCACACCGGGTTAAATTAATTGTGATGAAAGTAATTCAAAAATCAATGCATAGTCTATAACTTGGTTTTCTGAATGGGTAATTGTTTCGGGAATCTAGCATCCCGAATTAAAGTTATCACAATTTTATAATAGGAATCTGGAACGAGGTCGCTGCTGGCTTCTATTCTGTTCCATGTCTAGTGAACTCTCTAGTCGCTGAGTTGTGCCATTTTTAGAACTCCAACCAGAAAGTCGGGATGGACCGTTAGAGGAAAATTCTTTATCTTCCACACTGCCGTATCATAAACTGACCACCTCTCCTTATTTAGGATAATGCCATCAGTCGGCTTCAAGCCATTTAAAATAACTTGATAAGTGATCACTTATTAAGAAGTCAAAAGTAGTACTTCCCTTGCACGGAAACTTGTACATACGTATTTTAAATTTACAGTGCAACAACTAACGACACTGGAATTTCAACTCAATGAAACTTATTGTTGTCTACTAAAAGATAGTTTGTGTCGTTAGGCTTTTAAGCTATTTCATTCTTTGTAACGCCTGCAATGTACCTTTACATCCGTTGAATAGACTAATGGCTTGTAAGAGCAGTGGCTCAATGATAAGTACATTTACATTTGAAGTGAAAGATAATGGTGTCGATTGTCACCATAAACATCAACATTGGAATTTAGGTACGTCCAATTAACGAGTCCTAAATGAGACCACTACTAACCACTTACCGAGTATACTAAAACTTATTTTACCTTTTTTGTTCTCCAAATCTTTTATAACTATGTAGAAAGATAAATTTCTGACTGTGGTTAGAATTTGGTTTGAACTCGCTGCATCATCCCAAGCAGATTTACTTAGTATTGAGGATTTCATTGCCATTCTTCACGATTATTCACCATCTCTCTTACGTGATGTAATTCAATCAGTTGATGAAAATGTAAGTTTTATCCATTTCTTCTTCTATGCGTTACTTTTGTTTAATCTTTATTCAGGTATCAGAAAGCAAATTAAAAATATTTCTTAAAAACTAATCGGTCAAAATTTACGACTAGAGTTCATCAGATCGATACTGTATAATGTAGACATTTATTCAGTTGAACAAATTCTTGTATTCTATTTGGTGCTATGCTTACACATTTCAATAGATAGTTTCTAACTCAATCCTATGTTAGCTGAAAAATCAGCGGAAACTGAAACACTTTGTTCTAGTTTAGTATTCCTTTTTTAGTTCTAATACTCCTCATACTTCTCGAACCATGTTCTTAGTATTTAGTTATTCTCATTACCATCCTTATTTTGATTGCTTTACAACTCATTCTCTTCATATTATTTCATCATAATGAATTGATGTAACAAATTAGGATGACGCTTGTTTATGTGAGGTTATATTAATGATGACTTACTCACCATGCAGTTATGATTTGGCTGGACTAATAAATTATGATTGCTAGTCAAGATGATGAAAAGTCCAGCTTAAGTGCAAACATGTTCACTTAACTAATGTATTGCATTTCCATTTTTCATCAGATTGTCTTGTTTCCATTAAGAGGATGTTCAGAATTACAAGAAGAAACAAGAAGAATTCAATTTGTACTAATGTAAATAAAACTAAATCATTAATTGGCTGAGATTCACATATACGCTTACTGATTAACCATTATCTTCACTTATCTCCGAATATCACTTTAAATTTGATTCAGTTGTGACTTGGAGATCAGATACACTGCGAGTGAGATACTTATCATAATTAATATTTGATGGTCGTAGCGTCATTTTGCAATTTGAGTTAAGTAAGAATTTGACCACTGGATGCATGGTCTGATGGTATTGAGGTTGATCTTTGAAGATGTGTACTAAACGAAAACATTTCTTTTGTTTTTTGCAGTATCTAACCGGGATAGGTCTATGACGGTTACAAATATTACAAAGAATAATAATAGGAATATTAATTATGATGACTATAATTATCGAACATTCTAAAGTCTATCTCATTCTAATGAGGGGGGGGGCTACTTGTTTTTCGAAAACTGTTTTTATAACTCAGTTATGTGAATACTCTGTTTAGTTGAAATGACCATTTTTAATCGTCTTTAATTCATAAACTGCGTAGCAAAACAATTGAACTGATCATCTGTATACTGCATCATACTTTTTAGTAGTGTACTTTTCTAACTTGATAAATGATTCAATAAATGATTATTGTTGACTTATTTCCAAACGAGCACATGACTTTGTAAACTCAAAGTTTAGGTACTATTTTAAAGTATGATTTGTGACTAGCTCAAAGCTTACATACGTAAAAATTGTCTGTAGAGTTTGTTTTTTATACTTAATATTAGTGATAAAGCTTTAATTCTGAATCATGTTTCGTCATACTAAAAATAATACTGATCTCATATAGGAAGTTCAATAACAGTGATTCGTAAACAGTGTTATGTGGGGCACAATCACTCGTGTAAGCAGTTAGGTTGTGTAATGGAGTGTTTTAATATTTAAAATATGCTATCATGTTGTGAAATGTATCGTCTACAAGGTAGAAAATACAATAAAACTACTGAATACCCAGTAAGATTACATAGTATAGTTTACATTCAAAATATAAGTTAGCTCTCAATAAATCTTGCAGTGTTCCTGATATTTTACCATGATAGTTTTTTTAATCGCCAAGTTGTGTGTTTTAGTATACCTACCTGAGTAAACAATAAATTTATTAACTTGCATACTAGACTAATTACTTTGTCAACTAGAGGCACATATTTCACTTCTTTATCAATGGAAATAATTTTATTCACTTTTAGCTTTTCATGAATTCATTTTCTATCTGAAAATCTTTTGTTTACTTAAAACTACTCATACTTTATTGTGCTGTTTCAGCGAACACATTCAAAGAATGTTTTACTTTCATAATACCAATTTTACCTCCGTTCGCATTTTCAGTATGCTATTTATAGAGAATGTTTGATGAAAGTCACTTTAGAAACATATATTTATGTACGATATTTCTGTAATCATTCCGTTTTCTAAGGCAACATGGTCTGTTAACAAAATGATCTCCCTTTTTCCTTCATTACTAAAAACTTAATAGCTTAAATGCAAATTTTGTCCGTTTTTTTTCACCGTAGCCGAGGTATTTTTCATTTCGAAAATACAATTTCGTCAGGATTATTGGAAGTGTGAATGCTATACATTCTTTTTCCTAGTTTTGCCACCACTTCCAATCAAAATCCTTTACATTTGAATGAGGGACTAGATGTTAGCAGTTATTTTTTACACCATTGTGTTGTATAGCATTCCAAATTACACCTTTAGTGGTTATCATATTTTTAACATTATTGTACATACAATAGCTTTAAAATAGAAATCCGAAATTATCAATGTTAAACTTTTTCATGTACCTCACGTATTCCAGTCGCTAGAATTACAGCTATTCTTCATTCCATCCACATTAGTTTAGGCAGCTGAATGGATTCTGTATCTCATGTAGACGAGACTTTTATCCTCTACAACATTTTTTTGAATCTTAGAATCATTCTTCACAATTTTTCACAAATATATGAAAACAATTCGGAAAAAGGAAGTTTTCTTTTTGGTAATTTTGTCTACTGAAGTTGTACTTATAGTGAATTTAAGAAAATATTACTCAGTAGAAAGTTAGAAAGAGATTATATCATAGGAGTACTAAATAAATTGCATCATTGATAAGGAAATTTTTCTCTCTGAATTGTTCTCTTAAATGATACGACCAGCTTATTTTACCATGTAAAAACATCATTTTTAAAGGAAATATCATTTTATTTCTCTCCACACTTTCTTGTAAATAGGATAGTACTTGCCTACATTATTCTGTTGGTCATGGTGCTTGGCAAGTTGTCAATTTAATTTTGGATACTGGACATGCTCATCCAGATCATTGTAATCAGTCTGGATTTTCACCTATCATGATTGCAACTCTTAGTAATGTAAGTGGAATTCCACAAGTTTTCTAAACTCTTTTAATGTAAATTCAAATAACATTAACGTTATACTTTTCCCAGAAAAGCACTACTTTGTTTTTGCGAATGTTGCCCTCGTCATCATTCGAAAATAGGTGTACAACTGGTCATATATAAGATACTTTGAACTTAAACATTTATTTCTGTGTTTTGGGTGATTTAATTACTAAAACAACTTTTCCTTTTAGGTTAGCTTATTTGGTATTTTCATCTCACTTCTACAATAAGCGATAAACTAAACGGTTCGTAGATTTGATATACAGAGTCGTATTCGAGCTCTACATCCACTTTCGATGGCTCTTGACACTCACAGTTAGTTGGGCATATGTTTACATTCATTTACCAACCTATTTATATAGTTACATAAGATATTTAGTCAACTGTTTGAAGTGTGATGTTTTACAATTTCGTAAATAAATGTATTTCATACGTATGAAATACTAATCCACTGAGTTATCATTATTGTAGGTTTTTAATCGTTTTCGGTAATATTGAATTTTTGGAGCTGGATAATTTAATTGTGAAGCTTTTATTGTCGTTTCGGACGTCATCTTCATCTCTGCCCACTTTGAATAGAAATGTTATCATTATATTACTTTTATTATTTCCATTTGTTATCACTTCGTTTTCAGGTAAATGACTCAAGCGCTTTAAAAACGCTCAGTCGATTGTTCACTATGGGTGATGTTAACCTCTCCACAAATACACCTGCTCGTCAATCTCCTCTTATGTTAGCTGCATTGCATGGAGCTCTAGACATATGTTCTTTGCTTATTGCACATGGTGCTAATATAAACGCTCAAGATGCATCTGGTAATACTGCTTTAATGTATGCTATTGAACAAGGACATGTTAGTGTTATAAAATGTATACTTGGTTACGGAGATTTAGATCTAACTTTAGTAGATAATGTAAGAGTAGTATTTTTATTTCATGAGTACCTTTCATTTAATTGATGAATGTTTTTATTATTTATGAAATTGTTTGGGGATTCCTTTGAAAAAATAAACGTTATTTTAGCTAAGTTCTTATGTAGTTGTCACTTTTCTTCATCTACTGTGTCTCACAATATTACAACATATCTTTTTAAACGGCTGTAGACTGTCAACTTTTATACACATCAAAATAATATGTATTTATTACCCTAATTATGGCAAATGGTCTTAGTTAAAGTCTAGTTACAAACAGCATTTCGGATGTATCACGAATTTTGACACAAATAAGTAAATTTTTAGATGATCTAAATATAAATTAACTAATGGCAACATGTGAATTAAATTATTGATATTACAATGTAAGAAGATTGTTATTGCGTGTGTTTTGCAAGTTATATATCACTTTTTTTTTACTTTTAAATGAGATGAAAGGAATGTACAATAATTCAAATCAATATAATTATTCAATACTGTTTTTCCAGAGTTGAATCCAATTGACAATGATTGATGTGAAATATGTCGTAGGTGGAAAGTCTAATACATTAGATTGATGATAAGTTACTTGTTAGATGTAATCACATATTACTTATTGATTCATTTTGAAAATGAATTCTTTCGAAGGTGTGCATTTGTCATCATTTTCTAGGGTGAGTTGTAGGTATTCGTTCATCAAAATAAAACAATTCATTATTCTTAAAAAGAACGAAAGCAACAATCTGTTTTCGTTGGTTTCCGTTAGATTCTCATTATAATCGCTTACAACCGTTTATGTTTCTGATGAGAATGCTAAGTTTATGTATCAACTCATTTCGATCTGATCAATTTAATTCATATTTTCTATCCTAAATCGTTGTTTAGTTTGATAAAGAGAACTGTATGGATGGAGTTCCGTAACTACAAGTTAAAGGTTTAAGCTTTATACCTTTGCTCTTGTCATCGTTTTGTCTCTAATATTGTTTTGGAATGTTGTTAATTTTATTTAACGAATTCTTATCAAATGTTCTTATCTGCTGATGGTGTTAGGTAAAGAATTTTAGACTCATAGAGTTTGTTTCGGATAATGTCGAAAAATACAGGTGCTCATCTTGGTTTTATTAAACTGATTGAAATTATTCAAGTAATTTAACTGACCAGTAGATTTTCCTAATTGACTGCTATTATATTCAAATTATATTCGGACCAATTACAACATATGGAAAATATATTGCGTCACCTTGATAACTATTAGTCAGTGCCTGTATACGTCTGCCTCGCGACAACCAGTCTCCAAACCGGAATGAAGAACACAAGATGAATGAGCCGACCAGATAGAAATCAGAGTCCTATTATATTTCAAACACTTCTTTATATATACACAAAATCAGACCACGCATCAAACCAAATAGGAATTTTACATTTATACAAAACAAAGGACATAGTGGCAGTGAATAGGGGTAATGTGTACACAACTAATTAACTGTACTTCATAATAAGGGACAATGTGCTAACAACAAGTATACTAAACGGGAGGATAGGGTATGAGGAACGTCACAATGATAGAAGTGAAATATCTACATTATTCATAGTTAAAATAATTGAAATGATATTCTAAAACACAGTTCTGAGAGTTCGTTACTCTTCTTTATGGATGTGAAACATGGCCGTTAAGGATAGAGGATATTCGTAGGCTCCTAGTATTTAATCACAGATGTCTTCGAAGCATTGCTCGTGTTTGCTGGGATCACCGAGTAAGCAATACGTGGGTTAGGAATAGAGTACTAGGTAGATACGGTAAGTCTATTGATGAAGTAGTAAATCTCCATCAGCTGAGATGGTTAGGACATGTGTTACGTATGCCTGACCACTGCCTACCTCGACGAGCAGTGCTGTCTGGTGAAGGAGTAGGCTGGAAGAAAGCTAGGGGCGGCCAAATCAAAACATGGCACCAGTCCATGAAGTGATTGACAGTTGGGCTGAGCCATGTTAATAGGTGCAGACTACCTGGTTGGGGTCCGCGTAATGATCGTAATAAATGGTTAGATACCTTGTGTGATATGGCTCAAAGTCGTTGGCAATGGCGCAGTTGCGTCCACTCCTTGTCTTCCTCCAAATTCTAAGTTTCTGAATTTATCATGATTTTCTCCATACTGATTCATATTTTCTTAAATCTTATCTCCGATCTCTATTCCCTTCCATTAATACTAACTCTGTTACTACCTCCCCTACTCTGGATTTTGATTCGACAATTTAGACTCTATCTGCTAATTGAGGCATGGCAACTTGAACTGACGTACGCATGTACCAAGTTCTACGTTGTCTGTCTGTCTGTCTACTCTCCTGATATAGCAACTGCAAAATGAATAGATGTACATTTGTGGTACATTCTTTCACCTCTTATAACTGTTCGAATTGCCAGTTTCATCACATGTATGTAGTTGTTTGATACACATATCCTTGCATACTTTGCTTATTCACATAAGTAATGCAATGTTATAACATATTACAGACATGGGACAAGTTTCAGTTTCCAACCACAGTATATGGGAATACTAGAGATATTTGGATGTAACTCATGTGATTTGAGTGGCTTAGTACCTATTAGAGTATCGTACGCAATACCGCTTCTCGTGAATCATAATTTTACTTAATCTTCAAATGAGTATTATGAAGCAATTTAGATGATTATTAAATATATGCTTTTTCTCGTTTTATCTTTAATAGAATGGTAAAAATGCTCTTGCTGTGGCAAAATCTAAAGGTGATTCCGAAATATTAAATCTGATTCAATCAGCTTATGCTTCAACAAAGGTAAATGTTTTATTTATATTACATCATCTAGTGTAAATTAATTGCTATTTTGTTAACAGCAACACAAAACCCAGACATTTTTGTACATGAACTCCAACCAATCAACAATACAAAAAGTAAATCTGTTTCATATCATCGAACACTACATTTGTAATGCGATTCCGAGAATGCACTTGCATTGCTACCTCATGTAAGAAAGTCAATCCTAAGCCACTTAGAAATTGGCATTTATATCTATATATGAATGTGTTCAAACTGTCACGCCATATCAGGACTGTGAAATAAGAACGATTGCCAAAGTAGTACTGTTGTCAGTAATAGTAAAAAAGTAGTCATACAGAATACGAGTTGGGGAGAATTCATTTTGGAGATGAAAATTACGAAATAATTCCGAAATTCAAGATATAGAGCTATGTAAAGACTTAATAAACCCTCACCACTGCGATCTGTTTTGAACAATATCTCAAAATACTTGTCGTGGCTATCGCATGGACCTCAATCACATAGTCTACACTTGCCAACATGCCTCAAACCAACAGTCTGTGTCCTCATAAACCGATATCACATTTCGTTTTTGGCGACCATTATTTTTGAACTACTCTATTGATTGTGCGTCTGAGTGGGCGGTAGTCTGACGTAGGTAATGCATTTTTCGGTCGCTAGAGAATCACAGCCTCGTTGATTTATTCACTGTTTTATTTTGATACCTTGTGTCTAGCCGTAACATTCCTCACTCGGTGGTCTTAATTGGTCTAAAAGGTGCTTCACGCTAATTATACTCGTTTTTGCGTATTTTTATCTTAAAATTTTCAGGATATTGAGTCTTACGATTGAAACTCGAGTACAGTAACCAACTGCTTTTTAAAATCCGGTCATCGTAAACGCATTTTATAAAACTATGCTATGCTTCCAACTGTTCATCGTATTTAAAAAAACAATGGTTTTGATATGGCAAGCATTTATCCATCTGACTACCGAGTAGTTTATTTACATTGATTTGTTCGAAGACATTTACTTCTTACATAAACAACTAAGCTCCAGTCTTTTCAAAGTGATTACTCATTCCAATTATATCCTCCTTATTTATTTACTCCATAAGTAGTTCTTTACTTTGCAAACATTCTTGTCACTCTGCTCATTTATTAGGATTTCTGCCCTTATACTTTGTATCTCACTATTCATTCCTGCTAATTAAATTTCGATTTTACTCATCACGCAGTATCATTTGTATTTATGTATTATATTTGGTTAGCATTTCACTGGGTGTTGTTTGCGTGTATGCGTTTATCTTTGTTGGTTAAGATCAATCTGTAGGAAGTCTTGGACTTAGAATTTGTATCAGTTGGCACCTTAGACGTTTTTATAGTCCTTAGGAGACTGGTAGTCCCTATGAGACTAATTCATCACCCAGTGTCACAGCCAGGCATTATGACTAAGCTGTTGGACTTCATCAATAGAACTCGACCAAAATTCAAGACTTGATAACATCAATTTGGTTACTACTGAGTAGTCAGTTGCTGAAATTTGTCAGTTTTACCGGTCAGGCATAGTGCTATACGATATTAGTTACACGCTCACATTGAAAAATCTGTTCCTTAGATATTTGTATTACTTGGCTCCTTGGTTTCCTGTCAGTTATCTTCATAGTATAACACCATGTCGAGTCACTGAGACTGAGGATGGATTACAATATTATTGACAGACTTCGATCATCACTTAGGATTTTTATAACATTACATTGTTTGCTACCTTATATTTTCTATTTTTCCATACACATTCTACATTTACAACGTAAATATTCAGTTAATTCTGTTTTTATTAACGCCCATACATACTCTTTTTTAATTTAACAGGGGACTTCTTCAACCAGCGAGATTTCTCCTTGCATCAGGTTAGTTAATGCGTGTCCATTCTGTGAACGACTGCTAGACATTTCTTGTAAATTATTACAAATTCCTCAATCTACTATGTTATCTTTCGTATATTAAATTTTTTTTCTCTTATATAGTTTACCCTTATAATGAAACATTAGCCTAATCAACATATGCACACAACAGTATTTCTTGCATCTCACAGTCAGCGGTATACCTGCACACAAACACACACACACACACACGCTTCTACATTCATTTCATTCACATAACAAAAAATCAATCTTCCTGAGAAGACATTTGTGAACCTACAATTATTTGCATACTGCACAACTGACGTGAATAGATTCACTTGATTTATTGTTCCTCCCTTCATAGTGAAAAGTAGAATGAAATTACTCAACATTTTTGCATTATTGACTGCTTATCACGATACATACATAAATAATCAATATGGAAATAGTGTTTCTTTGGGTCGCTGTAGTACATAATCACACATTCTATGTATTTATGCGCTCTGTTTACTGTTAGCATTCCAAATGAATATATGCATGATGCTTGTTGTATAGGAAAGCTGTTCAATATTTGAACAACCTAACAATATGGTAATGGCTTTGAATATCCAACATATTGCCGAGCAATTTAAAATACATTCAAACTGAAATTCAGACACTTAATGCAATCAAGTAACTTAGCTAAATACCAGATATCTAGATCCAAACCACTCATTATTGATGCTGATTAGTTGTATTACTGGTTCATTTATTTGATATAAGTATCTTTATATTTGTTTTATTAATCGCTCTGAATCTCATAACTATGAATCAATAATTATTTATCAATATAAACTTTGATGGATCAAAAATATCTAATAATTGGTCATCACCCATATGCATTTATCAATCACTAAATAAGCCCTTATAAATGTAAGAAGTAATTAATCACATTTTGTCTTTTTGGAGCACTTTTACATATCCGTTACGCTTATCATAAAAAGATATTTGACGAAGCTTAAGCTCATGCCAACTGAGTATATTAACTTTGCTTATCTGTAATGTTGCTAGGCTTTTAATGCATATGAGTCGATGACGTCTGAATCTTGATCATAATTAAGTAACTTGCATAAACATATTTCATATAGACCACTACATTGAACACTACATAGTAGCGCCTCAAGTTTTGGTGTCTATCTGATTTACCAATACACTATTCGAGATCGAAATTCAATAGTCCAGTAGATGTAAACTTGTCAAACTGATACGATTTGAAAGTCCTGTGAGTGGATGTATCAATCTGAGTTGTTTCAAATGAAGACTGTGACTTTATGGAATTTCGCTACAATTTCTCGATAGTTTTATACTGAGTTTGAAAATTCAATCATTAAATTTAACTGATATATATATATATATATATATATATATATATATATATACATATACATATATATAATCGGTTCACTTACACATATACGATATGTTTGATTTGTCTGGTAACCTTCGTTTTCTAGAAAATTACAATCGGGGAGTGATTCAGTCTGATATGGGGTTAGCTAAATTAATGTTTGGTACTATGTACTGCATAACTTTTGCCTAACCTGCACTCATTATAGATACCTTGCACATACACTAATGTTAACGCTTCATACTATAAATATATATATATATATATATATATATATATATATATATATATATAATTTATCTACGTTTTACTTGTGGTTATTTTCTTTTCTAGGTGAAGAAAGCAATTTTCATCATTATCTTGAATGTGTTGATATCTTCCCGTTGATATTGTTTAGGACTGAATTTGATATCTCTCTGTTACCATCAACGGGAAGATACACACCCTTTCAAATTATACATAAATACCTGTCGCAGAAGTGTAGCTGTCTAAACTTAACAACTCATTAGTAAATGTTGTGGCGCTTGACTAAGACAGACTGAGTCAGAATTCCTGTGTGAACACCAAAACTGCTCTACAGGCACGTTCGGGTGACGAGTCACAAATGCGACGAAACAAGCTTTAGGAATTTTACTTACCAGCCACAATCTAACATCGATTTACCTCATTGGTTGAAATTTAATTCTTCATCTATTCTCATGCGCCTTCAATATAATGACTAACAAAATTTTATCATTAATTTGCTCACTGTTTTCCAAGTATATGTGCACGCGTTTATTAGGGCAACATATTAGGCATTTTGTAGACTTTTCATGTTTCTAGTAGTTTGTTTTTTTACTGTGTACTTCCCTGTTTGAGAAACTTCATATTCCCCAACTATCTGCATAAGACCTAACTAATCCCACTACTGCATACATTTTCGTTAATGTTATCTTAAGTAAGGACCATAAACAGCTTCCGAATAACCTATATCTCTCTCTAGCTAGCATTGTGACTGTCCTGTTCATGTCTCGTCATCCTAGTGTTGATGTTAACTATTTCTATTAAGTACCAAAGTTGAAATAGTAATTGCATATATCAATAGATATTAATTTAGTACAATCCATGATCCCAACGAGAGGATGAAAACTCTTACACATGCCATCTTGTCCCCACCAAATAAGTTAATGATTATTTGGACCCAAAGGTCCGTGGGTGATACTTTGGTGTTTGGAGATATTTGTTTCTAGTCTCGATGTAGTGGATATCATCAGTGGATTACAAACCCAGCTAGTAGGTTTCAAATAAGACTAAATGCGTATACTGATTCCCACTGACTAAAGTCTCCACAGCACATGAGTTTTTTTATTTGTGCCCCTTTTGATCCAATTCATTATGAGTTGATTTAGATGGATAATTTTGATGGGTCAACGTAGCAAGACGTTAATGTATTTTTTATCCTTGGATAACTTTCAATTTTTTGTACACATTTTGATGTCATTTCGTTTTATTTTTATTTTTCCACGTTTATTTGGTGAAAATTTGTCGTGCTTGTTTTTTGCTTCAAATATCAGTTATTTGTATTTGTTGTCCTTGCGAATTTATTTACAGATATCCTACTGAACGGAGAAATACATATAGACGTCTTCTAGAACTTTATGGTCTACATCATATGTCTATGAACAAACCAGTTAGATTGTGTTTGTAGTTTATACCTCCTTTTAATTCTTATCTTTCACAAGTATTTCCATTATTTTCTCCTTGTTAACAACATTTTGGTACTTTTTCTCTTTAATTTTCATTTAATAAACTTGCGCCTTATTATATCTTTTAGAATTTTGTTTTTAATGATTACTTTACATTTTTAGTGGCTGTGGAATGTTTTGTTTATGTATTAATCGGCTTACCTAGTAATTTATTGTACCATTTATTTTATATTTGTAGGCTTAATTATGTTATCTGCTGACGTGTTTTCTATACTCCAGGTTATTATCATAGTTGTTGTATTTCATACATTGCAACAGCGTACGCTAATCATTTAATTTTCTAATAATTATGTGTGACACATTTTTTGTGCGTTGATTGGTTTTGTCTAACAATGGATGGTATTGAGTTCTTTCAACATCATTGAATATACTCGAGTCATCTGCCTTAAATTTAAACCACAGAAGTGTGATGTAGAACGATCATACAGAAAATTAGTCATAGCAGTTATTTGCTAATTCATGAACTCAACTGTATAGAACATTTCACGAAGGTCTAATTATAAAAATCTCAAGAGATATTTCTATAATGAAACGTGCAGTTGGATTAATTACCTTATTAACTTTAGGACGTTTGTCGCTTCCATAATAGAGATTTATTACACTATCGGTCCATTAAGAGGTTTATCTCTTCATTGGCAAGTTCCACGCGGCTGATAATTAGTGTCTGGTTCCTAAATTTGCAGCGACATGCATATGAAGCCACGAGAAGTATGACTTCTGTGGACAGTGTTTCTAGGTCGTTTTAGAGTGGGGTTTCGGATTCTGTTAGGGCCTCAGTGCCAACCTATGGCTTCTAGGATGTGAGGGGGCATTGTTGGCCTCTGCTTGTGCAATGTGTGGTAGATAATCCGGTAAAGGACCGTGTTTCGGCAGCCTGACAGGAATCGCATCAAGTGCGAATAGCCTCGCTGCAGACGTTTGTGAATCGGTTTACCACTTAGTAGACGTTATTGGTAGCCTCCAGCTCAACGCTGGGACAGCTACACGCTGCCTGAATGTTACTCTAGGAAGTATAACTACATCTTGAGAATGGAGCATTTTAAAACCGTGATGTGTCCTAGACTACCTTCGACGTTGTAAGTTTCTTCTTCTAATCTGCAAGTTTATTGCCGTGTGTCAGGCGCTCTCACCAGTGAAGTAATACAAAAGCAACTTTCACATTATCTTAAAACTAGTCGCAGGATGTCCAGTCAGGTTGTATCGCTTTAGGGTTTGTTGCACAGAATTTTCAATAAATCCGAGGATTTACATTTCGCTGATCATAATCTCTTATGCTCGCAAAGAACATGCCTTCCGACTAGTAAGAATGGAGTCTTGCAGTCCTGGTGATATTTCTCAATATTCCACACATTTGAGACGAAAAACTTAGTCAAAGAGCAGATACAAAGACCGAATTCTGTAGTTGATAACCAGAAAGCAGACCTTGCCAATTCAGATCATTTTCAAGAAGGGTGTGTAGTCCGATACCATGGGGTCTTGGTATTAACTGAAACTCTGCCTAGACAAGTGGTGACATTGGTTGTTGTTACTTCTCTAGTGTAGTAAAACGGCACGGCAGTGGTTTGGCAGCTATCCACATTCTTCGTAGAAATTATTTGGTAGAAAAGCTCCGACGATAGTTAAGTGCATGTTTCACGTCTGACTACTATAGGGAGACGCACAATTTGCCTCTAGCACCACCGATAATTACCAGTTCTCTGAAATCTGGTTGGTGCAATTCGACAGTACCCTTACCATGCTTTATTAAGTACTTTCCAAAAATCGTAAAATGATCCTTTAATAGACAGTTGCTTAGGCTCTCGTCATTGATGGTGACCATGTTTGTTGAAGGCTCTTAGTCACGCATCACCATCAGATTTCAACACGACGCAATGTGGGAAGCAGCTTTCAGTTTATTTAACAGGATTTGACGAACAATTTTTTCGTGCGTTTCCCACTTATGTGTTCCCATATGTTGGTACTCTAATTATGAGACCAAACTCCAAAGCTTATTAGGATTCAACCCAAGCCTCTGAACTTTTAGCTTATCTCCTATTGGACAAATGACTTAGAAGTTTGTTTCTGCTACGCAGAAGCTAAGTTTCGAGGCCATAGTGTGGCTAACTGACGCGCTCAATTCCTTACAGCCGTAAAGTGACTACAGAGTAAATTGAACAGATACATCACCTATTTTCCAGCTAAAACTGCCTAGGACCTTACGTCCAACTTAAAAGGTCAATTCTTAAACGCGGAGAGTTGTCCGATGGGCATCGTCTCTACCAATCTTGCAATATTATCAGGTTTGGTAGCGGTTCGTCGACATAAATGTCGCGCATGACAGAAGTCACTGTTTTAGGCAATTTCGACTAAGGGTTTTCCGCTATCCCTTTTTATTAAAACTGCCACAACAAGTACTGGCAGTTTTGGTAACATTCACTAATAAGCTAGTTGACAAATTAGCTCCATTTTTTGATCGACTTCTGGAGACTAGCATAACACTCCAATGAAGTTTATTCCGTTACAGAAAGACCACATGTGACCGTAAACTAAGTGATGAAATTGTGCAATACTCCCCATTTTACAGACCAATGAGGAGAGGATCCTTATATAAACCTCGATAAGTGAAAACTTCCATTGATGTTAGTAACACATCACTAGTGGCGAATCTTCAAAGAAGTGCAAAGAACCCTGTTATTTGCCTAACTACAAACCCACAATTGACGTATCGAGAAATAGATGCTGGTTATTCATCACTGATTTGATGACACATGTTTGCTTTCTCGTGGATACTAGCGTCCAGCCTGTAATTTCATCCCATTGCTAACATGACGCTTCATTCGATCAACAAGCGTCAAACGGGAAAGAGAGCCACGTATGGTAGATATGTCATTTTCAACACTCCATGGAAGTTCAAAAATTCACTATAATCACCAACTACAAACCACTGACGTTTTCTATGAAGCCATCCTCAGATAAGTATTCTCCTGGAGAGTCGCGTAATCTAGACTACATTAACCAGTTTTCTACTAATAAACGACATACATCTGGAGCTAGTAATGTAGTTGCCGACGCCTTACAATTAGTACACTCCTTTGACCGTATCCAAGGGATCCATCTTGTTGAACTAGCTCGACTTTAAAATAAAGACAATGATCTCTATCACGAGTTATCGAAAACAACTCTGAAGCTTAAAACAAAGACAACTGAAAAAGGTATGGACGCTTTACTATTTGATTCTTCTACAGGTACAGCCTATCCAGTCGTCCACATGAGTTATCGGTGCATCGTCTTCAACAGATTGCACAACCTATTTCTTACTGGAATTCATGGAACTACTACTATGCTGATTATTTAAAGATTTTTCTGCCCGTTAATGAACAAGAACTTTAAAGTTTGTGCACACTCCTGTGTGGTCTGCTTAAAGAACAAAGTGACCCAGAATAATAAATGCCTTCCTGGCACCTTCTTTATTTCCAACGTTTGGTTCGACCTCGACCACCTTGATCTAGTAGGACCTTTACCAGGATCAAAGGGATTCACTTATCTCTTGATATGCGTAGACCCGTTTACACGCTAATCAGGAGCATTTCCACTGGAAGGCACAACTGTTGGGACGATTGCTCGTGCCTTCATCGAAAGATGGGTAGCAAACTTTGGTTATCCATCTGCAACAACGGCAGACCGTAGACGTCAGTTTGAATCTGCAATGTTCCACCCTCTGTTCAAACTTCTTGGAGCTACGTGCTTTCGAACAACTCACAATCCAACGGTTTGGTGGAAAGATTTTATCAACATCTGAAAGCACAATTTTTTAGCTAAGAACATCTACCAGTAGACCGACGCATTAACAATAGTTTTATTAGATATTCGCAACATTGTACAAGCAGATGTTGAGTGTAGTGTTGCCGAATTAGTTTGCGTGACTACACTTCGACTACCAGATGAGTTCGTGGGAACCACTGCCACCTCAACAAACTTGGAACTTAGCTCTTACTTGAGCCGGCTTACAAATTCTGTGTTCAATTGAGCCAGTTCAAACTTGACATCAGTCAACAGCCGTTTTGATTCAGTCGGTTCTAAAACATAGTACACACGTTCTTGTAAAATGCGATGCTCTACGCTGACCTTTAAACTCAACCTACGAAGGACCATACAAGGTCTTGAAGCAAAAATCAAAGTACCACAATATCGACAAAGAATGAATAATAATAATAATAGTTTATTCTCATGTAGCAATTTGCACAAGAAAGCATACCAGTTTACAGGCATGATAATAATGATGTGGCCTGTCTGTAACAGGGTTATAGTAGAGTTACTGTTATGAAATTGACGATATATGAAGATATTAATTAGTTAGAAAACCAACAGTACCAAGTTTCACAATTTACAGTACTACAGTACTACAGATATATTTTGTATTACAGAACACTTCCAGTAAACAACCGCTCGCTTTTTGTCCTCAGTGCTGTAATCTCAGGGAATGGCCGCGAGAGAGCAAGATGAACCATGGAGACTATCCAGATACAGAATAGGGTTGGTACTTTGAGATTTGGTTAAGGCAGCCAATTTGTGTGAGCTTATTTTGAGCGGTGAGTTGTCTATGCATTGATTGCGTTCCAAGCTAGCGTTTTGAGTAATTTTCGTAAAGGAGATCAATTCCTTGCAAGTCCAGACCATAAACTCGGGAAGACGATGACATAGATAATGAGATAGAAAGAAAAAACGAATTTAATTAGTGGTATCAAAATAATGAGTTTCAAACAAAAAATCTTTTTCATTTTATTTTGTTTTTTGCTTTTATTGCTTATTGATTCGAGGTTTAGTTGTAAGTCGTCGAAGATTTGGTACGAGTCTTTCAATTCTAGATATGAGGAGATCAGTCGTCTGGTCGTGTTATCTAGTCTGCATTCTCGTGTCACACATTGAGCGGGCCGAGTACTTTGTACGTTATACTAGAATTTGGACAAATCGGTAGTTTATTCAGTGCCTTGGAGTCACTAAATAGTTGGTTTATCGCTCGCGTATGTATTTCTGCCGGTAAACTATTCTAAATGGCAGTGAATTTACGCACGAAAAAATTTGATCGTATTTTAATCTTACAGTGTCCCACTCACACTGTAAATGTATGGTTTCAAAGGCTATAATTAGGTGCATCGATAAATCTTAATATAGGGTCGGGGGAGTATGCTATACGGTGTAAAACTTTTAAATAGAATGTCAGGTTGAGCTTAGCTTGTCTTTTTCAAGGTGGCTCTAAGCCCAATGTATCGCACCGTGTAGTATAATTTAGTCCACAATTCATCCCCAGTGTCTTTTTTATGAAGTATCTCTGTATCCCTTCTATCTTTAGCTTATCACATATTTGGAGGCTGCTGAGTAAGAGTGGGCAGTATTCAACTAACGGACGTACACAGACCTTGTATTATACCAGTCTAGACTCACGTTGGTAGAAATTGTAGATAATACAACCCATAAGTTTGCGTGCCTTTTAGATGATAAATATTGATACAAAAAGAAAGTCAACATTGAACGACCCAGTGCAGCTTATGTAGCTTAAAGTCGAATTCGCTTCAGTATTTCCAAAACTTGATGTCGAGAACGTCGCCAAACCGCCGATCAACGACTAACAAGCACGAGAAAACCTTAAGGAGCTCCAGAACTATGAAGACTACAAGTTCTGATTGAAGTGTACGACTTCCAGGATGCTTGAACGTATATTACATATTGGTTTTATTTTAATTTGACACTCTTAACGTATTTGAAGTTTTTTTTAAAGTTAAATAAAAATTGTTACTTCTATTATCAGGTACGCAAATTTTTACACCTTCATGTATCCAAAAAATATTAAGAGACGTTTTATTCATAGAAGTATTGTCAAAATTTGGCACATTTTAGGAGTATATTGAGCTTCTGAATTAATTTGTTATTATAAGAGATGCACACATTCAAAAATTTTCTATTTTTGGTTTTCCAGCTCGTCTGAAAGCGAAATGAAAGACCCTAGCAAAGAAGAATGTTTTGTGTGCAAATTTTTCTATTCAACGGCACCATTGCGTAAACACACAACTGAGAGCTGCCCACCATCGCGAGCTATCAGTAAAACATTAATCAATATCTAGCGCATTGGGTTTTATCCTTTGACTGGTATCTTTGGGTCCTCACGAACCTATTAGAGGAAAGGGGTGAGCTGTAGCGGTAAACAATCCCCCCCAAATAATTGTCTGCGTAGGTTCTCGCCATTGATGCTGACTATGTGTTCTACCGGATACGACTAGTTAAAGGGGCTCTGTCACTCACCACCACTAGATCACGAAACGGTACAACGTCGGGAGCCACTTCTTCTATGGTGACCCAGCCTAATTATTGTTATCTAGTCGACGCTTTATTTGCGATCAAATATAAATACTCTACCATCCCTCACTGCCTTCAGATTTATTATTATTCCTTCGTGTTGGTTTAATCGTTACAGTTTACTCTAGTTATACGTTCAACTTTACGTGGTCATATACCGGGGGCATTTCACCTACTTTTTATGACCACTGGGAAGTGTAAATTGTAGAAAAGAAAAAAGGGTGAATATATACATTTTTCATGTTTTGTCAAAATACAGTAGCGTGAGTACTGGCAATCAGGAGCTGCAAAACATCTAGTTGTCATGAGAGCGTTTACTACTGAAGAGCATGATAATTTTTGCCATTCACTGACACCTCTTAGTGTCCTCGTTAGCTCACTGGGCTAAGAAAGAGATACAAATTTGATTAGTTCCTTAAATTAAATAATTATGCATACATATTGGTAGATACTATTACCGAAATAACTCTGTCTCTCTTCACACCCAAATCAAGATACATGACAGAATGCAAAGCCTCTCAAAATAGCCAGCGCAGATTATACAACCTTATATCCATCCTATCTATGTCCAAATAAGCATTCGTCCTAACACAATATTTATCATCGACGTTCTTGTCGCGATGAATTTCGATTGGTAGAAGCATTCTGGAAGTAGAATTCGCACCACAGTCGCATCTAGAATATGTCTAGAATGCCGACTCCACCATTTAATCAAACTATTTAATATTATTCTTCCGGATGGCACATTCCTTCATATATGTAATGTCGATTTTAATATCATACGCCGGCTGCAAATTTAGTTGGGTTAATTTGTCGCTTCTCTGTATTTACTCAACCCTCGGAATACTACATTTTACTCTATTTCGTCCAACTATGTATATCAGAATGACAACTGTATACATCTAACTTATTAGAAATTTACAGATTACAATAAATGAAGTGTCATCACAGTACAGTTGTTCATGTCACTAGTAGCAGCAAGACTGTGTGGGGTTTTCGAAACAAGAAATTCAATCAGTCATTTCTAGATATTGTGTCCGCCAGCATGAGGAGTCAGTCCGGTGGAATCAATTTTATCAGCAACGGTGTACCTACCAGCCTCTTTGCACTTTGCTGTAACTAAAATCTAGATAACTCCGAGTCAAGTTGTGCCAGCCTGGCAATCCTACTAACCCATCGACTGAAATTTAAGTCACTGAGACCCAAAATATTTACTCTACGTTGTTTGATGACTTTTTTCAATAGAAGTGTCTATTCAACATATACTTTTGTCAACATGTAAGTGTTTAGTGACTATTTTTCATTAATAAAGTTAGTCTAAATAAGTTTACCTAAAGTAAACATGCTAACGTAACGTTGTACACCATTAGACTGTCACAGAGAATATTCATATTTTATTAGTCATTTAGAATTTGCTCACAACTGCTAATTACAATATTAAGGGGATCCCATATGTAGCTTTCCAAACCTAGGTAAAATGGCTAATTTGTTTAATCGTTCTTGCCTCTATGTGGGGGGGGGGTAGATTTCAGCATTGAACAAGGCTGTCATTCACTTACTCTAAAGTATTACTACAGGCATATGAAGCTTATTTAAGAACACACGCAACAGTAATCTAATTGTATACGTGGTCGCGACATTTGAGAAGAAGTAACTAGAATTATTATCAATGAATTATCACTAAAAGCTATTCTTAACTGCTGTCCTAAATGGTCCACTGATCGTTACAATAAGATGTCAGTCTATCACTGAGATAATGCCATCCCATAACTCCCGGGCCTTGCCTAATCCAAGCTGCTTGTTAGGCTACAATATACCTGTAGTATGATATGCAAAAGAGACCACTAGATAAAGAGAATAACGGCAGGATGTGGACGTAGATGTAGTACAACATGTTTTTCCGAAATAGGTAAGCTAACATCGACTTTTAATTCATTACCAAGAAATGATTGTTTAACGGCAGTATTTAATTCTCCAAAATAATTAATTGTGTAAACGTCATTATTGATGCCGATCATGTTTATTTTAGTAGACACGATTAAGTGAAGACTCTCGGATACGCACCACCACCATATCGCGACGACACGCACTGCAGAAGTTGATTCCCATGGCTGTCAGCTAGTACAGCAGTCGCGATCTAGTTTAAGCCTTAATTACAGCCCAGTATATCTTTCCTCCTAATTTGTCAATGTGTTCTGCTTTCTGTCTTGATATCGTGATTGCGTTTAATTGTTAGAAGCTATTATTGGCATACATGCACTCAAAACATCATCAGCATTGTAAATAAAATGTAACTTTCGCCATTACCACAGTCACGTAACTAGTCTTTACCACTGATCTAATTAAAATCAGTAGTAAATAATCTCATTGTATAAATTTACAGAGTGAATTTAATAACTTAAGATTGTGGCAATCGTTAATGTCTTTCTTAACATACCAATGAGTTTTATTAATTGTTATTATTTTAAGGTTCGGATAATGCGGTGTGGTTGATGACAAATTGATACAGCTTACTTTCCTTGCTGGTTTTGATTTCGAGCATGTCGGATTTGCGTTCATTTTAAATATAATTATCCTAGATTAATCGTTACTAGTTTCTAATAGATACACTCAACCTATGAATTGTGAATGTGTATACGTTTTTAGACAGCCAAGTATTCTATTATTACTGAACAGAGTTAGATTAAATTCCTGTAGAAACAATATATCCTAAACGCACCCAAATAAACCGCTAATTAACATAGTGCACTATCCGAATCTTTGGATTCTTCAAAAAAATGTTTAGGGACCAGGACTGTTAAACTGGACATGCTAACCTGCCAAAACTGATTAGTCGCTAGAGTTCGGAAAACTTATTATTCGTCTAGTGACCAAATAGATCTGTTCAGTAGTGCATCAACCTTGATTATCATTCTCGAAACGTACCAGATCATAAAATTAGAGCAACCTAGAAATACAGTTGCAATATTTAATCTCCATTTTTAAATTAATTTGCTACAAACCTCAAAAATTCTTTCCCATACATTTCCACTGCATGATAGATAGAAGAAATTCACGAACGACAAACTTATGCGAATTAACATACTACACCATCTAACTAGAATTTTTGATGACCTATAGTTTAACAACGTACAAGATGTAGTTTTATTTTGTTATCAACTCTTAAGTGTCTATTTGGGTACACATACATCAAACGAGTCACGAACCTATTGTTTCACTATGATTTTCGTATAATTATTAGTTCTAAACCTAGAAAATTCCTTCTTTCTTTGCTTGTTAATATATTTTATATTTTTAGCTAATTAATATAATTCAATCTAGTTCTATCTAGTTCACTCCTTGCATGTGTTTAACTGTACTACTTTACTAAGCATACTGTAGCGCTCTTTCGTAGTTTGTAACTTGTCTACGCGCACACTGTGAGGTTAGTCTCATAATTTGTAAATGTCTTACTGTAAGCGGTAAATGAGACAATATACCGTCAACTTACATCTAGTTTGTGATTCGCGAATTAATTTTACTATATTAACTAATTCAGCATTTTTCAGTTTAGTATTTTACTTTTTATTCAACCAGAATTTCTTATCATTAGATTAAACAGTAATACGCCCAAAAGATCTATATTTTTTGTCTTTCCTAAACTATTGCAAATCATGGGTTTGATCAGACATTTACAGTTATCTACAATACTCACCTGAATAGTCTTTCTTTACGGTAAACCTAACTGTAGTTATGCCTTGTCACTTATTCTTTCTAAGTCTGCCAACCAGTTTGTTGGGTCACTTACTAATAAATTTTACGCTTATTTGGAACTACGTATTCTTCCAACTCGGTTTCCATCTTAACTTGGCTGTTCTAATAAGCTATAGCTAAACGTATGAACTGGTATTCTTACATAGTTCGGACATAACTCAGTTGTTAACGTACATGTGCAACAAGATATCACAGAAAGAATAATTTTATTAGTAGGTCTGAAAGGAGCCTGCGTAAAAAGGCAGAATAATATTGTGATTTTCTAAATATACACCCAATAGCTACCAGTAACCTACTTGAAGTGATTGCAGTTTATTGCCTTAATTTGCCTAAAGTTAGTGAAGTATCTCCGTCATATCATTAACAACGCAAACGGAGTTAGGTTTCTATCCAACTAGCTTCTCATTATGACTTGATACTATTATACATCATTTTACATCTGAATACTAAGTCAATATCAACCGTATTGTATTGAGTATATTGTTGTAATGATTATTAAACCGGATGCAACGAACCAAAATGTTATGAAGACAAGATGATTAGTTAATTGGCTTTAGAAATCATGAAATCGTAAAGTGAAAAACGTAAGCTCTAATTTAGAAATGTGTTAGTTGCTCGATCTAATGACACAAGAAAACGAAGGGTATATTCGGAAATATATATGTTGAATAATCAAAGCAAGTGGATGGCAATAAATCACAGCAAAGATAAAAATTAAACAGAGATTAGGAATAAAGTACATTTCTCAAACTTAATTTAGTTGCCTAGTAGACCTTTTAAATATTTTATTAATACAAAAATTCGGTTGGTTTAAATAAATAAATATGGCCTCGTTTGATTACATGAGGCAGAATCTGGAGGTAAGGGATAAGTTTAGTGAGTATTTATATATCACAGTAAATAAAAAATTAATCAGCCGCATTAAGGTCAACAACTGGAAAATTATGAACGTTTCGACTATAATTAGTGGAGAATCTAGTTTCTAGTATTCAGTTTCCAGACTTTTGATCCATTGCATATGCTTTTTCTCTTTCCTAACATTCATTTCTTTGATTATATAATCTTAAAACCGTTGTTTTAAGTGAAAAGCTAGATCATTCACTACATAAGACGTGTCACCGATAGTTTTAATAATTCAGTGGTATATGACTCAAGTGAGCTAAAATTTGTATATCATAAAAAATCTTAGTTTAATAGGGATCAATCAGAATGATAATTACATACTTTAATATTGACCGATTATCGATTCATGATATACTGAATTCCAGATATATGACTGTTATAACCTAAAAGATGGATTTGACACGTAGCATATTTAATTAAGCAGCAACTGTGTGTATATCAACTGAACCAAAATTTTGCCCTTAAATCTCGCTAACGTTGTGTCTAAACTCAGTTGGTTTAAAATTGCAGTGGCCAAACTAAAAATTAACATCACAAATAACTATTATTTATTCTTGTACATTAGCTTTTTACTGCCTAGTTTAATTAAACCTGTAACTAAATTTTGATTAAAATATAGTATCATTGTACTTTCAAACCAGTTTGTTATTTATTGACAGTGACTGCTTTTGGAACGAGTTCTTTGATGAGAAGCTACAGGAAAGATTGTTATATGTAGTTTCTTTTATTGTGGCATACAACTCTTCAAACTCAAAGTACACATTATTTTATGACTAAAACAGAATAAAACCATGTTAATATTGTATATTAGTGAGATTTAAACTATACAGATCACAGGGTTTTGTTGTTAATAGTAAAATCAGAAAAAATATTTCACGACTAAATCCAGACGCCTTGCAGAAATAATAGATATTTTCCACTTATTGTATATTTAATCAATCAGGTGCCTCTTCAGCCATGATTAACAAATCTTAGCTTGTATGCAAACATCACTTCGTTTTTGAAATTGTACATCTCCAGTGACAGAGAAACTGTTTATGTAAGTAAAGAAATCCTACACAGCATTTTGTATGTGACCTAAAGACCACGATGTACGTCATAAAACGATGGAACTATGTAACTATGCATCTTAAACTGGCTGTAAAATGTTTCATGCCAATACACCAAAATATATTATTAAAAATTAAATGTAAATAGATATACTAACAGTTGATGTGAACGCATCAAATACGTTAAGAGTTTATGTGAATGTAACTTATTTGGAAAAGCAGCAAAATTGAATCCAAAGGGTTTGTAACACTAAATCATAGTTGATATGACCAAAATCCAAAATCTTTTTACAAAGGATAGTGCATCGGAAAGTAGAACGTTTAACAAACAACAGAAAATTAGATGTTGAACTTTGCTGTCGATTAAGGTTATCAAAAATCAAGCCATAATCCACAACATTACCGAAGAGATACGATTCAGGGCGGCTGCTGTTGTAGAAGTGTATATTTGTGAGCTAGCATAGAAAGGAAGCGAATGGCAGACAAAGCTGGACAAATAATGTAGAAATGATACAAGAGTGAAACAAGAAAGATATGATAGTAAAAACTAAAAGTTGGTAGAGTTAGGTTATGAATGTACAGCAATCCCAAAAAGTATGGCTTGACTGTTGCATTACTTATCTTACAACATAGTGATGATGAGCTGACTAATAGGTACAGAGATTCACTTAGAATATTGATGGGTTTAAGGTGTGTGAAATATGAAAATCTCCTTATATCATTCGTTGGGACATTTATAGTATGCATGTAAAATGCTTTCGAAGAATTATAAAATATCACTAGCAGTAAACTAACCAAATTTAGTCTGAAATCCATGTTATAAATAATGTTTTATACGTTCATTAATCGTTTTTATTCATTTTCTACTATGGATTACACTCAGAGTTCACTTTCTTTTTTGCCGACATTATTTTTGTATTGACTTTGCAGCTTTTGGTTCTTATCAGTTTTCTCTTACTTTTCAATAATGTTTCTACATAAAAACGTGTGCTCAACATTCAAAGCTGTTTTTGATTAGCTAAATGAATGCAGTAATACAGCCAGCTTAAGCAGCTAACAGTTCTTTTAAACTAGAGTGCTTTAGAGGTTCTATACTATCTTATACTTCAGGCCTTTAACATTCGGTAATGTATTGGGTGCACAGAGTGAACAGGCTTATGCTTTTAAACCTGCACACAAGATCACTTTGAGACATATATGGCTGTGTGAATTATTACAGCTCTTAAAGAACAATTTATGATGTAACTAACAGAATACGGCACTAAACTGAGACATGAAACTTGATTTGGAATGATGAATATAGCTTCTGACATTATCCTGACTTAAAATTAGTAGTTGTGAATGTCAGCCATGTTCGTATATCGTTACGTAGCATGCAGTAGCATATGGTTCCTTGATTGATCTTTTTTCATATATTAGTGCCTTCATTTCAGTAGTTAACGAGTCCGTCATCTCAGGTATTTTAAATATGTAATTAACAGATTACGTTTAAAGTCGAATGAAAACATCTTTTGTATTTATGTGCCAGATGCACAGTGTTTGCTAATATGAGGTTTTTCATAAACGGTGAAAATGAGATTACTATTTAAAGAAGATGAAAAGTGTTGTGGAATGTTATGCCCCTCTATATGCTATATACATATAACTAAAATTCACTGTTTTAGCATCTGCCTCCGATTCACAGAGCAATGTGTTCTTTGGTTTTTCTCTTTTCCTTTGGCCTTGTAAACTTTCGGACAGGGCTTGTTTTATGATGCAGCTCGATGACTTCCTCAATATTTCGTATACACCCTTAGCTTCTTTTCTAATTTTTTTCTCAGCTAAAAGTTGGTTTGTTCTATATCACAGTAGGTTGCTACTGATGGTGTCTGACCAATAGATTTGGAGTATCTTGCGTATACAACTGTCAATAAATACCAGTATCTTTTAAATCATTCTTTCACATTTCTTTAAACCTCAGATCCACAAAATAGAACTGTTTTTACGTTTGTGTTGAAGGTTTCGACCTTGATGTTGGTTGACAGCTGGTTTGAGTTTCAGATGTTTTTCAATTGTAGAACACACAGCCCTCGCGTTGCCAATCCGTGTTTCTACATCTGTTTTAGATCCCTGCTTGTGACGCTACTGTCCAGAAATATAAGCGTTTCTACATCTACCAGAGCCTCTCCATCAATTGAGATTTGGGTGGGACTCGTCATGTTGCATCTCACGATCTTGCCTTTTACTTTGTGAACACTGAGGCCTACTGGTGCTAGCAAAAGCGGCTGCTACACTTGCGGTTTTCCTTTTAATTCGTTGATATATGTTGGATAATAGCTGTCGGTCATCTGGAAGGTCCGAATCGTCTAGATGCATTCAGATGTCCAGTTAATTTTATGCTTACCCCAAGATGCTGAGTTTTTCATAATCCAGTTAATCACGAGAGGAAAGAAAAAGGGAAAAAGTAAGCACCTTTATCTGACTTCGTCTGACATATATTTGAACCTGGTATGAATCTGTGTGTTTCCGTCCACTGACGATTTGGCAGTGTATTCTGTTTTAAGAATCTCATGTCATATCGATTATATTCTCAGGTACACCATAGTTTCGAACCAGTTTCCCTAATATTCTCTACTCTATCAAATGCTTGCTCGTAGTCAAGGAGGTTTAAGTTTAAGTGATGAGTTGCATTCTTTAGATTATTCAACAATGATAAGTAGTATCAAAATTTGGTCGATACATGACAGACCCTTGCAGAATTCGGCCTACTGATCACAAACATGGGTGTCTACTGGAGTTTTTATTCGGTCCAATAACACTCAGTTGAAGACTTCCTTGTATTGAAAGTAGAATGACGCCTCCGTAGTTATCGCACTGACGATTATCTTTTTTCTTTGGTATATTGATGAAATATCCTTTTGTCATGTTTTCGGTTGCAATTCCCGTCGCCACTGTTATGTTTTCTCTCAGATGAGACAAACATGTGGGTTCTTACTGGCCACTTCAAAAGACTAGACTTGTTCAAAGATTACATTGTGTAGCAAAATATATCTATACCAGACGAGACTAGCAAACAATTTATATATATATACATACATATATCACATTCGAAATTGAGTTAATCGATGATTGTTTACAAATCAATCTTACATAAAAATCGATTCAAAATCCCCAAATGTACAATTGTTCATTTAATCAGGTGAAAGGCGTTGCATCGATTTTTTGTAAGAGTGATTTGTAGACTTTCATCAATTAATTCAATTTCGAATGTGATATATATAAACATTGTCTGCTAGTCTCGTCTGGTATAGATATATTTTGCTCCACAATCTAATCTTCCTACGAGTCTAGTCTCTTGAAGTAGCTGTGGGTTGGGAAGGAACAAATCGTGGTATCTGACTGAAGTACAAGTATTAGAGATAACAATTCGCACTAGCCGTACAGACTATCGGGACGGGGGTGAATCAGACATAGAATCCGGCTACTCTACATAATTTAACTGTATCTTACGGCAAACAGTACTAAGCCAATAAGGACCCATGTGTTTGTCTCATCTGAGAGAAAACATAACACCCTTTTACCTGTATGCTGATACTTGTTCCTTCTACCAAATCTTTCTAACGAGATCGTGGAGTATCTTCAAAGTTATTTATATGTCTGACTTCAACGCCTTAGGTAGTATTTTGTCCTGCTTCTATGACACTCTTGATTTGTCTGATGTTCATGCTGATTTCTCCTATTTTCTGTGGGATAACATTAGTAAGAAGGTATGTAGGTGATGCTTCAGTGGTATATGCTCTCAATCGGGCTAGTTTACTTAAGAGTTCTTTAGAGTGCTCTATTCACCTGTTTTGTTGTTTTGTATCACATAAGTGTTTCATATTTACTTCCGTTGTAGCTTTTTTAGTTACCATTGCAAGAGTTTCAACAGTGTGTTGTTTATCAACTTTAATGTTTCTCTTCACTTGCTTGCTTGCTTCTGTGTATTCTACCGGTAACGTGGCTTTCTCTACTATTGTTCCGCTGTTATTAATTACTTTCTTCTTGTTCTTCTTTCTTGAATTTTATCCAGTACATAACAGAGATCTGCTTTTCATAGTGGAGCATTTTACTTACAAAAACGTTCTGACATTCTGAAATTATTGTTTCTTTAATCCCTCTCCAGTTGTACTCAGTGGTGGTTTCTACCTCTTCTTCTGGTAGATCGTGTAACGTTTGGAACTTTCTTAGAGTTGTCTTTAATTCAGTAAGTTAGTAAGTATCCCGAAGACAGGGAGTATTAAACGTTCGCAGTTCTGTTTCTCTAGTTGTTCGGTACTTCTTTAGGTTCAAGTTCATCTTGACCACTACCAGGTTAGCTTTCTTCATTATATTCACGTCTTCTATAGTCCTTTTGGACATATCATTAATACAGACGTAGTCGGTTTGGTTCTCCGTAGTGCGATCTGGCGAAACCTATATAATTTTGTGTATGCGTTTGTGAGGGAACATAGTGTCACCCGTAATCATTTTGTTAAAGGTACCTAGATTTGCGAACCCGTGATCGTTTTCGCTTTTTTCCTTAAATTCATGTTGTCTCATAGTATCCTCATATCTGCTGCATTTTAAATTCTTTGTCCCGTTAATTGCCTACAATACAACTGAAGTTAGCTGCCAATTAAGAAGATAGACCATGTTTGTAAATTAGGACAGTTCTAAATCAGAAGAAACAAAATACGAACAATAAACTGATACCCTTATCTCAAATATGTAACGCTTATTCATAAACCTTATAAAACAACCTGAATCCTTTTGTATTTTGTTAATTAACCAGTGATTATTCTAATAAAACACTACAGTTTACAAATCTGTAGCACGAAGTATACATGTTGTCCTCGTCAGAACTATTTTTCTTCAGTTTATGTTGTAATTTTGAAGAAATTGTATTATGATCATTGTTGTAGCGATGTAAAAATAAGCCAAGTCTTCTTGTGTTAGTGTCAGAATAAATGAATGTTTTTTGAATTGTCATTGTCTACTTGGACATATTCATATACACATTGTGTGCTCACTGTATACTTTCGAAAAAATATAAGTAATTAAGTCACATTTTCATCTTTGTTGTTGTTTGTTAAACTATTATGTCATTTACCGATTGATATCTAATGTTTTCGGACACTAAACAGCACATTAAAAATTTTGGATACAAACGACTGACAAACATATAGCGATTTATCGGCACTTTAAAAATACGTTAGAGTTGAGTATCCGGGAACAGAACCCACTATGATTGCATTCCCCTTTCATTACAAAGTACACTTTTAGGTGCTTGATGTTGTTTAGTTCACGATTGTCACGTAATTACAAATCTAAATTAAAGTGTAGAGATTTTAAAATAATATAGAATTATTTTTCGAGTACAAAAATGTTCAAAATTAGCGTGGCGATGAAACAGCAAATGCTTGCAGAAGATTAAATTCTACTTTAGTCGCTAAAAATCTTTAACTACCCATTAAGGTAACAGAGTAGATATAAACCTACGGTGTCTTTGAATAAAAGGTTTCTACTGTTTATGGATGGATGAGAAATTGTTTATTTGTTTCGCTTAGGATTTTCAAGGCAAGAGCATGTTAAGTAAATTGTCGGTAAAGATATTTACATGGCATGTATTATAGAATGTTTGTTGAGCTGAGAATAACAAAATACTAGTGCTTCTATCGTTTGTAGCTACTTTCTTCTTAGAGTTTCTGTGGGGTTGAGCTCTTGTTTTGTATTTAAAGCATTGCATCAGTGTGACCATTATTTTTGATAATAGTATTTGTCTTCATAGGATAAACACTGATTACATCCGATTTGGATAATAAGTATCCGAATGTGTTGCCACTTTTAGTTATTTTGTCATTGCTTTTTATAAATATAGACATCCCTAAACATTATTTCTTTAGTAGTTATACAACATTCTGTCGTAATAATCATAACAACTTCTGTTTATATGTTTACATATTAACTAGCTACATTCAGAATCTTGACAGTTAAAAACAGACAAATTCTCTGATCAATAGTCTCAAGATTCTATTAATCATTGTTATTACATAAAACTTAATATATCTTTTTTATTTCAAAACTGTTAACTGTTTCTTACAATTCTGTTTCAATAACTGTTTATTCCTAGTAAGCAAATTTCATTGTCTAACCTGGCGGCATCAACACAACGATGTACACAAGTAGACCATATCAACATCACCCATTGTTGGAGAAACTCAAGCAAAGACTGTCCTTCACTGTGAAGTTTGTGTTGTTTGGACTCCGATAATCTCCTAATGGGAGCACGCATTTCCATGAGTTATACAGGAACCGGAAACATAACAACAAGAAAACTCATTGGATGTCAATCTGAAGACTTAAAGGCCAAGAATGCATTCATAGAAATATTAGTTAATCACTTAGTCAACCAGGGACATAAAATTTATCCCGAAGAACTTTGGAACAAGGTTATAAATCCAGCAGCGATATCTGCGTCCAACTCAAATTAAAAGATTGGGATTGACCATTGTATTTCGCGAACTTTAGCTGGACTGATATCTATTAAAAAAATATTCCAACAAGCTCGGAGATTAATCAAAAGCAACATTGTCTCTAAAGTAGAGTAACAAATGTGTATGCAGTGACCATAAGAGTTGTTTAGTGTTAAAAGCAAAGCGCTGGAAACAGAAAAGGGGATAAGTTATGCAAGACATCTGTTTAGAATAATCAAGGAAACTGGTATTATTAGGTCGGTTATTAGTTACATTATTGGGAAAAAGATAAATCAGTGATCAACTCTAAGTTCAAAAGATTAAGTTGAGGAGCGGAGCACTTCTACATGCATGTCACATGACTTGCAGCTACTCTTCAGTTATTATATGCGAATATCCTGAGTGAAAAATATGCTCAGATTTCCTTAATTTTAGCGAGGTTACGAAACACATAATTATTGTAAAGTGAAGGAAGTACTTCGCTTAAATGGATCATAGGGAATAGATTAGTTGAATATGCTGAGTTAAGTTTCACCAACTTTTGTGTTTCAGTGTCTGGCGAAACGTTGTAGGGAATTCAGAGAGCTCACTTGGCTTTTGTCAGCTGTGTCACTTGTAACGTAAAAGAAATAACCATCTCCCTTAATACTGTACGGATTAACATATGAGTTAGTATCATGGACTACGAAGGCAGCAGGTATGTGTGACCTGAAGGTTTTCTGATCACAAATATCTCTGAAGTATCGACTATTTGTCATGAAAAAACCAAGTATGCTATATTGAGTTTAAGCACAGAGTACTAGCACAAAGGCAAATCAGTCGATCAGTTTGTAACGCATCACCAACTGAGATGGTGGGAATATATAATATAATATAATATAATATATATAATATAATATAATAACCAATGCTTACGACGGCACTGTATGTTGGCTGGTGTTCGTTTAGTATGCAATAAAAGTAGTAACAACCGAACCGAAACGGTGCATCAGTCGATGAAGTTGTCGATTATCAGTGTGTATCATGTTGGTAGATGAGGAATACGTGCTCTGAGTTCACAAGGCAATCAGATCAATGTCTGAACATACCGGGTGTCATGGCCCAGAATCTGTCACAATGGCACAAAAGTGTTCGCTTTTTATCTTGTCTTCAATTTCACTGTTTTTTATACATTCCTTCTATTCTCTCTTGCTGTGTGGTGTTTATAACTCACTAGATAACTCAAAATAATTGACTGTAAATTCAATTCAAGCTTTATTTTGAAATTTTTTACATAATAATCAGCTAGACCAATGTAGGAGCCTCTACATATATGCATTGATCAAGGTTTTAGCATCACATCAACCCTGTATGTTAAAAACCAAGCTAACAGAAATAGCAATAACATCACTGGTTGTAGAAAGGACTAGACATAAAAAATTCAGTTCGAGAAGTATGATTGAATTTATGAAAAGAAATATAATATAACACATGCTGGCAATTAAAGGACAGATAATGAGTTACTTCCTGTGCTACCGTTGTGAGCCACCCCGTTTGATGCTTTGAACCATGCCTTACGATAATTGTATGGACTCCAAAGGAGTAGTCTACACCTCCTAGCTTGTCTAAAACCAACGGTTAGTGTTTTCGTTAGCTGATGATTTGGTCTGGTGTACCAGGTTAAAACCTTCTATTTTTACAATCATTTTATGCTATTTTAACCCAGTCGTTGATATTCTTGTTTATCTATCAGCGATCATCTATAGTAGAAAGGAAATCTCATCTGTCCAACTGTCAATGAACTATTTTAAAAAATACAGTGTTTAGAATATTTACCGTTGAAGTATTACCGCCTCACTGATATAATCCAATTATTCACTTTTTTATATAAAGGTGAAGCGTTGTCTAACATAAATACCATAGTCGTAAAGTACAAATTAATGTTTCAGTTTCTGTGTTCAGTATTTGGCCTAAATAGACTATTACTTCAGCAAATGCTAATATTCTAAGTAAACTTTCATGTTTATTTTCAATTTATTTTATAAAAATCAAGTCTGTTAATTAGCTAATGCATAATTCATTGCATAGCCTACTTGTTGTGTCTACTAATATGCTTTTATTTTTCGAAGATTTACCTACTTATGTTACATAATACACTTTCAGTGCTATCGTAACTGACAGGTAACTGTACGTAATACTTGTTCCAACCACTTTATTTGGGGAATATTCCCATTTTCTTGTTTTAATTCATGGTACACATTTGGTAGTAATTTCCCCAGTGAATAAACAGAATAAGATTTAGTATGTGTGTTATGCGTATTTATTAAATCTTCTATAAGTAAGCCATAAATATATTTTAGTCAGTAATTTTATTGTACGTAATTCAAAATTTAAGAAAAAAAATCATGATTTATACATTTCTTATATGTACAGTTGTCTCAAAATACAACGTAGATTTTCGATTCTATATATAAAATTTATTTTGATATAAATACTAAAAAACCTGCCAACCATTATCATATTGCCTACATTTGTACAAAAGCATCTACTTTCTTAGTGACGTCTTATATATACAAGATGAGGGAGCTTGAAGTATGATAAAACTAAAGCTCCGAAAAACATGCAGAAATATCTAAGGATTCTAAAAGCCCTGCTATGTTTGCTGGAAAACATATTTACGTTGATATTGTATGTTTCAATATAAACTACTAGTAAATTGACATTTAACAGTTTGAACAGATGACAGCGATTGCTTGTCCACTTAACGTTTCTACTTTTCATGTTTTTGTAATTTTCTAAAACTTGAGTAATTGTTTAATCGGATTTATTATTGATGAAGTTGAAATAGTACTTAACTACTCAGTACAATTTATTGTGAAAAACAAACACACATTTTACTGAACAGTATGATTTTATATTTTTAGGTTCATTTTTGGGCGGTTGTTTTATTTTACTTAATAAAAAGTTCAGTATACATTTCCTTAAACAACCGCATTACACCTGTCAAATTATTCCAAATATACGAGACGATTGTTGCAAACTTGTCAACTGATTGTATAACACTGTAATTATAGCAAAGGATTACAAGTATTGATTGATTGGAATATTCACTATTTTAAGAATGGGTAAGTTTCCACTTTAATATATGTCAGTTCGTTGAATAAATTTTTAAATTTCTGTCTGGTCATTTTGGGAATGGTTTTGTAATCATCTACATTAGCTTTCGTAAGCACAGTGAAATAGACTTTCTGGAATATAACGTAATGTTCAATTACTTGTAGTCAAACTACCTTGAGAAATTAATACGACAATCGTGCAGTATAGTATCGTATTTACCTGTACCTAAATATAATGCAACTTCATGTAAACTTTTCTTGCTTAAGGATATTTTATTTGTTAAATAAGTAGAATATGTATGCATAGATTATTACATTTTAGTATTTATTTAGATGTATAAACATGAATATTTTGTAGCTGCGGCAGAGTTTAAATTGTAAAGTTATAATTATAAATAAACAAAATTTGAATATGGTGAGTTGATGAATCATCCAAATTCTTCTTTCCTCCGTCTGAAACTTAATCCAAAATTTTTTTAAAGAAACATTTAAAAATAATATACTGTCCTGTTATGTGTGGTGCTTAAAGAAGTTATTAACAGTGTCATTCTAAAGGCTTACAAAGGGGATGAACTTGAATAAACACAATTTTGTGCTTTATATACTGAACATTATTAGTAGGTGTAAAATGACCAAGCTATGTTGTTCATAGTCATGCTGAATTTTGATTTCAACGTAATTTTATCAAAACACCAACATTAAGTATAACATATACTGTTGACTAGAAAACGTGACTGAATTAATAACCGAATGTGAAAGATGTAAACTCAGTTAAGAAGAATGTATAAGCCAAGGAAACAAAAAGATATTGAGTTCTAGAAAATTAAATTACATTTTTATTTTGTTTATAAGTGAAACAGAGCTATAGTTTTATCACTCGAGAACTTGATTTCTAGCCATTATAATTCAAGTATAAAATGTACTCGATCTAATTAAGTCATAACAATCAGGTAATATCACTAAGCGTTACATACTATTAGCGCAACTCGAAGTTGAATGCATTAAAGTATAATTAGCAGGGAAGCTACTTTGTAAGAGAAATGAGTTTACTTTTTATGAACATTCATATGCAAATAATGATGCTAATTATTTCACTAAACACTAGTTCTACGCGTGATGCTGACTGACTGGAGTGGGATGAAAGTAAGTTAAGGGAGGACAAACCAAAACATGATATCGCTCCACGAAATCACTAACTACTGGTTTCAGTTGTACTGGTAAATGCAGACTACCTGGTTCGGGTCCGTACGCATACCATAAACAATGGTTGTGAAATCTCGGTGACATGGCTCAAAACAATGATAATGGAGCAGAGGTGTTAACCTCTTAGCCTCCTTTAAGTCATGAACTTAAATTTATTTGATACCTATCTTTTCACAAACTAATGCTTCCTCCTTGTACTATTTTTTATAAAATCTCTCTTTTTTGTTTTTACTATTACGATTTAAGTAACTACTACTCTACCAATTTGGTAGTAATCTTGGTGGATTGTGATATCTTGGACCATTGAACACATCTGACAGATTCTCTGTTTTTTGCATATACATACATACAGACAAACATGCACTGGTTATTAAATTTTGATATGAAATGAGTATTGATAAAATTTAGATTGTATCTTAGAAAAGCTTAATAATGCAAAACAAAAGTAAAATTCAATGCATTTCAATTCAATAATAAAAGAAGAACTTCTATGAATGAAAATGCTACAGAAATAAGTAGTTCGGCTTTCTTGAAACTTATTAACTCACACATTGTGTCTTATGTTCAAATCAACATACCAAATAATTGTTTTATCAATTACCAATAGTTTGTATTTTCATATTTAATGAAATACAATTAGTCGTATCTTAAATCATTGGATTACAAAATAAATATCATCACGTAAACACAACACTCACTGCAATTGTTATTGTTGTCGTCAACTTTTCCTGGTACATTCATTAAACTTACTGTTGTTGTTGTTGTGATTTATGTCAACAAGTTTCTTTCTCAAAGTCGTCAACTTCAATTTATTTGACAAATGTGTATTACAATAGACAATATGTATATACTTTGTTCATAAAAAGTGTCTCTATTTCTCGGTCTGAAATAAGCAACGCGTTTATATATATTAATGATACAAAACTATCATATATATGTGAATAATTATTGATACTACACGTCAAATGTATTAGATTAAAATAATTACGAATTTATTTTGTAATTTATGTTGCACCAAAGTCAATATTTATTAGTTAAGTGAAAATGGCTTTACTACGATTATCTAATGCCAATGATAATTTTTGAGAGATTGGTTTTAATTTATTGTTTATATTCGTTACTAAAGTGACTTACTTTAAAACGAAACAACTTCCTTGGTTTTCAGTAGTACTCATCTAAGATTACTCTATAACGAATATATATTTACTATGGAAATAATTACAGAATGCGTAAGGCATGATGAAGGTGATATAGAATAGATGCAACATTTAAAAATGGGTTGATTATCTATAAGGCATGTATTGCATAGACGACTTTAATTGAACATTATTTCATTATATTATCACCCTAATGCAAAAACGTAACTGATTGACAACACTTGAAAATCATTTTTCATTAACATACAGTTACTGTATAGATGATGAAACGAATTTCCTTCTTATTATAAACTACTTTGCATGAAAATAACTTTATGTACGATCCTACAACTTTTATATATTATATCATCAAAATGACACTATTCTGTTTTTATTTAACTGATCTATTTTGTGTATAAACTGTCGTAACACGTAAATATGTGGTCGAATTGTTTACAATGGGAATTGCATGAAAACATGTTATTTGAACTTATGTATTTTAGATTAAATATGGAATGGGAGGTTAGATGTTGTTCTCAAGTTTTCAGTTAGCAACTGTTAAAGATTAAAGCTTAATATGATCACCTAGAATCAATCACGTTTGAAATCTACACTAGCGCTTAAATGAGTAATGCAAGCTAAACATAATCACACATGCTAAATCTAAACAACTGTAGGCAAGTGTTTGAAAAATACCTACGTACTTATAAGTTCGTGGAAAATTTATTGATCATAGATAATAACTTCCCCTCACAAAAATGTTTTAATTCGTTTATTACGGCGGTATAAATTTACAATATTATACATACACATAATCATATGGATTAGATTATCTAAAGTTTGTTAATTATACCAATCAATTAGTGTCAATTAATCAATGGAAATTTAATAGTATGATTATAGACAAATAAAAATAAATCATTTATTCCTACATTCATAAAACTGAACTAGTTTTAAAATATGATCACCTGTTTATAAAAATCGTTTAAGGATATAACCAATTAATACAACTTAAGAACTAATTCATTTGTTCTTTATTGACTTATTCATGTGAATTGCTCACCTTGAAGTTCATTCATTCAAGGCCTATACACATAAACTATACATGTATGTTGTAATTTTAAAAAAGTATTAAACAAAGTAATTATGAATGAAAAATATTCCTTTCGATAAATCCTCGTCACACTGTACATTTATCAATCCAAGGCTAATAGACAACTTTAAAATAGTAATATCATTTAAATTTGAATTACTATGCATTAATATGAGAATGCTGGTTAAATATAAATTAGCAATATACTTACAAATCCAAACAATTGCTTGGTTGAACATTATGTAATGTACTTAGTAACATGAAACGGTGAAAGGGGGGATGCTCATTGAAGTTGCTCACGTGATGACAAGATTGACTTAGGTAAAAAATATGGTTCACTAAATACTAGCTCAGTGCTTCATAGAAAAAGTGCCTGTAACGAATCCTGAAGGTAGTATTTTCTGTCCGCTGTGACGACGTCATTTCACATACTGATTCTCAGTGCCATTTGTTTTCAGTGGCAATTCAATCAATTCAAGATATACAACCTTAAAATGTCGATATTTTTGTGATATCGTTGTCGTGCTTGGTTATTAGAAAATTAGTAGTGAAGATAAGCTGCTATTTAAAAACTATAAAGACATAGACAATGCAATAAGGAACTGTAATTAAAATTTCCCGTTTTGAAGTTCTATCCTTTAGAAGCTAATATATTGTGCGCAGTCTATCAACAATGGATTCATCTTTCATTCTTATTCATTAGGCCTTATGATTCTATTTAAATGTATATATCTATTTATTTCGAATAAGTTAAGCAGTAAACATTATTGCCTTATCACTAAGTGGTGACCAGTGTTATGTTTGTCTAGCTCCCAGTAGTTATCAGACTCTATCAACTCGTATTAATTTCACTAGGTTAAGTTATTGGACACCCATTGCACTACATTTTGATGTTAGTAGGCTAAAAAACGTTGCAAACTTTACTATTATTCACTTTAGAAAGCACAGGTAACATAAACTATTTATCAACACTAATAAGTCTGTGTATGCACTCATATATGATAACCATTTAGAAACAGCAATCATAAGTTGGGTTTACTAATCACAGATGTTAAATTTCAATTAATCCTTCCCAATAAAATTTCACTAAACAAAAACCTGTTGCATGCCTAATGTTTCAATAGAAAATCCAAAGCTTACTTAGTTAGTTTTCAGATGTTACCTTCATTTGTGACTATTACCGTGTTTTTGTGGAAATAAATTTAACCCCCTCTATGTTCCTCACCTTTTCACTTCCGGCTATTTTAGTAGCTTCAACTACGTAGTTATGAATCTCAGTGTACATGCTCACTTAAACGCATCTTCCTTGGTTCCAAGAAATTAATGAAATAAATGACCTTTGGAATTACCATGCATATGTATGCCATCGTCTAATTATTGTGCCCTTAAATACCAATTTTTATTAAGTCTTTTATCCCAGATAAATCTTATGTTGTCATATCTCACCATTGAGTAAAGTTTCTTAAATGAATATTTAAAACATGTATCTATAAACGTCGAATGTTTTCCATAAACAGTGCATATTATTATTTACATCATTCAAGTATAACAGTTCAAAAGTTTAACTACTATAACCAAAAATCTAGATGTGTTTCAGAAGAAATTTCCTATTTGTGTTTAAATGTAGGTGCACTACTAAGCGCAGAACTCATGAATTTTATTACTTCATATTTTAACCATCCTTTTGACTGAGGCTATCCGAAACCTTTGTGGTTTATTCAGCATTTTGTGTCATTTTTTGTGTTTACTACATATTTGAGTCTAAATGTCAATACAGTTTTCATTGCAAGTGTATGATGTTATCCGTGTCTACTCTGTAAACTACTAAAATTTATAGATTGACACGCTAAATGAGGATTCAGTAAAAATAGCGTGTCTATTCTAATTAATTATAAAGTCTAATTACAATGAATGCTTTTAACATAGGTACCTTGAATTTAGAAGAAAATGATTCTGTTTAATAACTTTCAAATGGATTAGATAATTCATAGCATGTCTAAAACTGTAGACACCTTAAATTCTACTAACTATTATTTGTAATTTCATATTTATATAACAACACATTCCCATTTACTTCAACTAATCATTTAATTTTTACCTTAGATGTCTATTTAATCACGATAACTCTATTGGAATAGGTTATTTACTTAAAATTTTACAGAAAAGAAATGCTTACAGTATCCCCTCTCTCGCTTAATATTAGTATTTTTCCTACTTTCGGTGGTGTTAATTAAATTGTTTATAACTGAATGGTATCTAACACATACATTTAGTGATAATGTCATCTATTTTAACAGAAGAATTATCTCAAAACTCTTAAGAACTTCAGTCTTCATTTATAGTACACAGATCCAATTGAATAAATGGTTGCAAGAGATGCACAAGTTACAAGAATAGAGCGGAATAATCAAAATAATAAATCCTTTATTAAGAGCAGAAATTTCGCAAAAGTATAAAGTGAATAGTTGCATACGCCGGAGAAACATTTTTACTTGATGAATGTTATCGCTTATTAAATCAGCTTCCTTATTATACGTGCGGCATAATAACCTCTCCCATAGTTTTTATATTGATCATTTGCATGATATTTAATTACACTTATCATGTTGTAATGAGATTTTACTTCTAAACCTAATAGATTGCTAAGAGTAATTGAAGACAAAATTTAAACTTTTAACTGTCTCTTTCTTCTTAAAATCCTAGAATAACCTTATTATATCATGTATATTAGGTAGGCTATTCAGACTAATGAAGATTAGTTTTAGTTTGTTGCTTGTTAGTCACCAATGAAGTCACCATGAGGCTTTGGGGCGGTGTTACGTTATATTTCAGGATTCAGCCGTACATACCAACGATATTGTCACTCACTGAACCCACTACCTGATCCTGCTGCGGATCCCTAGTCATTAGCACCATTATTAGCCTTTGCAATCATCCGACGTATACTTGACTCCGGGAACTACGAACTTGGAAAACCAGGCTGTTTATGGATCTGAACGTCAGACAAATATTCACTGCACGTCATCTTCTTTAACACAAGCTTACCTACCAACGTCCGACAATAGTGATATTTCGTAACTTTGACTTCTTAGAAAAGAGTAATGACAGTGATTGCCATAAAAAGGCCTACCTCAACGCCATAAAGGCTCTCTACTTGAACACGATTGATTGAGCCGGAGCGTATTTAGATCTGTCACAAGAATTGTCAACCCCAAGTGAGGTTCGTCAGGGTTGTTCCTTATTCCCTCTTCTTATTTGATGTCGTCACAGATGTTCTCTTAGAAGTCTCGTTTTCTCTATTTTAACTTTCCAAAAACTATCTTCCTTCTAGAAAGCCTATAGAATACAGACGATACAGTCCTGTCCATTAATGATGCTAGAAATATGGAAAGTCTCCTGAACACCTTGAGTAACAATATAAGCATATTCAGAGAGCGATTCACTTCATGTAAATGTCAAATATTACTTCAAGATTGGTTTATATCGTCGCCTCGATTAGTCATAGAGAGTGATGAAGTTGAGCGCGTTGACCACTCTACTTATCTTCGAAGTCTCGCCACTCCGTGGTGTGTCAGTGTCTAAAGAAATCTCAGCACGGATTCAGAAAGCTCACTTGGTTTTTGTCAGCTACATCAATTGTGTCTTTGGTAAAATATCCTGCTCTAAACGAGAGGACTAGTGTACTGTACAGCAGTCCGCTCTGTTATAACTTATGGATGCAAAACATATGTCATAAAAATAAAAGTTGTACTAAGGTCGCTGGTCCCTTATCACAGAAGTATTTTAAGCCCAACCCCCCTCCCTACCTTTACTCGTAATGTTCGCTAGTATCAAAGTAGGTTGGAAAAAGTCCAAGAGCTGCCAAAAGCAAAACACGACATCAGTCAATGATATATTTGCCTGTGGATTCAAGCCATATTGGAAAGTGCGGATTACCTTGTTGTGGTCTACACGATAATCCCAAATAATTTTTGGAGACAATTGATGTTTTATCTTAGAATCAGTCATGGGGACAAAAATGTATGCTCTCTTTATCTTTATCTAGACCTTAAGTTCTATTATTTTTTCATACATGCCTTTGCTTTATTCTTCCTTATAGTATTTCATTGTTGTGTTATTCTTGTAAATTTTTCTTCGTCTTGCTAGTGTGGGATGGCATCTTGGACGTATGTGCATGTATACTAGGTTGTACTTTGTTAATCACTGACTCACTGGCCATCAGTCAGGCGTCCAGTTGTAGGATTCTTATTTTAATCAATTTATTATGTAAAGCGATGATCATTGTATGCTTATGGTGGTTTTATGAACTTCAGGATTCGCCATATGACTGACGTGAAAGTTATAATATTGGATGCCGATGTAGTGGTTTTGATAGTTGGGCTTCCTGCACATGACCTTATTATCATGGTTTCAATTTTTTATTTAGATCGATGGTCTGTGTAACTGGTGATTCCTATACTAAAATGAGGCAGCTTTTCGAAGTTATTTAACTACTATTAATCTACCACGAGTATAAACAACAAATAACATTAGATATTTTACAGGAGGTTTAATGCTTCCTTTCACAGTTGACTCAAATTTCTGCCGTAGATGTATAGAGCACATATTATGAAATCAACGTTACGAACAAGTTATTACGCATCGACAGCAAATCTCCAGGTCTGTGTCAGAAATTACGCAACCAATTTTAGCTTAGACGACTTCATGAATCTGTTATATCTGTTGTGAGAGTCATCAGTATTGATAAGAATTTTCATTAAACTAAACCGATATTTCGTCTCATCTTTTTTCTTGTGGAATTTAATTGTTTTCATTTTAGTAGTGTATTCTTCTTTAAGTCTAGATATAAATATATGTATGTGTGGTAATATTAATACTTCATTATTCTATTTAACTAATAAAGCATCCCCAGTAGTTCAGCAGCCTGTAACTCTGGTATCTGTGACATACTTTGGTCCTAATCCTGTCCCATTATCATGTAATATTTGCATGAATAAAATTACTACAGTAGTTCATTACCGAAAAGGAGTGTGCACTTGGATAGCATGCACCGGAATAGCATTAATTGGGTAAGTTTTTGTAGAAATTTGTTTATACAATTTACTTTTTTTTAAAATTCTATTGCATCATTTTATTCAGCATAGTCAATACATTCTTATGGTTGTTTCAAGGTAATGTAACCAAAGTTAACGATGCGAAAATGCCATAAATAATCAAAATACTGTGTGTGGTGCGCTTTTGCTCATTATATTGACAGTAGTCACTCATCATTAGTATGTGAAAAAATACCGGGTTTTAAACAAATATACTCATCTGATACTAATGAAGAAATTTAACTCTTGTTTTCTCTTAATGAAAAGCTACAAATCAACTGACCTTTTTAAAATATAACTGCTTATCTGTAAATATCTATTTTGTTAAGTTTGCTGTAAATGTTCTTACGAAATAGTTCTTTAAAGAACGCCTCTGTTCTAAATTGATAAGAAACAAATGAAAATGTTATTTTAGTTGTCAGTTATTTGATGACAATCGCCAAAAGCCTCAAACCAAACATTTTCGCTAGCCGTCGCTTACCAGTAAGAAGCATCTGTATTCTTTAAAGAATTGATGCTACATGTCTATTTCATTTATGTACTACCTAACACATTGTATGTTTGTGTTTTCTGTAGTGCTTTTATCCATGGTAGGTGTTTATTTATGATAACTTTTACATGTGTTCAATTATGAATCACATTAGTTAAAATACAAAATGTACTAAGAAGATTGTTCACCGTGTTCCACAAAAGGCAAAAAGGTAGGCCATCACAACCTAACACTACATGTATCTGCATTTATTTGAAATATAATGTGTATGCTTTAAGTTTCATACATGTTTGTTTAAATAATTAGGTTTACTATTCTATCTTATATTCAATTAGGGGCATTATTCAAGCTAAAACTCTGCAATATTAATTCCCTATACCTGATAGTATATTGCATTCCATTTATTTATTTATTTATTTTTTATATCAAATATGTTTAACGCTTCCTTTTCTTGTTCCTGCCTTTCTCCATCCTGACTTTAGTATTCTTCTTCAGTACACGATTGAGGACAATAAACTTTCATCTTATATGACTACAGTTTAATAAGCAGATGTTTACTATTCTTATATTTAAACGGATAGATTAACTAACTAAACCAGTACGAGTAAAACTGTTATAATAATATGGTTATGTACTAATAAAGATATTACTGCGTTGTGCTAATTAAGTAGTCCATGAGACATTCAACAAAGCAAATATCGAAACTAGTTTGCCTAATATCATTAATTCCTTATTAATTCAGTTGACTCACAACCATATTAAAATAACATTAAGTGATAAGTAATATAATTAACCATAGCATTATTATATACTTCTCCCAATTATTTTATTTTCTGCTGCTAAACAAATAATTTGTTTGCAAAACATGCTCATTGACTGAATCGAAGGAAGACGGATTCCCTTTTCATGTTATCACCAACTGTGTCAATAAATTTACATGTACCAGTCGAAGCAGCTACATTAGCTCATTTCGGATTATTCAAACACGTTCTTAAACTCTTTCGATTAGGTGTACAAAGAACCTTAAACAGCGCAATATCAAAGCATCATGTTTTTTCAACTCATTTGTATCACTACGTCATTTTTGCTTGACTTCAGTTGTTCTAGCTAGCTGAACTGTACCCGATTTAATTCATCACTACTGTCTGCTTATTTCGTAACCGTTTACCTCTAGTCTTTTATTAGTAACAAAATTCTCTTAAACCCTACTTGATACATTGTTTTATTTTATTGCATGACTTTATTCACTCACCTGTTACGTCATGCCAGTGTCAAATATCAATTACGATTTCCAAACAAATTTTCTGTATGTGTAATTTTGATTTTAGAATGTTATAGGTTATAGGTAGCAACTGAAGCGAATCAATCGAAATAAAGTGAATTCATCTAATTCTGCTTAAATGTTTGTTTATGCTCTTTATAATTATTTTTTCTATAACATCTGCGAAAAATCTACTCTGTGTTATGCAGAGCGTTTATGACTGTTAGTAAAGTCTGTAGTGAAACATTCAGCATTATTAGAAATCTTGTTATGAATGAATATTTAAATTCTTGTCAATAGCCAATAAGTTTCATCTTATCGTTTATAAATCATCCACATTATTACCATCTTTCTCTTTGTGTACCTTCCAGTAGAATTATATGCGACTACTTTAGGATGTATATACGCAAAGTTTGGAAGTTATACATTTCTGTATCTACCATACATAGTATATGATGTTAATGTAGCAATCGCTTATCTGACCAGTAATTTATGCTTTTGAAAAAGCAGAAGATGATCCTTTGTAAAGGTTCCTCTTATAAAACTTTTATCTAATTATGTACATATATATATTGCTACATTCATGAATGCATTTTTTTTGTAGACTTGTATCCTGGAAATTTTATGTTATATATTATTATATAAAACACCTATGATTGTTATTATTACTACTATTTCTTAAACCATACAACTAATTAATTAGTTTTGTCTACCTTTACGTTATTTTAGAGGTATATTTGGGTGCTGTTTAATACCATTTTATGTGGATTCTTTCAAAGATGCGTACCATAGTTGTCCGGAATGCGGTACATTACTTGGAGTTTACAAACGTATCTAAAACTACTCATCGGCTGTCATTGTGTTGTGTATTAAAGATTTTTATTTTCTTCCTACTTTACTTTCCTAATTATTTTAGTTTATAACGCCTTTTTGTTTCTTAAGAAGTACAAATACAAATGAAAGAAAATCAAGTCACGCCTACCTCGAAAACATCGATTTTTACAAAAATTATCTTTCTTTTTCCTTTACGTATTATGTGCACTCCTATGTGTACTATGCATTATTCCCAATGGAAGAGAAAGAATGAATAATGTATAGTTTTAGTTAACTTCAACATAGTATCAAAGCTATTTTCATTAATACAGATAATAAAACAGTCCTATTTAATTTTTTTGTATGTATCATACTTACCAGAACCGTTTATTTAAACTGTTGCATATACAATAATGTGTTAGTTATACAATTTCAATTTGACATTATTCTTCTGAATGTTTGTTTTTTGTATGACTTTTAATTACTTAGACCCATTATCGATTATCTATAACTATATTTCAATGTTGTTTCATTTCCTTAAAAAGAACAGCATAAACTGTTACATTAAAAAGTTGTATTTATCTTGCCAACGCATCATATTCTTGTATTATGATAACGGATATATTGTTATCATCTGTTAAATTTTAACTGTTTCATGATAGATTTTTTTTATTTTTGTGACAGAGTATTTTTTATTGTTTAATATATTTATTATTTAGTGTGATTTATTTTATATAACCATTGAATGTATATAAAATAACATATTTCAGAAATAAGTAATATCTACATACATGTGAAAAAAAAAAGAATTTTATGGCTTATAAAATGAAATAAATATTCTAATAAAACAAGTTGATTCTCTTCAATTAATCTATTCCTATAGTGTAATTCCTATATTTTAATTGTGTTTTGTTGACCTCTCCTCATATTTTCTGTTAGTCTGTTTATTTGATAATAAAAACATAACTCATGTATAAGTTTTTTATTTGATTAACATTTATTACTATGTTTGTATTAAACAGTGGTATTCTTACAATTAAAATATTATTCCAAACTTAGATATACTTTATCATGATAGCAACTAACTTAAGATTGATGTTATTTATTGTTTAGAAGACTGGTTAATTTTAAAGTATATCAAAAAATCCAGTTAATTAAACAAATATTGAAGCTTGAGAAGCATTTGACAGCTAGTTCGTCCAAATGTGGCACTATTCTTCAGTGCAGATCTGCTACCATAAGAAAGACTCAGCCCTGAAATTATATTATATTCACTAACACCTATCATTATTTCCTTGATAGTAACCAACATTCTGAGATAGCTTCTAGTGTTCAAGGGAGGAAACATGACTAGTATAGTATAAATGTGTTCAGTATGAAGCAACTCCTTGCCCCCCCCAGCACTGAATAAATTAGTGAATTATCTCAAAAAGACTGAAGTAATTAATTGTAGACCACTTGACATTGACTAAGTGGTTATGAGTTTAAGTCCTGGCGTCCTTCATGTGTATTCACGCTACAGGGAATGGGCCTCATACTAAGACAAAATAACTATCCAGTACTACTTGGTTTTTACTGTGTAACAGATAAATTAAAATCATATTTACTATCCTGAAATAGATTAGTCAAGCAACACTGACTTATTCCACAAATTAGAGACCTTTAAATAGGCCCCTCCATTATTTCTTAAATTTGTAGGAAGATAATATTTTGTGGTGTAAGTTGCATTTTAAAATATATGATACTATATAACTTAATCAGATACAAGTAATGTTAAAAAACTAAGAGAACTTTCTAAAAATAGTAACTTTTGTCTGTAAGTTAATTAAAAAAAGCCTACATGCTTAAGTATGATTCACCAATTTTCATAATTAATTTCAAAGTCATGGAAATAAAGAGATTAATTACTTTTGATTGCATTATGATTTTTCCTGGTAGTTTTTGGGGCTTACCAAAGGTTTTGATTATAATGCTTATATGGAAGTCATATTGTGTTCCTTAATTTTGTTAGACCTGCTAGTGAACGTTTCTATAAAGGCTACATCTCTTAATTGGATAAACACAGATCAATTTGCATAATCCTGTGGACAACTGTGAAGAATAGCGTTCAGACAGGCGATCAAGAAAAGCTGCTAATGTGATTTGTTTCACATTAGATAATTAGAATGTCTCTTCAGATGAATCACAACAGCTGTCTCCTTAAAATCCAATATTCAACAACAAGCCTTTATTATGACTTTTCGTATTTATTATAGTATACCTTCGGTTTCAAGTTTTCGTGAATACATCTTGAAGAATGATCATAACTGATAAGCAACTACTGCATTTTAATAAACTTGGCCCCAGTTGTGGCGTCATTGCATATGCGTTTGTCTCTTGATGAAAAAGGATGGATCATGTTCAGATTTCTAGTTAAAAGGACTAAATTTTAAAAATTTGTGTACTTATCATCGTGGATTGGTACTCTGTATACTGTTTACTGTAATAAAGCGTCTTGCCTTCATTTTAGTAAACGGTTTAAAAAATAAAGTTCCGAATTCAACTGTGATTTTAATGTGAAACTAATAGGGTGGCGACAACTGTATCTGACAGTGATTGTTGCGGTCAGTGCGTAGTATAAAAACGAGTTTCAATATTTCTTAAGGTGTCAGCGATGAAGAATCGCTCTCTGTGGTCATAGGAAATCATGAAAGATGAAGCTTACAAATAGTCTAGTAACTATGAAAGGGGTTTGACAATGGTGATATCATTTTTTTACAGATCATATAGCTGGAATTATGATGAGTTTCTAGTTGAAGATTTTTACGCACCGAAATCAAACTTAATAGGTACACAATTAGTCAAGATTATTATTGTTTTGATTTAGTTTCATGTAACAATTTGATTCATTTTGCTTTCCAATATTAAACACATCACCTTAACACGCTCTTTTTTAATTGATTGTTTGGGCGGTGACTGTCCTCAAGTTGTTGTATCCATATATATATATATATATATATATATATATATATATATATATATATATATATATATATAGCCATGTTTTGTATAAAACTAGTTTACGAAGTTCATTATTATTTTTAACACAAAAGTAGGTGTTATTTACACTTTTATTGACGATTCTTATTATGGTAAAAACTGTGTTATATTTGATGTGTATTAAGAATCAATTCAAGCAGAATTCAGTTTAAGCCCTGGCTTATTTTTCCATCTTTGAACTGCTTATATGCAGAAATATTTATGCCACAAACTTTTAAATGTTACAATGGTAGTTGATTTAGTAAAACTAAATATTAGATTACATATTTGTTCTTTAGTGATCATTAAAAGATTCTAAAATATTATTTTGTTTCAAAAAATTTAAAACAGAAAGTGGCGAATCTCTGGGAATTGCATTTTTCTGATTAACTGCAAGTAAAGAAAATGAGGGTTTATCCTTCAGATGTCAAGTAGCAATCTGTGGCTATGATCCATTGATTATCGAGTAACTACCCTTAACTAATGAAATATATATATACATATGCGAATTACATTCGTAGCCCATACATAGTCTACACAGCAAGGCGCACAATTAAACTCAGAAACTAACCTTCGTACTGCTTGTAACGTTGTTAGTCTGTATGTTTGACTCTTCATTCAAATTACATATTTAATGTAAATATCACTGAGATCTCGATAACTTTCAAATACCATTATATGTTTAGAAGTCACTTCCTCATAATCTACTAATTGAATCAAAGATTCAGACAAACAAGTCACTGAATACGTAGCTGCCTCACTATCTGAAACAGATGTGGAATTTAATGGCTTTAGTTTTTATCACATATTTATCCCTACAATCTATAATCACCGTTTTGATGAATTTAAAATTAGTATTTCAATTATCTAGCTGCAACTTTTTCGACTGCTTTTGATATGGCTCAATAGGAAAAGAGATGGAGAGAAGAAAGGTAAAGATAGTTACAAAAACTCTAATACTCTTACAAATGTCAACATACAGAAAGCCCAATTATAGCATCAAGAACAACTATCGATTTATACTTTCAATCAAGGGAGGTGTAATATTATATCATGTTAGCTTCTTTTGTATCTCATTTTGGCCATATAGTAATATGTCATTTACCCATTGTCATTAATAATGAGGTCGAATAACTTTATATATCGGTCATTCAGGGAAGCCACTAACTAATGACTACTCATTTCTGAAGTTGTGTTGTGCTTAAGTATAAATTATTATCGGTGTATAGAATCGTCAATAAACGAAGGCACCAGGAACCACTTAAAATTTCATATTAGTTTACACTTTCTAAGTAGAAGATTGTTAAATGGATTGCATGAACTACTGAAATGTAATGCTAATGACTGTTGATATATAAACACTTTGTATACATTCTAACCAAACGATTTTCAACGATCATACTTTCTTGACGATCTTGTTCTTATTTTGAGCAGTTAAATTTTATTTTGCTTAAATGGATATTTTTTTGATTATCTAAGCTGAAAGCAATAACAAGCTGATCTTAATTGTCCTAAACAGTAGGCTGATTGATTTATCCTAGATAACATAAAGATAAGATCAGTTAATAGTCAACTGTCAAGAGTTCAATCGCCTTTACTTCAAAACTAATTCATATAAGTAAAGTTTTTTTACCGCAAATTTGACCTACTATTATTATCCCGCCTATTTCGAATATAGCTTTATGGGCTTTACATTCGGAAACAATTTTCTAATGAATTAGTTTTAGCTGTTTGTAAATTTTGACGTTGTCACTATCAACTGCATATATTACCATGGACGTCTGTTATTGACATTAAACATAATTAGTTTACTGTTTGAACAGAATATTCTTAACTAGTAATAAATATGAGTTTCACACTTTAACGCGCTTTTATTTTTGTTTTACTTGCCTTCTGCTTTAGTCATTCGTGTTAACAATATCAGGATGCATACTCTCATAAACGCATTATTAGGTGTATTGGCTAATAAAAATTATAGTTCAATTGCGATGGTTATTTGTGTGGATATTGGTATTTTTAGTTGATTCAGTACGCCAAAAATTGATGTTAGCAGAGTACCATTAAAAACCAGTGTGCACTAGACAGCTGTTTCAGTCTAGTGTGGAACTCCACTGTAGTGTGCACCCAAGATTCCGCACCACGGGCTTCAGATTGACGGTGAGTGCCTAATCCTATGCACCACTGGGCCAACATCAATCTGTGACATATTTACTCAACCAAAAATACCAATATCCAGAAAAATAACCATCTCAGTTAAACTACAATAATGAGTTCACTAGTGACTGACTTCAAGATGTTCCTGCAACTCTAATGAGAAGACGTGACTGGTGGAGTTCAGACTTTCCGGAACTGACAATGGATGATTATCGCTCTTTCACACTCTCTGTATATATATATATATATATCACAAAATGATGAAGATGACAATTCTACCATTGGGTGCTGACCCAGTGGTGGAGAGAGTTAGGCACTCACCGTCAATCCGAAGCTCATGGTGCGGAATCTTGGGTACACACTACAGTGGAGTTCCACACTAGACCAAAACAGATGTCCAGTGCACACTGGTTTTCAATGGTACATTGCCAACATTAATCTGTGACATATTCCATCAACTAATAATACAAATTAGCTATACTAATTATTGTATTATTCATTTTTTGCAAAATTGTTTACATGTACAACAAATAATCTATTTATTTGGATAAACAAATTCAATAGAAATTTATTTTAGAATATAAATACTCTAAATTAGAATAGAAATAGGTGTGATAGAAAGAAATTATTACTTAATAAACAAAATCTTATTCTAATACAATAGAAATACATCATAATGACAAGAATTTTATGATATGATGATATAAAGTAAAATTAACTACATACTATTGATATTGACGACATTTCATAGTTCATAGAATGTTATAGATGAATTCTTTAATCAAACAGCTGATTATCAACAAAATATCCTAATTATAAATTTTATTAGTTATATACTTAAGTTGGATTGTGACTGGCAAACGGAATCCAGGACGCTTGCCAGTCACAATCCAACTTAAATATATAACTTGTGTAACAACGCTATATCGAAGCAATCCGCTCAGGATGCACATATGGCAACAGAGACTGACCAGTTTCAGTCCATTACAAATCAACGGGAAAATACAGGATTATCTTCATTATTCTTATTAGCTTATTTATAACTCAATGGAAAATTAAACTTTTTGAGATAAATTTTAGGTGTAATTTCAAATAAAAGGAAGTTAACATGTTTTAAAGTAGCATACTGAATTTGATAAGTTTCAAGTGGGAACACATGAATTACTCTTAAAAGTAAAACTACTTAATTTCTTGTAGTTGATTAATTATGACGTAACTATCCATTGACATTATGTTTCTTTACTGAGACCATTAGCAATACTGCTAACAAAACCAAACATTTTACTGATACATTTATCTGTTGTATGTCATAATCAAATATGCACTTACGTAGGTACAAAAAATAGAAAGAAAAAAAAATAGATTGAAAATAATTTACAAACAAATAAAGATTATTTTATAATTGTCTTATTTCAAATAATATAGACTTTTACTTTAAAACAATAACAATAATCTATTTGTTTTCATGTTGTTGTGAATCAGATATGTGACGATATACATGAACGTTTATTTCCAGTAATTAATTACCTGTAATTTTAAAGAGTTTAAACAAAATGACGAGTGACATCATATAAATCTCTACTGTTTGTAGGTTAATAACTAATGTTTAGTGAATTTCAAAGTAACTTAGCAACTATAATTCAAATCTATTCGAATCTTTTCGTTGATTTAATCAGTTTCTGTTGACCTATGTTCATCTTGAGCGAATCGTCTGGATATAACAACAGTTCAAAAGTATGACTTAGGTATCGAGACAGTCCGTTCAAGGTACACATACGGCAACAGAGACTGATCAATTTTAGTCTACATTAAATCAATGGAAAGATTCAAACATATTCAAGTTATATATACATATTTGTGTCCACAAGTGTGGTTGTGTAAACTTAATAGCCTAACTTTAATAACTAACTATACGACATTGTTGTAGCTCACTAATATGGTTATTATTTTACAATTTTTCGAAATCGCCAAATATAAAGCAGATTTACTGAATGATTGCATCTCGTATGAAGATACTTCAGCGGTTTAGGATAACATGATTTCCAGAATAAAATGAATTTCATTGCTTCTTATCAGCTATAAATTGCTTAAAATTACAATTACTAGCACTATTACCATGCTAATCAATTAAAAATGTGTTCAAAACTGAGTAGTAAGTCAAAAACAAACAGGATTATCAAATATTTGACACAACAAGAAAATATCGGTGTTTATATGATCAAAATAAAGTTAGATAAAAGAGGCGTGACATAATAAATGATGAATAAGACATAAAGTGCAATGATGATTCATAAATGTATGATTATGTAATCAGGTCGACTAGGTAATGCAATCAAAAACTAGTGTAATCACTTAGTATCATTCGAGTAAGATTAAAATAAAATGTAACCCACACATTTCATCAACATAATTACTTATATTGTGTCGTTAGGCGGTCTACCACACTCATATTTTGTATACTGGTATTTTGTCAGCAGCCTCTACGAAAGTGATGTTCTTTGTTTGTTGGTAGTTTTTGGTGGCTTTAATATATATGGAATTCCGATTGTAGTTTCTTGTTATTCTATCTGTGGACGTTTACCTACCTTTCACATCTGAAATTATGCAAAATATGTTTACAAACCCTTTAGGAGCCCTTCTCGCGTTCTTTCCTATTTACTTACTACAGCAAATACAAGTAAATTTAAAAATACATACCAGAAGAGTACTGATTCGCCTTCATTTGGTCTAAAAAACACTTTGTCTTGTATACCGTAAACAAATGTGATGCAGAAAAGCTCTTTTTTGCATGATTTATCCTCAGCTTACTTCTATACAAGAAACTATTAACCGCAAATTAACTAGCACGTTAACTGCTCAATATGACTGAAATAGACACGCGCAAACAGTGTCCCAACAACAGTCCAACAAAACTCTCCCCACCCTTCCGTCCAAAAACAAAATTGGCAAAACAGAAACTTAGAGTACACAAGATTCAATTCTATTTTGTTTCTACTGTCCAAATACAGCCAGAGTAACGGCCTTGTAAAATATAGAAAATTTAGCAAACCGTAGATGGGAGCATTTAAACAATTAACAACAACAAAGTCAATGCAGAAAATATAAACAACATTACCCGTTATTTCTAGTCTTATAATTAATAAAAAGTAGCAAAAAAGTAAGAATTGTAAAAAGAATTACAAGTACTTGTTCTTCTTAGCAGTTCTGTTGTAATTTTTTTAGCCTGAAGTTATAATATTCCACCATTTTATGGTATGCATGCCATATTTAGAAAGCGCAAAATTACTGAAATGCTAATAGTGCTTTAAAAGATATTAATGACTACTTTATAGGCTTTTACACTTAAAAGATATCATCATGACTTCCTGCAAGTAATCCAAACTCATTACACATAATGAATAATCACACACCCATGTTAATCTGTTCCACTGAGTCTCTATCGTTAATTTCGTGGACTAATATTTAATCTCTGTTATAGCATCAGAAGTGCACAATTCTGCGTTCCTGCCATTCATCGCAGCTGGACTTACTGCATAATTACATTGAATATGTGGACCAACGCATATTACGTATGGTGACCATATGAAGAACTGTTCATTCGTATCAAATAATTCAAATAAACTAAATTCGTATAAACGTTGAACTTACCGTATGTATTAGTATTAACTGTTAATATAGTGTTTATTCCTATTTGTATCTGTTTGTAAATGGTTATTAACTTGGTATTTTTCTACAGCTACCACAAACGCATACTACTGAGGACTCTTATCTTAAACAAAAGGGCTGTTCGTGGATTTTTATTGTCGACCAACTTAAGTCAGTTCATGACTCTAAATTCAATCAGTAGATTGATAACTGCACTGATAAATCATATCAGTAAGTATATTGCTATTGTTTCAAAGCAGATTGCAAGTCTGAATTTTCGGAGACATTTTATCAGTTACTTAAGCTCTGTAAGCTAGTTAAAATATTTCTTAACCGTCACAAGGTTCAGTAACACTATTAATACATATAAATACTGATAAATTGATAGACTACAGACAGTCGTCTGACTGTAATTAAATAAACGTGAATGTATGTGTGTTGGAGTTGCTAGACTCCAGAAACAATAAACCATTTAGAATATCATGTTATATACTCTGTATTGATTTCTGCAGGTTGATTTTTGATCAACGTACATCACAGTTAATTTAATCCAGTGTGATAAATTTGCTTGTAATCATTGTCTCAGTTCAATGTAATTATTACATAATCGTTCATGTAGAATGACAATTACTTAATTGATCATTTTTTAAATAGTTCACCGTAGTGTTTTTGATATATGTGAACATGAGTAGATAATCGTTTTTTAAACATTTTTCGTTCACACTTGTGTCTCAGTCATCAATATTTAGATTAATAATCGACTTCAATCCTAGTTCCACCCAACGGGATATTTCTGTTTTTTTTAACTGTCTTCTGAATAACTGATCATATACCACAACATTATCCGCCTCACAGTTGTGGTTCTTGTCAGACTGTTTCCGAATTACATACACTAGAATGCTACTTAGTAAATTCAGGCTTCGTTTTTTTCCAAATAAACATTCATTATTAACTGCCACCACGAGTAAATATAACTTTCACTACAGCTCGTGCTGAATCAATTCAGCTTTTCAAATTGCTTTGGGAAACTAGTTTTGGACGTTACAAGTGAAAATAAATCGTTCAATGTCCAGCCACTAATCTCTCAAGGTGAGTGTCATAACACTAACCGTATATGTAAAATTGGCCTCACTTCCCTGCATGCTTACCTCTTTCCACAACCACAAACTATCAGTACTGTTGTCATGCTAATATTTTTAGTGGCTCTATGTCTTTGATCATGAAGGAACACTACTCCATCGCTCTGTTCTAAAAAGTCAGTTTCGAAACCAAGTACTAATTTTTCAACTACTATGAAATAAAGCGTTCCTTTAATTCATGACAGAGTACCAATAGTTTAGCCCTTGGATGAAGCTTTAGAATATATTTAGAAACCATCTATATCGTTTTTATGTTTACTTAGCATGTCATTTATTGTCGAATCAGCCGACTGAATTGCTACGATTGAGCGCTTACTGGAGTTCATAACACTACTGTCTTGGTTCTACTGATCAAGATTTCCAATTAATCGAGTATCGATCTTGTTTATTATCCCCAAAACCCAAGGAATAACAAGAAGTCGTCGGAAAACGATTAATTACTGTGTACAATAGCAGCGATGGCAACAACGATACCAATCGCAACAACAATAGCAATAACAATAGTCTAAAATAGAGCAATAAATATACAAAGTAATTAGAAGTGTACTTCCGGATAGTATTGACTCTAACAGTAACCCGAATGTTCGCTCAATAGTTCCAGAACAAATGGCTGATAATAAAGGAACTCGATGCAGCCAAACAACATTCAGTGGTTCCAATGTTCAACTTCCTTGACACTTATCCTAGTTTAAAAATAAAGTAGCATCTTTGCACAAAACTCTTTATATGCACTTGTTTTGTGACTGCATCTTAATTTTCCTATGTTGGTCTACGCTTGTTAAAGTAATGGAGACTAGAATAGATACCTATATTTCTTATTAAGAATCTATAAATACTATACATGTATCAGATATTATAATTGTAATTGACCATAGATATTCGAACAACTTATATTTAATTAAAATAGTTACAACCTGTACAACACTCTTTTCCTCGGCTGCTGGTTGTGTCTACTTTTCTGACGGTTGCTCAAATATGAAGAATTTCACAATACCCTTTAACAATTTCCCTTGTTGTTGTTTATGTTCGAGACCAATAATGACTGCCATTTAAAGCCATTCAGCAAGATTTTACATCGCTTATCCCCCCTTGTTGTGTCGACTTATGTTGTCCAGGCAACTAGTGCACTGACAACACTAAGCACTGTTTGGTCAAATTGTCATCGATTGTTGGACGTCCATAATTCCCGCGTAGAACTGGTTGTCATGCTTGTGGAATAAAGTGGTAGCCAATATATGTTTATAAGTACATATTTTTGTTTGTTAACTTATTGTTTTAGACTTGTTTATGTCATATCAAAGCCAAAAAACTTGAGTTGCTATTGTAAACACAGTATTTTCAAATATTTTAGTTTATTAAATAATATACGCTTATGATCACAAGTGTTTTTGCTGTTGATCTAGAATAACTTGTATTTTGAAAACTAATTGTCGTGCCGAGTCGGACCAATTCAAATGGCTTGCTTGATATACAAATTTCTGGTCACGAAACTATTTTGGGTGATAAATTTGTGTCTATGTCTTGGAAGGTAACCTTCTGACCATCACTGCTGTTGTTCCAAGAATACCAAGTTGATATGAACTCTTAGTAATGCATGGAACAGTAATACTTTTAAACATGTAATTCCAAAGAGTAATTAGCAGATGATTGCTCATTGTTCCGTGGGCATAGCAAACCTACCGTTTGACTTACAACACTTTGAAGCTACGTTTTTGACCTTTATGTTTGCGAATTTGTCTCTATTTTGTTTTTCCCCCGAAAACGCATTAGCGATCCTCGTAGGTTTAATTCGTGAAATAATCAGCGCTGTCCTACTTAGTACATTTCTAAACCACTTGCTCTTCATCTCATACTCACTGATTTTAAAACAATCATAAACAATTCTGTTTATCCTTAAGTGCACGTTAATGTCTGTCGACATTTGTCTGTGTAATGCAGTAAGAAAGTTACCAACGACATTTGTCTCCGAAGAGTCTGTAGCAGCATAGCGGAACAGAAATATGCTTTGTGTGGCTAGGCACTACTAATCTTTCCCCGGTGCCCTAACATTTAAAAGTAATGATGTGTTTCTCACAGGTGGATAGGCTATTATTTAACAAACTATAATCCGTGTAATCAACTATTATTAGTCATCAGTCACCTGAGGAGATACTATGCGTAAAACATATTGGTACTCACTCATGGATACCCAACTTAAGTGTTTCTAAAAATGCTAGTAAGCTCCTTTCGCGATCTCCGATTGTAACTCAAACCTGCAGTCTCTTACACGGATTAATCTCTAGGACTCCGACTCATCACTACCAGATTGACAAAAGTATAGTTTTTCCGATGGCGAGTAACTAATGGACCTCTAAGGAAAGACCTAAGCCAATTCACAATCAAGCAATTCTCAAAAGCCGTCTTCCAACGAACGGTCTTTTAAACCTCTCCGGATTGCTATAGACTGCATAAGACAGTTCAGTCTGTGAGTTCTGATCGTTTTTTCCTAACCAATTGAAAATCCCTTATATTACAATAAACCGCTAGTCTGTGACAGATCTTACCATAAGCAGAATGGATCGGATATTTCGTATAAATGGAGGAAATAGGACAAGAAGCAACAGTTCTTCACACGTCTATGCTGTAATATGAGTAAGCTACCTGTGAAAACGCAGGGTAAAAGAGAGATAATACAGAATGAGTGGAATAAAATAATTGGTTCCTGTATAATCTAGACTACCAGCAAATTTGTCAGTGGTGAATCGCGCCTTGAAGAGTATCAGTTACTTCTTAAAGATAAAACCGACAATTCGTAGGGTGGAATAAGGCTTTAACACGCTCTTATTTAAGAGGTCAAGTAATCCTGTCTACTGAATGCAAAAATCTGCATGTATTATGGTGCAGTACTAAAGGTATTGGTGGCTCCTGCTTGGTAGGGGATCCATAAAAACATTGGGGTACCGGCTTTCTTGAAGGATAAATCATTTTTTGAATAGTCAGTAGAGCGTCCATTTAAATTTTACATAAGTACCGCTGATGTGTAATTACAATGTTCTTTTTCCCTTGCGTCTAAATAACAATCCTGATTTCATTAAAAACTTTCAGGCTCTTGATGAAATGAAAGAAACTACAGAACAACGCAGCTTACTGCATCTATTTCTAAAGGAACTTTGGGAACTCTTACAAATTGGGTTTAATTTTTTATACGATAAATTACTAAAGCATATATCATTTTATGGAACATATCGTAAAGCTGTCCATTCCTAGTAAATTCCAAGTTGTCCAGCATATACAATATTTACTCTTGGTAGTTTCGCCTTGCATAAATAAATAAATCTTCACATACAAATAGCAATAGGTATGTGAAGACATATCAGTTTACTGGAATAATCAAAATGACATAATTGGTTACTAGCAAGCCGAATATCGCAGCTGAATTGCAACGGTTTTAAGGAGATCGGTATTAAGTTTAATCGTCTGAATTTTTTAAAGATTAATGAAGGCAGGGTAAGATTGGAAACCATGAGGCACTGGACAACGATTTCTTTCTAGCATGGAACTCCTAATCAGTGCGCACTTCGAATTTCGCCACAAGGGCTTGAAGTGTACCCGGTATATGACTAAGCTACGTATGTCGTATAACCAGAGCAACTTCTAACGATTGAACCCACTCTTACGAATGAGAATAAATCAGATGGCAATGAAGGGTGAAGGAGAAGTTATATTTGATTGTCATTAGAGCGTCAATGGGGTAGCAACGTCTAGGCTGGCAAACTAGAGAGAGATGCTTCCCACAGTGCACTGTGACGCAATCTAGTGATGACGCGTGACCGAATGTCTTCAAATTGTCGTGTCCGCTAAAACAAACATGGTCAGCAAGAATGTCTAGAACCTATGTAACTATTTATTTTGGAGATTATTCACCTCTTCACTCTTAAGGTCGGCAAACGCCTAACTCTCTTTACCACTGGATTGGTTTTAAATCGCAGAGTTCTCATCCCCATTTGTTAATGACATAGCGAGACGAAACTGCTGTCCATTTCTCTCTAGTTTTAAATCGTACCCTACTAATATCAATGCGTGACGAATACAACCAACCAAATTTAACCATAATCTCCACAATACCAATACGATTCAACCACGATATTTGTCTTGCTATTTGCTAACTTCAGGATGTTCATGAAGCTTTAGTGAAAAGTCGTGACTGGTAAAGTTCAGAATTATCCGTGACTAATTTAATCAAATAAAATGATATGTTAATCTGTAAGCAAAATTTTTAGAACAAGTTCCGTGTAGAAATTATCGCGATGTATGGTGGTTTGCATTAAAAAACTAGCATTACGTGTTGCATTGTAGTTTGCTTTTCGTAAACAACCGCGCGTTTTTCGTCTCGTACGTTGCGGATCAGGGTAATTTCTTCTTAGGCTTATATGTATAGTGAAGTTTAGAAACTCTAAGTATAACAGCTCCCTCTCCTTTTTTAAATTTTCAACATTTTGCAAATGGAAGGTCTCAAGATACATGACTGTTGTGTATTCGAGAGCTTGAGACTTAGATTACTCAAGCGTCACCGAACACATTGAAGGATACTTAGGTTCCTGACTAATGAAGGAAAACACCTTAAGGGTTATGTTTAGTTTCGTTGAGAACGAATGTAAAGTACACAAGCCCTATTAGACCTTCTACTAGTAATTGAGTTGGTTCCTTTTATTTTGACGCCAATTACACTCTATACATAGTACTTCCATAACTTTCACGTTCGCTTCCTTGTCTTTCCATAAAGATGGATAACACAAATGTTACATTTTAGGATGTTAGAACATTTCTCCACATTTCTGCAGTCTTACAACCTGACCCAAATCTCATCCCCATATCTCGAATGTAACGAGCACTCCTTTCATTCCTAAGACGTTATAATATTTCTAAATCTCTTTCTGATGAAACGAATGTATAACACTTAAAATTGGGCAGATTATGCTACTCGCTTTGCCGTTTGACACTAATAACCAAAATCTACCGAGTATTTTTGTCACTCGATAATTATCTAATCATCTGTTTGGCGACCCTACTTGTATATTACCATACATGCACTTATAGCGTTAGCCTCGCTCATGTCACAGAATACAGTGATACTTACTACATGACCTCTATCTTTTTATAAATGAGCGTGAAACCACTTTACATAACTTTACTTGAACTCATTGAAGTCCGTGACCTGCAGGTCAATATATGTCTGTGCTTTTTTTAATGTATCTAGAATCACTCTGTAGTATTACGCATCTCACCACAAACTTTATTCATTCCCTTAGAACCCTATTACCTCTGTTTAGCGTATCGCTACTATTGCTATTGCTATTTCAGTGAGACCAATTGTAGATAAGATAGATACTGACACTATTGTGACTCTCACAGTGAGTTGCTTCCAAATGACTCCAAAGAGATATGCTCAGTCGAGGTGTATGCAGCTCCTCCACACTCTTCGGAATATACTTTACTCTCAAGTGAATCATTTGTTAAAACCCTTTAGCTATTCACGATCTTTTGAAGTCAGGCATTCATGTTTTCAAGTTCACTAATTTATACGTTTCTGTTGTAGATCCCCTTCAAATGTCATTAACTGGACCTCAACTTCTTCCTCTAGAACTTGTTGATAAATGTATAGGTTCCAGGATTCATATTATTATGAAAAATGACAAAGAAATGGTGGGGACCTTGCTTGGATTTGATGGATATGTGAATATGGTCTTAGTCGATGTCACTGAATTCGAGTTTACAGCTCAAGGTAAACGTATAACAAAACTGTCACATATCTTGTTGAATGGTAGCAATATTGCAATGATGGTTCCTGGTGGGGAAGGTCCAGAAATTTAAGCTGTTCATCCACTTGTTTTATTTGTATATAATATAAATACAACTACAAATTGTCTACAACATTGTTTGCTGCCTTAGCCATATGAAGAAAATTGCAAATGACTTAGTTCGTTAAAATATCGAAATTTATCGAAAGCCTCAATTGTCTTGGAGTTAAAATGATACTTTGGCACCAGTCAGTCAAAAATAGCTTTGTATGTATGTATGTATGTATGTTATGTATGTATGTATGTATGTATGTATGTATGTATGTATGTACAATCAACATAGAACTTGGCACATGTGTGCATCGGTTCAAGTTGCCATACCACCATGGCACCGCAAGATTAACACCACCACCACTAGTAGAAATCACTTCAATAAAATAAAATAATAATAGTAACAAGGAGTGTGAACATATAGAATATGGTTCAGGAGGCGTTGAAAGAAAGTAATGGAATAATTTAAAGCTCATGATTTAAGGGAGTGAATACATCTGCGCCATTGTGACCGATTCTGGGCCATGTCACTCAGTGTTTTTAGCCACTGGTTACGGTAATCGCGAGGACCCCATCCAGGTAGTCTGCAGCTACCGACACGACTTAAACCGGCAGTCAGTGACTTCATGGACTGATGCCATGTTTTCGTTTGGCCTCCTCTAACTCCATCCTATTCCTATATCAGCCAGCATCGCGCGTCGAGGAAGACGGTGGTTGGGCATACGCAACACATGTCCCAACCACCTCAGTCGATGAAGATTCACAACCTCATCGACCGATTTACCACATTTGCCTAACACCCGTAGTCGAACCTCGCTATTACTTACTCGGTAATCCCAGCTAACGCGAGCGATGTTTCGTAGACATCGATGGTCAAAAACTAACAACCTTCAAGTATCATCTACCCTTAATGGCCACGTCTCACACCCATACAGTAAGACAGAGCGAACTGTTGCGCAGTACACTCTTCCTTTCGTTGAGAGACGAATATCTCGTCTACGCCATAGGTGACGTAAGTTGGCAAAAGCCAAACGAGCTTTTTGAATTCGTACTGAGATTTCGTCAGAGACTAACCCATTAGGGCTAATCAGACTTCCAAGATAAGTGAATTGGTTGACGTATTCAACTACTTCACTCCCTATCTTTAGTTCAGGTGTTGGTGATGCAATAGTTTGCATTTAGAGGGGGAGAAACGCATTCCGAACATGCTTGCATTTGAGCTTATTGCTGTTAAAAGATTCTGCATCGTATCAGCGTCTTCGCCAAACAGGACTATATTGTCAGCGTATTCTAAGTCAATAAGTGAATTTCCTGGTAGGAGATTAATTCCTGAAAAGTCAGACGATGAAAGTGTAATTTCCAACAGTATGTCAACTATGAAATTAAACAAAAATGGGGAAAGTGGGCAGCCTTGACGGACACCACTTGAGGTTACAAGTTCAGATGATAGTTCGCCATATGCTCTGATACGACTAATAGTGTTTGAGTAAAGAGCCTTCACAAGATTTATGTACTTTTGGGGCACGCCTTTCAATGAAAGACTGCCATAGAACTTCACGGTCTACAGAGTCAAATGCCGCTTTCAAGTCATGGAAAACCACTATTGTCGGCCGCCGAAAAGTATGTCTGTGTTCTAAGATCTGACGAACAGTGAATATCTGGTCTATACAACCGCGACCAGGTCTGAAACCAGTCTGATTTTCTCGTATTTGTAGATCACGAGTTGCAGTTAAGCGCCTGATAATTATAGAAGCTAGTATTTTAGACACTATATTAGTCAAACTAATTCCTCTATGGTTATTGCAGGTTGATCTTGACCCTTTTTTATATGCTGGGATGATTAACGATCGAGACCAGTCAGATGGAATTATATAAAGTTCCCAAACCTTAGTCAAAATATCAGTCAGCCTGGTTGTCAATGTTGGACCACCATCCTCAAAGACCTCTGGGGATAATCCGTCTGGACCCTCCGCTTTGCCACGCCTTAGATTGGCTATAGCTTTTTCAACTTCGACAAGAGTCGAGGGACTTAAGTCGACTTTCCATTCTGGCTGTCTCGAAATAGTGGGAAGTTTTAGAGTAACTGAAGGCCAACTAAACTGTTCCTTGAAGTGTTCATCCCATCGTTCTAAACGTCTAGACTGAGAGCTAATAGGCGTTCCATATTTTTCGGAAATCGTCTCACTAACGCTGGATTTTTTAACCCCGGTTTCTTTTATTAACTTGAAAAGCTGTCTAGTGTTACTTTAAACAGTACGAATTCATATCAGTCTAATGTCTCAATTTTCACATTATTCCATGAGATAGCTTATATAATGAGGTAGTGAAAATAATATTACTAAAGCTAATTGATTAAGCAAACATCAAATATAGTCCAAAAGGGACGAACAAAACCTAGGCATGAGATCGTCAATGAATCTGCTTGCTCTACTGGAACGTAACATTTACTGATGGTTCTTATATTGAGCACAACGGTGTGATTCACAAGTGAACTATGGAAGGTGGGGAACAATGTAACATCGAATTCTGTTAGAGGTACGAGGGCGGCTATCACTTCTCAGCTGCCCATACCGTGGAAGGGTTCTACTTGAGGTACCTGGAAAAGAAAGTGGATTAAGGGTCTCGATGACCCGAGAGTGTGACCGCAGCGCCCAGGGGACAACTGTTTGAGGTCCGTCACCTATATTAATTGTTGCCTAGGTTGCCAAAAGTGTGGCCGGCCTCGTGACTTCCGAAGAGACTCGGCTTTCATCGTGAGACGTCGAAACTCCTCCAAGTGAAGACCTTCCAACTTCCAGGGCGTAATTTAAAGGATTTAAATTCTTTCTTCTGATTCGCAAATTTTTAGCAGGGTTGTTGTTTATATGGGACGAAGTTACTAGCCGTATGCCTAACATCCTCCTTTATCCGGGCTTAGGACCGGCAGTAACTTCGGAAGGGTGGCAGGCGGAGTAGAAGGTAGGGAAGACAAATATCAAGTTCGCTACCCACTAGAATATTTGTAAATTATTGGACGATACTGTAGATTATCTCCATCTTTTGTTCTTGTTTACATAGTGATAGTTTTAGGATAGTCATTTACTAGTTTATGAAGTTCATATACCAAAAACCAAAAAGATCTTTCTCAACATCGAGCATTATCTCGAATGTTACAGCTAGTGATCGTGCTCGGCTGTTTAAGGTTGAAGTGGTTTATTTATGTGACGCCGTGCTTTATATCCACTCCATTTGGACGCGTATTACATGAGCTGATCTTATTTCTTGGTTGCACAAATCAGTGATGCATTATAGCCTGTGACCCATTGGTTGCAAGTCGAGTCATTAAACCAAGGAAGCACAACGTCAGTTCACATAGATTTTAGCTTCACCATAGCAGAACTCTATAATTAGTCAATTTCCTACCTCACGTATGTCCTTGAACCCTGCATCCTGTGAGTGTAAATTTACGATTACGCTCTAAATGTCAAGAAATTAGAATCAAATGTTATCAACATTTTCTTCAGTTTTACTTCTCATTATAAGCTTTTTGCGAGAACCATGTCCAGTTTTATGTACCGGTTTCCTAGATTCATGTTTAACCAGTGCTATTTATTAAGTATTATGCATAAATGTATAGCAGGGATAACCTGAAAGAGAACTTAAACTCACTTTGGCACTCATTATATATATATATATATATATATATATATATATATATATATATATATATATATATATACGGTACGCGAAAGTTGTGTGATCTCTCATAGATTTCATATACTCATAGGCACCACTACTCCTAATAGAACTCTGGGATGTTCGTGCACAAAACTGAATAGTAATCTGGGTATTACAGGTGGCCTGTTTTGATATAAATACTCGAAAATGTTAACTAAGGACTGTAACCAATGGAACTAATCGAGCCCGAAAAATTGTGGACGCTCCAATTTAAAGTATCGAAAATTGTCATAAACTTCTTGTCGAAATGACCCCATACATTCGCACTCTCAGTAGAGTATGGTACGAAGATTACTACATTACACTAGGGACGCGGAGTCACCTCACAGGTCATAGATACTGTCACCTAAAAGTAGTTGTTTCTACTCAACCAAGTTAAATAATTTAAGTTCGTCGCTAATATTTCATATGAGTTAAATCACACTCTACTGCTTCGCCTCCTCATATACTCGACCAAAGCACTACAATTCCTAAACTAATATCTTTCTATTTCTGAAACAGTTCAAACCTGTCGATAGCAAATTTTCTAGCAAAAATATAATGTAGTTGTTGATTATTCAAAGAGAACAGTTTTACAGATTTTAATTGCACTTGCGTACACATTATGATGCAAAATATGAAGGATTATCATAGTGGTGCAAACAAGCGCTATTCATAAGAGTGATCGAAATTCTTGGGATATAGTGACACCTGTTATTAGTGCTATGTTGTTCTCTGATAATAAGAAAAGTTAGCTTACAGATTCCAACCCAGTCATTGTTAAAACGATCTACAAAACAACCTTTATGGATTAACAAAAGTAAATCATACGAGGATAATACTAAAAATCAATCTGTGTGTAATGGTAACTTAAACTCTTAGTTTGTTTGGATGCGCATTTCGTTAGCAAGAGCCTAACAATGTGACTATTGAACAAGCACTACACAACGTGAATTAAAAGACAGCACAGCTAATTGTACTTAGAAGTCAACAGTAGTAACACATGAAATGTTAACGAGGTGGTTACAAAATGATGCGTTACACTACAAATTTTATATAGATCTAAGCTGAACATCAGACTTCCAAAGTTTAATTTTAAAATTTCAACTTTAGGTGTATGTGTGTCCGAAAAGGATATTAGATTTATTCAAACTGCAACCTGACTAAAGTATTAGTTGTCATCAGGTATATGGATATCGGACGTATTTTGCTAGAATTCATTCGTACTATTAAATAAAGCTGATTTAAAGGATCCGAAGGGCATCAACATAATTGCAATCTAATTTCCTTCATGCTAAATTTAACCAGTTTTGGTGAAAGAAACCAATCAAAACTCATCGATGAAAAACAAATGCATAGGACTTTCTGAAATTGTATTTACAGTGGTAAATAAAAACAGGTGGATGAACATCGCTAAGAAACGCTTACAACTATCATACGACAGCAATAATAAATATCAATAAAATTAGTGGTGTAAAAAGCTAAGGAACAAGTGTTAAACAGAGACGACAAAATGACTATGGTCACCTTGAATTAATAAAGTTCGCATATCAAGTGAAAATCTCGTAGTTGGTGTTATTTGTAAGCTGATGATAAGTACAAGTAAATACTAACAAAGCATGACGACGATATGTTGAAAGAAATAGATATGTCTGCAACTGGTAGGAAGTTTATGTACGTTTTACTAATTGATATATATCAATAAAACAAAGTCACTACATTACAGTAGACAGAGCCAAAATAATTGATCCACATAAAAAAGTTTATGATACATTTGCTCAGTGTCACAATGACGTGCAAATAGTCATCGTTAATACTAGTTAGGATTTAATGAAGGCAAGTGAGTATATCAGATTATAGTGCCAGCAAGTGCACGTGCGCGAAGAACATAAAACTGAGCGGTACTTGAAACAGGATTATTTGTATCTGATGGGTTTACACGAGAAGTAAGATGTCCATGTGGAAGAGATCCATTTATTACTGAAGATCTGGATAATGGAGAAGTATATGGATCATCACGTCGTTGATGTTGGTCACTTTCATCATGATTATGTGATGCATTAATTAGTAATGGTGTATCCATATTTTCATTTGGTCTCATATCGTCTGAGTCAGTCAAACCACCAAACAGAAATAAACAACCGTGACCAAAGGCACATGTAAAACCTAAACACTCAGGCGGTGCGAAGCACAGATCTAGATAACGTTGCTTAATAGGTGTCAACCAAATACCTTTTGCCTTACTAACCGTGAAATGAATTTTAGTTTCAGGATGAAAACCAACATCTGGACGGGAGTATACTATATCAAGCGAATACAAAGCCAGAGGACGATAGGTAGATTCAAATCTTACAGAGTTAGAAAGATGTTGCCCATGACTAGATGAGCTCTGATTTGATGAAAGTGATCGAGCAATTGATGATGCATTACTTTCATTAGAGAACTGATTACGTGTTCCAAATAGCCTCCGTTCTTGGAAAGCTAAAGCTTCAAGTCTTCGTGCACGTCTGTTATTTGCACGCGTAGATGAGGGAAGATGTAGAATCCGACTGGACTCATGATCTAGGAAGGAAATGTTATATTATAAGCCATTATGAGAATATGGACTAAATTACTTTTAAAAGTTAGTGAAACTAACAAAACGGATAGCTGAATATCATGAGGCCTTTACCAACTATGCTGTTAACTACGCTCTGTCCAATAATTCATATTAGTGCTGCATTTTACAAGCCCTATCCTGTATCGCACGTTATCCTCCCTCTTTGTGATCAATAATTAATCGACCTCAATGTACACCACCTATCGCTTAGCTTTCTGTTCATCCTAGAACCTCCTCTGTAACAGAACATGTGCAGATTTTTGTGCATCTATTTCTAGTGGCATATATACATCATGCTTACTGCAAAAAGAATATAAGGTTAAATTATGACTTTATAAACTAAAAACGTAATAAATAGAGTAGAAATCTTAGATACTTCGCATGATTTGACTAAGTTAATACATAATCTAGTGCAACAATATGAGACCATGCATTTATCTAGCATTGCAACAAATCGTAGCCATGGTCCTGGCTTTATTACTAATGGGAAGACTTACAGCTACATAATATGGGGTATTAACAGAAAAGAGAAAAAGCACACTTGATTATTCATGCGCATAAATCAGAAGATACTCATACCTTTGATATTAGCTGAATGACAATATCTACGTTGTTTCTCATCGTTGTCATTACCATCATCGTCATCAGATATACGAGGATCTTGACTTACTAAGTTATTTCGGGGGTTCACACAATTTAACTCAGAATGGAGTTTTATCCGTTGCCAGTATTTGCGTTGTTTATTTGCCTCATCTAACAGTGCTGTTGTAGGCTGACTAATAACAACAATAGTGTAAATATTCTGCACACTTGACTGGTTCATATCAACATCATTTTGGATAGGGTTAAAATGACTGTCCTTCGCTAATAAATGCGATGTGTTTCCCTCATGGTAAGGAAGCAGGATAGCAGCTGCATGATAAAAGTCTATCGGTGGGCATCCAGGAATATTTTCAGAACATTGAACTTTGGTCCAAAACCAATTTACTTTAAACCATTCTGGATACAAAGAGGTATTATGTAAAAAAAATACTACATGATAATTTACGTAATAGGAAATAATCTTGTTTACTAAACGACGTAATATTCTTTAAAATACATCAAATTGATTGTTTTATTCCAATAAACTATGTAGGCTGTCTGAGATGTTGAACAACATAGATCCAAAAATCTAGAGAGGAAATATGCATTGTTCTGAGTACTTTGCTTATCAGTTAGTCTTAAGAAACGTAGTGATTGGAACACATGTGCGTTAGCGCAAGTTATCATACCACATTACGACAACGAGACTAAATTAACAATATTAACGCTACACTCTACTTCAACAAACACAGCGGATGCGAATGCGCCACTGTGACTGATTCTGGGCTATATCATCGAACATTTTCAAGAGCTTTGCTTATCAGTACTAACGGAGATACCCAATGCCGGATTCCGGATATTTTTGAACGCATATGTTTATAATATCTTCATAACATCTAATTGGGAATCCAATGTAAAAGGTCTAAGTGAATATTTGGACTACGTCGCACTAAAAATTATTGAGAAAGCAAGAACGACAAAAATCACAGAATACGTTAAATTTAAAACAATATTTTTGCATTCTCAACAGACGTCTCTATTGATTTTGGTAGTTCGAATTATTAATACATATATTTACATTTAGAATTGAAATGGTCAGCAGAAACCAAATTTTCTGGAAGGTGAAGTTGCAAAATTGAACTTATATTAGATGATTACTTCGGAAATTTATTTATGTAATATGACAAAGATTCATTATATGATAAAACCGATTCAAAGGGTAGCGTAAGAATGACAGTCCTAGAGAACAGTGCAAAAGGCTTGGTTGTGTAATTACCAACACAAATTTATGAAGATAAAGAACAGAAGTGTAGTCATTCACACGAAATATGGTCGTGAAAGAAAAGGGAGAAGAAGACATGACCGCACATACTTGCTACCATAGCAACTGAACGTTAACTACTGACTACTTTTGAATGCAGAGGTCGTATTTTAGTCTCCTAATTCCAATGGCCTCAGTGAGTTCTAATAAAAGGTTTGTACTATTTACTAAGAATCTCAAAACGTATTTGTTATATCTATTTAATGCGGTGTATTTATTAATGTAATCGAACCCATAAGTATCTCCTCCTGTTTACAACACCCAAATAATTCTATTTTGTCTGTCAAACATTTCAATCCGTAATGTACATGTACTTTAATATTTTGAATTATAATTATCTAAAATCAATAGGCCGTGCAGGTAACTAATGTGAATATAACGAAATACGTAAAATTCAACGTATTTTACCAATGTTGCTATTCTTGCTTTATAAAAACTCCTAAATGAAGCAAATTATACCGAAAATACTTAGGAATTTCTGAAGATAACAGTCAACATGTTTAGCTACTAACATATTTGTAATACCAGCAGAAATCTTTTTAAACGATTTGATGTAAAACTCAGACGAACAAAATGTGACTGTGTATAATAACACACTTATGCATTGAAACTTACAAACTGAGTTACTTTTCACAAAATCATAAAAATAGATGGAAATAATCTTTCAAGTGATGGGGTTCAACACAAGAGTAATTTTTGAGACTATCAATAAAATTTAGAGCAACTAACCTTGACCACTATTTGGCGAACAACGTGTAAGTATCCATACATCTCCTGCTGGTCGGCCATGATACTTCGGTGGGTTAGTAGTTAATTCGGAGCCATAATTTGAGTTGTGACTAATTGGTACTGTTTGATGTCGATGCCCAGAGTTATCAGTGGCCAGAGGTGATTCTAAATTCCCAAATAACAAAAGCATTCGATTTGAATCAAGAGCACACGTTGAATGACCGCAACGCCCAGATGGCCAGTTATCTTGAAAATCATCAATTGTATCAGTAAGAGAGATCCAACAACCACTCTCCGGAGATATGATAAACAGGTAGTTAACACAAAATCCAAGAGATTGGCACATCCCCCCGAATAAAACCAATACACTAGGTTCACCTACTCCACCTTTAGGAAGAAAGCATCCAGATTGGCCTGCGATTGCTGGTGGTGATACAGGACCTAAACGGTTTACTCCATACAACGGCACACGTGCCCAGTGCATAGTCGAAGGATCAAAGCTATTCAACTCAGTCAACCAGTCCATACGGCCCTAAATAAATTTCGAAAAACACGTTATGATCATTAATATATCCAGAAATTTTAAATCCACAGTTCTTTAAAAAATGAAATATCCTTATAATTAATACAAATAAATTACTGTGCATATATATTCAGGTTTATTAGTGAAAGTCAGTAAATCTACAACAATATGGCTGAAATCATGAATATTTAGATATTATCGCAAGGAAGATATGTAAAAGGGTAATATTAACGACTATTTGGTCTATCCTTTAAATGTACCCCTAACAACTTGTATTCAACATTAGCACAAATAGGATTTTATGTTGTGACTTATTTGCATCCAATAATATTACAGACAAACACTTGTTCATATCGAAACATGAGTACAATTTGTCTGTTTCAGATTTAGTACAACTGTTTGATGAGAGTGCGAAATGTGAATCATACTGATTCTTCATGTTGGTTAGATGAAGCCACATGAATGACCACACTTGAATCGTATGTTATTAGTGATGTCTTTTCTTCATTACAATCAGAATAACCAACGTACTGAATCACATTTGATGTGTTTTGACTAAAATTAATTTATGAATGAAGTAAATCACAAGAAATCAACATTTCCATGAATATTAGTACTCTGCTATTCTAGGAAGCATTTTTATGTAAAGGTTAGTATAAACGACTGCATAGGTACGTTTATCCAGGTGACATTTCAATTGGGAAATACTAGTAACACAACTTCGGTGACGCAAATTATATAAATGTATCTATATTCTAACTGCCACAGACTACAGGAAACTGAAGGATGATTGTACGTATTCGAGTGTACAATCAGTTTTTGTAAATTGAGGCGGATACTTGGAGAATTAATACAATGGCACTCCAAAATCAAAATATTTGGAACCTATTTTCACAAGACCTACAAGAGAATGTAATCGGATTATCTTAACTGATCTGTCAACTACAGGTTCACGTACTCAGCTCTCAACCATAACTGTATGAGGATTAATGATATTATCCGACTACTCGAACCGAGGTATGCAATACAAAATTTGAATGAGACCAATTAGTTAAAAGTCAAGGATACTAGTCAGCAAACCATCGCTCGAAAGAGAAAAAGTTTAAAGCAATATTACCGTATGTTCAGATCCTGCTCTATGGAAGCTTTGGCAACCACCGTATAGATAGAGTAGATTGTCAATAAAACCCCCTTTAGCATGTGCTCTTGGTGTTGGTAGCTCACCTGATATGTTAAACCAAATATAAGATGAAATTCAGTTTTAATAAAATAATCAGAATATTTTGCAACAACAAAATATATTGGCTAATAGGTACTTATTTATTGTACATTTCTCGCAGAGTCAATATACTCAGCGGTCGTTTCATCATACAGTATATATAGATTAATGTAATCTAATTAACTATATCGCATACAAAAGATCAGAATAAGCGATGTGTTGACTGGCATGTTAAAACAATAAATAATAACGACGTTATCACATTAATGTCAGACCGACGCAAGACATAGTAATAGTTCATAAAGTAATTGACTGTTGTGGCGTGTTATGTTTGGAGTTTAGACATATTAATTAAGATCCATAAGGTAACCATGATCAAATGTGAAATGACTTAAAACAAGTAGCAGAAACCCAAATACATGCAACATTTACTTTACTACAGATCATCAGTTGAACAAATAGTTCACTGCAGTTTAAGAGTAGTAGAGACATTAAATATATAATATATTTTTTAAATTCACAAATCGACCGATTATCTGTGTGCTATGAAAAGACAGCCATAAGACTATCTCAGGTCAAACATGATGTCAATTTAAGTATTAAAGTTTCCAGAATAGAAGGCTAATATGACTAATCTAAGGATGCTCTAAGAGGAATTGTAGGGGTTACCAGGAAACGGGGTTCCAAGCTCTGCGATTATTTATCTGCAATGATAAAATTTTGCACACGATTATTTAATTCCTTTTTGTTGCATTCTATCGTGGTGAATACTCTACATTTAACATTGTGCAAATGTGCTGTGGCAACTTGGATCTATGCGCATATGTGCCAAGTTTTAAGTTGTCCATAACTACCTGGATGATATCAATAAAACCACTGAGAATAGACTAGCTTAGACTCAGTTGGGTCGAAAACAAACCTTTTTAAACTAGATAGACGAATGGATTCGTACTGATCTTCTGAAACATGCGAGTCTTAATTATAGTTACTTTTTCAACTCAATTGACCGGGAAAAATTAGAACAGTCTACTCAACATATACTGATATCATAGATTTATACATAGTATCAACTCCAAAGTATGAACATTCCACCTGAATTAAATCCCATTATTATTCCATGTCTTGACTAATAAGATACTATAGCTAAACCCTGAAAATCTCAAATTCACAAAACCTGATATTAAAATATTTGGACCTCTACAATACTTTGACGGAAGTATTTACGAAGTCTCAGGACTTTCTAGAAGAAATACTTTCCAAGACTTCACAGTCCACAATATGTATACAGGAATATCAGATGCTGTATTTATGTTAGAAATAATTGAATTACGCAGATTCTGTTGGCTCTGGTCGTATACTATATAGATTTCTGAGAAAGTAGCCAGCATTGCTAACTTTCGACAGGTTACGAGAAACAGTGAATTCAGAACTAATGGAGACCTAAAATCTTACCATGAATAAACATCTAAAAGGCTTATGCAAGTGGCATTAGAATTAAATTATCAACCGACCGCACTAGGAACAGTTAATTTTAGACTGACCTTTACCTATCACACGTTTCCAACTTAAGCTGCACAAATCATAGGTCCATAAATCATTGAAAGCGGTTAATTCCTTTGTAGCCCCACCGAAAACATAAAGAAGTTGATCTTTCAAAATGACAGTTGCTCCAAACCTCTTCGATGGTGCAATATACTTAGTACGTTCTGTACAAGTACCTAACTGTGGAGATATCCACTGTAGAGGACTCTGCATTTTAAAGGCAGATAAACTAAGACTTTCACGCAGTTTGAACACGCTCTGACCGACTTCCCGCCATCGTTTGCAGACATTTAGTACTGTGAGCAAATCAGAACATGGAGACAGTAACATAAAAATACACTGCAGCAATTCAACTGGAAGATCGCTGAACATTTGGAACGCCACATCTGGAAGACGGCGCCAGTTATAAGGTCAGATTCAGTTCAATATTCAACAACGTAAAATTATCCTTTTCAACTTCAACTTAATTTAGTGAAATTAGTGAACAATCGCTTTCTGTAATCTGCATCTAAGTGCTACGAATGTTCTTAGTTTTAGATACTACAGTACAGGTTACACTGCCATTGATACTGTGAAGAAAAGGATTAAAACAAGATTTAAAAACAGGAGTAACCAAGGTACTATTCTGACATGATTGTTCCCTAATGTCCATAGAGTGTAAATATGCGTTAAATTTTCTTTCAAAAGTTTCAGCGGAAGATGTCGACACAAAATAATTATTTAAGGAACTCTATAAGTTGTTAATCTTGACGATTACAATGGAGTGTAGCGATAAATAATCCCCAAAATAAATAGTTACATAAGTACTCGACGTTGATACTGACCATGTTTGTTTCAGCGGACACGACTAGTTCAAGAAGCTTGGTCACGCATTATTACAAGATCACGTCACCACGCTCAGTGGGTAGCATCACTCTCTCTAGTTTGCCAGCCTAGGCATTGCTATCCCATCAACGCTCTATTTACGATCAAATATAACTTCTCTTCCATTCTGTATTGCTTACTGATTTATTGTCATTCGTAAGAGTGGGTCCTTATTAGCTGCTGTTTACTAGTGGGAAAATACCGCCCTCCCAAGGCTATCGCAGTGTATTTCTTGAGACCCTTCTTGAAGTAGAACAAGTAATACTGAATCCATTAGGTGTGTGCACAGATAATGCATACCCATTGTCTACCAGTAGCAAATTGAACTTATAGCTATTAAGAAGAAGTAAGATGCTGGAAGTCCATTTATGTTTGATATTAAAATTTTTTTAGAAAAATCTACGACAGCTGTATGTGTGAGATGATTTTGTTCTACTGAAAGAGTCCAACTATTTAATGCCGCCAAAAGGTTGGTATTGTAAGACCTGCCTGAAAAAAACCCTGTCGAAATACAATAGTCGAGAATTATTAAGAAAGTAGTCACAGAAACAGTTGCTGGTAAATATTTCCATAGAAATCGAAAGGTGGTTATTAGCCTCTGCTTTATTATTCTCCTTCAAGTACAGGTATGGCTGCACCTTTCTTCTATACACAGGGCACCCTGCCCGCAGCTAGACAGAAGTTGGTAGAGATAACAAAGGAGGGAACAGAGTAGATTCACACATCCGCTTAGGACTTGGGACGGACTTTATCACAATACCCGGGCAGACAAAAGGGTCATTATGTTGTTGATAATTGGTGTTGAGATACTAGTTAGGGAGAAGTTTGACTGGAATCCCTCGACTAGTTGACCAGCAACCTCAGGAAAGAATCTGGGCAATATCCTTGGGGCTCTTACCAACAAACACAGGGTTAGGCTGCCTCTTCGTGTCATGCGGCTATATAATGGATTATAGAGTTGCTGTGAAAAAACAGTAAACTCTAGCGAAGTGCAAATGTTGCGTCGGACTTTGTAAGATATCCAGTCCGCCTGGTCAATGGAAAGTCCCTGTAGGTTACAGGTCACGTGCTTTCTCCTGCTAATTTTGTCAGCGATGGACTTTAGTTAGGTTTATAGCGAGGTTGGAGAAGAGAATTGTGAGGATCAATGGACTGTAGAAAGTGCCGTTCTTTCGTTTTCCTCGCGTTGGCAAGGTCTCGCTAACGCAGCCAGAATATGTTTTCTAGACCTGCTCTAATTCCGTCGTAGTTCATGGTTCGGTAATTCTTATATACTGAGTTCCGCGAAGGTATAAGCAAGGGACAGGAGGGCAACAGACGGGCATGGTTGCCATTTCCAGACTATAGTTTCGCGTCTTATGAAAACGTAATTAGGTCTAGAAGCATATCGATTGAACTAAAATCAAGTACACTGAGTTGCGCTTTTAAGTAGATCAATATCAACGGGCAGGTGTCTAAAATCAGATGCTAATTTGGAATTATAATTCAGCAAGAGAAGATGGGGGACCAATTAGTATCAAAATTTAGATTAATAGCTGCACTGGTTGACTGAACAAAGAATTGTTCAGGAAATCCGAAGCTCCAGGAGGCTTCTGTTAAACCCTAATTAAACAGAAGATACGACATTCATTCACACTGCACAATAGAATGAAAATGAAGTGCACCATGTATATGACCAAGTTATGTTTATCGTATTACCAGAGCAACTTCTAATAATTGAACCCACTCTTACAAATGAGAATAAATCAGTAGGCAATGAAAGATGGAAAAGAAGTTATATTCGATTATAGGTAGAGCGTAAATGGGATAGTAATGTCTAGGCTGACAAACTAGAGAGAATAATGCTACCCACTGAGCGTGGTGACGTGAACTTGTAATGATGCGTGACCAAGCTCCTTGAACTAGTCGTGTCCGCTAAAACAAACATGGTCAGCACCAATCTACACATTATTCAAATTTTCAACAGAAGCTGCTCCCATTATTTGAATGTTCATTATATGCATACATTTGCAGATATGCTAGTGCGTTATTCCACTTGTTGTAACCAATTTTTACTGCTGGATTTGTATTCTCGTTAAGCTAAATAACTATATATCTTGTTAACAACTTTGTCATCGTAAAATGCAAGAATTATACACGCACAACAATCGCAAGCTACGTGTATGATGAAGAAGTCTGTAATAAAGATGCCATAGATATGTATTTGAACCCAAAGAATCCAAAGATAAATTTTACAACGCGCTAACCTTAAGTAAGACACCTCAGTCTAACTCTTTGGTACGGATATAAATAACGAAATATACAGTACAAACATCATAGTATTAGGGGGTTACGCTAACTTCTACAAACTCTCGTGACACAAGAATCTTACTAATGATTGGTATTGCAATGAATAGAAAAGTCATCTACCTGCCTTCCATTGTAGTTTCTTGTTTCTTGTTTCTAAACCAACATGCCTACCCAAATACTTCATCTATCGTGCCACAGTGATCATAAATGTCAATCCTACGTGTAAGTATATTTCCAAGGATATATTGTTATTATGTAGGCCCATAGTTCAACTAAAAGTCGACTACGGCTGCTGCATGTAGTGATATTGCCTTCATTAATCTTCACAAGTTTAATTTTATTTTCTTGTTTGTAACTATTCCTTTACAAATAACTACTATTCTAATCATGAGCTTTACGCTTAATCTTCTACCGATTTTAACAAATGCTTAATGCACTCCTTAAAATTTTTCCGGAACATTTCCACATAAGCTATAATATTACGCCTGTTTTGACGAAATGATGACGTTTATAAAAGTAGCTTTCACTGGTTTCCAGGAGTAAATTACCTTACTTTTACATCTTAATGGTTGAGCTAAATAGTAGTTAATGAAAAAATATATGGAGTCATACATAGCTTTCATAATTGACTTTTCAAAGTCTTCAACATCACTTGTTAAGACAAAGTAATTACATTTCAGGTAATTGATATGTGCTTGAATGAGAGATACACGTCGGCCCTTATTGATTTGGTACGGTTCGCGATACGATACAGCTAATTAAATATATGATGCCCTCGATAGTCGACGCGGTTAACAAGAAAACGTTATCTCTGACAATTTTACTTCAATCGGATACAACGACTTGTTCCTAGCCAGCTCACAGCTACTTCAAAAAACTGGACTTGTAGCAAAATTGTATTATGGAGTGAAAACTGAGACGAGAAGATCGGATATCACTTACATAATTGGATCCATTTTTTGATGTCTATTGATCATCAATCACAGTGAAATCATAAACATTTTAGTATTAATACAATTAGATAATGTAGAATGTACTTTGGAGCACAACACACATTGAATTAAATTAATGTGATGAAAGTTTGCACAATCAAGCTTACAAAAAGATTGCTGCAACTACTTTCGATGGATTAACTAAACAATTACATATATATATATATATATATATATATATATATGCATAATTATGAGTGGACTACGATTCTATTCTAGCCAATATAGTAATGAAGGTGTAGGTAAACTAATTTTTAGGTTCAAGGTTATTTACAAATATAAAAGTATACACAAACAATTCAATATGCGTTCTAATAAGACGAAAGAATATCAGCTTGTATTGACAGAGGTAAGTTAAAATTGATTAGTAGAGTTAATAGATTTACACCTAGCGAAGACAGTCGCTTCATATTAGGATTTATTCTGTCAAAGTAATTACACAGTTTAGTGATAGATTACTATTACTTTATTATTGTTAGTATCAATTGTTCTTCGCGCAGATTTTCCTCTGATCTACAAATGTCACTGTGAATACACACAGGGATTTAATGCATAGTGGTCAGTAGATTTCGTTACAGTAAATATTGTCAAGTGATTAGTAGGGAAGATATAATTTCTATATACATGAATAAAATGTTATTTAATTCGCTAGTTCTTCTAATAACTACATTAATTGACTTCTACAAACATTTATCGAAATCTCTGTGAAATTCTCAATGGAAGCACTTGCAGACAATTCTAACTGGGAATGACACGTATGGCCTATCAGGTCTAGAAGCGAATGTTTAACTATTAGTTGTCGGCTCAGTGATAAGATAACTAAACTTCTGCAGAGAGATATAAACCACACCCCTGACTTGGAACTCCAGGTATTACCATGGTTGTACAATGCGATGGAGGTGTCCTACACTAGGTCCGAATAGCTATTCAATACTCCCTCATTTGCATTGGAACTCAAATAAGATTAAGCTAAGAAAATATGTGTAATAAACCTAAACCAGTATCCACAGAACTACATCAACGTAAATTACTATGTTTATTCAAGACTGAAAGTTCATTCAAGTAAGTAAACGGGTTGCATTTCTTTACTTCACAAGATAAATTATGAAGAGCATTAATATTTAGCACACTGAAATGTACTATCAAAATGTATACAATCCAATAGTCTGATACTGCATCACTTATATTGGGTTGTATCAGAAAATTATTGCATAACAACAAATTTTAACAGAACAACAATCTATTTCATTACATCGATATTTAGACACAATGTATTCATGTATATGAATAATAAACAAAGATATACTGGTTCGGCATATGTTAAGTGATTTGTGCTACTATATTCTTGTTCACTATTATCATTCATCATTAACCTCTTTGATAAAATTATATTAAGGATAAGCATTCATAGAGCATAATCTAAGATGAATCTATGCATACACTTATGACTAAATAAAATGTATGTAAGAAACCGTAACAGGCTACCACGTTTCATATCACAAATTATGAGGATAGTGATATCATATTATCTATAAAATTAGTTACCTGGCTACTCTGTACAAATGATACAGGTTTCTTTGTAATTTTAATCAACACATTAACAATATTCCTTCTTAAAACATGCCATATTCTGTAAGTGTAATTCTGTGGAGATTACTGAAGTTACAAGAGAAAGAATAATATTTGTTAAATAGATCAATAATTAGTTTTATTTTGGATAAACGTCGACGAAAATTGTCACAAGTGCCTAGTTTATGTAGTCAGTTGATTGATTTGTATGACTGATTATTTGATTTGTTGATTTGTGATAAGTCATTTAGCATTCAACAGTCGATTTACAATGGTAGGATTAACTACAGCATAACCGAATAACTTGTTTTGGGTTTCATTTTATCACATAAATTGTATGTGTCAAGTTGCGAAGTAGAAAATTCTCCAAATTTTGATTCACTTTTGGTTTTCTGGATTTGTGTACACCACCTCTGCATCCCACCCCAACTCATGCGTCATTATATTGAACATAGACCATGTTTACTATTCAACACAATTCTGATATAAACTAAAATCATTGTGATTAAACATTGAAATCATTCATCGCATTCTGCACTCTAAGATTACGAATCCTCTTATTGTGTGAATTAAAACAACACATGTTAGCCAACAATATTAGTACAATTAGATTGTCATTAGGCTTCACTCTGTTATACAGCATGTAAATATTGATGTATATTGGAACAAAGCCCGACGAAGATCTAATTGAAGACAATATTGTTCGTTATACATGTTATTCTTAAACTATGTTGTACAATCCTGTTCATTTACTAGATAAGTAAGTAACTGTGTTATATAATAAAGAGTTAATAAAGAAGTTAATTTCATTCATTACCATAAGCTATTTTCATTTGCAAACATTTACTAGCAACTCTAATATTTCAGGAGTGGTCAGTTAAATGAATGGAAACATTTCTTTATTCATCTTACTGAAATGTATTAAGATCTCTGTGAAGTTATTATAAGTATAGATTATTGGAAAGAATAATAATTTTTGATAACTGCATCATCATGAAATTACAGTTATGATTTCATGATAATTTCATTAAAATATCCAAAATAGAGCACATAAATATTGAATGTGTCTGATGGGGATAGGTATTAAGCCTATGCCCAGTAGTAGTGATGCTAAGGCGCTCACTGTGATATCTAAATACCTTGGATTATTTTCTCTGGTTGTCTAATAACATTGTTTTCTATGTATTATGAATTTCAAAGAATTGTTCCCATTGATTTACTTGACCATTTCTGAAATATTAGAGTTGCTATTCAATGTTTGCAAATGAAAATAGCTTATGGTAATGAATGAAATTAACTTCTTTATTAACTCTTTATTATATAACACAGTCACTTACTTATCTACTAAATGAACAAGCCTGTACAACATAGCTTATGAATAACATGTGTATACGAACAATATTACATCGTTAAGTGTACTGAAGATGCTACCTGCACAATCACCTACAAATTAGAATTCCGTACACTCCACCTGGCTGCAGATGATATAATATTGGTGATAGTAGTGAGGAGAGCAAAGATTAACAACGTTTAGGTCAAGCGAATTTCGTTTTTAGTTTTTCGTTACTAAGTGCCGCCAGATGCTATCAATGTGGAGCTCCGAATATTTAGCCGATTTCTATGTTTGTTCAGATTGAGTGGATAAAATATGCTTTCATCAGTGTCACTGTTAGTAAAAGGTAGCGATTTCCGACGACGTTGTTGACATTCTTTACAATAAACAATGTATCGAAGACACCTACGATGACACCCACTGTGTATGATTATGTGATATGCCTTCATTACGGGTGACTTCTATGTTCATTAACCCTAGGTAGGATGACAGAACACAAACACATTTGGGATGACTTGACGTTGATATGAGTACCCATATAGCATATGTTGTTGCATTCATCGTTTGTTGATTAATAAGTTGTTTCTAAATGCGTCTTTAGCAACAATTACTAAATCAATGCCCTCCGGTAATAAACAGGTTGTGTTAGAGCAGCAATACTGGCGCAGCTAAACACAACCAGGTTTACTAAATCATTTGAATGCAGAAGGTCCCCGATTTGTAAAGACCTTGTGGTACCATCCATAGAGCTCAACTTATTGAATGCTGCCAAATTTAGGAGGCAATTTCTTCTTTTATATATTCTACTCATCACTTAGAAAGTATTGATATGGAAAGTGAAAATAATTTTATAGTAAAGGGATGAAAAGTTGGACACCAGAAACGATGGAATAATGATATGAAAACTAGCTAAAAAAAAAAAGAGAAAATGCCAAAAAATGAGTGCAAAAGGAGGATCAATGAAAAAAACTATCCATTTTGGCTTCTTAAGCAAAAATAATTAAATTAAGGCAAAACAATGATCATGATACATTTCAACAGATAAAACTACAAATTTAGTCATTCTACTCAGTTTAGTGTTGCTGACTTCATGTCTTTTTTTGTATACGCTGCACCGTCTACAAAATAACCCGAGAACTGTCACACCATTTTACCTTGCTCAAAAACTTAATATTATACCCTGAAATGTTCTCAGGATTACATGTAAATATATGCTGAGCTAAGATGATGTGAACAGATAGAGCCTATTCAACGTCGTATGTAGAACATTCGTTTTTATTCAGTACACTTTATAATACCTAACTACTGGCCGCAACAATCAGTGCCTAAGAAATATTAATTCTAAATATACACATTTATTTCAAATAAACGAAGCATTCCACAACGTGGTTGAATCAAGAAAATATATATTGGTGTAGATCAAGCAATCGATATTGGTGAAACTTCATCACGTGAATGTCTTACTATTCTTTGCATTAAACATTACCACTGGTAAACATGAAGATGAAAACGAAGCCGGAATTTGTGTATTTACCTAGCAAATTTTAACCACAGTGGTTTGTTAACAATCTTAGGAAGCACTTATTTCTATCCCTGGGCTCGCTCTTCTTTTGTTTATTCCACATACCAGCTTAAATTAATATTAAAAGATGTTCTATTTTAATAATGCAAATTGTAGACTCTTGGTAAGCCTGAAATTATTCGACTGCTTGATGACATTTATATAAATCGATTTATTAGTTGGTCTGGCGAAATAATACTATGGGCCTTTACAATACTATATGAACTAATAAAAGGTAGTCAACCTGTTAATACTCAAAGCTGCTTTTCATGAAAGATGTATTATATTAGGAACGGGTACTCTGTGCTTGTTCACTAGTATAAGCAAAAGCCACACTAGATAGACTGTGGAAATCTACTGGTTTGTTCTTTTGTGTTTCGTTGTCTATGTTGTGACGCGTGGCTTAGATCTTTTCTCGACCGCAAAGATCTCCGTCGTAAATTGTTGTCTGTCTAGGTTGACCGCACGCTCCGACTCCTAAGCTATGAATCGACCCCCAGGCTGAAACTACTCGACAACAGGAACACGAGAGAGAAGACAGAAAATACTGCAAAAACACTTTACTGCAAGAGTTCCATCATGTACAGAAAATTAGGGTATATATATTATCATAAGTGTCCTTCAGGCTTCTAGAGAATTCCGTAACCTTCTAAACACAGTAGTGCTAAGACAATTGACCAATCACAGACATAGCACGTGACTTCTCTCTGTCTACAAGTTTCGGATAAAAAGCTATCTGCGCTCTAATTGGACACAATATTTCCTATTGATGTCTATGTCATATTGAGCTTGTTGCGAGTGCTTTTCTGAGCCCACCCAACAGTCTACAATTTGTTTTGTCAGTTTAGCAATTAAACAAACATCCAAATTGCACTTGAACGGCACATATACTCCAATAATTTGCTGTTTAAGATTGGAGTAATCGCATACACCTCTGAAAATAATAACGAGTTTTGTTGATTGTACATCCATTATTTTACGGTTCGTATGTTCTAACAGAGAGGGATATAACCTGCACACCCCAGCTAAGTGTGATTCGATTATCTGATTGCGGCTCTACTAAATAAACTAACTAAATAACATAAATTTTGTTAACTGATTTTCGACTGCTGTGTTACACGTGAATCGTAATTACAGTATCCTGGTGTTGAAGTATAAGAAGTTACGTCCTAGAGTCAGATTAATATTAGAATAGCAATTAAACAGCTAGCTCGTTATAGCGTCATCATCCACAACTCAATAAAATAAGAACAGTTAATCCTTTTCTATAAAAGCCAAAAATCTCGTTAACGTTCAAAAATCAACCTTATTTCTGTATAAGGCTGATAGGTTCTTAAGTTACGCACGAATTCACAATAAGTTAACCAGGGACACAATTTATTGGTACAAACATGCTGCTATATTTGACAATAAACACAAATTTAATGAACAAACCTCAACAGTTCTCTTTCCCTATACAGTCAAGGGGATTCAAGAGATTTGTACTATTAATTTATAGCACAACAAATAGATAGTAAAAGATACCAATTTAGTTACTTGTCCAAGAAGTGTTCCTGACAAATAAAGGATCCAGCTTCTGTTTGCAACGAACCAACTGAGTCAAGTCACTCAGGTATAAATAGCCAAAATATCAACCCAATATGGCCTGTAATCTAATGAAACAAAACTGAAGGCACCAATGGTAAGTAACATATGCCAACATAAACAGATATAAGGACCTAATTACAAACACGAATTCAACAACTGTCATAATAAATGAGCGAACGAACAGAAAGATGATTTGTTACAGACAGAATACGATAAACTGACATCAAATACAATTTAAACGGAATTGCCTAATGCTGTAAAAATGGAAGAATTTTCACACAAGCCAAATGGAACTTACATTATCTGAAATAAAGCTTTAAATTAGTATATTTCAGCATAAAAATGAGAAACCAGTTGTATTCGTTTGAGAAATGATAAAACATCAGTAATTAGATTGAATTCTATTAATATTAATGCAAACAATTAATGCTGTAAAGTGTCAATTATATCATCAACTTGATTCTAAGGGTTTCAGTAAATACGGTGATAACTTTAAGTGTGAATAACTGATATAGGGAAGTCTTGTAATGCTAGTTTGACTCATAATGTGGTCAATCGATCGAAATATCGTAATATACAGTTCATCGTTTGAACAAGCAAGAACTTTGTCAAGGATAAAATATAATTCGTGTGATATCATTAGATGCACTCGTAGAAATTAGCGCGAATAGATTTTTTTAAAATGGTAAGTGGGTGTGGGTATCATGAAGGGAATCATAGGATAAACTTTTGCTGGAGATAGATTATCATAGATTTAACAATCAAGTTTGGTTAGTGACACTCATGGAAAACAAATCTTTGGTTTTGTAAATATTCTGGTAAAAAAATGTACTTTTTTGTATACTGTATGAGGAATACTTAACAGTAGGCAACACTGTTATTTAGAGTCAAATATAAACAACCATTGTGGCTAAAACATTTCAGAGTTTCAGTTTGTCAAGGTAGATGAGATCGTGCAGCTATTAAAACTGTCTTCCAAAATATGCACATTTATTTCGAATTTCTAGTCAAGAACTAGTCCGAAAAATCATGTCTCATTGCCTCCCCTTAATTCAAAACAGTTATCACCTTCCATAAATGTCTTCAAAATGGAACATTTGAAAAGATGATTGGATTGCAAAATAAAATTATTCGTTTTGCCTGGATGCATTGGATATGCAAAGTTTGAATTACAGTGAAGCATCTTCTTAAATGTCAACAGTAGTGATTCAAAATTTAACATTAAAGTACATCACTTTAAAAATGTGTGAGACCTTGGATTAAATTCGTGTAAATATGATGACTTTAACTTGGAGAAAATCTATCTGACCATAAAGCAAGACTTTGTAAAGTCTACCAGTCACAACATTAAAGCTCCATCGCCATCTTTGTAGGTATTACTGACTAATAAACAACTTCACATCCAACAGACGTTTTGGAAACTAAAAGTGAAATAAATACCTCATTATATTACTTTTACTGATGTTTTATTTTACGACAATGTAGATTAGCAGTGAAATAGCATGATTTTAACTGATGACAAACTATTAACTTTGCTTCTTGATACAATATTCGGCGAATACTCCATAGACAGTCCCCTTAACTGGAGTGTATATTTTTTACTATCACTGTGACCATAGGTCGTGTTTCTTGGAAATATATTCCAAAGTATTGACTTTGTCTTACTAAACTACAACTTCAAGGAAGATCAACCACTTGTTATAGTGTCACTAATAACAGTGAAACCTAAGTTGAATGGAACACAACACAAAACCATAGGCAAAAGATTTCAGTAAATCGTCGTGGCTATAATTTATTGCAGCCCATACTACTTCAGTCACTATGAGATGTGGCGGTTACACACCAATCACATGAAGTTATACGTTATATCACGAGTTGACTAAACTTAAAAATGTGAGACGCCGAATGCCTGTTCAGTGGCCTTAAGGATATGTCCTATATTCTGCTTTTCTGTAAGTATAATATCATCCAAGGTTATATATCAGTCAACGAAGATATTTTGGAAGGAAACAAATTCTTGTAAAAATTTGTATTCAATGTTCAGTAATACCAAAAGTAGTATAGACAAAACGTTTGTGATAGGTGAAACAAATTCATGAAAAGGAAAATATGAAATTAACTTACAAAATAACTACTTAAAAGGAATAAATTACTACAGCAGATTATCAAGATGGTGAAAGAAGTTAACGAGATTGTGTTCGTTTTAAACAGTTATACGTAGATTCTCTTTACATAAATAAATCCCTGATTGTTTAAGGTTTCCATTTAGGCTGCCTATTTAAACAACTATCTGACAACCAAGATTCATAATTTGTATACCATGTAGGCTTAATATATTGAAGAGAATGTGCTAGTAAACAGAAGTCACATTGAGGTCTTGATTTCCATACATAGACATCTCCATGACCATGCCATGCAAAATATTCGTTATAAGCTGTATCATTTTTATCTAAATAGTTTAAATATTGTGCAAGTTCATATGGTGATTTAAATTGGTCTACGTGAATAAATGAATAAGGCGGTGCAATTCTTTCATATTCTTCAATTGATGCGCCCATCACAATTGGTAACATATTGTTTCTATAGTGAAAGTGAAAAAAAATTTTGTTACAAATAATTTGATACTACCTGGAATAATCAAAAGTGTTTTATAGAGGTCAGGTGTATTGAATTAGGCTAAAGTAGTGGTGGTGGTGGGGTGGGGTGGGGAATAGTTATGATCTCACTAACGACCGAGATAGAATGCGTATGCTTAACAAATGCATATACCAACGCATAATTTTAGCTGACTATAAAGTAGATTGCATGGAATTTTGAGTGAATAAATTAAGACGTTGGAGGTGTAGTGGACACTCATTGAGGAAATTACCAAACTACATCACAAGACAATCACAAATTTGAAATTCTGAAGGCCGAAGGAAAAAAGGGAAACCCAGGAACACAATGTTTTGGTGATTGGAGACAGACATGAAGAGAATGAAGAACACGTGGGATGAGCTGGGAAGGAAAGCCCAGGGCAGAGTTGGTTGAAGAATACTGATCGGCGGACTGTGTTCTACATGGGGTAACAGGCATTGATTAATTTATTGATCGATTGAATTTATTGCCTACATAGTTCAGATATGTGATTCAGTAAATTGAATTGATGTACAGCCATATTAAGTTTGATTTTAATCATGGCTGATTTGTAAAAATATGTAGCGTGTCTGTAATTTCGATTATGGTGTCATTTTGCAACTTCCAACTTATTGTTCACCATGTTCGCAATGAGTATACAATACATATTTAGTAAACAATGTCTGATAGCTGGTCCGAGTAACTGGTGATTCTAATACTTTTTTTGTCCTCTTAAATAAAATCTCGACAAGAATCCATTTCATCCTTTTCTTATAGAAGCGCTAACAGTTCACTTATATTAGCTTATATAATACATCTGTAACTAGTGTAAGAAGTCAGGAATATCCAAAGATAAGCAAATTAGAATAAAATAAGTATTATTGAAACTTACAATAAAGCATTATGGAAGAATTTCTCTGTTACATAATCTTTACACATAGTATTTTCAAATGACAAGTAAAATTTATAATGTTTGCTGAACATATTTAAACAATCAGAACAGGATGAACCCCCACAAGCTCCATACATATCAACCTAAAAGGTTCAAACAAATGGTACAGGTTTACTTCTATGTTGAGTCATTTATATTTACTGTAAATAATGCACTTTGATCCTTAAAATTTGATCGAAATTAAAGATTGGGTAGGATGATATGTGTGACTACAGAAGTCAAAATTATTGCAGTCATCCTTCCTACAGAAGGTAAGTCATGGTACGTACAACATACACGAAACTAATTTTGACCCTCCTGGACGTATCCTCCAATCTCATAGGAAACATCAATTTCTTGAAGGTTGCAAACATGACTACTGGACGAGAATCTGCTAACTGGAAATGTTCACTTTCTACTTACTACGTTGGTTTATTATAATCATTTTATTTCAGTCTTGCACATCATTTATTTATTTTATCAATACTGTGAGTTAACTGAAATTTCATAAATACAGAGGAATATACAAATGAACCCATGACTGACTTTATTTAATGCTGTTAAATTTGGCAATGAAGTACTGATTTACGTACTCGGTTTTGAAGTTTTTTGTGTCAGTTTCCACGAAGAAGTATTATCTGGTTGACTACACTAAAGTAGGGTTTCTGAATCTGATGATATAATCTAATTGTTGAGATTCAATTCCTGCAGATGCTATCAACTTTTAATTCACATTGTGTTGAAATCTCTATGACGGCATTTTGAAAGGTAGTAAAATACGATTAGTAATAGGTGGGCGTTTAAAAAGTCCACTAGTCTCCTTTCATTAATATATAGTATGCATTTTTTCAACAGATATTAAAAGTTATGTATTTTATGTTTGCCACTAACTGATTTGACTATTGTAGTCACAATCATCTTACTAGTGATTTAATTCAATATGCTATCAAAGTATTAATGAGAGATTTTGACTGACAGAATTAAGGTATACTGAGAGTAATGTAGTTGTCGCGAATGGCTCTGAATGGTCGTTGAACTGTATCACATACTGGTAGGAGTTTTAAATGCACCTTGTACATTGACACAATAGTCATAATAGTTAGGCATTTGTTGTGAGATTTAGATGTCCTGAGAACAGTTTCTATCTTGGTCGTGTTCGAGCACCACCAAGAAGTTTCATGCTAGAACGTGATTTTCAATAACCGATACAACCTAGAAATGAAAAACCAGTCTTTACATACCATTTACACGTGCAATTAAACTAGAACATTATATTTTAATCGATCAAATTCATCACAGATTAATGTTGGTAGGCTACTACTGAAAAGGCAGAATCACTAGGCAGCTATTTCGTCCTAATATAGGACTATAAAACAGTGTACACTCCTACATTATATGATTAGTATCATATTGGCCTTGCTAAAAAACTATGCAATTACAAATTATCACTTTCAATACTGATTCAAAATATCTTATCCTGACGGTGAGAAATTTCCTGCTTTATTAGTAGTTTTGCATTATGTGAAACAATAACGACGAGTATCAGTATCATTCATCTTACTTTGTGGTTTCTTATCATTTGTAAACAACCTAGGATAAATTATAATCACTATAAAATAAAACGGTTACATACATTTTACATCAGAAAAACATGAAGAATTATAATTTGTAGCGTAAATGTGAATCACTTAGAAGAACACAATACAATTGAATATGAATTAAAACTTTATTAACACAGATGTTTATTCATTCCAGAGAACAATACAGAGGAGAGCATAGATACAGAGTTAAGAAGACAAGTAATATAAGTTAAGTAATGATAAATACAAGTAACAGCAGTGATTAACTGAGCTCAGACTAAAAGAATTAAATATTGGTATTAATAAATGTTTTATAACTGATTCTTAAAATGATGTAGTCACCAAGGCAAGGTAAGATTCAATACAATTGCTCTGTGGGCGTATACATTTGATATGACAATTGTTTTAACAAATCTTGAAAAATATAGATTTGTCTATTTAGTGATTACTTTGTAAGATGATAAGATGTCGATAAAATCTCCACTATCAATTAAGTTGTAGGCAAGGGAAACAGTAAGAATGCATAGTACTTTTAAACTTAGTTTATGGGGCATATACTCAGGAATGCGAACACTGACCTTCCTTTCTGTTCATCCTAAGTATGTCCATCGGCACGTATATGTAAATAAGTGTACACAGTCGGAGGTAACAAAAGTCGGGGATTTATCCACAAGTGTTTGTTGTAAAGAACAATTAGTTTCATAGAGAGATATTAATTCGGTTGTATGTTACATGCAATTGATGAGAAACCACGAAATAAGTTGAATTCATGAATTAAGATTTATAAAAATGAAGAAACTGTATAAAAGTTTTGCATTCATTTGAAGTACATTTAATAGTTAAGTGTTTTGTCTAGAAATAAATAAATGGTGAATGGGATGAACTTGTATCGTCCCGTTGATTTGTTATGGACTGAAGCTGGTCAATTTATGTTACTATATGTGCATCTTGAGCGGATTGCAACATAACTGTTAATCTCAAGTATTATTTATGTCCTGGATTCCGCTTGCCAGTCGCAATCTAACTTAATGAATGGTGATGTTTACAATAGTAACATTTAAATTTATCTAAATAATTAATTAACAGAATCACTGTTAACATATCATTGAAATTAGAAGAAAGATGTTTGAATGATGAATATTCTTTTCGATAAATGCCCAACTACAACTAATATTTTCTACCCGCCTTACGGTGACACCGAAAATGAAGGATAAGTTACCTAAGTTTGCCGCTTCATTTTGTGTCTCTCAGTTCAACAGCTCCTGTGTAGCTAGTTACATTGGCAGATTTTCGAGGAATTTACTCCTCCGTGTTTATGAGAACCTTCCAATGTGGTCACCCAAAGGTGTGATCAAAAACAGGAATAATTGAATATTAGGTCACCTAATTCAAGCAGGTCATGTGTCAAGTATAAATTAATCATGTACAACAATTTACCGTGTGAATAGTTATCTGTCAAAACTAGTTACACTCAAGGTTCGTAAAACAGTAGGGGCGATAGGTATACGGGTTAATATGCTAGAACTGTGTATACTAAAGTAGTACAATCAGCGCTTTCTACTTCCACGGTTGATCCAAGATCCAATTAACCAATCGTCACCTAAATCATACAATGATTCAATTGTCGCAATCTACATGTAGCTTTCTCTGTCTATGTGCATTTCTATAATTTAAGTTTACCCATGCCAACTACTACTCTCTTCATCTACAAATCTCCATATTATAAATGGTAACATTATTATTAATGAAGGCACACAGAATAAATTTGAATATCACTCAATCTTCTCTTCTAATTCTTATTTACTTTGGAACCTTCATAAAACAAAACAGATGAACTGATTCTACTTCTTTCTAGCATTATTGTTTTTACTATGTGACGTATTTTAATTGTCACTCACTACATTTTACAAGGTCTTGTCCAGTCGACTTTATTTAAAGTAGAATCAAGTCATTTCATTACAAACACTTAATTGAATTGTATTTTTGTCACCACTCTATTTCCAATGTCACCCATATACAGAAATACTCATATATATTTGCTTGATAATCTTGTTTATTTCAATTGTTTTTTAGGTTTAACAAACTGCTTCAGCATTAACATTCGTATTTTACAAGTAACTCGGAAAATTTATATCCAATTAACATTGTCATCTAAATGATACTGTATCTGCCTCAGAATTGGCTATTTTTCTGTTCACTAATTTGTCAACTCATAATTGTTGAACTTGTGATTAGAATTTGTCGAAAAGAATATTTTTCATCTAAACATCTTTGTTTTAATAAACATGGGAATTTTGTTAATAAGAATGTCTATGTATAAAGTTTACTGGTTACTCTAATTAATATTGATTTTCTACTTATTTATCACTAACTTTACTATGAATTTAGCTTACTTTAATGTATCTTGATAAAAGTTTTGCATAAAGCATTCTTGGACTATCCGAAAAACAATTGCTAACAAGCCAAGCAATAAGTTTACTTTTATTTTTAGCATAATTTTTTTCAGGCAGTTGATAACGTGTATTTGAATTATCTTGTGAATTTTTAGGTACATAATATCCATATACAGTTTGAATTGTTGCATCTGATCTGTAAGTTGCTGTAAAGTTTATCTGTAAGTAACAAAATAGTGTATCAATAGTGTAACAGAAAAATTTATTATAATAGAAACTAAATTTTAATGATATTTCATTGGTAATATAAATAATTTCATACAATTTATTTCCTTCACTTCTTTAACCAACTCATTTTCAAAGTGACGTTGTTACAACAATAGTCAACAGAAAAGTGAATACTGCACTAAGCAAAACTTATCCAGATGCTAACCTAATAATTTTACACAAAACAATATATCCATTGACTTAATCTGAGGTATACATGCTCACTTCACATGTTACCGCCAACTTTGTTTACAAATTTACACTTACCTGCCTAGACAGCCACATTGGTTAAACAGATAAGAGAGTTTATCTCAAGTTGTCTAAAAATTCCCATTTGTATTAAAACAAAGAAATTGTAAAAGAAGAATATACTTTTAAATGAATTCTCATCAGGTTCTACATTTGTAATTTAAATAAATAATCCAAAATGAATAAGCAAGTTTAAATCGGAAATATCTTTTAAATTAGATTTTAGTTAATAAAAGTTCTTCAAAATGCAGAAGCAACTACTAGTCTGGCTAAAAAGCTAGAACTCTGTGTCGCGAAGAAATATGTCCAACCGCTTCTTTTACCTTCGCCAACATCAGACCAAGAAAATCAGTAATCGTAAGCTAATTCAGTGTACTTAATGTATAGATTGACCCTTCTCCCCCCCCCCTCTTTTCGTCAATTTTTTAAAAACTTTTGCAAGTTTTATTCTTATTACTATATATTTCTTTTTATTATTATTATTAATATTACTTTTATTCATGCCGTTATCAAATGAACAATTTTAATGAGCATTCACTCCATTTTATGTATTGAAGTTGGATTGTGACTGGGAAGCGGAATCCATGACGCGCGTTTTGTCCTGTTTGGGACTCATCGGCTGGATGTACCTGCATCCCAATGTTGACGTTCACAGTGGAATTTGAACTCAGTCCGTTTCGTGTCAAACGCCACCGCGTTCACCACTAGGCTACTGTGTCCAGACAGTCATATTTGTGCAACTGGCATATATATATAATTAAGATAAGCTTAGTATTTTCCCGTTGATTTGTAATGGACTGAAACTGGTCAGTCTCTGTTGCCATATGTGCATCCTGAGCGGATTGCCTCGATATAGCGTTATTACACAAGTTATGTATTGAAGTTCACTCCATTTTATTGCTTTACAGCATTTAATATAGATTACGCTTAGTCTTCATTCATCTGAACATTTGTTTTGTTTTGATTTGCAGTCACACATTACAAATATATAATTCACCCCCCCCCCTCATATATACATTTATTATTATGATGGAGATTATGATCATCCTGACAATTACAATTGACACATAAAAAATTCATTTTGACACTAACAACCACAGATTCAAAGAGTATAATTTAATTTAAAAGATATTTTCCCCTTAGATTTGGCCATTTATTTTGGTTCATTAATTTGGACTTATCACTATTTAGAACCGAATGAGAATTCCTCTAAAAAATATTCTTCGTTTACAATTTTTTTTAATTATCTCAGATTATTTGAACACGTCTGATAACTTCGTCGATTAGGTAGACAAAAAACCGTCGACTGCGCAATATCAAGACATCTACTTGACACAGGACACTAGGTCAACACCTTAAAATCTTTTAAATTGATTAGAGAACAGTCTCTTGAACTTTTCCAAGGCTCTTGCTATTAAACGTTTGAAATCTGAATTATGTATTAAAATGGATATAGTTGTAAACCATTGTTTACCTTGGTAATATTAACTCAGTTATTTACAATGACAATACGTTTATTGAACATTTTCAATTTCTTCATGTTATTAAGTCAGTTTTATTTAACTTCAACATTATTCATTATTAGCATATTGAACTTAGTTCACGTATTTCATTTGTTTCTTATTATCAACGTTTGTTAATTGTGTAGTCATCCAACTGTAGATTTTCGTTAATAATTAAATTCTCTAGAACGTTCTTTAACGTATGGAAATATAATCGTAATGTTTTATTCCATCGCATTACTCTACTCGTTACTTTGTTAGATCATGTCATTGTTACGTATCAACTAAGATTTCTAACTAAATTTTGTGTATGTTCAAACCGCTTTATAATTTTGATTTTTAAGCATCTGAGGAGAACTAAATGAAATAAAGTGAAGGCATTTTATTCTGTTCAAATGCTTATTCTTTTCTCTTTTCAGATTTAAATAAAGCTAGAATGATAATACTTACAGAATACATTGAATTCATTGTATTCTTTAATATATACGTAAGAAAATGACCGGGTGATTAAAGCTTAGACACGAAAACCAAATTGTGAAATTACTAAGGCCATAGGAATGGAAGGACAGATGGGTAAATAAATCTTAAACTCTTGCTGGTAGATACAATAGTAAATTCATCGAGCGAACAGAAAAAAGAATTACTATCTGCATTTGTAAGTCTGTTCCTAAAAATTTACTGCAAAAAGGCCAATTTGTTTTCATCAAAGCCACTGATAACCATTTGTTTGAGAGTGGTCATGGATTCTAAACACTCTCAAATACATTCCGATATAAATCTACGTTGATTTCTCACTATTCATGTGTTATATAATAATAACAATAATAGATTTATTCTCAAATAGCTTCTTGTACATGAGTGCGTACCAGTTTACAGGCATGGTCAGCATGATATAGGTTTATTAACATACAAGGATTTCTATAGAGTCATTGATAAGGCGTTCACACTATATGAAGGTATTAATTAAGTGCATGGCAAACACATCAAAGTTCACAGTACTAGGGTGCCAGATTTACTTGTTGTAGTGTAGTACATTTCTGACAAACAAGCGCGAAATTTTGGTCTCTGGAGAATGTGTGTATAGAGTCAGAGGACATAACAGGACTTATTTGCGTTCTGGGTGTATAAATAACAAACTAAAAACGGAATAGAAAATTTGCCAAATGTGTCTATGTCGGAAAAACTGGAAGAACTGATAATGAACTTTGCTTCAGCAATTAATAATATAACTTACCATGTCGTTATGAAACGATTTACCAGGAAATTTATATGGTGGTTCGTAATTAAATGCAACCCATGCCTGGTTATGTGGTCGTTGTATGACTGGGTGTAATCCATCGGTAATCAATAGTAAGTCAGCTTGTCTCCAATCACGCCTATCTTCTATAAAGTTACATGCTGATACTGGACAGTCTGTCAATGACTTTTGTAATGGAGGCATTAGATATCCAAAAACCATGAGTTTTCTTGTCTAAATATTTGCAGAAAAAACTATTAAACCACTAAGCAAATGATTTGTAAATCACCTGATATTAGTCAGTTAAAACTTCACATATCAGAAAGTTTCTTTTCCAAATACTTAAATAATAAAATACTATTTCAGTTGATGATTAAACCGAACGACTATTATTCACATTCTCAGTCTGAGACGTTATCACTTAGTTATTGGACATATGATTTCCGTTTTGTGCCAACAAGAAATGTACACTGATTACTAGGTTATTGCGCGTCTCCCATGATCCATAGATAGTTCAAATGCCATCAGAATTGCGGAAATGAGTAGCTGATGACTGTAAATTAACACGGAATCTAAGTTGGTGAAAGTTTTCTGCTGTCTACTTGCACAGTATGACTTAAAATAACTGCTGTTAGCCAGACTGTTCCAGTTTACAGGTGATAATATTCAGCTTTAATACGCTTTCAAACGTAAATACACACTAGAAAATTTACTATGACACGATCTTATTGCAATTTTGTATTTACTTCTTAGTACACACGGAATAGGTGTTAATCCATAGCGAATATCATCTACAAATTTAACTAGTCTTACATTCTTATAGCCAAACTATTTTAATGATGTTGTTGAGTCAATAAGTTGAAAATATCACAGTATTAAGTAGATGAATGTAACTTGCCTGGATAACTAAGTAGAGGTTTTATAGCTAAAGAGTAAGTGTACAGTTTTAAACATCAGAACTATAGCTATTTCATTTGAACCGCATTACGGTAATGTATAGAACCATAATTTTGATGTGATTACGTAACAATTTGTTGTAGTTTCACCGAAACAGCTTGAATTAGAACACATTTAAAACAACTGATACACATTTAACAACTGTTAAAAATGACTACTGACAAGCAGCATAAATTCAATATTATATGAAGTTTTACTGCAATCCTATGTTATCAATTAAAACTATAAGATGTATATACCTGTTATTTACTCTAACAGAGTCGAGTCATTTTATCAAAAATCAGGTTATTCAAAATAACAATTCAAACAAGTTTTCTTTAAATGTTACAGAAAATATTTAATGCTCAATTCATAGTAATAATTGCAAGACAATTCTAAATAAAAGCCTATTTCCTTCTCATCAAGGAAATGGGTGACTAGGAAAAGTCAAGATTCAACAGTAAAGTTTTACTGTATGTAATAAAAGATTAAGGACCTTACATAAATGTGCAATTCCTAAGATTCCATCAAAAAATATTTGGAGTATTGTTAACGAGTTAAGTATGAATTCTATTCCATTCCAGTAGATTTTGTGAGATAAGTTTTTATTTCTTTTATACTATGAAGTATAAAATTTTGAGATTTATTTTACACTACTTATTAGTAACACTATGTATATTGAGTGTAGTATAGTATTCCTGGATATCCTCCTTTCTAGAAGGACAGATTGGTTGATAAAATAAAGTATATTTGAAAAGAACAATTGGACAGGTAAATGTACTCATTTTCAAAACATTGCGCTGATTCACTACAAAATTAATATAATTAATTGTCATAGCCACTGAATCATGTTTATATGTTCAAAAGATAATATAAATGATGAAATAAGAAAACTGAAGAAAACGTTACAGAATAACAAGTATACAGCCGATTTCACCAAAAAGTACATATCTAAACCAAAAAGCAGGACGAAGTCTCACACTTTTAATAAGGGAACTCTTTACATACGACTAAATTTTAAAGGGGATATAGCTTGTGGTATTTTAACAGGTAGACTCAAAGGTCATTCGGAAATACGTTTAACGCAGCTAGAACCAAATCGATGTTTACTCAACAAGCTAAGGATCAAATACCAAAGTTAACTCCTCCACCGTACATTTACTAATTTAACTGCATATGTGGCACTAGTTACGTCGATCATACTCACAGATATTTGTCCTTACATACTAGTGTTCATATACCAACATGATTTTGAAAAGGAGAAACGAAATCTACCAACAGCACCATACTGTCACATTTGAACAAAACCGAACACCTAATCGAAATAGAAGGTGCATTATCTGTTCTGTACTACGCGCTCACTAACTTTCCTAAAGTAGTGTGATTGCGGCTACTGTAATCTACGGAAGCTAACGTGACCAACTTCAGGAAACCTAGTTCGTACATCCAGAAGGGATATTTTTAGCCTGTATGTCTACTTTGGTTTGGGATAGAACCACACTTTGCACAAGCTAACTGATATAAAACTTCACTCTACTAACCTCTTTTTTGTTTATATCTACTCTTTCCCATTTGGAATTAGTCATTTATCTTCCTAAATTCATAGCAGTTTATCACAAATATGTGATTAGCAAAAGCTTTCAACCCACATGAATAGTTTTATCATGGTTATCTTAATTATATAGAGAACGATTACTATAAAATACATTTCTTTATATGTCCCATTTTCACTACCAACCGAACGTACCACTTTGCTTACTGTGTTATTGTATTAGCACATGATTCAATTTGGTTTGTTTATTGTGTTAGCGAATGAGATTCAATATCATATAGCGATTAATTTCTCTCCTATCCCTTTGAATTAGCTTTTCAAATTTACAACCGATAAATTTAGGATATATCTAGGCAATAATCGATGGTAAGGTTCACTATTTGAACAAGTATCATTGTGCACCAATGTAAATCATTCAATATATTCATATACGTTTGTATTCACCACAAATTAATGGTGGTTGGATACCAATAAAAATTGGAGAGTACTAAACAGCTATTTACTTCTAGTACGGGACTCCTTGGTAGGTACATCCATGATTATACCAGCGAAACTAACCCAAGGTATTTAAATATTACGGTGAACGCCTAAACATTTATATATTTATACGCCCTATTATTAAAATTATCATGGATGCATTATTGTAAGTTCTTGATGATGCAGTTATCAAAAATAAGTATTCTTTCGAAAATTCCATATTTCTAACAACTTCACGGAGATCTTTAAATATTTCAGTAAGATGAATAAAGAAATCGATTTTCAGTTACTTTCGATTTTTTAAAGTCTTCAACTAAAAATATTCAGTAATAATTGAAAATGTAATTGAAACGGATAAGTAGATTATTCAATTATCTATTAATATTTAGTGTGAAATAACATTTAAAATATGTCCTATTTTTATAGTTGAATAGTCCGTGAAAAGTGTCGCAAACTAAAAGCGTTTTCAAAACACTTAGTCTCTTGTACAAATTTCTGTACAGAGTTGATCTGACAAAAGTAATATATTTACCCAATACATTCCAAATAATTTGATCACAAATATACTTGTCAGGGGATTTATATATACAAATGTAGAACTATTGAAGATCAATTAAACAAGATTGTCATATCATTACTAACTTATAGTTGGAGATCAACACAAGAGATGAAGATCAGGGTGGGCATGCATTGCCTAAGGATATATCGATGGGTGTAGTAATAGACAGGAAGAATATTAGAGTTAGCCAAACTGAAATGTGGGATCACTCCACGAGATCTTCCACTATTGAGCTAAGTTATATTGGTAGTTGGCGGCTATACTGTTGGAATCCGCGTCACCTTTGTAAGTAGTTTTTGGTGACTGTGGATTAAACTTCAGAGAAATGGTCACAGTGGCACATCTAGGTTTACTCATCGTCTTGCATTAGATTCTAAGCACTGATAGGACAAATTGATCCATTATCTCTAACCCTAATCTCTGTCTAATCGTTCTACTATCGCTTCTACTACTTTGGTATTGGTATGGTGTGATAGCATCGACTGATGCACTCATATGATTGACTAAGTACTTCTATACTTGTTTTATATTCAACAGATATTCCATTCCGTGCCATGTATAAGTGTTATCATTGAAAGCTCTGATTAAACGAATACAGTACTACTGAATCAGTTTAGATTCACATAGGTTGTTTTTATTTATCATATGAAATTTCAAAATACAGTAGTAGATTTTCGTCACTACTCTACACTATGAATCATACTAGTATATTGTTACATATCCTTAAGTAATGATTCTTCATAGTCATAAGTCAAGTGTTGTTCCCTGAGTTTCTTACAAGGTCATTGAAATGTATCTTACTAACAGCAGAATCAATAATATCTGTTGTTGTTTTGTGTTGTATCGATGCCAATCCAATTTTATTATCGTTTAACTATATGAAGCACGATTGATACATTATCTCTAAATGTCTTATTTGGCTTAATAATACCTTTACACTGAAAATATATATAAATACAATCTATTTACAAGAAAACTGACTTACAATTGAAATATTCAACGTAAATCCTTTCACACACTTTACGGAATCATATGTATTATTTTCAGGATAAACAGAATTTGACAAATGCAAACACCTAAAGTTAGTATAATTAAATTATTAAGTACTTACTGTTTAAAATGATGAAAACTTTCAAATGTTCTGGATACATTCAGTACTTTAATTAGATTTTCACCATTAAACTGAAGAGTTCTCAAATGATTAAATGTTATCAAAGTGATAATATAGAATCCAATACAATAAATCATAATAGAAGTATATTGTTTATAATTTGCATACACATTCCTTAGAAGTCGAAAACTTTTATTAATGTTATGATTGATATTTGAAAGTATCATTTGTTTTTTCATCAAATTAATGAGATCTATTTCATTCTAAAGAAAATAGAACAACACAGAACAGTAAAGTATATTTGGATCTTCTCATAGATTTGTCATGGACTGAAAGTGATTAGTCACTGTTTCTATATGTGCACCCTTGGCGGATAGTTCAAAATTATTGTTTGAGTTGGATTGTAACTAGTAATCGGAATTCAGTTTACTGTTATGTTGGATGACTAAAGATGAGCAACAAACTTACAGGACTGTATTTCAATTGAATGTACATGCCCGATGCACAAGTGTAGATGTTTAGACTCAGTAACCTAGTGATAAACGCGACTGAGTTTGGCATGAAAGGAACTAAGTTTAAGTCTCTGTGTGGTCATCAACACTGAAATGCAGATACAACTAGCTGATGAGTCCCAAATAGGGAAAAATTGGCTTCTTAGATTACGCTTACCAGTCATAATCCAACTCAGACAGAACAATCGAATATAAATCAGAAACAAGGTTTTCTATCTACATTGTTTTCTGAGTATCGTAAATTTCAAATAATTCTCCCATTCACCTGATAAATCAAACCTGAAATATTAGAGTTGCTAATAAATGTTTGCAATGAAAATAACTTTTGGTAATGAATGAAACTAATTTCATCGTGTGTTACTCCTTATTATATAACATCTACTTACTTATCTACAAATGAACAAGCCTGTACAACATATTGTCTTCAATTAGATTCTCGTCAGGCTTTGTTCCAAAATACATCATATATTTACATGCTGTATAACAGAGTGAAGCCTAATGACGATCTAATTGTACTAATATTGTTGGCTAACATGTGTTGTTTTAATTCATACAATAAGAGGATTCGTAATCTTAGAGTATAGAATGCGATGAATGATTTCAATGTTTAATCACAATGATTTTAGTTTATATCAGAATTGTGTTGAATAGTAAACATGGTCTATGTTCAATATAATGACGCATGAGTTGGGGTGGGATGCAGAGGTGGTGTACACAAATCCAGAAAACCAAAAGTGAATCAAAATTTGGAGAATTTTCTACTTCGCAACTTGACACATACAGTTTATATGATAAAATGAAACCCAAAACAAGTTATTCGGTTATGCTGTAGTTAATCCTACCATAGTAAATCGACTGTTGAATGCTAAATGACTTATCACAAATCAACAAATCAAATAATCAGTCATACAAATCAATCAACTGACTACATAAACTAGGCACTTGTGACAATTTTCGTCGACGTTTATCCAAAATAAAACTAATTATTGATCTATTTAACAAATATTATTCTTTCTCTTGTAACTTCAGTAATCTCCACAGAATTACACTTACAGAATATGGCATGTTTTAAGAAGGAATATTGTTAATGTGCTGATTAAAATTACAAAGAAACCTGTATCATTTGTACAGAGTAGCCGGGTAACTAATTTTATAGATAATATGATATCACTATCCTCATAATTTGTGATATGAAACGTGGTAGCCTGTTACGGTTTCTTACATACATTTTATTTAGTCATAAGTGTATGCATAGATTCATCTTAGATTATGCTCTATGAATGCTTATCCTTAATATAATTTTATCAAAGAGGTTAATGATGAATGATAATAGTGAACAAGAATATAGTAGCACAAATCACTTAACATATGCTGAACCAGTATATCTTTGTTTATTATTCATATACATGAATACATTGTGTCTAAATATCGATGTAATGAAATAGATTGTTGTTCTGTTAAAATTTGTTGTTATGCAATAATTTTCTGATACAACCCAATATAAGTGATGCAGTATCAGACTATTGGATTGTATACATTTTGATAGTACATTTCAGTGTGCTAAATATTAATGCTCTTCATAATTTATCTTGTGAAGTAAAGAAATGCAACCTGTTTACTTACTTGAATGAACTTTCAGTTTTGAATAAACATAGTAATTTACGTTGATGTAGTTCTGTGGATACTGGTTTAGGTTTATTACACATATTTTCTTAGCTTAATCTTATTTGAGTTCCAATGCAAATGAGGGAGTATTGATTAGCTATTCGGACCTAGTGTAGGACACCTCCATCGCATTGTACAACCATGGTAATACCTGGAGTTCCAAGTCAGGGGTGTGGTTTATATCTCTCTGCAGAAGTTTAGTTATCTTATCACTGAGCCGACAACTAATAGTTAAACATTCGCTTCTAGACCTGATAGGCCATACGTGTCATTCCCAGTTAGAATTGTCTGCAAGTGCTTCCATTGAGAATTTCACAGAGATTTCGATAAATGTTTGTAGAAGTCAATTAATGTAGTTATTAGAAGAACTAGCGAATTAAATAACATTTTATTCATGTATATAGAAATTATATCTCCCCTACTAATCACTTGACAATATTTACTGTAACGAAATCTACTGACCACTATGCATTAAATCCCTGTGTGTATTCACAGTGACATTTGTAGATCAGAGGAAAATCTGCGCGAAGAACAATTGATACTAACAATAATAAAGTAATAGTAATCTATCACTAAACTGTGTAATTACTTTGACAGAATAAATCCTAATATGAAGCGACTGTCTTCGCTAGGTGTAAATCTATTAACTCTACTAATCAATTTTAACTTACCTCTGTCAATATTAGCTGATATTCTTTCGTCTTATTAGAACGCATATTGAATTGTTTGTGTATACTTTTATATTTGTAAATAACCTTGAACCTAAAAATTAGTTTACCTACACCTTCATTACTATATTGGCTAGAATAGAATCGTAGTCCACTCATAATTATGCATATATATATATATATATATATATATATATATATATATATATATATATATATATATGTAATTGTTTAGTTAATCCATCGAAAGTAGTTGCAGCAATCTTTTTGTAAGCTTGATTGTGCAAACTTTCATCACATTAATTTAATTCAATGTGTGTTGTGCTCCAAAGTACATTCTACATTATCTAATTGTATTAATACTAAAATGTTTATGATTTCACTGTGATTGATGATCAATGGACATCAAAAAATGGATCCATTTATGTAAGTGATATCCGCTCGTCTCGTCTCAGTTTTCACTCCATAATACAATTTTGCTACAAGTCCAGTTTTTTGAAGTAGCTGTGAGCTGGCTAGGAACAAGTCGTTGTATCCGATTGAAGTAAAATTGTCAGAGATAACGTTTTCTTGTTAACCGCGTCGACTATCTAGGGCATCATATATTTAATTAGCTGTATCGTATCGCGAACCGTACCAAATCAATAAGGGCCGACGTGTATCTCTCATTCAAGCACATATCAATTACCTGAAATGTAATTACTTTATCTTAACAAGTGATGTTGAAGACTTTGAAAAGTCAATTATGAAAGCTATGTATGACTCCATATATTTTTTCATTAACTACTATTTAGCTCAACCATTAAGATGTAAAAGTAAGGTAATTTACTCCTGGAAACCAGTGAAAGCTACTTTTATAAACGTCATCATTTCGTCAAAACAGGCGTAATATTATAGCTTATGTGGAAATGTTCCGGAAAAATTTTAAGGAGTGCATTAAGCATTTGTTAAAATCGGTAGAAGATTGAGCGTAAAGCTCATGATTACAATAGTAGTTATTTGTAAAGGAATAGTTACAAACAAGAAAATAAAATTAAACTTGTGAAGATTAATGAAGGCAATATCACTACATGCAGCAGCCGTAGACGAATTTTAGTTGAACTATGGGCCTACATAATAACAATATATCCTAGGAAATATACTTACACATAGGATTGACATTTATGATCACTGTGGCACGATAGATGAAGTATTTGGGTAGGCATGTTGGTTTAGAAACAAGAAACAAGAAACTACAATGGAAGGCAGGTAGATGACTTTTCTATTCATTGCAATACCAATCATTAGTAAGATTCTTGTGTCACGAGAGTTTGTAGAAATTAGCGTAACCCCCTAATACTATGATGTTTGTACTGTATATTTCGTTATTTATATCCGTACCAAAGAGTTAGACTGAGGTGTCTTACTTAAGGTTAGCGCGTTGTAAAATTTATCTTTGGATTCTTTGGGTTCAAATACATATCTATGGCATCTTTATTACAGACTTCTTGATCATACACGTAGCTTGCGATTGTTGTGAGTGTATAAGTCTTGTAATTAACAAAGGCAAAGTTGATGACAAGATATGTAGTTATTTAACTTAACGAGAATACAAATCCAGCAGTAAAAATTGGTTACAACAAGTGGAATAACGCACTAGCATATCTGCAAATGTATGTATATGAAAAAAATGAGAGCAGGTCCTATGGAAAATGTGAATAATATGTACGTTAAAAAGAACCTAGGATCTGAGAAGTGGTAGGTCGTTTGTTGTGGGGTATAATTCAGGTGGGTTACCAGAAGAACGAAATTTGTTCAATAAGTAAGTAATGCTTTTATATCCATTGGTAGCTTGTCTCAAGTCTGGAAAACGTGATCAAAGAAAAGTAATGATTATAACAATCAATATTTGGCCGCATATGTCATAAGTAAAACGGGGCTTTGATTTAATTGGATTTAATTATAGCTACAGAATCCTGACATTTGTAAAAAGATAAAGGTTTAATTCTAAGACGCCAAAATTAACGAAGCGAAAGCCTGAGTAAATGACACCCAATCAGATATTCGCGACCTGTAATGTTTCATAACATGTAGGTCAAGCACCACTGGACAGATTCCGGTTTGTGTTTATCCCTTACGCATAAACAACTGAGTATACTCCAGCATATATACAATAGTCTAGTTGCACCTAAAGCTGCCAATGTTCCGACTGACTTAAAGACTTTATATTTTGTGAAAGTTTATCAGTTTTACATACGTAACAAGTTTTTGTATTAATATGACACTAATACATACTGTGCTAACATTGTTTAAATGCATCATTGATATGATTGTACACTCTCTCACTGTGTCATTGGTGTCTCGTACCTTCTACTGTCCGAACCTTAAATATAACGTTGCTGCACTATTCTTCGTTCTAACTACGTCCAGTTCATTGATGGTTGTTTGGATTAATAACTGATCCCTGCTATAGCATTTAAACTGCACAATTCATAGTCAGTGACGTCACTCTCAGGTGAACTTACTATAACGGACTTATTTGACACTTGGATTTATACATACGTGTGGTGGTCATCTTGAGGTCCCATCACTCTCCTCAAATATTGCTGTTAATTCAAGTAAATTAAATTCTAATAAACGTTGTACTTATTATATGTACTTATATTAACTGTTAATATAGTATTTATTCCCGTGTGTGACTATTTTTAAGGCGTTAATGAATCGATAGTGTTTCGCAGCCACCACACCTACTTCCTATTTACATGTACAAAACTACATTTACATTTGTAATACGATTTCTCTTCACTGTATCTTATGAATATATCCAGTGGTTATATTTCATTTAGTCTCGGAGAATAAACATTTTGAATGAGGTCAAGTTTACCATAAATTATGCACTATCTTGTTGATGTGTATACCCTCTTATTACGAACAATCGATATTCTAGCCGAGTCAGTTCAAATCCGGTTTTTATTGATTTTGTGACTGGGATATTTCATACCTGTAATCAATTTATTTATAAATTAATTGATTTATGTACTTCATTTATTCTGAAGAATAAAGTTTTAGATAGTGAATTACATCATTTCGTCTTTTACGGAGAGTAAACTTATTGTTGTCTAACTGTCGTTACGTTATTGATAATCACCAAGTTGGTCAAACCACAATCCACCTCCTGATTTCACTGGTTATACGAAAGCACTATCCAGCATTATTAAAATGGACCAGTCTAGACTAATGGTGATCAGTGGACATTTATCTTCACCTTGAAACCTCACTTAATTGATTTGCGACTTGATTGACTATGTAATTTAAATTTTGTTTTTATTATCTTCATAATCCCTGCATACAGCTTTCATTTGATCGATTGACTATTATAGTATTATATCATGTTCACTAACTGGGGATCACTACCTTTGTATCCGGTTTCTTTACTCTTATTTTCCTCTACTCAAGTTGTTGTTATTTTATTATTTGGCTAGCTGTGCCATCAGGGTTTGTATACGGGTAAACAAATACGTGATATATAGATTGACTTGGCTGATTAACTTAGAAGTTACTTTAAAATGAAGACAACTACCTCCATCACTAGTTATCCACAATAACTCTGGAGCTCCAAATAAAGACGATTGATAAAAGTAAGAACAATTCACCTTGTGATTTTTCTACGGATAGCCTGTTCTATCGTCCCCAGGAGTTACAGATGGATCATCCTTAACACAGCAAAAATGGGACAGAAACCAATCAGAAAATTATTACCAAGGATAGCCGTCAAACGTTTTGATTAACAGTCAATGAGTGTAACACCACGCGCTTTCTGTTTGAGAATGAAATGATTTTTAATAATAATGACGTCAGAGAATATTGCATGTTGATACTATTGAATCTTGTTTAATTTGACTGCATTTAAATATTGGCAAATATTATCTCTACAATCGACCAAGCGAATAGTTCGTATCATTACTAAAAGTTCATATTGTTCATAAACTTTGTGTATTCTTATTACCATCAATGATTACGTGTTGTTATTCTTTTTGTGTTTTGGCAACAATAATGAGCGTAGATACTCGATGAAGGAGAAGCCATATGATTGATAGACGAATTACATTGGTATTCAGAAACCATAGTAGCTTCTTACACTTTACAATATTCAATATGCAAACGTGATGGGGTTCACTTGTTGGTCATGGAAGCTTTGAAATGTTGTGTACTGACGACAATTTTATTTCCTGATATCAGATTCACAACACGTATACACGTAATATTACCGAAACGTAACGATCATTACAAGGTCAAACCACCAAATCAAAAAACTTAAAGGAGATAGGTGATTATTTTGAGATGTCGATGTACAATAGTTTAGTAGGACTTTCAAATATGTGTAGTGTATTGGAAGTAAGCACTAGTTTGTATACACTTACGCAAAAACAGTTTAATGTTGGAGAATGTAAAGTCTTCAAGTGAACGGAGCAAAGGAGTGTTTAGCATAGATCGTAGCAAATTTTACAGATTGTACCTACCAATAAAGCTGTGGTTTTTTCAAGAGTGGTAAAATGTTAACCAGTAAAGGAAACTGAAAAAAATTTGACCGTGCTAAGGGATTTCCCTTAAAATTTAGCTCATAAAGTCAGTGATCAGCACATTTTTAGACGAACTCGTGTATAACTTCCGATTTCGAATTTTAGTTTAATGTTAGGTGTTGTAACTTAGAGACGCTGGAAAAGAGATAAAAGGGCAAACAACAAGGCAAACATATGGATGATGAATTAAGTGCTAAAAATTAGGAATAGTGAAATATCATATATCAATTCATTGATCAAAAAGTCGAAGTGAAATTAGATGTTTCACTATTCGGGAGCATTGAATTAACCATGGTGTCAAACGGGAAAACGTAAAAGTGTATCAAATCGAGATAGATGCAAACTACTGGAGCGAGGTCAGCGGCAGATCACCGAAAGCCTGATATTAGAAAGAATATGAAAGCGAAATACAAATCTTTGCTCTCTATAAGATATTTGAGACACTTATTGTCGTCACTTCGACCAGAGATAAAAATATTTAAGTAATCAGGCTTTGAGTATTATTATTGTTATTCTGAAATTTAGTACAGAATTCACGCCAGTTTACAGGCATGGTCATTATGATACAGAAAGGTTAACTCTTGCACAATGGAACACAAAGTTTTACCGAAATAAGTGCTTGACCAACAATAATATTTACAAGACATTAGATCCATATGCAGGAAGATTAAATGTAAACAAGAAAACCTTCAACCATCGGCTTGAGGATACTCTTGAATTCTGTGTGTTCCGGGATGCATTAGTAGAGAACACTTATTTATATATGTAATCAATTCAAGAAAAGGAGTGTCATAAACTCGACACAAGCAATATTTAGATACTAGACTGCTGTTTGAAATAGTCAATTGTGGCGTCAAGCACGAACGTGACGTTGTGTTAACAGCACCTAGTAGGTAAACGATGAAGATCGGAAGTATCACATGAAGGTATCATGAATAGACTACAAAGATGCACTTTCCTCTACAGCGTTGATTCTGGTTGATATTTATAAACTTCACACAGTAGTCGGAAACTGAAAAGATAAAGAAAAGGAACAAGCAGCCGGGAGAGGACAAATAACCAATTAAGTACACCTGATTCCAGTGAAATCTAAAGTGTGCATGTCATATTAATTGAAGCCCATTCGTTATTCTTCTTTCTTTTTCCTATAGGATAAAGTATAGGGAAATAAAGGTATATTGCATCACCTCTAAAAAAAGCATAGGCATTACGAGATTCCAAAGCACTATCTTCTGGGAAGGAAAACGTTCTATTGCCTGTAGGTGAGTAGTCAAGAAGCTTTTAAAATCTACAAATAATTTTTTTAGAAGTGTTAGAAGAAAAACTTAATGCCAGAAGGTCCATTATAAATGTATCCCAATCCATATAAGTTGTGTTAATTAAGTTGTAGATACCGGCACTGTCTAAGTAGAGGTTTATTGCGAGTCCTAAATTTAATACGAGCTAGATTGTCGTACGCTTTCTAATAACTGGGTCTAGAGGTTGGCATAGCGAGAAACAAAGAAGAAGGACTTCAGTTTACTAGTAATTCTCTGCACTCTTATCAGAGGATTTTGGTTCCTCAAGTCATACTTACGTTTTCAAACATATGTCAAAGCAGTACAATCTGTTGTAATTTCTTTATGAAGAATTTTATACAGTATCTTAGGATGAAGTTTAATCCTTCTGATCCATAAAGGGTCTAATTTCCAAGCACAGCATCTAAGATTATAGGGTTGGCCAGGGGTTAGTAGCCTAGTAAGATGCCGTCGAACCTTCTCTATTTTCTGCCGATCTAGTGAACGCATGAAACTATATATAAGTGGACGGTACTTAAGCAGAGGCCTAACACAGGTTTTATAAAGAATAACTTGAGAGTCATTCAGACGATAGTTACGATGAATAAAACCAATAATTCCACAAGCTTTAAAGACTTGTGATAAGGCATGCTCTGAATACCTTACTCCTAAATCACAGATACTATTTAGTTGATGAAATTCATGCTCGTTAAGGTGTCGGTTAATCCCGGGGTAAGATTTTCTGAATTATAGGTACCCTGACTTTGGTATGTTACTGAAAAGAAACCATTTATTACACCGTTCGCTTGGTTTATTGAGATCTCTTTGTATTACGTCGTTAACATTTCGACCTTCATGTGGGTAGAATGTATGGACATCTTTGAGGTCGTCCGAAAACAAAAAGGTCTTATCCTCTTGAAAACAGTGGCATATATCATAAACATACATGATAAATAATAATGATCCTATGACTGAACCCTGAAAGACACCATTAGTGATATTTTGAGGACATGCGAGATATCGTCTTAGTTTCACTAATTGAATGCGATCTTTCGAAAACCAAGCTAACTAATCATGCAATTTGCCCGTTATCCCGAAAGCTTGTAATTTATGTAAGAGAGACAAGTGATGTTCTTTGTCAAATGCTTTAGTGAAGTCAAAGTATGGGGTAACAATTAATTTTCCGACATCTCTATTGTTCATACGTTATCAAAGTATTCTAGGTGACAAGTTATAGAGGATTTGTTGGACACGAAGCCTAGCTGGGGAGATATAATTAGTTTTTACTTAACAATGTGAGTGTAAATCTCTTCTTTTATAACTTTCTCCATGGCTGGAGACTAAATGAAAGAGTGATTATTGAACGGTAGTTTCCAGTGCTAAGCCTAGAGCATCTTTAAAGTGAGGGATAATATATGTGGTTTTTCATGATCTACGGAATGTTCCATCCTCTAAGGAGAGGTTAAGTATTTTTGTGAACAGTATTGAGAAGGCTGAGCTACCATATTTAATCACATTATCGGTATTCCATCCTCTTCACTATTAAATGAAGGTTTTAGTGATCTTATAGAATTTTTAACACTACTGACTGTAAACTCCAAGCCAGTTAATTTATACTGGTTGAAATTGCTGATCATCCCTATGAAAGGACTGCTCCTATTAAAAGAGTGTGCAAAGAATTCACTAGTCGTTTTGTTTTTGACATTGAGAATGGTAGGAAGACTGGACTGGGCGTAAAGGTTTTTTTTGAGGGTGGCTGCTAAATAGGCTAAATAGGTAATTTCGGATGCATGTTTTCGGCTACCAGTTCTCTCGTTTTCCTGCAGTTTTGCTATATATGTAAATACTAAATGGATACTGAAAATTACAGAAAAGTCATGCTGAACGAATAATCTCTTTCGTAACTTCCTCAGTTTGTTTTTTTAAATTTAACAGTGTCCGAAAATCACTTATAAGTTAGGGTTGTGCCCAAGTCATGAAGAATCGAATAAGTGAGAAAAATTCACATAATCAAGTAGGTACCCGATTTATTGTCGAAATATAGTGCCACGCAAAGCATTATGCCTAACAAACATGAGCATATTATAATTGCAGTCCCTATACCATCTAAAATTGTGGGCAATAACTCCCCATTCATTTGTGTTGTGAATCTTAGTTGGTCGTTGGTTTGAGTATGCGACTTGGTCAGTTCTGCTCTCGATGCCAAACAATGTGTATGCGGCCTTTTTTTTATAAGAACTACAGTACGACCGGACCAAACAGCTGATACATATATGACCAGACGTCAGTCAATAAATAAATAAATGTATTCTGGGACTGTACACATTTCATGCCAGTTTACAGGCATGGTCATGATGATATATACGGGAAAAGTACATTAGGAGAGTGTACCTACAATACGAACATGCATATAATATGTACAAGTAGAAGTAAGTGTACGGTACACAAGTTTCACACACTTGGTGTTCAAATGGTAATAACCAGAGAATCTTTCCCCGAAAACGGCCGCGAACTGTATCCTAAGTATACCAGGATTAACTATCATTTATTGAGAGTACCTCCTACAAGATGCATGGCCTTGAAGCCGGTGTAAATTATCTATAGACACATAATGGCTTGGTGTGGAGGAAATCTTTTTAAGTGCCATGCAGAGGAGCACTCTATAGACTGCATAAAGAACATCTCCATTTTTGGCCAAATGGCAAATAATACCTCTACTTAATGCGACTTAGGCTTACTCTTTACTGTGGGCCCAAAGACTACAGTAATTCATTCCAAAGCTACTACAAAAGCCTGTGAAGTCTTCAACCGCGTCTGCTAGCAGCTAGGAAAACTAACACCAGGAGTCTTTCTTACAATGCTCAAAATTAACGCCCGGTTATATTGTTGGTACCTTCAGATTATGAGATTGACTTATTTTATGCTGCTGGATTTGTAACTTCGTTAGAACCAACAACAATATATCCCGTATTTTCGTCTACGTAAATAACCAGATTTATACACGAACAACAATCACCAATTACGCGTATGATCAAGAAGTCAGGAACGAAGATGCGACAGATATATATTTAAACCGAGAGAATAAAGCGTCACCAATTGTACAACGCGCCAACCATAATAATTTTTACACTGCAATCAAACTTTATAGTATAAATATCAATAAACAATTATTCAGTACAAACATCAGTGTTAGGGATAACAGTGGCCTCTACACTATCATGTAGAATTCGACTTAATAGTTAACCCTCTCCTAGGGAATCAGAAACCTGCTCACTTTACTAAAGACAGTGCAATCAAGCATCTAGATAACTAACACGGGACACTATCAAAGACCTTAAACTGAGCGGCATCATTAAAACACGGGCACTAAGAGCCGCTGGATTTGCACTCAAGGTCACTTTGAGAGTGTTATTTCACCAGAACTCGTCATCTCCTTGAAGGCATAGTGTGTTCTCTACAAATCAGTTGATCTTCGCATCAACAAAGTGATGTAGTTAGCGTATGCTTATTTTCTTTTCGATGTTTTGTCGGTCGTTTTCTAGGTTGCTGGATTTAGGTTAAAACGATACTCGGTGAAATTGCAATAGGTCCCTTACAATTTTACAATGCATACAGAATATTGATGTTGAACTTACGACTTGGGGTAAATTTTATGAAAAAATGGTTGTTAAATGGTAAATTAAGTTACTGTGTATCAATTGGTATTATGGTCATAGGTTCATTACATGTGTTACTTCGAAGTAATACGAGACAATCATCTCCGGTACTTCCTAGTATTGGAGTTACTCTACAAATTCACATTAGCAGAACGTTTTTTCCAAGTGGTGGCTTATCTAATATTCTTGTAGTCAATTCAAAATTACCCACTGGGTAATCAAACATGTACTAGCGAGTTAATACTTTTCAGCGATCTTTCTTTCAAAATTGTATATTTGGGGAAAACTAGGTTTCAGAGATAGTTAACTAAGAAATAGGGATTGAATAATAATTAGAAGCCCTGGCAAAACACGCTTTTAAGACTTATAAAGGTGTGTATTGTCTTTCATCTTTTTACCTTTCAAGAAATTCTAATTTTATGAATTATGTCGTTTCTGTGTGTACATGAAGGTAAATAAACGAATTCGAGTTCTTCAACTATAGTGATAAACACATTCTGACTTGTGGTTAATACATTTAAAGAAGATTCATGTCAGACAGGTTTTTTGTCAGTAGTTTATTTCATGCTCTAGATTTCATTAGGTTGGAAAAATTTTATTTATTAAATCAACAAAACACTGACGGCCCGTTTCCAAGAGTATTTTTATATGGCACCCATAGATTGTTGGTTTATCAAATCAAAGTGCGGGCAGAAATAATTAAAATTGTAATTAGTCGATCACTCCGGATAATAAAGAATGACAACAACGTTTGTAATAATACGTGGGGTGGTAGTTTCTGGCCTTTAAAAATTATAAGTTTCATAATCTATGGATATCTTGACATTTATTCTAGCCATTTGTTAATGGTTTATCAAAAATGCTTCACCTTTTTTACGCTTTGGAGTGCACTGTACACTAACCTTTCTCTTTGATCTAAGGACTTCCGATTTCATTGATCAACAAATCGTATGGCAGTACGTATTTTAAGAAAGTGTCTCATTGTGTTAATGAAGACATCACTTGTGGTGAGAATAGTGTAATGTCACAGTTGACGGTGGCGAGTAGTGTCCACTTTTATAATTGTCGCTTGCATGCAACCTTCTTTTACACATACTTAAGCGAAGATTATGATTATTCTTGCTTTTACGATATCTTCACAATTTTTACATATCTAAAAATATGCATTTATATACTTTCACTAGGTTGCAAAATGTGTAGTCGGTTACTAACAGGTGGAGAATGCCCACAGGGCGTTTTGGATGTTGTTGAAGGTGCTATCGGTTATCTCGCTTTGTCAGTTGGATACACAGCCATTGAATATGCTGCATTGAGAGTGCTTTCAAATCTTTTCTTTTCCTGTAAGCATAGTTTTACTTCGGCAAATTGTCGTGTGGGGGAATTTACCGTATATCATTTAATATACAAATAAATAGTCATAACTAATTATTAGTTTGAACTTATTATTCATATTTATTTCTTCAAGTAGCATGTCCGATGTGAAAGTAATTTAACTTTAATTGCGATGGTTATTTTTGTGGAGATTTGTACTTTAATTGACTGAATATGTCACAGATTGATGTTGGCAGGATACCATTGAAAATCAGGGTAGGGGGCACTGGACAGCCACTTCGTCCTAATATGGAGTTCCCCAGCAGTGCTTACCCCACATTTTGCATCAGGAGCTTCAGGTTGGCGAACACATAATCCTCTGCATCACTTGGTCAGCATCCAATGGTAGGATTCTTACGTCAACCAATTTGTGATATATAGCGCGACGATCATCGATTGTCATTGTTGATAACTGTCTTACTTTCGATAAGTCTTAATTCCACGAGACACAACTTCTTGATGGAAGTGGAAATCCTACCATTGGATGCTTACCCAGTGGTGCAGAGGGTTAGATGTTTGCCAACCCAAAGCTCCTGGTGTGAAATCTGGGGTGCGCACTGCTGAAGAGTTCCATACTAGAACGAAACATCTGTCCCGTGCTCCTTAATTTAACTTTGTCAAATTATTAATTTAGATTTGACGTCTACAGTTTCTTATGGATTAGTGTTAAGTGTAGTATATTTATTCTAATTATGGTGTTTACTGTATTCATATGGGTGTAACCGTAATTTTCCAAGTAAAGTATCATAGCTCCATTGTCTTGTCTGTTGGGTTGTCTGCGTTAGTCAAAGTATATTCTTTCATGTCTTCATTTCTGTGACCGTATTTATAGCCAGTCAACCAGTGGATTGTAGAACCTGGCACATGTGCATCGTTCCAAGTTGTTACACCTCATTATCACAGCAAGAGTACTAGAGTGGTGTAGGCTTTAGTAATATCAGTGGTAGCTAAAAGTGGTACTGGATATAAGGAACAGATGGAATGAATGGGTCTGCACTTCGATTAGGTAGTTTGCACATTACCAATATGGCTCATATCAACAATCAGTAACTCCATGAATTGATGCTATATTTTGGTTTGCCCGCTCTTATGCTAGTTATCATCATACATAGGTGTCCGAGTAGGTTGGGAGAATATAATACATGTCCCAGTCACTTCAGCCTATGAAGATTGACAACTGGAACCACCGGTTTTGCCGTCTTTTCACGTTTACATATAGTAGTAAACTATTTGGAGTTATTAGAAATACACTTATTCACCTCGTTGTTTTCAATCAAAATAAGTGAGTATCACCAACAGCGTTTCGTTTTATGGCCCTTTAACTTAACATACATAATTCTTCGTTGGCCATTACTAGCATGCTAACATTTAGACAGCCAATCTTTTATGTTGCCTATTAGTGTCTAATCTCTCTCTAAGCTTCTTAATACTGCCTCCGTCATTTCGTCTATAGCAAACACCGTGTATCAAAGCAGATTACAACAAACCGTACTACAAAAGAATTCCCTTGTTTCATATTCTACCCTGTATGAAAATCTTTGTGACAGTAAATACTGGTAATTATTTGAATTACTTGGAGTTTACTTTTCTATTGCGTTAATAAATGTCACTTACGTTGTATGTTTATGTTTAAGGCAATTATATCTTACACTCAAAATTGTGATACTATAGGACATTTCGAAACACTTGTTCAATGTATAATTCATAACTATAGATCTAATAGTTTATCTTTATCCTGTACGTTTATTGTGACAATTTTGCTGTGATTCGTAAATAGAGTATTTAGTTTACATTTTTAAATGCCTGAGCGGATGATAACATAGGCGAACAGACATAAACCACGTAACAGTAAATGCCCTTGTGCCTCTGTGATCGATTTTGAATGATGTTATAATGTGAACAACTTGAAAGTAAATAAAGCAATCATATCAGAAAGAAATGAAGATTAGGAAGCAAAGAAGTTAGAAGTCCTAAAATTAGAAAATAATGTATATATAATCTGTGTATTTTCTCACTTGCCCCACAATGATTTCATTCTCGATAAACTTCATTTTATCTAGTTACAGAAGATTTGGCTGTATCTTCGCTGTTGAATGCTGAAAGCGCTGGAAGAACTTCAATCCTTTTGAGCGATATTGTACTTGGGTTAATAGACATGGGATTTGATGTCTCGGGTCTTAATGAAATTCCCCGTAAACGCGTTTATAGGGGATGCAAAGAACGTAGGTCGCAAAATTTTTATCAACATATATTTGGAGTTCCTATGAATACAAAATTGATCGTTTCAAGTATTTTTCCTTCTGCCATTAGTTTTGCAAGTCATTGTATCTTATAGTTTTCTGCGGTCATAAATTAAACTAGTGCATAATAAAATCAGTTCACTGTTAATCTTCTGTTTGAAACTCGTATGGGTTTACTAACACTAGAAATGTGGCGAATGAGCGTAGTAACTAGTAGTTAAAATTCAGAGTACGGAAATCAGCTATAGAAATAAAGAGAATTTTTCTATAGCGCATTACATGTCAGCGCTAGTTGATGAAAATCTTCAACATTTCACTGATGATGTCTTATTTGTCTTTCATGGATTTAACTGCTAACTTTTCATACTGAGCCTAAAGTTATTTCATTGTTGTTGACCGATGCGCCTTGCTGCATCCAAATCAAAGTATGCCTTCTTTGTAGATAATAGCTTTTGTAGTTGTCATCTCACAGTTGTAACAACCTTTTTTAGAATAGAAAAGTCATAATCGCCAGTACATCTATCTGACTGTTTATTCATATGAATTTCTTAACCTTCACACTTTATGTTCATTATTATTCTTCCTTCTCGTTCAGCTGTGGGCATTGGAAGTTCTAAGAAAGGTGTAGTATGTGGTGCAGTTTTTGGTCCAGGAGGAACAACAGTTATCCCTCGACCTTTGTCGTTGCGTCCTAATTGGTCTGGAAATCCACGTTTTGGTGTGGTGGGGCCCACATCCTCGTTAAATATGAGCGTAGGCCAAGGTATTTCAGACCAATCATCCTGTTCTTTGCCACCTCCTGCCCCTGGTCATTTGCAACTTCCTATATTGCCGGAACCACACACTTATTTGAATACACGTGTTCGAAGAGCACCAATTGCCACTGATCCTTCTTCATTACGCCGTCGTGTGGTTGAGCAGCGCCGCAAAGTTCAGCAGTCTTTAATTCGCTTTTTGGGCCGTGTTCAGCCTGTCCAATATCTGTTTCCTGGTGATGCCGAATCGTTTACGTGTATGCCATTTTTTAATTTTATTTTATAACAGTAATAATGGCTTTATTCAATAGTATGTTTAGTACAATATGAATTTTCAGCATACAGTGTCTCAACAAGTTACTCTTTCCCAATTCGCACATACGAGTAAATTTACGCCAGTTCGTGTTAACGAAAGTAGCAACATCACCACACTTTTACTTGATGACAGAACGATCCTGACAAAAAGTAGGTCATGTAGCCAAGATTTTTGAACCTTGATTAAGCCACAGTTACGGTATATGTTAAGACTAAGGAGAAATTGTAGGTAGTCCGATTTCTTAATAAGAGATCTATAGTTAAGATTAAGAATTTTAGGAGTAGATGTTTAATGAATATTGATCTTTTTTTAACACATGTTGCCAGCCACTATAATGTCTTCGTTTAGATCTAACTGAATTACTCATGATAGGTGGTAAACATTTTATAAAGGTGCGTGAGTACACAATGCGATTTCGGAACATGATTGAGCAGTTAAATCAAAACGAAAAAGTAACTTTTTGTGGTAGCCCAAGATATCAAACAGGCTACCGCAATCATGTTTTTTATGTCACATTTTATGCATTTTTTAGTCATGTATCGTACGATGACTGTCTTACTTGCTTACTTACGCCCGTTACTCTTCACAGAGGGGCATAGGCCGCTCACTGGGATTCTCCATTGAACTCTGTCCTGAGCAATCCTTCCCAGCTATTTCCAGTTGCTGTTCATTCTTTTAATATCTGCTTCCAATTCCCGACTCAGTGTATTCTTTGGCCTTCCTCTTTTCCGTTCCCCAACATGATTCCATGTTAATGCTTGTCTCGTGATGCAGTCTGATGGTTTGCGTAGTGTATGTCCTATCCATTTCCAGCGCCTTTTCCTAATTCCCTCTTCGGATGCTGACTATCACACTACACAATATAGAGCATTCTGAAAATGGGGAAGATGATGTAATGATAAGAAACGAAGCAACGACCTTACACTGAAGTTGTCGTCTTTATCTGACTTGTAGAAGAATGCGGCATAACCCTTGCTGATTTCGTTTGTGAGCTGTATTTTGTAATGTACTTGGTTCTCCAACTTTTCAGAACCCATTTCACTAATCGTGTTACCCTATGCAGATGGTAGGCCATTAAGACTACTTATATACGTCCAAAAGTACTTCAGTAATACACAAAACGAACCGAATCCGTAGTTTTATCAGCCATAAAATCGAATAAATACAGTACGTAAATGATACTTTTTGTAATTGCTTTAATTGAAAGAGGCAAATACAAGGAATTCTGCAGTATCAGTTTGATTACAATTCTAGTCACTGTTATTGATTTCATGGAACACTTGATTAAGTAGTAGTATTATTTACAATGATAAGGTTCATGGATATTATTTCGAAACACTGAATCCTTCTGTTGTAATAGTTTTGATGATATAAATCAAATCTAAGTAGTACAGCTTTCATTTATATGCTATCTTTTGGCAGCTAATTCGCATTTTCGCTCAGTAAAAACAGATCATGAAATATTTTATAGGAATTCTCATCTGTTTATTCAATTTGGTAAAATCACCCCCATTATGAATAGACGACATTATTTACACCCTTGGTAAATTTTTCTTTTAGATTATATACTGAGATGTGTTTATGTATATTATAATAATATGTGAATTAGAATAAAATAATATCTTTCCTCTACTTCAATTTTCTTATGGTGTATAATCAAAACAACTGGTGTATAGTGATCACTCCAAAGGAATCATCACGTCCATATTTATCAGCACTACTTGCTAGTGCACAAACGGATTGTGATATGAAGGCGAAGACAGTGCTAGACAACAAAGATGAACAAAACCTTATAAAGTCCAAGTCAAATATTTTTGTGAACAGTAATTCCCTCCAATCTCCTGAAACGAAAAACCCATTTTTATTGAAACCGAAATTTCCTGAATACTAATTATTTATGTTGTGTACATTTTATTTTCAGAATATTGAATATATATGCATAATAAAATTGTTATCTTTAAAAAGTCGAATTTAGTATCATTAAGTCATAAACAAATACGACCTGATACATATATGCATCACCCCAAGTTGCTAGACTAAACCAACCAATCGAAATGAGACTGTCAAGATGAACCCTGGAGTAGTAATAGTATAATGATTAGTATAAAAGAGAAGGCATAAAAGCGGTGATTCAAGAAGCATGAGTGGTTCTGCAAAATATTGAGGAAGTCAAAGTGAAAACACATTTGCATGATTGGGACCTTCTGATTTTTTGAACCATTCGTGCTGATAATCCTACGAATCCGGACTCAGTAGTATGCATCTTAACAAGTGACCGAGTGGAATAGTCTATACCATTGTGGAATTAGGTGTTTCGCTTCTTAAATTTACTAATTAGAGAATTGTTATAGTCTTTTTTTAAGAAATTACGATGTTAACGCTTTTGATTGGTTTTTTACACAACAACAGTTGACGAACAAACAAAATAGTATTATGGCTAGACATATACTTGAGAAATATTGTTTTAGATTGTATCACCATGCTTTTCTCTAGTGTCCAGCTATATTTATATGCATACGTGAAAAATACCAAACTAACGAAGGCTATTGGTGAGTCACACCATATGAATTATTTAAATAATCACATTGATTATACAAGTGGGAGACAGGAATGAACATGAAGTTGATGAAAGGCAATCAAGTGAGGGAAGAAATTACCAAGTGACTATAGGTATAGCAATACAGACGGATACTACAAACTTCTGAACATAGAACTACAATTAACCTGAATATTTCTATCTTCCGTTATATATAAGATAGGCTGCCTAAGCAGGCTGGGAAAACTAGATAGTATACGAAAAATAACTTTCAGTGTTATAGTTTATCCCATAAAACCACTAGATGGGGTGGTTAGAAACGGTTCTACTTATGGAGTTTTTTGATCTTTTATTTCCTGGCGGAATTTACGTGATATAGTTCGTAGTTCAACTTAAAAGTCTATATTTTACAAATTCCCATAAACTACTGATCGGTAATTTTCTATAACAACTTATCTTTCCTGAAAATGTTATACGTGAATTCGGTGGATAGCCATTGAAAATTAATACAAGGCAAATGGTTTTATTTTCTTTCAATGTTATTTTCATGGTTAATGAATTGCTTGAATTGGAATAACTACATTACTAAATATTACTAATAAGAGTCATCTGAATTGCTATCCTTAGTGTATTTGGAACATTTTGAAGTATTTTTTCTATCCCATGGTTTTCTTGCTGACTACTGTAGAAAGAAAGTCGTTCAACTAATCAGCTACAAAAATAACGTGACCTGTGTATGCATAATCATTGTTATAAAAATTAAATTGGCTAGTGAGATCCTGTACTTCAGTTTGTAGACTACCGAGAGAAGTGAGTTACCTCCAGTAACTTTACATGATCACCCTTATATATATATATATATATATATATATATATATATAATATTATTATTATTATATTATTATTATTATATTATTATTATTATATTATTATTATTATATTATTATTATTATATTATTATTATTATATTATTATTATTATATTATTATTATTATATTATTATTATTATTATTATATTATTATTATTATATTATTATTATTATTATATTATTATTATTATATTATTATTATTATATTATTATTATTATATTATTATTATTATTATTATATTATTATTATTATTATTATATTATTATTATTATTATATTATTATTATTATATTATTATTATTATATTATTATTATTATTATTATTATATTATTATTATTATATTATTATTATTATTATTATATTATTATTATTATTATTATATTATTATTATTATATTATTATTATTATTATTATTATTATATTATTATTATTATTATATTATTATTATTATTATTATATTATTATTATTATATTATTATTATTATTATTATTATATTATTATTATTATTATATTATTATTATTATTATTATATTATTATTATTATATTATTATTATTATATTATTATTATTATATTATTATTATTATATTATTATTATTATTATTATATTATTATTATTATTATTATATTATTATTATTATATTATTATTATTATATTATTATTATTATATTATTATTATTATATTATTATTATTATATTATTATTATTATATTATTATTATTATTATTATTATTATATTATTATTATTATATTATTATTATTATATTATTATTATTATTATTATTATTATATTATTATTATTATTATTATTATTATATTATTATTATTATTATTATATTATTATTATTATTATATTATTATTATTATTATATTATTATTATTATTATTATTATATTATTATTATTATTATATTATTATTATTATATTATTATTATTATTATATTATTATTATTATTATTATATTATTATTATTATATTATTATTATTATATTATTATTATTATTATTATATTATTATTATTATTATTATATTATTATTATTATTATATTATTATTATTATTATTATATTATTATTATTATATTATTATTATTATATTATTATTATTATTATATTATTATTATTATTATTATTATTATATTATTATTATTATATTATTATTATTATATTATTATTATTATTATTATTATATTATTATTATTATTATTATTATATTATTATTATTATATTATTATTATTATTATTATTATATTATTATTATTATTATTATTATTATATTATTATTATTATTATATTATTATTATTATATTATTATTATTATTATATTATTATTATTATATTATTATTATTATTATATTATTATTATTATATTATTATTATTATATTATTATTATTATATTATTATTATTATTATATTATTATTATTATATTATTATTATTATTATATTATTATTATTATATTATTATTATTATTATTATATTATTATTATTATATTATTATTATTATATTATACTTTCACAGTCATGCACAATATACTTCTTAATACTGTTTTGTTAAGTACTTTCATTAGGTAACAATTACTCTGATTACCGAATGTCGGAAATTTCAAAGGATTTTGTCTGAATATAATCTGATAGTCATAAAATGAATCAATTACTATCGTATCCGTTGACTAATCGTTACTTATTGAAACTGAAACTAATTGATGTGTTAATGACTCATATCACAAACATATTAATGGTGAGAATAGGTGATATATTGGGCACCTAAAGATTGATTAACTTCGAAAACTGTCTTTCTGTAGACTATTTCATTATTTTTGGTTTAGCATAATAACTATTAGTGTTGCATTTCTCATTTATAAACTACGGTCAGTTGATTCTGTTTACGTCGCTCTAGCTCACAGTCATTATTACCCCTATTTCGTATTAGTTAGTTAGTTTTCTAAATGATTGATTGAGTGGTCAGGTTTCATATATATATAAAGGAATGCTTGGAACATGATACAATTTTGTTTGGTTGATTAATCGGCTTGTGTATTTCATATTCCGGCTTGGGACTGAGTGGGCATTAGGCAGACGTGCAGAGTCTAGCTAGGCAATCATTGGTATTTGTTACTGCAACCACGTGTGCACAAGGCTATATCCATTAACAGGTCGCATACACATTAACCAGAACAGTTTTTCCTACATCAATAGGTCAAAGTTATTTTGGTTACTGAACTTCAGAATAGGTGTTTAGTTTGTGAAACTGTTAGTTTTACACTTTATTTTTTATAGATTATGTTACATAACGTATAGCTACTTTAGTCTCTGTATCAAAATTACAAAAAATAATTGAAGGTAAAGCTGGTTAACTTTACAATCGGATTGGAACAAAACAGTCTATTATTCAAGATAAGAGCAGGTTTCCAATTAATTATAATCAAGTTGATAATGAAATGACGTAGGTAAATTACTAGCTTTAGTTTAATATGGATGTGCCTATTATTATTATTATTATTATTATTATTATTATTATTATTATTATTATTATTATTATTAACATTATTACAAGGATGTATTTATTTGTATGTAAGCATTGTAAGGCTTTAAGTTGTATTTTTCTAATCGACTGTTAAATGAGGTAAACATTTTGTTGATTGATCCAAATGATAAATTCGACTATGCAGAATTTGTAGCTCTTCAACTGATTGAAGAAATTTATTAAGAAAACATTTCATAGATGATTCCCATGTTTCAGGTTCATAATGAATTGATGAATCTGTTTTAGTTAATTGTGTATCTTGTTGTGTTGATTGTTCTTCTTGATCAAGCATTTCATCTAATGGTTCATTTTGATTTTCGGTTTTTTCTACCTAAAATGTAAATGGTTAGGTACATAAGCATTTTTGGTATAAATTCAGTATGGCAGCCGAAGTTGAGTGATTCGTAAGCATGACCTTCAGTCAACTGAACAGCAAGTTGTAAATAGAAAATGCAATTAGAATTAAAACTCATAGTTGGTTGGCATAGAATTAATTATAATAAGTCTCCCTTCAGGAATACTTGGCTAAGATTAGTTATGTTATTTGTCTATTTGATTGTCACCATTGACTAACAAATTGTCTTGATTAGCTTAACTTCCATTCATATTTACATACAAATATTATTGTATGTCAGAGAGGAAGATCTAATTGAAAACTGTATTATTCTTTTATATGTGTCGTTATAATCTGCTAACAATTTAAAGTTCATATTCTGCAAGCCATTTTGAAGGATAATTCTGTTTTCAATTTAGCAACTCATTTAGATTATTAATTAATTTGCTTTTCTGATTGAATCTGACCATATAAAATTCAACAAATTTTGAATATCATCTTATGCTACTTATTAGTAGGCAAGATTATAGTTGATCAGTTTTGTGTCATCATCATCATCAGTATCGTAAAGCTGGGCACATACGCTCATAGGTTCAAGTTGCCATACCACATTAGCATTGCGAGATTACAGAGGCAATGTAATAAAAGAATACAAGATGGAAGAGTAAAGTAGTTTTATGTGTATGTGAATGTATGCAAAATATAATGAGAGCTTGTTTTCTATGTTTTACAAGTTAATCTTCATTTATCAGCGACCATTTTAATTGAGAGACTATATACACTATTCTGTGATTTTAATGAAGTAACCACAAACTTAACTGAATCCTAAACTTAATCTAATCATAAAATACAATCAGAATAAGAACACAACTCATAAACGTAACATTATTCATAATTCAACCCTAACTTAGACTTAAATCTTCTTTCAAACCGTAATCCTAGGTCTGATATACCTCTTAATCCTAACACCTAGGTGTAACTCGCAACTTCAATACAAACCTCAAATACTAACTGTAAAGGATTACAAACTTTATTTTCTCCTCTAAAGAACGTAAAGTGGATTTTCGAAGAAGCCATTTCCTTCTAAATATATCTTTAATAAAATTTTCACTAGAAATGGTATGTATTCTGCATACAGTTAACATGCCTATTTCATTTTCGAGATTTGACCTTAAAACAATTTTGTTTAACATCGTTAGTAGTGTACTATAATTTAATTCCGCTAAATTCTTGTTACCAACTGAAGAGCAAGTGAACATTGGATTACTGCCTCGGTTTACTTTGTTACATCTCAATGCAACACATATAATCCGTTGCAGGAATGAAGCATAGTCCTTAGAATTTACTTCAGGTACTACGCATTTAAGCCACTTTGTCATAACCGAATGCTTCATTTTTCATCTTCAGGTAGCTTTTGATATAGCATCTATAATGTCATTGATAAGCTAGCCTCACTCTTGGCTTCGTCGAGTCCGAAAATGTACAAATTCACCATGCAGTATCTAAGGATTACGTGGACTGAAAGAATTACCGGAGTTAGCGAAGTAAGAAGAACGACTCGATGACAATAGATAATGACCGCCTCACTAGAATGTGGAATATGAAGCATTGAATTTTGACGTAATCGATCAATTATACTTTAGGATTTCTGTGAGGGGGGGGACTGGTTAGGTGCCAACTCTGAAGCAGATGCAAACCACACTCTATCAAAGTTCCCTTTGCTCCTAAGTTTACAATTGGAGATGGTTTGACAATTAAATTACTCCTAAACTGTACAGAGTATCCATAAAACTGTCAAGGTGTGCATATAGAACGAAGTGGTTTTGATTAAAAGTAGATGTCAGTTAGGGACGATTGAAATTAAAAGACCAGATAGTTTAATTTGCAGAAAATTTTTGAGAGAACACTTAGGTAACCTTATAGAAGTAAGTACCACGACTATTAGTAGTGAGTCTATCATGTTGAATTCCGTCAATCATTAGTTTTAATTTTAGTAGCCTCAGAATTTACATATATATAAATTCCGAGGACACTAAAATTATATATATATATATATATAGTATCCACGTTTGATCCTACCGTGGACATTTGGTGGGTGCCATTCACAAGGTCACTTATAAATAGTATACAGCTGAGCATCAGTAAACTGCCTACGAGTTGAGTATCAGGATATTAGGAAACATGGCCTGTTCAAGATATGTTAGAGACAAGAAGCTAAGCAAGCGAAACCAGTCTAGAACCAACTTGGATAAAAGTAAGCAAACGACGTGAAAATAGTTGAATAAAGGCCATTAATACGTTATTTATAACGTATTGTATTTTCACTAGATAAAACATTTACCTGTTTTATCAGTCATTTTCAAAGTTACTTCTCGTTTATAATTTAAGAATAGTGAAATCTGTTGCATATATGTTTAATGTGTCTACCAAATTTCAGAAATGCCGGCAGTTTAAGTTTTAGTTATTAGTATATGTATGTAACTAAAAAGTCACAGACTAACCAAATTCAATCTTGAATAACAATTACAATACTTGAATAAGAAATGTCGTAGTTTTTTTTGGGCCCTTGCTACATATCACATTTTTCAGAGTATTAGCAGCTCATATTATATTTTAATCAATCAAGAGTGTGATCATTTGAATGAATTGATTTAATGCTTACGGAATAACTAAGAAGCTCATTTTTACTTGAGGTAGGTTCGGTTGTTCATGATGACAATAAAAGCCCTGTAATTAAACCATTTAGCTTAGAGAGTATAATAGTGTCAAAGATATCCATCTAGATTTCAGATTCTCCAAATCATGTTGTAATTTAAATATCTTATTTGATACTGTTAATTAACCTTGGTTCAGCAACCACTGAAAACCAGTAAGTACATAACAGCTCTTTCCTCCTATTATAGGATTTCTCAGCACTGCGCAACCACGTTCACAAAGTTGATCGACTCTAGGGCCTTTAGGTTTAACGACAAACACTTAACTCTTAAATCACTGAGGTGACCTCCATTAGTTGCTGTTTTTAAAAGGAATAGATCTGCAGTGATGAAATGCATAAGCACTGATGTCGGGTTCCGTACAAGAACAAAATAGCTGTTCAGTTTTACTTGATTTACAGTAGTTGTCTAATCCGAGTGAATTCGTCATGTCAAGTCCAACAATCTTCACAACACCAGTTTACAGATTTTGTTGTCAAAATCATTTTGTTTATTTTTGTGAATGATTTATAGTGAAACCGATGAGAAGAACTCCTGGTAAAATGTAAACTCACTTCTTGTGATAGACTTATCTTTCTGTTGCTTGTACTTCTTTTTATTTTGTTCTTCTTTTCTTTTTGCTTTTTACTGGTATTACTTTTCAACTGTTTCGAGGTACTTGGTCTATGTGATATTCTTCTGCTTGCTATAAAATGAACAAATGAATATTTAAGTAGTATCGTGGAGTAATGAAGTTTTTTATTATGTATCTATTCAAGCACAAAATCTTAGTACAAAATGACATCAAAAATGCATGCACTGGACAATTAATAATGGAACATTGTAAATACATGAAATATAGGGAGAGAGGGGAGTAGGAGAAGACGATCATTATCAAAACGGTAACAATTTAGACTGATATTTAGTGCACAACATATCGATTTCATACATTTAGTGATTAATTGAAGTGTGGATGTGTAATATCTTTGATATATGGTCGTCCCACGTTGCCAAATTTGTTATATTCAAAATATATTTGGCCCAATCACAGTCTTTTGGCAAATTATAGCGTGTGACCTTGGTAACTTCTATTAATCAGTGCCCGTATACGTCTGCCCCGCGGCTACCAGTCCCAAAGCCGGATTGGAGAACACAAGATGGATGAGCCAACCAGATAAAAATCGTATTATATTTCATACAATCCTTTATATATACAAAATCAGACCACAAAATATACCAATAGAGAAAGTAGCATCTATACAAAACGTGAACAATAATAACTAAGAACTGAGGGCACAGGTACATGATTAATTTATCACAGTTCCTGAATAATAAATGATGCGACAACATGAGTCTAATTGGAGGTTAGGGTGTTGGGAACATGACAATATTAGAAACAAAATAACCGATTTACGCATACTCGAAATAAGTGAAATAGTCCACTGAAAAACAGTTCGGAAATTTAGCTACCCCTCTTTAATCTCGCGATATAACAGAATGAATTTCTTCGACAGGTAGAAATTTTCTAAACTGTCAAAAAAATTTATTATTGGGATCTGTTTAGTTGAAAATAATACTCTTTAATGCGTTACATAATCTTCGAGCATATATTTGTTTCAGTTTTGTGTTCAGCTTTCATTCGACTAATTACGCTTATCATTTCAACTAGTAGATACATTTATTCAAGTTAATATTATACTCACAATAGTCAATTTGTCACTAACAGTTTTCCTTTGTTAACCATCCTGAACTGTTTTAATCTTTACAAGTCATTTCTATCTTATAGTATGCCACTCATTAGGATTAACAATTAGTTTCGATTTCTAAGTGCATAACTTGAATAGAGTTTATAGTAAACAATGTTTCGTATTACCTTTGCTACCTGACTGACAGCTCTGAAATTCAAATAATGGATACGTTTAATTCTGAAAATTTTCAATAATGCGATTTCTACTGTCTTATTTCACATATGGTTCCTTATCTGTCCAACGTGATCTCTAGATAACAGTAATGGAAAATTATTTCTCCATACATACCATTAACTTATATTAATAATTATCAGTTTCGATGACTATGAAATGTGACGATTATACAATACAACTTATGTAAAGTGTTACATCTTGTAGAAGGAAAAACTTTGTGAATCACTATCTTAAACACCATGAATTGTTGTTTGTTCTCTATATTTGTAAATTAACCATCAGTATCAATTAATACCCTAAATCATACTAGTTGAGTGCTGGGAAATATATGCACATAGTGTAAATACTTAAGATATGTTTATTTCACTCTACACTGGTTAATATGACCTAATGTGATTTGCAGTCGAAGAATGTTTCCTTAATGAAAGGGTATGAAATGTATACCTTTGTGATATTTGAAGACAATACAACATTATATTTCTTTATAAATTACTCTACTATAAGCACAGTTTCGACTGTTTATCACAAGAAGTCAATAATTACGATGACTACGCAACCAATTTTGACGTGCTATAGAGTAAGTTCTTAATAGACGTAACTACATGTGAACTGAATCCCATAATATTGTTTTCATGATTATTACTGTTCGTAATTAGGAAAAGAGGTAATAATTTTCACGAATGAATAATTTATACATCTTCATAAAACCAGTCAATTGAAACGAAATATTGCTAATTTCTCATTGAAGATAGAGGATAGGCTATAAAAATTGGTGGGGTGAAGTTGGGAAAAAACTAATTCATGAAAATAATTTAATGCATACTAAAAGATTATCAACAAATCAATAAGAAAACAAGGAAATTACTCAGTAGACAATACAGTTAGCACAGCAATCCAACCAACGATGACTTCTAATTAAGGAAGAAGAGCATACTCTTATGAGTAATTTAATGCTAAATTACAGTATTAATGTTACTAACCTCTATTCTGAGTGATATGTGACAAGGTCCTATGTTACAGAGTTTTGTTATCTTTAAGTCCTCAACCATGAGTTTGTGTTGAACAGAAATAAGTCGTATAAAATTTTCTTTCCTACTGTTTCACTACTTAACATACTTATATTAATGTTGGTATTTTAATAAAACTAACTACAAAAGTGTGTCGTTGTATCAGTCAGTCAGTCAGTTACAACATTGAACTTGGTACATGTGTACATCAATTCAAGTTGCCTTACTCAAATTAGTAAACAGAGATTAAATTGTCGGATCAAATCCCAGAGTAGGGGAGGTAGTAACAGAGTTGGTATTAATGGGAGGGAATAGAGATCGGAGAAAAGATTTAAGAAAATATGATTCAGTAGACAGAAAATTATGATAAGTTCAGAAACTTAGAATTTGGAGGAAGACAGGGAGTGGATGCACCTACGCCATTGCCAACGATTTTGAGCCATATCACCCAAAGTCTTTAACCATTTGTTACGATCATCAATCCGACCCAAACCAGGTAGTCTGCACCCTTTAACATGGCTCAGCCCAACTGTCAATGACTTCATGGACTGGTGCCATGTCTTGGTTTGGCCGCCCCTAGCTTTCTTCCAGCCTACTCCTACACCAGACAGCATTGCCCGTCAAAGTAGGCGGTGGTCAGCCGTACATAACACATGTCCTAGCCACGTCAGCTGATAAAGATTTACTTCTTCATCAATAGACTTACCTAGTACTCTATTCCTAACCCACGTGTTGCTTACTCGGTGGTCCTAGTGAACACGAGCAATGCTTCGAAGACATCTATTATCGAATACTAGGAGACTACGAACATCCTCTATCCTTAACGGACATGTTTCACATCCATAAAGTAATGTGGTTGTGTAGTTATGTATTTAATGTTTTGTATGCTTAGTTTAATGTTAACATAATTAATCCGTATACATATCTAAAGCATATCAATCAGTAAATAAATATACACATGTACATATAGTCATTCATGTAATAAGGGTGAACATCATAACTTACGCATAATAGTTACATCTAATGTCAAGGTTTCTATTTTATCTTCAATATTTTCAGTTTGTGGTTCATCTTTCTTTAATATTAAAATCATTGTACATTGAATAAGTGCTTCGAAAAAATCAAAAAATGTAAGCTGAAACAATAAAAAAAGATGATAATTTTCAGTTATATATAATAATTGTTTAAATCAATGCTAAAATATACAACTTATTAAATGGTTCTTGTAAATGTCACTAACTATGAAACAACAAATCTAAGTTGTAAATAGTTGGTTAGTATTCGTTTCATATTCTTGAACTTTAACAAGAAGTAAACTTGAAAACGTTATTTTCTAAAAATCAATAATAAGAAAAGTCAATTGAGTTATTGAATATTAGGCAATATTATTCAAGAACATTCAGACAGAATGTTTAAGACATCATGGAAACCTAATTGTCTCCATGACAATTCCTCGGTTAAATAACTTAAAATTTAAGCTGAAATTTGTACGTCACAATAAATGAAAAACGATGTAAAATGCGCATTTTAACATCTTATAAATAGGTTAAACGATATGATGGATTCCGATGAGAAGAATAGATGCAAAATTTCATTAATTATTTCATTAGCTTAATTTAATAACTTTGAATATCAATACCAGCATGTTAGGGATGCATTTTCTTCTCCCCTCTCATTGAAAATTGTTTATTTAGGACTGGTATGTGTCAACACATGAACTAAAGATAGAGAGTAAAGTAGTTTAGGATGTTGACCACTCCACTTATCTTGAATGTTTGACTATGCCTAACGGGTTGGTGTCTGACGAAATCTCATTATGCACTCAGACATCTCTTTTAGCTTTTGTTAACAGAAGTTATTCAAGGTGTAAGAGAAGTTTTCATTCAAAGATTATGAGACGTGTATACTGCACACTGATTCCTTCTGCCTTACTGTATGGACTTTAGATGTGGCCACTAAGAGTTTTGAACATTCGTATTTGAGCATCGGTATCTCAAGAACATCCCCTCCGTTTTCTGGGATCACTGAGTATGTCATATTGACATTAGACTCCAGGTATTTGAGAAAGACGGTAAATCTGTTCATAAGGTTGCAAATCTTCGTCAACTGAGGTGGTTAGAGTGCATGTTACTTGAGTACCTAACCACCGCCTACTGCGACGCATTATGCTGATTGATATAGGAGTATTATGGAAGAATGTTGGGGGAGGTAGTCAAACCAAAACATAGTATAAATCCGTCAAGTAACTGGCTACTAGTCTAAGCCGTGTTGATAGATGCAGACTACTTGGTTGGGGTTAGCATGAATACTGTAACCAATAGTTAGAGACTTAGTTACATGGATCAAAATTAGTGATAGTGGTTAAAATGCATTCAATCGTTATTTTCCATCAAATGGTCACCTTGAAATTGTTTCATACCTTTCATTGAATTAATTCGTCTTCCCTCTATATAATCACACCTTTTTTCTTATTATCCTTGGCGTAACAACTACTTCTACTAATTTGATTTACATCTTATTGTGCTGTTGAGTTGTGACAGCTTGAACTGGATCATATATGTGCCAGGTTCTATATGCTACATATATACGTGATGGTTTCAGTTATGTAATATGTTCAGTCAACTGTACATTTGAAAACTTTGATTTAAATGTGTAGGACTTTTTGCTTGTAATATGATTTTCTTTAATATTTTATTCTCAGTGAAAATCATTTCCTGTCAATATAATGTAGTTATAATATGTACTAAAAATGTTTTACAAACTCAAACCAACGATTACATAATAGTTCAATTGGGATGGTTATTTTTGTGGAGATTGGTTATTTATTTGATTGAATATGTCACAGACTGATGTTGGCAGGGTACCATTGAAAACCAGGTAGAACTGGACAGTACTATCAAGTCAACTTTGAATTTAATTAGTGGGTATATACATGTATATCTGCAGGTGATAGTGTATTTCTCATAATTCAGTCAATGTTGTGTCTTCACAATTATTCTCAGTAATATTACCTAAGTATTGAAAAAAGGTGCATTAAAACAAAATCTATTCTAGCTTTTCTTAATTCATTTCACTCATCCATGTACTACGCAGACCTCGACGTGTATACACATGGCATTAAGTTGCCATACGACATCAGCACGACGAGATCAAATTCATAGGATAAACAAAACAGCTTAATTCAACAGGAATGAATAAAACAAATAAAAGTACGAAAGAATAATAGAACTTAGGATCCAGCAGAACATAAAGAATGAATACATTTACGCCACGGTGACCAATTTCGAATTATGTCACTTAGCGTCTCCAACCACTAATTACGACTGTTATGCAAACATATATTTCGTAGATTTATTTGTAGTATAAGTTAAACTGACCTCTGTATCAGAATTATATTCATCTATTGTACCGGCTACTGGATTACATTTACACAATACCTCGATAACATCTTTAACTGAAAGTTTTCGATCAAACAACTTGAAATCCTAAAAAAAACGTTATTAATGATCATTGTGTATAGAAAAGTTTAGTAATTTACTATTAAATGAAGAAAATGATTTCAATGTTTACATTGATTCCTCTTTGAAGAATAGCTAGTATCTGAGGGATACTTAATTATTCATCGGAATGTCTCTAAAACAAGAGCAAGTGATGAAAGTACTTTGATTGATCAGGGTTTTGTAGAAAGATCAGGAGAATTCTAGGAAATGATGACATATTTTCGTCGTTCTAACTAGATAACTGCTGAATTACTTAGTAATTTTAGTATGTTTTTGGATGGTTTCATGGTGTCATGTAAATACCTTTGTCTTCTATAGATAAACGAATTTTTGAAGCTCATTTCGTACTTTTTGAATTGGTTTATCTGTCCAAGATTTAAGAATAGATGTCTAAAGGGCTTGAGGGGAGAGAGGCGAATTAATGGGAATAGCTTAAGAAGTCTATGTGCATAAATTGAGAGTGCAAGACGTATAATACTAATATATTTTCTAGTCTTTAATGTTAATAGAATATTTCTTCCAAATGATTTCAAAATTCATTTATCAATTTGTAGAGTAGTAAAATTGTCAACCAATCTACTTCAGTAATCATATAGAATTCCATCCTATGGAATAAGCAAGATAACTGTGATTATTATACCTAATGACTGATTAATGTAATTGGTTTAGTTTTGTAAAACGTTAATCAAAGCCTAAATTATGTAGTAGTAAGGTTTTCGTCGACGAAACTGATTGAAAGATTTGTTAGGCTTCTTCAATTATCATTCAAGATACTTTTGTAATGATTGTTTTAATTTGGTAAAAAGAAAACATTCTATTGACTATAATTAATTACAGTTTATCACTATGTAGAATGATTATACTGACAACAGATGTTTCAACGAAACAATTATCAACATCAACATCATCTATTAAAACTTCATTATGTTTTACAGTCGAAAAGAATTAATGAATGTCAAACAATATGAATATTTCCAATTACTTTTAGTTGAGTTATTAATTTAAATTTAAGCACAAGATATATTGTAATGAATTACCTTGAGAATAAACAAGAAGTTACGAATACTCATAGTGTACGGAGGTGGAAATATTGATTTCTGAAACTGAATAATTATGAGTAAATGTAAATTAGAATATATATTTACTTAACAACTAAATTGAAACTCTATAATAACTTTTCTCAACAAACATGAACCCACTAGTCATTTGGAGGGGCCCAAATTATCTCATGAACATATCAACATTTAAACTGTACATTTCTTTGTGTGAATATTCAAGTTTAAGTTAAATTCTCTCCGCCTCCCGTATTTTTGAATCATGGTATCTTGCTTGATTAGTTAGGTTCAAAAATATGCTTCTACCTAATTCTTCACATCGACTTCTTCATTTACATGAATCCAATCAACTGTATATATGCGTAAAGTAAATTAATATACGAGGATCGTATGTACATAGGATTTATATCTAACTGAACCTAATACAACTACGATCCAACATTTGTAGGTCTCATAGCAGACGTCGTATGTGGTTTCCTGGGCATCCCACGATGGCCTGTTTTACAAACTAATTGTGAGATAAATCTAAAAATTTGTATACAGTTGGATTCAATAGTTTCAATAAAATGCCAGAAAACATCTTAAGCATTTATATATTATGAATTGACTTATTTTGAAAATGTATTCCACTCTATTCTGAATCAATGATCTGAGAGTATTGTGCGTCACAGTAATATGCTAAAACACTGTTAGGTGGTTCACAACTAGAACGAAGGATCTCTCCAGTGGTTCTTGAGCTTCATTGTTCCAGTACATGATATCTGTTAGTGATGTAACCTGAAGTGAACAACTATTACACTCTTCTCATAACAGGTTAATGAGTCCAGTTAACGATTTTTACGAATGTATGCAATTCGATATGGGAGTAAATGAACCTTAATGGTATAAACCTCAGGACATTTCTCATTTCTTTTTTACTGCACAGTATGTGGTGTCTTAGATTCATTTTAAATCTATTCATTAATTTTCTGGTATTATTTGACTAAAAGATAAATTTTCTAAAATCTAGATTATATTATCGTCTAAAGTTTGGTTGAAAAGGACTCTTTGAAAAGTTACCCGTGTATACGATAATATCAGCGACAAGTTATCATTTTATATTGCCTTACATTACAGAAGGAATCTTCATAGGGTGCCTAAAGATGGATCTGCGATAGGGGCATTCTTGATGACCTGATTATGTGACTACTAAATTTAAGGGACAACTGTATGAGGTCGATCGCATATGGCTTAACTGTGAATAGTATTTAATGTGCTGGCCTCAAAATTTTCAATATTCACCGCCAGTTGTAAAAATTCATTGAGTAGAAATAAGTATGAATCTTTGAATCAACCTTTCACAGCCCCTCCCTTAATTTTTGCTGTGGAAGAGAAGTATAGTTCAAGATGCTAGTAATCTTATGGAAGCAACTTACTGTCTTCACAAACCCAGTCCATATAAGAATAAGATTCTACCTTTGGATTTTATGCTGCCTAACTTTTTACCGCTCTCCGATCGACCTGCTTATCGTGGTAAGATCTAAAGGAATAAGTGTTCCACTTAATGTAGCTCAACTGTATTTATAGAAAAATGATTTTTAAAAATAATGGTCTATATAAACGGAATATATCATAAAGGTTTGTAGAGACTCCAAATATCACAATCATCAAGAAAAAGCAGTGCACTAGTCTACATGGAAAACTCTCTCACTATCTATCTATCTATCTATCTATATATATATATATATATATATATATATATATATATATATATATATATATATAAATCATCGAGGTGTGAAATGCAGACTTATTCATATTTGAAGATATCATGACCAGCATGCTGTTTTTACGAATTTTAGACAAACTACATAGCGTAGTTGTTCCTGTAGGTCTAAGCATTTCAAATAGACTCTCCTAAATTAATCCATATTTAGTCATTTTAAACGAGTCGGCTACCTATTTTACAGTTTTGTAGAACACTTCGTTCGGTAACGCCGATTTTTCACATTTATCCCTACCATTTAGAATGGTCCTCATTTTGTTTAAACAGTCAGCCGCTTGTGACCATGAGTACTACTCCATAGCCTTTGTCTGACCTTAATGTTAAAGAATTATCATGGGCTTTGAGTTTAGATAAAGCTATTTCTTTCAACTTGTTTTTGCTGTTTAGGTACTTAAAGCATCAATCAACTAGCGTAGAAGGTATTAGTTACTCTGTTTGAGTATACAAGTTTCAAATCGATTTTCCACATCCATAATAACACTATATGATTTCGTAAATCAGCTAAATAAGTGTAACATAAACATGATGTCGGTAGTATAATCCATTATTCATCTACTAATTCTAAACATACTACTTACTTTTCTTGTAATCCCTACTAAAAATTTATATGCCTGATGTAGTGGTTGTAAGAATAATTGAATTTCTTTTGATTTTTCAACATCTTGATAAATAACACCAGAAAGTTTACATGCATTTGGAATGATCGCTTGAGTTAGTAAACATAGCAGTGCATCACTTGGCTTGCTAACAATATAAATATTATATTGAATGAAGTTGTTAATGAAAGAAAAAACAGAAAATAGCTAGTCAAGATTACATATAGTATAATTGAAGGAATACAACCTATTCAGAATTGATTATATGACTAAAGATGGAAAATAAATATTTTCTTTACTCTTCAAGTTAGTTTTCATGAAAGACTCATCATCATCAGCAGCAGCAGCAGCAACGTAGAACCGGGCACAAACGCCTGTAGGTTCAAGTTGCCATACCACAATAGCACTACGAGAATATTGAGGTAACGTAAAGACAGAATACAAGAGGGAAGAGTAAAGTAAAAATATCTAGAAAATAACAATAGAATTTAAGATCTAGATGAGGTTAAAGAGTGAATACACGTGCGCCACTGTGACCGATTCTGAGCCATATCACCTAGTGTCTCCAGTCATTTATTGCGATCATCACGCGGACCCCAACCAGGTAATCTACATCTACCCACATGGCTTAGACCAGTAGTCAAGGACTTCATGGACTGATGCCATGTTTTGGTTTGGCCGCCCTGTTAGGGATTCGATATCCCTAAAAATACAATTGTTCATTTTATCAAGTTGTATTGATTTTTGTAAACTTGATTTATAAACTTTCATCACATTTTAATGTGAGTCAATGTAAGTTATATTCACAGAGTATATTTGACAATATTTCATTGTATTAATAAAATGTTTATGATTGCAATTTTTGATGAATAGTCACTATAAATATACGAATATTTTGTACACGACTCACTTCCCTTTTCACTGGAATAAAGTTTCCTGTTTTCTCGTCTTCTGACTTCTGATTTTGCGACTAAGAGGGTTCAAGGCGTTCAAGTGCTAAGATTGCGTTGCGGCTAGTCAAAGTCATCAAGCACGAGATATAACAACTGGCGACGGGGTGAACTCATCAAAATGTCATTTACCTTCGAACAACTTGAAGCCTTGCTGGAACGCCAAGAAAAACGCTATGAACAGTTCCAGATACGTATGCTAGAAACTTTAACCCAGCGAATGAATCTTACCCAGAAGGGGCTATCAGAAAACTCATGCACATCTCACGCCGATTCAATCATGAACTCCATAAATGATTTCCACTTCGATGGGTTAGCTGGTATTACATTTGATTCGTGGTTCAAGAAGTACGAAGACTTATTCACAGTCGACCTGGAAAATATTGATGATGCCGCAAGAGTCAGAATGCTACTTCGAAAACTTGGCACGGCTGAACATGAACGCTACACTAACTACATCCTACCAAAGAACCCAAGAGATTTTAGTTTCGAAGCAACAATAAAGATTCTGTCGCAAATCTTTGGTGAACAATCATCCTTATTCAACATTCGCTACCAGTGCCTTAAACTATCAAAAGCAGGCGATGACGACTGGGTGAAACATGCAGGCTTAGTGAATCGTGAGTGTGAACGATTCAAACTATCATCAATGACAGAAGACCAGTTTAAATGTTTGGTATTTGTATGCAGCCTGCAATCACCTGAAGATGCTGACATCAGAACCAGAATTCTGAGTAAAATTGAACAGTGTCCAAGCATCACTCTCCAAGAAGTTACCAGTGAATGTCAGAGGTTGGTGAACTTGAAGCATGATACTTCTATGGTCGAGATTGGTAGTCGTCCTCCGTACGTTCACGCAATAACTGAGCGAAAAGATTCTAGTGTGCAAAAGCAATGTGGCTTACAACCTCCTTCCCCATGCTGGTTGATGTGGA